>VDFB02000017.1:210891729-211042419 GCA_007258455.2 Sequoia sempervirens
AGAAGGTGAAAATGTTGAACATGATATTGAAATTGGGAATGAAAATGTTAAAATTGATACTCAAAATATTCAAGCTGAAAATGTTGGAATTGAAGATGTTGAACATGATATTCAAATTGGGAATGACAATATTGAAATTGATAATGAAAATGTTCATGGTAAAAATGTTGGATTCGAAGATGTTGAAGAACCTTGTGTGGAAGAAAGACATATTCCAAAGTCAAGACCTTCAAAAACCCCTAAATGGTTAATTGAAATTGATGAGAACATTATAAACAATTTTGAAGGCAAGAGGTCAAAACAAACAGTTCGGTTGTGGGCTAGAAGACTTTTCATACAATATTTTAGCAATAAGACATTGACCGAGCAATGCCAAATTATTGTACAATTGATAAAGATGCAAAAGATGAGACCTTTGATTGCCAAATTGAAGATTCGTGTGCACAAGAAGACCGAAAAAAATTATATTATTGTCAAAAATATTTTTAATGCTCTCAAGTCTATTGGAAAAACTAACAAGAAAAAAGATAAAAGAGCTGCTCAGAGAGTCATTACAACCACCCTAGTAAGCCATCAATTGAAAAAGGATCACTTTATGAGACAAACTTGTATTGATTTTGACATAAATCATAAAACTTTGGATTGAGCACTTACAAGAAGAGAAATAATAGATGATCCTCTTCAAAATGATGCATGGGATTTTGCTGGGAGGCTTCCACGTGTTGATAAGAAGCTAACTGATAATGTAAAACAAGTAATTCAACAATTTTGGCATGATAACTCTAAAGTATCACCCAATGCAAAGGATGTTTTAAAGTTAAGAATTGGAAATCAAGACCATTGCACATCTAAACATTTCTTGGAATCAAGCCAAACAATGTTGTTCAAAAAATTATTGAAACACGTCAAATATGGAAATCTTCATGAAGGACTTTTGAAGGTTTGGAAGCCATTTTATTGTATTCCTCTTAAAATTCATAGTAACATTTGCAAAATACCGTGTAGATTTTTCAGTACCATGAACTATTATGCTATATCCATTCTACTTTTGCATACTAATGAAATATTCACGAGGGAGTGTGGTGCAATGCATCTTCCAAATCATCAAGGGACTTGTTAGATCTTTTTTATGTTCTAGAGATGATGGTTGTTTTTTCTATAGAAATGATTGTTTAAATGCAAAGTGCTCACAATGTGGTGGCTTGTCAAAGTTTATTCAATGTTTTCATGAGGGTTCCGAACATGAATTTGGAAAGAAGCTTGTTGAGAAAAAGAGATATGAGATAGTCAAATATACTTTGCAGAGTGGAGGTGAAGGTTCTAGATGTGAGTTGGTTTCAAAAGAATGCAGTGTTGCTGATTTTATTTTAGATTTTAAGGACAATATCTTCTACAAGTATGCAAGGCATGGTCATAGGTCTCAGTGGTTGGATCAACAATTTAGAATGTGTAAGGACTCTTTTCTGATTGGCACTATTATATCAATGGTTATTTTGTAGAAAACTACATGTTGCAACCACAAAATGAGGTGCAATCTCAGTATTAAAATTCCATTCAAATTGCTATATTTGTCCACATAACATTTAGACATGCACTTGATAGTATAGAGGAGGATCGAAAGATAATAAGAGAGTATCGTTTTTATATGAGGGATGATAGATCTCACTCATCTGAGTATGTCCAAATTTTTTTTGAGAATTTTTTTGAGTTCTTGCAGGAGCATGATATAGCAATGGGTTGACATCTCATTTGGTCAGATAACTGCACAGGTCAATTCAAGAATGCTCGTATGTTTTATTGGTTGAGTAGAATGCATGTAGAGAGGGGTGTACCTCATATTTGGAGCTTTTTTGAAGCTAGGAATGGGAAAGGGGAGCATGATGGAGCAAGTGGATGTGTAAAAAGAACTCTAGTTAAGGAGCAATTGAAGATTTCAGGAGAAAAATTTAGTGATGCATGTTCAATTGTTGATTGGTGTAGTTCAACATTGTCATAGGGAGGGACACTTGATTCAACAATGCGCAAATTATTTTGGTTGGTTGAGGAGGGTATAGTGGGAGGTAGATTGGATTGTCATACAATCAAATATTCTTCAAAGATGCATTCATTTCGAAGCTTAGATGCAAGCACATGGACCATTTGGACACAAGATTTGGCTTGTTTTTGTCAGAGTTGTATTCAGTGCGAGTGGGATTAATGCGAGTCAAGTGAGTGGGTGGATACATGGGTTCCATAGTATCTAACTCCATTATCTCAAACAATATGCATGAGAAATGACATAATAGAAAGTTTAGTTGATTATGACCGACATTCAGATCTACTACAGCCAAGACATGTTTTTGCAGTTGTTGCACCACAAGGGAATGAAGAGAGATCAGACTATTGGTTGGCTTGATGTGTGCAGGTAAAGCATAAGCTAACACAACCAATGGAAGATGAGGATGGGTTCATGTTTCCTACAGGTTCAGTTGTGGTTGCAAGAACTTGGTTGCAAACATATATGGTTAGAAAGAATGGCATACCTGCATTTGAAGACTATGAGAAACACAAAACCATTCTCATGTATTCACACCTTGTTATAACAACAAATGTTAATTTGTTCAAGCATCATGCCAGACCAAAGACAAAACAACTATGGACACTTAGTAATGTTGATCATGAAGCAATATTGGATACTCTTAAGCAAATAGATGACCCTTCAAGCACACTTGAATAAAATTTTCAAGAATGGAAGGTACAATGCTTAGGTTCATTATAGTTAAGTTCATTATAATTTAATATAGATTTGTTAGTCTAATCATCTTTTCTATTGGGACAATATAGATTTCCCATTTGACAAATTTTGAGATATTTTTGGTACGAGTGATCATGGACCTGCTGCTATAATAGCCAACTTCGATCCTTTCAGAGAGGTATGTGAAATATTACAGTAATATAGATTGGTTATTCTAAGCATTTTTTATAGTTTGCATTACTAATTCATCATCATTCAAGTTGTTTAGATTAATATAGATTTGTTAGTCTAACCATCTTTTCTATTGTGACAATATAGATTTCTCATTTGACAAATTTTGTGATATTTTTGGCACGATTGATCATGTACTTGCTACAACAATAGCAAGCTTTGATCCTTTCAGAGAGGTATGCAAAAGATTACAATAATATAGATTGGTTATTCTAAGCATTTTTTATAGTTTGCATTACCAATTCATCATCATTCAGGTTATTTAGATTAATATAGATTTGTTAGTCTAACCATCTTTTCTATTGTGACAGTATAGATTTCTCATTTGACAAATTTTGTGATATTTTTAGCACGATTGATCATGGACCTACTGCAACAATAGCCAACTTTGATCCTTTCAGAGAGGTATGCAAAAGATTACAGTAATATAGATTGGTTATTTAAGCATCTTTTCTATTGTATGTAGTTTAACTGCTAGCTTGATGGTTTGTACAGGTGCTTGTCAGTCTAGAACATGAACATACTACTCTTGTGGATGACTATGCCCTGAATGCCTCCAATAGGAAAATTTTGTAAAATTTCAATTTTGAAATGTGAAACAATGTAAGAAGGCCATAAGTGTGTATTGAGACAATTCTATAGTAACTTATTGTAATTAATCGAGCTACAACCAGAGGTTTTCTTCCTAGTTCTTTCCTACCGGTATGCTCGTTTGAACTAGGTTTTGTAATATCTCCTATTTTTATATAATAATTTACAGTGGCTTGCCACCTTTTCCCAAAAAAAAAAAAATGTCATGTGATGGTCATTTCCAATGTAATTGATTCTTTGATCTAGCAAAGTGGAAACAAGGTATTTGGGTGTGCATAATGTTAAGCTGATTGAGTAAGATTTTTTAGATGCATGAGCTAGGTGGCTTTAAACAACACAATTACAATTAAAGATGACGTTATAACCTGCACAAGCTTGATCCAACCTTTTAGCACTTACAATTACAATTACAACACAATCATTAAGTTCATATATAACTTTGACATGTACTATGCTCTTTTCCACATGAAGAGTGCACCATACATGTTAGAAATGTATTGACCCTCTATTGGATGCCTAAATAGATACTTGTATAAATTCTTCTCATATACCAGGTATAGAAAGAGAACAATACCATAAATATAGTTGAGTACACAATACTCTACAAATAGTGTTTTATGTAATGTAAAGTTAAAGACTTTTCCCATTCAAAATATCCTTTTAGATCCTAACCTAATATTTTTTACAATTCCATTTAGGTTATAAAACAACTTGTAGGTTTTGTCCATTTGTTCTCCTTATATTGTATCTTAATCCCTTAATATGAGAGTATGTTGCAAAAAAAAATTATATCTAATGTCTTCTCCAAATTAAGAATGTAAATATGTAGTCCTTTTAAAAGAACAATAAAACATGGGACTAATTTCTTTATCAAACCCTTTAAGAAAATTTAATGTGTATAATGCTAAATAACACATATTATATTATAGATTCCAAAAAATATATCAACTATAAGATATTCTCTCCACTTCATATAATTTGATAATAGAATATCCCTTGATGCTATCTAAATGTATTAGAAAACACAAATCATTAAAAATTAGGTTATAATATGTATCTTAGTCATCTAGTCAAGGTATTAAATTTACCAAGGCTTCCTAAAGTTAGAGGGAAAGAAGTTTAAACTGCAAGATATAATGTTATTCAAACCTCTTTAACTCTTGTGATTGCACAATAATAAGGTTTGTAGGTGTGAATGATAATAGCATGTGGCATAAACATATTGAAAAGAGTTGATCTCGACATAAGGAATAAAACTAGATTCTTTATCATACTTAACCTACCACCTTGATGGTAGTTTTTTAGAACATGGTTTTTTTATTATTATTATATTGTAATACTATTTAAGATGACTATTACAATTAAAGATGATGTTATAACCTACACAACACAATTACAATTAAAGATGACATTGTTATAACCTGCACAAGCTTGATCCAACCTTTTAGCACTTACAATTACAATTACAACACAATCTTGCTACCTTTTAGCACTTTCGACTCGTAAGGGAAATCGTCGGTCCAATGTAGCTCAGAGTGATTCAGAGTATTTGGGTGCAAAAGAGGATCATCCCTGGTGTAAACATACCCATACAGACGTGTTGGAATAGTCCATTTGGTCATATGAGTTGCGGAATGAAAGTTGCACCACTTTGCAACTTTACATTGCTTGCATATGGCAATTTTTCCCTCCACTGAAAAGTCATCACCATAGGAAAATGCCTCCGAGATAGCAAAAACTGAGAGAGGTTTTTGTAGATGGTCCCAACATGATCCTGTAGCCTTTGATGGAGAGTCTGTATGCCCCATGGTCTCCGAGAAATATCCCTTCAAATATTGTTGCCTTTTAGCACTTTGGACTCTTAAGGGAAATTGTCCGTCTAATGTAGCTCGGAGTGATTCGGTGTATTTGGGTGCAAAATAGGACCATCCCTAGTGTAAATTTATGCATACAAACGTGTTGGAATAGTCCGTTTGGTCGTACGAGTTGCGGAATGAAAGTTGCACCACTTTGCAACTTTACACTTCTTGCATTTGGCAAATTTTCCCTCCACTGAAAAGTCATCACCAAAGGAAAACGCCTCTGAGATAGCAAAAAATGAGAGAGGTTTTTGTATATGGTCCCAACATGATCTCGTAGCCTCCAACAAAGAGTCTTTATGCCCCACAGTCTTTGAGAAATAGCCCTTCAAATATTGCTGCCTTTTAGCACTTTGGACTCTTAAGGGAAATCGCTGGTCCAATGTAGCTCAGAGTGATTCGTTGTATTTGGGCACAAAATAGGACCATACCTAGTGTAAACGTACCCATATGGATGTGTTGGAATAGTCTGTTTGGTTGTACAAGTTGCGGAATGAAAGTTGCACCAATTTGCAACTTTACACTGCTTGCATCTGGCAACTTTTCCCTCCACTAAAAAGTTATCACCAAAGGAAAATGCCTCTGAGATAGAAAAAATTGAGAGAGGTTTTTGTAGATGGTCCCAACATGATCTCGTAGCCTCTAATGGAGAGTCTGTATGCCCCACAGTCTCTGAGAAATAGCCCTTCAAATATTTCTACCTTTTAGCACTTTGGACTCTTAAGGGAAATCGCTGGTCCAATGTAGCTCAGAGTGATTTGGAATATTTGGGTGCAAAAGAGGACCATCCCTAGTGTAAATGTACCCATACAGATGTGTTGGAATAGTTTTTTTGCTCGTACAAGTTGCGGAATGAAAGTTGCACCACTTTGCAATTTTACCCTGCTTGCATCTGGCAACTTTTCCCTCCACTGAAAAGTCATCACCACAGAAAAATGCCTCCGAGATAGCAAAATCTGAGAGAGGTTTTTGTAGATGGTTGCAACATGATCCCATAGCCTCTAACAGAGAGTCTGTATGCCCCACGGTCTCTGAGAAATAGCCCTTAAAATATTGCTTCCTTTTAGCACTTTGGACTCTTGAGGGAAATCGCCAGTCCAATGTAGCTCGGAGTGATTCAGCGTATTTGGGTGCAAAAGAGGACCATCCATAGCATAAAAATACCCATACAAATGTGTTGGAATAGTCCGTTTGGTCGTACAAGTTGCAGAATGAAAGTTGCACCACTTTGCAACTTTACACTGCTTGCATCTAGCAACTTTTCCCTCCACTGAAAAGTCATCACCATAAGAAAACGCCTCCGAGATAGCAAAAAATGAGAGAGGTTTTTGTAGATGGTCCCAACATGATCCCATAGCCTCCAACAGATAGTTTGTATGCCCCACATTCTCTGAGAAATAGCCCTTCAAATATTGCTGCCTTTTAGCACTTTGGACTCTTAAGGGAAACTAGTGGGCAATAGAGTTAACTTCTTCACAAACTTGGTTTGAAGTAATTTCATTATTTTTGGTGCATTTGATAGACATTTTGACTGGAGTTCAGTCTATGAGCCCTATTCTATGATATTACAAAAAGGTATTGTGGACCTATATTAAGCTACCACTCTCAATATCATACAAATTGAACCCTGGCATCAATAAACTCTGTATATCAAGCTACCACAATTCTATTGATGTTAGCGGCTTCATCAATCTCTTCCAGCCATTCCAGCACATGACAGAGCTTGGAAAAGAGAGAAGGAAGTCCGCTAGGAAAGAGGAGAGTAGAGTCCGCTTCAAGAGTAAAACATGGCAGTTGCTAAGACTAAGCCTGCCCAGCCATACAAAAGTGGCATACAAAATAGCCAAGTCCGCTCCAAGGAAATAATCAATGGCTTGGTATAAAGCAAAGCCCGCTAGCAATACATAAAGGAAAGTCTACCCTTGTTTCTTAGCACAAACACTCAGGAAAGCCCACCCATGTTAAGAAAGGGATGTGTCAAACATGATTGAAGTCTGCCACATGTCTTGGCCATGAAACTTGACAAGGTCTGCGCTTACCAAAGAGTGGCATGGCATAAAAGATGGAATCTTGCCAAATTTGCTTCAAGAGGATAATGAGTGTCCACACTTAGAAAAATATCAACATGGAAAGTGAATGAGTGAAGTCCGCTCAGCATGTTAAGTCTGAAATGGCAAGATAAAAGAGGAAGTCTACCAGCCTTAAAGTGAAATTGAGCTCACCCCTCATTTGTAAAGGGTGGAGACAGTGTATAGAATTGTTGTGATAGACTATTTCTAATAATAAAATCTCTTATGCATGATTTTATTTGAACCACTTTTATTGTCAAATAGTGTGCATGGTTGCATAACTTCTTCCACCATAGATTCAAGGAGATAGATTAGAATTAGATTACACTTGGAATAAAATTTGCCTAAAGTTAGCTTGAGCTTACTCTATGGATTCTTAACTTCTGTTTGGATAAATATTGTTCGATTGGAAGGTAGTTATTCATAATATGAAAACCATAAGCACATTTATTGCATTTTTATTTTGATGTACGAGTGTGTCATAAAACACGCATCAACAGGTTAAAGATAAGGATTTGACAATGCTTGCCCTCAATGATTTTCCATTGTCTTGGGAGTCCTATATTCAAGGAATTAGTGCAAGGTCCAAACTCCCGAAGTTCGATCGTTTGAGGGCTGATTGCATTCATTATGCATCAAGATTGATGGTTAGAGCTGTTGGCCAAAATTCTACTAATGAAGAGATTCATGTTCTTGCCGCCCAACCTTCGAAGAAGAAAGGAAGAAGTGGAAAGAAGGGATTCTTCAAGAGGAATCGAGACAAAGGAAATGATGGTGCTCCCCCTTCCAAGAAGAAGCAAGACTTGTCCAAGATTCAATGCTTTACGTCAAGCAACCTGATGGTTTTGAGGTTCATGAGAAGGAGTCACATGTGTGTAAGCTGAAGAAGGCCTTGTATGGTCTTAAGCAGGCTCCTCGTGCATGGTACGAAAGGATTGATTGGTACTTGTCTAGTTTGGGCTTCTTGAAGAATGATGCTAATTCAAATCTCTACTTCAAGGTAATCAATGGTGATGCATTAATATTGGTACTAATTCATGCTTCTAGGTTACATATATATATATATATTATTTTTACATGTTTTCTCCATTGTTTCACCCCTACACCGCAAGTAAATGGTTGCATAGTGTGTGGAATGAGGGGGCAGCAGGCCTGTAATTGAAATCTTTTCATCTATTAGCATCTAGTTGTTACTTATGCAATGTGAAGTAATGCTTTGAGTTTGAAAGATGTGCAATGCAATGTAATCAATAATATGAATAAATTTTTAACTATTAGTTATGTAATGTGAAGTAATTGCATAACTACTTAGGTTGACTTTGTAGAAACTATATTGTAATTGAATTTTTTTTATCTATCAGCATCTAGTTGTTACTTATGTAATGTGAAGTAATGCTTTGAGTTTGAAAGATGTGCAATGCAATGTAATCAGCAATATTAATAAACTACATAATATAACCATTCTTTTTATGCTATTGTACATCAAGATATTTAACCATTGCTCACTTGATTAAATTTTCAAAGAGTTTAAGTATGCACATGAGGAGGCAATTAAATTTCGATTGTCAACTTCTATATATCAAATTATCCAATAATCAAGTGTATGTCCATATACAAAAATGGCATCAACACCAACTCAAACAAAATTTTACAATATGTGGCATATACCATCTCGGTATCTATTAAATATTTACATGCCAAAATGTCTATCTCATCCTAAACTACTGGTGGATCATCAAAATGAAGCCTCTTTGAAGCACTTGTTGCCACTGAAGGTATCTACACAAGAAAAAGTCAAACCACAATTGAGATTAGTTATACTATATAATTTAAAATTGAATAATTAACATCAAAATCAATATACATCAAATTATAATTGAACTCTAAAATTTTAATCTTGATTACCTGAAATATTCATCTCTTCAAAGGGTTGGGAGTCCTAGAATATGCCCCTCTCAAAGAACTGACCAAACCATCTTTTGTAATTTCAATCTATATAGGAGAACAAAAACATAAAAGTGATCCAAGTTAGCATACAATTGTCAGTAATAGGAACATATAAATACCAAACAAAAAATAAAATGAACACATACTTCTTTAGGTTGATCATTTTCTTTATCTCCTTTAGGTGTTTCGACACCTCCTCCTTGAGGTGCTTGAACACCTACTCCTTCAAGTGTTCCAATACGTACTACTTCAGGCATTGTGGCACTTGTCAACAAGGACGTATAGCTCATAATTCCTTGCACATAAAAATGACAAGTACATATGAAACTACCAATCTATGTCGATGTATGTATAATCAATATAAGATCTTAAAATTTTTAATTCAATCAAATTTGAGTTCAATTACCTTCCCCTTATCCAACATTGCACTTCCATAATCTGTACAAGGCTACACCTCGCTCGCACAAGGTATTTCCTACAAGAGGAAAATAAGATAAAGATATAAGTTATTATATAATTTCATTAATGACAATTCAAATGACAAGAAAGTATATAATAAATAAATGTAAATGAGTGAGTGCAAAAATATATACTCTGTGTGTGTCAAGGCCAAATGAAATGGCCCTCAGGGTGCTATCTATCACTTGTGTCAGCTACTCCTCAAACATCAACTGTTAAATAGACCATGTAAATAAATATTAGTACATTATACTATCTCTTATTAATATTCATTTAAAAACAAATGCAAGTTATGAATTCACAACTTAAATTTTACCTGTGTCACTATTCCAATGTCCCCCTCTCTATTAGGAGAGGACTCTGTACTATGTGCTCCACTCCCCTGCATCTGATCTATAATGTCCACATCATGAAAGTCATAATCGAAAGTGTCTAAGGGATGCTCGACAAGCTGTACAAGAGGACCCAAGCATATCTGGTGGCACATGGAGCAAGTATGTGGTACACAAATATGTGGACCTAACAAGGATGACGCAGCAGTACTCAAGCCATCACCAACATCACCAGAATGTGGCTGAGCTACTACAGAAGCATGTGAAACCAAAAGACCACTCAAAGAGTGAATACGTGGATAGTCTATGTGGCCACATCCTGCATAATATCTAGATGGTATACTAAAGGTGATGGAGAAAGGCGAGGGAGGGGAACATATGAGTGGGGTATTACTCTAACTGCCTCTGGTCTATCCTATGGCATACCTCCACCAATGCCGTGGAAGGGTTTAATGTCAAAGTAATTGATATGAGGCCCTAACACAAACTCAACATATAATTTTTTTTATAAAATAAAATGGTATATCACAATTTTTGTTCGGTAGTTTCAAAAAAACCATACACCAACGATACCAAAAGTTTTCTACAATGTCTCTATGAGTGCACCATTTTATAGAAAGTTTTGGTTTATTAACATTAACCAGCAAACCAGTGTGGGGGTTAACAAATAAAGAGGCTATTTGGGCTTTGGTTATTCCAAGATCTTTCACATCATCATAGGATAATCCACATGCATAATATTCTCTCATGTCTTCTCGCCACAAATGAAAGGCATTATGTTGTGAGGAGAGGGTTTCTATGTTTTTAATTATTTCTTTCATTGTGTTTGACATCTCAGATAATCGAGGGAATCTCGTATAAACTTCATAAATGCCCCTTAATTGTTGCAATTTTTCACAAATTAATTCTTCAATTGATGGCTGTGGAGGTGGTGGAGGTGGTGGAGCGTTTGGAATTTGTGCATTTTCATTGTCAGCAGCCATAATGCCAGATTAAAATTAAAAAAAAATTAATCTAATTAAAATTAGACAATATAAATGAAAAATATTATAAAAATACCCTAGTTTTTTAAATCCAACAAAACCCTAGTTTTTAACAAAAATCTATAAAATTTCTAATTTTTAATCCAAATACATAAAAAACACTATTTTTAAATCAAAAATCCATTACAAACATTCAATTTTCATCAAAATCCATACTAAACTCAATTTTTTCATAAAAAATCTATCAAAAACACTATTTTGAAAAAAATCTATAAAAAATTAACTAAAATTACACAAACCTAATTGAAAATTTGATTAGAGCATAGAAAAACCAAGAATCTAACCTTTTGAAGATGGATTTGCACGAAATCGGATATCTAATTTGAGGAATGAAGTTTTCACTGTGCACCCGTGATTAAACAAATGTGAAACGAGTTTTAATCAGGCTGAAATGCAAATATATGTGTGTCACAAATTGGATATCCGATTTGGAAATCTTGGTTTGGGTTTTGCTTCAGTAGTGTGTACTGACACCCAAGCCACATAAAGTCAACTCAACATTTTTGCATTTTTGAGTCGATGAAACACGTAATTTTTTCTCCATTGCCACTTTTTGGCATACCATGATCCTATACATACCCTTCTTGTTGGATAAAGGTTTTGCATGGCTAAGGGATAATTTGGGAGGGATAATTTAGTTATGAGAGTAGGAGTAGATGTCTTTATACCAAGGAGATTCAACACCAACTAGTTCAGACACAAGTTTAGTTTTGGGGACATCGAATGCAAGGATCAAAAGATGTTCCACCAAGAACTCATATTGTGGTGAATTATTAGGGATTTTCAAGAGAGATATGATAGTAGCCATTACATTAGCTACTTTCTTCTAGATTCTTCAAATTTTCTCAAAGGAGATGTTATCAAAGTATATTCTAAAACTGTCTACCATGTGCTTGTAGGGCATCAATTTCTCATCCTTGGTGACATAGTCATCATTAACTTGTTTAATCACTAATTGGGAGTCACTATAGACTTGAATATCTTTTATTTTCTAATTTATAACCATTTGAAGTCCTAACAGTATTGCTTCATATTCAACCATATTGTTTGTGTACGGAAATTCTATCTAAAATGACTTAGGAATGGAGTCTCCTTGAGGTGTGATTAATAAAATACTGACTCCTGATCCATGACTTGTATAAGATCCATCAAAGTATAACTTCCATGTGGTTGTTGAGTCTATGACAAGAATTGATTCATCTAGGAATTCAGATACCAAAGGATGGTCTACTTTTAATGGTACATTTGTGATTTGGTCAGGTATTACTTGTCCCTTTATTGCTTTGCAGTCAACATACTCAATACCATATTCAGTTAGGATCATAACCCATTTAGCTAGCCCACCTATCCATCTTGCTTTTCTGAGTAGGTACTTCAAAGGATCAATTTTGGCAATCAACTTGGTTTTGTGGTTTAACATATAGTACCTCAATTTTTATGTTACAAATACCACTTCTAGACATGGTCACTCAATAGGACTATAGTTTAATCATACCCAACTAAAGTGTGATTAATATAGTATATTTCCCTTTCCTTTCCATCATTATCATTTTGTGCTAAAAGTGCCTCCAGTGCTAATATAGTAGCTATCACATATAGTATCAGATGTTTGTCATCAATTGGTGGCATAAGAACTAATGGAGTTAATAGGTACTTCTTGATTTTGGAAAATGCTTCTTGACACTTATCAGTCTAATTGAAGGGTATACCTTTTCTCAATAGATGTTGGAACAACTAGGTCCTATCTACTAGTTGAGTAATGAACCTGATGGAGCCCTCACAAAATTTCTTGTTCCATCTTAAACCCTTATTTCATGTAGGGTTGATATCTTGAGGGTTTAAGGTTTTATTCATTGATGGTCATTTTTACATATCACACCTAGTAAATGTTCCCTAAAGGCCTAGGTCTAAATCTTTTATTTTATAAAAATTGAATGAGTGATCTTTTGGATTTTTGAAAAAATCTTATGCCTATTACTTTCATATCATCCTAATGAAGTCCCTTCTTTTAGAACAACTTATGAGCACATGCTAAAAACTTCCACTTCGGTCCCAATGGCCTTCATAATTATATTGCTCATCATATATTATTTCAAGAAATTGAGTTTTGAATTAGTGACGAGCAATGAAGTGTTGTTTTCCTTTGATATTTCTCATTGCTAAAGGCTTTCAATCCCTCAAAAATTGTAATAGCAATGAGCGATGTTCTCTAACCTTTTGTTCTTATTGCTCATCACAAATGGCCATCAAGAAGATAAAATTGTAATAGTGATGAACAATGTGAAGTGGTATCTCATGGTCACAGATTTATTTAAAATATAAGACTCAAATTAGTGATACACAAGGAACCTTATGGATATTGTAAACCATTCATTGCTAATTACTTGTAGAATATATGAGGAGAAATAGTGATGAATAGGGACATTATCGCTCATTGTGGATTCATCTCATAACTTGAGTTCTAGATTAACAATGAGTGATGGATGACCTCTAAAAGGTTTTCATTACTAAATCAATAAAATCTTATGAGATATGTTCTTTGTATTGTTTAATTTGTATAGGTTGTGCATATCTAAATTTGGTGGCTCTACAAATATCTTCCATCGCTGATGGGATCCTAGGTGCAAGATCCAAATTAGTGATAAGTGATGGAAGGATGAATATGACCAGAGGTTAGGTAGCAAAAGTAGGAGCTAAAGTTCATCGCAAGGATGTTTTCATTGCTAATGGAACTAGGCTAAGATGAAATAAATCAATGATGAACGACAACCACCATAAGGAAGGGAAATGTGGTAGGATCCCAAGTATTCCGCATAAAGCAAAAGAAAATTAGTGAGAAGACTAAGGAACCATTGATGAAATTTTTAAACTAGAATAATCTGATGGATTGTAAATCACTGTTAATAATACCCCAAAATTTGGGGAATTTAAGTGATAAAGCGATGAAATGTGAGAAGAAAGTTTCCCTCTTAGAAGATCTAGTCTTGTGTACTTTTCTAATATTAATGAAAACATGGATCAAGTTGGTTATACATGCTAATTGGAAAACTTGATTTGATTTCCAAGGGATGTGGCAACATTTGAGTTGGCATCATTAATTTCTATAAAAAAGTTGATAAAGGCTTGAAAATGAGACCCTAATCACCATGGATATAGTTTTAAATGATTTAAGATCGACGACCTAGATTCAATGATGAATAATTTGGTTATCAAATCACTCGCTTGAATATTTCTTGAATAATTGGTATCTGCTTACATTGAATCATCTATTTAATACAACTCATCTATTTTTTATGTTCATCATGATTTGTAGTAAGTGAATGGCATAGGTTCAAGTAATGAGTGTGTGGGCATTAATCTTCCTAAGGAAGAAAGGTGAAATCGAGTAGGCCTACCATGATGGTTCAAGAATATGAGGAGTTCAATTTGTGTGAGTCTAAATAAAGTTCCCCTAAAGATGAAGTTGTAGTATTAGGAGTTCCTAGCAAGCCAAATAATGGAGAGAGACATAAGGAATTTGAGGAGTATGGTTTCAGGAGTAATTACCGACTACATAACCAAATCAGTTCAAGTAAAGTAATTGGATTCAAAGGGAAAAGGCTAGTGGAGTGTGATAAGAAAGAAAGGAAAAATTGCACGGACCGTGACACTCACATGGGAGAACACAACTACCCTAATAGGGCTACTAATAGCCCCTCAGAGAGTGAGGATGACACTAAGTTGGGTTGTGTTCATTTTCTTCCTTCCATCATATGTTTTGGAGTTTCTAACAAGGAGGGGATAATGGTTCCACCATTTCCACCATGAGAAAAATGTGGGCAAGTATCCTTTGGGGATGATGGCTTAGAGGAATTACTCTACCCCATTTTTATTTTTCTGGAGGACTCAATTTAGATTTCATGTGATTTCTTGTTTCACGTGCTAAACTTGAGGCTTTCTAGGATGAAGCATAAATTAAGGAATATGGCATGTGGTGTTTTACTCTTCCATTTTCCTTATATGATTACATCTAACAAACTATAAATATCTCAAAATATCTGGGTGATCCCACAAAGTTGGTTTACAATTTCTAAGAGATTCTATTTTTTGCTAAAATCACATTTTTTTAGAAAATATAATGATTTAATCATTTAAAATTTTAATTTTAATTATTCCAATTGAAGAGAGTTTAATCAAACCCCCTTGGATAGAACCCTGCTAGTTTTAAACCATACCCATAACAGAGTCTCCTTTACACCTATCAAAATGTGGATAAAAAACAACTTTTGATTTACCTTTTGGGGGATCAAATGAATTTATTTAATTTATTTTTTTTGTAACTATGTAGTCCTTATTATAAGCTTCCCAAAATGTATAATTTTAAATAAATTTAGTTTTATTATTATATTTATTTTTTATTTCTTGTGAATGTAGGTTTTTCACCAAAAATTAAACTCTTTGTTTTGCAAGTGGAAAAATAGAAGATTGTCATTTATTTTTTGAAAAATATGAGTGCACTAGATATTGAAGTCCTTGATCAAACAAAAAAAAAAAAAAAAATTTTGAGAAATACAAAAAATGTTACACCTTATATGGTCGTGCTATGTCTGAATTGTAATTGGCTTGACTTTGAAACTTGATTAAAGAAAAAAAATTCAATAAAAACTATCTAACCAAGTGGAAGCACTAGATATCAGAGTTACAAGTCTAAATTAAAATGAATTATAATTCTATCCTTCATGGAAAAAAAATTAGTTTTCGAGGGAGATGGAAAAAGAAGTGCAATCTGATTCCAAAACAATTGAAAAAAATATATTTAGAATCTACAGACAAAAATTCATGAAACTCTAGTTTGCATCATCTTCAAATTCCTCACATTTTAGCCACTTTAGGTGCCTGAAAGTGAAGATTTAGTTAGAAAAAATATTTTAGTGTCCAGTTTAGCCAAAAATTATAAACCAGTATTGTGGGATCACCCATGGTGCAAATGTAATGTAAGTGTAATTAAGCCTAATGCTTGTTGCTCCCTTATTCTATAAAAGGGATTTTAGGGGTTATTACAAAGAGGTCAAAGAGAGGTCAAATTCTAAAGTCTCAATAGGGTTCTAGGTGAAAACTAAGTTCAGGAAAGGCATTTAGAATAGAATACTAGAAGTAGACCAGTAAGTGTTGTCTTGGATGTGAGATCATATGTGTAATGATCTTAAATAAGTTTTATAGAGATCACTTATATCAAGCAAGTGGTATTCTAGAAGCAAATACTCTCCTATGTGTATTTCTTACAAGATATGAATGAGAATACTAATGGTGCTATCATTTGTCTTGAAATAATTCATTTGAATGTATTGCTCTATTTTTAACTAATTTGAGTTAATTAAAATGCTTGAGTACAGTTATAAAATTTCTAGTGAATGGCTTAGGATTGCTAAGAAGTAAATGCTTCTTACACAGAGAGTTTTCATAAATTCAAAGTATTATGAAGATAGTCCACTTCTTACTTAAATAAGTAATTTGTAAATTACTAAACCTTAGTTACTTGACTCTATTACTCCAATTGATGAGACATTGGTCATTTTTCCAAAAAATCTTGCATAGAATGAATAGATAGTATTCCTGGCCCTAGAATTAAGATTAGAAAATATTCAAATAAAAAATATTTCCAATCCTTTCAAGGATAGTATAGGTGGACTTACCCCTATTTCCTAGTAGATAGTTAGTTGCTCACTCAAATATCTACCAATTTTTTAGTGAGATGGACTTTATTTTCAATAAGTAGGAATTAATCTATGTATAAAAGTGTTACTAATTGAATCCAATATCAAAAAACATAATTGGGATCACCCTCCTAGGTCTCATAGAGCCTAAAGTGAAGGAATAAGGATTACAAAATCCTATGCTCATTGTGTTGGCCACTAACCTTGTAGTTCTTCATAATAAAAGTTGGCTACTTTTCAAAGAAATGCTTGGTTCTACAGGGAAAATCACCAATAGAACCTACAGATGGATTGTAACCTTCCTTGTAATGTCCTTAGTTGACTAATATTGGTTGGTGGTGGCATGTATAAGATTGATTTTACTTTGGTAGGATCAACTTTTTTTCCTTTGTGAGAGACTATATATCCCAAGAGTTTCCCTGATTGGACCCCAAAAACACACTTCTTTGGATTTAAGCTAAGTTGATATTTTTCCAGTTGGGTGAAGATCTTATCCAATATTGCATATAGTAATGAAAAATTGTGGTCATGGCTCTTTGATGGGTGGCTCTAACATTTTTTAGTCCAAATGGTATGACATTCCAACAAAAAATTCCCCAAGCACATGTGAAAGTTGTCCTGGGTTGATCTTCAATGGCGATCCTAATCTGATTGTAACCTAGGAATTCATCCATTAGCAATAGCATTTCATGTCTAGTACTTAGATCTACTAGGATATCAATGTTAGATAGAGGAAAGTCATCTTTGGGACAAGCTTTATTGAGGTATTAGAAATCCATGCAACCTTTGATCTAACCATTTGGTTTTGTGACTGGGACTAGATTTGATATCCATTTAGCATAATCAATTGGGTGAATAAATCCAACATCCAAGATATTCTTGAGTTCTACCTTGACAAGTAGTGCAATCTGAGGGTGCATTTTTCTTAATTTCTATTTAAATGGCTTTGAATTTTGTAGCAATGGTAAGTGATGTAGAACTAATTGAGCATCCAATCTAGGCATATCAAAATATGACCATGTGAAATTGACTTGTCTTTTCAAGAAAAATGTTATGAAATCAAGCTTTTCCCCTGTGGTCAGTGATGTCGCTAACTATATTATTTTTGGGTTATCTAGTCTTCCAATGTTGACTTCCTTTGTATCTTCTATGAGCAATGATGATCTATCTCATTCTATTGGGAGAAAGTCCTATCCTCCATCCTCAGGCGATTCTAAGAGGTTTTCACCTTTAGATACATCCTTTATTTTTTTCTTTTCTGCATTCAACAAGTGCCTTTAAGTTTTCACTTGAAGACCTATTGCTTTTATTTTTACTTTTTTCATTTTCATTTTTGTGACTAGAGAACAAGACAACCTCACCAAAGTATGTTGCATAGTTAAGTTCTATGGAAAAGCTAGCTTTGTGATCCCCACTAGGTATACCTTCATGAAGTCCCATAAACTCAATGATTGCTTCGTCATTTTTGAAAGTGTCTAAACTTGGTGAGTTTTGTTAATCACAATCTATGAGTTGTGGGTAGACAAGGGGTAGGCCATCATCAACATTGTTAAGGGTCATTATGTAGGAAGATAGGGAAAATATGGAACTAGAGTCATCAAGCTCCTAGGAAGCTATGTCAATGGATTTCCAAAAATAGTGGCGGAGCCATTCTTCTTTAGTCAAAGACATTATCAGATGGGTATTTGATGGATTTCATGAAAAATAAAGGGTAAAAAATTTCGTCAAATTCCCCAAATAGTTTTTCAAGGTCCATGAAAGTGGTGGAGGATGGGGAATTCCATTCATATTCCTTTGAATTAGCATCATAATCCCAATGGTCTTCACGTGTCTTGCTCTTTTCTAAAGCACTAGTATCCTCACTGGAGGGTGACCTGATACCTCAGATAATCACTTTTACTGGAAAAAATCCTAGCCCTTGATGAATTATTAGCTTAGGAGGTTGTAGAGGTTCCAAAATTCCTTGCTTGTTCAAACTAAGGCAACTACATAGACATCATATCCATGTCATTTCATTATCTGTAATCATTTTGGATATTGTTCAATTGGCAATTTCTTAGCTTCAATGTCCTCCTCTTCCTTGTACAACCATGTAAGAATGTGGTCATCTAAGGATTCCTTAGCAAATTCCCCCCATCTAGTGATGGTGGTTGGAGGATTGTGAATGACAACTTTGGGCTGCATACGATGTGGTTTTCCATATGACTGCAGTGACTTAGGTAGCTTTCCAATAATAAAGAGACTATTCATATCATACCCTTCATAGCCTTTATCTTGGATTTGGATTTTAGGCATGGAAGGTGTAATGAATGATTTGGATGATTTGAAAATGTTGGATGGATCAATGTAGTGGGATGGAGTGGTGGGTGAAGTGGAAGATGAGGCTTCTTGATTGATGGGCACTTTACATTTGATAGTTCCTTTTAGGTTGGAACAACATTGGAAAGGATCAAGGTCATCTAGAATAGTGATTTCAATGTCGTTATGTGGGAACTTGAGGTATTGATGATAGGTGGGTGGAATAGCCCTCATGGCATGAATCCATGGGCAGCCAAGGAGGAGGTTATAATGTAAATCCAAATCCAAGATGTAAAATTTTATGTCTTGTATGGCTGGGTTAACCCTCACTAGGAGTGAAATTACACATTTAGAGGATTGTTCAACATCATTATAAGATTTGATTACAATTTTCTTGATTTCTTCAATGCAATTCTTAGAGTATCCCAATGCCTTCATTAATTTTAGTGAGAAAATATTCACACCCGCTCCGCTATCTACAAGGACTCATCTGATTTTGTGTGTGTTAATGCATACTTCTATATGTAGAGGAATGTTATGGTCAAATATAGGTGTTGAAAAGTCTTTTTTAGAGAAGGTTCAATGTGGTGTGGCATAGAAATGTATCCAACCATGGCCTAAAATTCATTGAAATCTAGGTTTGCAGGAATCAAGGCTTCTTGTAGTGATTTTCCAAGAATTTCTCTATGCTATGGTGAAATGTGAAGGAGTTCCAAGATATAAATTTTCTTGGGATTTTTCCCTAAGTAGGATATTGACCCTTTCATTGAGGACTTGTGAATGGACTTGGAATGGTTATCTTGGTTCTATAGGTAGTGACAACACAGTCTAATTTTGGCTTGTTTATAGTGATGGTTGCAATGTGATCATCAAGAGGTTTCACATTAAGAATGATGGTGTTTTAATCATGCTTGAAAGTTATGTAGTTGGAATTGGTGTTGTTATTCACTGAATTGGATGCCTTTCCTTTATCATGGTATTGCAAAGGGGTCTTGAATATTGTACGATCAAAATTAATTTTGCTTTGTGAATTATTGATTGAAATGGTTTGATCCTTAATGAGATCTTGAATGATCTTCTTGAGTGTCCAACGTCTGGATGTCTTGTGTCATTTTGTTCGATGGTATTCATAGTAGTCGTCATCTTTCCACCAATCTTTTTTGATCAAGGAAGGTTCATAATTCTTGGTGTCTAGAAATGTAATGAAATTAGATTGCAAAAGTTGTTTGAGGATTGATTCAATAGGTTTAGCCAAGGGGGTGTATGGTCTCTTAGAATGGGGAGGACCTCTTCTTTGTTGGTTGTTTTGGATAGCATTCAATGTGGGTATGTGCAGGATCATGATGGGACAAAAAGTGGAAATATGATGGGTATGTGGCTGATGAATTTTTTTTTACCCAAAATTGATGAAATGAAAAGTGTTTTTAAATGAGATTCTCAGGTTTCCACCAATATAAATTATGCTTTACTTTGAATTTAATAAGTAATTATTAGTCATTTTCTATTCAAATTACGACTAGAGACATGATTGATAGACTGATTGGAAAACATCTATAGCTTTCAAATGATAACACATTTTTTGAATCCAAAACATGTGTGACATTCTATGCTTCATATACTATAGGATTAAAAAAATAAAAATTGAATTTCATGAAGTTTTGACCAAGTTAAGGTGGTCATACATATGAGTTTTTTATATTTTTTAAAATTTATAATAAAAAATTCATGATTAATTGTTTACTTAGAAAAAAATTACAAAATAATATGCATCACATTGGGACATGAGTCATATACTTATATCTAAAATCTTATAAAAATTTAATATCATTTTATTGTGGTTAGGGTGGTCAGACAGACACCTACTTATTTTTTCCTTGAAATTTAAGTACTACTGCATTGGAATTTTAAAAATTCACCAAATAGATTTTTCTTTTTGAAACAAACCTAGTAGTTTGGAAACTACATTCAATTTTCTATGAATTCTATTCTTATATTATTTTGAAAAAATATAGATAACTTATTAAAAAAATTATGTCAAGTTGCCTAACTTTGATTTTTCTATTTTTTTTGCCACTTAAGTGCCTACTTTTTCCATGATTATCTGTCACATACCCATGTTTAGTTTTGACTTGGTGTTTGGGTATTCGAAGGATTAGATATGTTTGATGAAGAGGGACCTTTAAGTTGAATGATTGGTCCTTTGGTTATCAATTTGGCATTAACGGCTTTGTCATTTGTGAAATTTTTGTTTTAGGACCAATATTTTCTTTTGTCATTGTTGGGTTTTGGAGTATCTTTGTTTATCTTGACTAGTCCTTTGGCAGTAAGACTTTTCTCAATAATCTCCTCAAAGGTTGTGCAACATTGGATTTGAATTTGACTCATCAATTCTCCATTGAGGTTTTCTATAAACATGGTGAGAAGTTGTTTTCTAGAATATGACAAGGGAATTTTCTAACCAAGCCTTACCATCTTTGGTAGAATGAGGCAGGTGACTCCCCTTCTTCTTGTTTGCTTGTGCTTAATGTTGCAAGGGTGACACCATTTTTAATGTTGAAGGAAAAATGATTGATAAATTTGTTAGATAGTTCACCCCATGTTTTGATTTCTCATGGAAGATGTGAAAACCAATCTAAGAATGCCCCTATGAGACTTCATGGGAATAACCTCATCAAGTAGGTGGGGTCATATGCAACTTCCATACATGATGTGTTGATTTCATGGATGTGTTCTACTAGATCTCTTGTCCCCTTGTAATTTGGAAAAGGTGGTGTCATGAAATGTGGGCGAAAGGGTGGCATGTATAGGTTTAGATCAAATGGAAAAGGGCACAATTATTCCATGGATTATGTATTCTTGTTGGTTCCAAATTCCATGTTACTCATTCATTGTTCAAGGGTCTAAATATGTTGGATCAAATAGTCTATAAGGGATTATGTCACATTCTTTTGATGAGATGTCGTAATGTTGGAACTAGGGTCATTTGTTGGATTTGTATTTACATTGATGTTTTGTGATAAGAGACCTTGATTATCATATGTGTGTGGATTGTTTTTATTTGGAATGAAGTTGGTGTTTAGGTTGGTTCCAAAGGTCACATTCACATTTGGTATGGTGTTTTAAAGTTGAGGTATAGACCCTTGATTCATGTTTTGATTTTGAAAATTGAATCCTTGATTTGTGAATGGGCATGTGGAACCTTGATTGATGTTTTGATATAAAGGTATAGTCCCTTGATATGAAGGGATGTTTCCTTTATTGACATTATGAAGTAGGGATATAGGTCCTTGATTGAGATTTTAAAATGAAGGTGTAGGTCCTTGAATAAGGTTTATAAATGATGGAAGGGACACTTGATTTTTCTTTTGAAGTGATGGAATAGACCCTTGGTTGGTAGTAGACCCTTGATTAATGTTTTGACTTAGGGTTTTGCATGAGATAGTGCACACTTTCCTATGGTTATTTGGTGGAAGTTGATTCAATGAAGGTGGACATTGGAATTGGAATGAGGGCCCTTGGTTTTTTTTTTAATTTGTATCTTGGTTTAAGGATGTGTGACCTTGGTTTAGATTTTAGATAAAAGCTATAGGACCTTGGGATGTGGACCCTTGATTTGTGCTTTGAAAGAGAGGATTCATGAAAGTTTTACCCATGGTGTTTGAGGAACTATCAAATGTGAAAGTTTGACCTTGTGTAGTAGCATGAGTTTGGATGTGTGTTGTAGTGACACAGTAATCATGTATGTGGTTGTCCCAAGGGGTATGTTTGTTGTTTATTATGATGAGAGCATGTTGAATGGGTGTTCAATTTCTTGTTCTATGATGGTTGAAATGTCATAACCTTGAGGTAACTTGGCTACTTTTTTGGCTAGTGCATAGAATTTGTTTACAGATTGACACTAACAAGTTGGTCAACTATACTTAAAAGTCTTGGGTCTTGGGTCCTGATAAGATCTTTCAATTTCTTGAGGGCTCAATTGTTTGCTAACTAATTCAAAGTGTAGGTCTTCCCAAGGGTCACTTTGTCTCTTTGTGGTGTATTCTTTTGAGGTGTGGAGTGGTTTGAATCTATGACATTGTCAAGAAAAGGGTCACTTAAGAAATCCATGTACCTTCATTTGGCTTTGGACCTTGTTTCAAGCATGTGAGAGCTTTACAAGTTGTGGGTAATGGAAAATGGCAATGAGACTATGCTATATTTTTTTAGATTTTTTTGAACTTTAGGATATGAAGATGCAAGGGTGTTAATGCAAGAATGATAATTCAAGGATGAAAATGTTTAAAAGGTGAGGTATGAAGAATGCTAAGGGACAATAAAAGATTTGGGGATGGTCAAAGTAAGTGATAAGCTAACAAGATGATGCTAATACAAGATTAGGACGATAATGTAACTAAGGCTAAATCAGATTGATCTATGTTTTTGTATTTTTTGCATTTTGGGATATGAGAATGCAAGGATAATAAGGGATTGATATGATACTAAGGATAGAGTGAACTATATTTTTGTATTTTTGGAATAAGGGATAAAGTGAAATCTAAGGAAGGTGAGTCTAAATGAGGGTGACATAATGCAAAGGAACCCTAAAATTTTAAACAAAGGGTGGCACTCAAGCTAATGTGAATCCAAGACAACAAATTCAAAATGTCATTGACCATAAGAAGACAACCAAGACCAAGAGACAAGACCAAGATTCAACTTGAAAAAGTGACAATGACAAGACAAATGAAAATGGTCAATGATAAGTAGAATAAATATCCAAGTTTTTTTTAAAGCTCAATGGTATCCCTATGTTCGAAATCTAAAAATGTAGATGTAACCTAAAAGTGAAGTTTTAATTTATGCAATGCATGGAATGAAGAAATGAAACATATAAAGCAATGTTTTACTAATGGGTATGCTAAAATAAGCTGAGTAGACTTGTAGGTTTTTGGTTTACCACAAAGAGGTCACTATAAATTAGTTTTGATTAAGCTTTGGACACAAATTTTGAAATTTTTTATTTAGCAAGCAATTGCGGTTCGGTTTCTATCAGTTGTGTTTCACAATTGCAACTCAGGTTGATAGATGCGGCTTTGTTTCTAAAAAAAGTATTTCAAAATGATAGTTGTGGTTCACAATGGCAATTTCAGGTTTGTGTTTGACAATTATGGTTCCATAATGGTGTTTTTGAGAGTTTTGATGTTTTTCAGTGGTTTAGATCCAAATTTTTGATTGTTTCTGATGAGATATGACTAGAAAACACAACAGACATTATCAAAAAAATTATTTAGGACTATTTTGGTGTTAAAATGTTTGATTTTTGTAAAGAAGACAAAAAAAATCCTAGTTGGAAATGTGTGTATACTTGGCATAGCTCATTGAAATACCCCAGATTAATGCAAAACAATTTTTCTCAAGAGTGGATAGCTTAGAAGTTTGGTGGCACAGACTCCCCCTTTTAGTGCACTCACTTCTTGAGCTTGCCAACTTTGAATTTTAAGGTAGTCACATCCTAGGAATATTCTATCTCTACTCAAGGGAGTCAATAGTGAGTAATCTTTGGGCATGATACTGCACCTTGCACTGTACCAAGCAACGATCAAAAGGATAGGCATCTAAAAATAAGAGGTGTCTAGTAAAGGCATCTAATTCAAGGGATACAATGATAAACTCCCTCAAGAGGCCTCCCAACCCCTAGAACAAGGGTTTACATATCATATAGATATTGGAGGAGGTCTATCATGTGTAGTCCTGTTGATTGTGAAATTTCCTCACAACCACAAATTTATATAGTGGTTCAAAAGGAGTTGGCTTTAGCCCATTACCGCTTGGGTCATTCCCTTAGGGTGAGTACTTTTTCCCACTAAGATAGTCCCTCTAATGGCTAAACAAAAAATTAGATGGGTTTGGATTTATGATCATTGAGTTTGCACAAGGTGAGAGCATAATAGCTACCACCCTCAAACACTAAAAAATGGTGTTCTTTACCCTCTAATTAAAGCTATGTGAGAAAGACAATTGCTAATTTTAAGCACCAAAATGGAATGATTTCTAATCTAAAGCAAGAAAAGTGGTTTCAAAATCATTTTTTCAACATTCGAACCTATAAAACCACTTGTTAGTAGTCTCAAAGAAAAGTCTTACACAAATGAAAAAGCTACACATACTCCAAGTTGGCACCAAAGGGGTTAACACCAAACCAAAACCAAAATCAAACAACTAAACTAAAGAAATGAAAGTGAAAAAAAAAAAAGACTAGAACTAAAGGATTCATTTTTTTTGTTGCTTTGAGAAGAGATTTTGGGAATCCACCTAAAGCCACATGCTGCAGACATAATATCTAAACCCAAAAACACTATTCTACTCACAAAAAGTTAAAGAAAGATGAAAAAGAAACTAAAATTGAACTTTTACATGACAGTAAAATGTGTCACACCTTTTGTCAATTATGTCATTATGTTGCATTTTCAAATTCAAATTTTCCCACCCAAGGATTTCCTCTTGTAGATGTGTCATTTCAAACAAGTGTTTCATTGCATTTGAAAAATGCATTGCTTCTCAACAAATGTGTCACTATGCTTAACAGTTGCATCGTTCCATACTCAAAATCTACAAAAAACAAGTTAAAGGGTTTGTGTAGGATCATCATGGAAAAAATAGGCCCTTAAGTGGCAAAAAATTTAGAAAAATTAGAGTTAGGCAACTTGACATAAAAAATTGAATAAGTTATCTATATTATTTAGAAAATATGTAAGAATAGAATCTATAGCAAATTGAATATAGTTTGTAAACTACTAGGTTTGTTTTTTCTTAAAAAGAATCTATTTGGTGAAAAATTGAAATTTCAATGTAGTAGTACTTAAATTTTAGGGAAAAAATAAGGTGTTTGTTTGACCACCCTAACCACAATAAATGATAATATTTTTTTATGATATTTTAGATATAAGTAGAGGATTAATGTCTAGATGTGATGCATAATTTTTTATATTTTTTTCCAAGTAAATAATTAATTATGATTTTTTTATTAATTTTTTTAAAAATTATAAGAACTTATATGTCTAACCACCTTAACTTGGTCAAAACTTCATGAAATTCAATTCTTTTTTTTTAATCCTATAGTATGTGAAGCATAGAATGTGACACATGTTTCATATTCAAAAAATATGTTACTATTTGAAAGATATAGATGTTTTTCAACCAACCTCTCAATAAGGAATTTAGTTGTAATTCAAATAGAAAATGAATAATAATTATTTATTAAATTCAAAGTAAAGCATAATTTATATTGATGGAAAGCCGAGAATCTCTTTTAAAAACCCTTTTTGTTTCATCAATTTTGGGTAAAAAATAGTAATTGTCCACATACCCTACTTATACCCATCATATTGCCACTTTTTGATCCATCATGATACTACAAATACCCTAAATTCATACAAAAAGTTTGTAAAAAAGTATGATTGCCTTAGGTTCACCAATGTGAGATGGGGTCTCTTAGTTTCTAGCCTAGAATAGTGACAAATAACTTCTCTAGACCAATAAACAACATCAACAAGAGAAGACAAAACAATGGAGATAATTAGAAATGCATAAACATAAAACAAGCTACTCCCCATTATTGGTTGATTCACTTCCCTTGATCTCCTTTTTATGCAACTTTTCCCTCAGATTTTAAAGTATACTTGTGCAAAACCTACAAATAGTAAGCTAGAAAGTTTGAGAGAATTATCTCTATTAAGTTGAAAATGGAGGAGGAAGGTTGCTTTTATAGACAACCTTTTGAATAGATGGCTAAGATTAATCCTTGAGAAGGATTCCAACATCAATGGATGAGAATGCATGAGAGGGAGGTTACATAATGGATGGTTGAGATTGAGTCTCAAAAAATATGCCAAGATCAATGCTCTAGAATTGATGCACCACAAATATGTTATTCTTGGAGGAATCATGACAGGTATGATGTCCTATGGCTATGATGCTTAACGACTATGACAAAAATGAATGATAAGGCATCTCTGACCAAGAGAGGGGCACATAAATAATTTATTCTGAATAATTTATTCAAAAATAGAGGAAAATAGATGAAAAGGGACAAGTGGCAAAAAATTCAGAAAAATCAAAGTTAGGCAACTTGACATAAAAATTTGAATAAGTTATCTATATTATTTCAAGCATATGTAAGAATAGAATCGTTAGCAAATTGAATGTAGTTTCTACACTACTACTTTTAAAAATATGTATATATCTATTTGGTGAAAATTTGAAATTTCAATGCACTAGTACTTCAATTTCAATAAAAAAATAAGAAGTAGGTGTCTGTCTAACCAACCTAACCACAATAAAATGATAATATTTTTTATAATATTTTAGATATAAGTAGAGGACTCATGTCTTGATTTGATGCATATTTTGTTGCAATTTTTTCCAAGTAAATAATTAATTATGAATTTTTTATTACAACTATAAAAAAATATAAAAACTCGTATGTTTGACCACCTTAATTTGGTCAAAAATTCATAATTTTTTTATGTAAAATCCTATATTATACAAAGTATAGAATGTGACACATATTTTAGATTCAAAAAATGTGATACCATTTGAAAGCTATAGATGTTTTTCAATCAGCCTATCAATTAGGACTTTAGTCATAATTCAAATAGAAAATGAATAATAATTATTTATTAAATTCAAAGTAAAGCATAATTTACATTGGTGGAAAGTTGAAAATATCCTTTAAAAACCCTCTTTGTTTCATCAATTTTGGGTTAAAAAGAGTCGTTAGTCACATACCCATCATATCGCCACTTTTTGGCCCATCATGATCCTGCACATACCCTATAGAGAAATAATTAAATAAATGATGATTTATTTAATTATAGAAGAAAGGAGATACTAGCGACATAATTAATTACTTTTAATGGATTAGGATAGAATAGAAATGAGAAGGTGAATTAATTAAATAATTAAAAATTATTTAATTAATAGCGGAATATGATCGAACATAATTCAAAAAATAAAATTATTCAATTATCAGAGGATGACGACCAAGAAAAATGGTGGTCGTAGACTTGGGACATTTTTCAATTTCTACAAATGCTCAGCAAGAGATATCTTTTCAACAAAATGATGAAACATCCTCTAATTTTAATCAAGAGAGTATCTTGATGAGGCTCCTCCAAGATCTCCTAATATCTCTTCCTCTAAGAACATGAAATAAATTTTACAATAAGAATTCATTTTGCACATATCATAGAGTTCATGGTCATTCTACTAATGAGCGTAAGGATTTGAGTAACAAAATTCAACATCTTAGGGATTGTAGTGCTCTTCCTTGTGATGAAGCACCTAATACCTCTAATTGAAACTTATTTTCATCCTATTCGGCTCATCCTTGTCCTACACTAATTGGGGGAAAGGGGTTAGTTAGCCTTGTCCTTGTATGTCACTTGTCGTTGTCTATTTTGGGTAGTTAACTTCCTTTCATGTAAATATAATAGAAATATTGGGATGTGGATGAAATTCCTTAAGTGGGCTTGCATGTGACTATGGACAAATATTTTGGCTCCACTAGACTCCCTAACATTTCTAGGGTTTTCACCTAAAAGGAGAGGTAGGACAAAATTGGAAATGTCTAAACTCAATATTAATGTAAATATGGACGAAATGTATCTAAATTTATTGTCCTAAATGCAAATAACTGATAAAAGAGATGGATTGTTAAAGCAAAACTATTGAAATACAAGATGTTTGAAGACATATTGTGATATGCAAAAGGACCTCAAAATGAAGGTAAATTGTAACAAAAACAGATGAAACTGATGGTGTACAGCTAGAAACTAAAACAAGATGGAATTAAGGTATTGAATCTTGAAAAACCTAATACAAAAGTCAATTGGGACACTTGTGTCAATCTGGGCAACTTGGTCCCAAATCTGGAAACACTGCTTCAGAGCCCATTTCAACCAAATGGGTATCCAAATCTACAAAAACTTCTAAAAAAAGATACAATGGGAATAATTCACCAAGGTTGGAAACTTATTCCACTTAGGCTTTTTTGAAAATTTGAAAGATCTTGGTTTGCTCTTTTTGTTCCTTTAGGTGTTTAATTATGAAACTATCAAATTCTAGCCTGAAAGTGACTTTTTGTGAATATTTTGACCTTTCCAAAATGGAAATAACTCCAACAAGTTTGAAACCTATTGGTCAATCATTTCCAATCCATCTAAGCACCTAAATCTACAATCACACAAAGGAAGAGAGAAAATGTTGATTGTTAGGGATTAGGGGTTTGCCTTGGTCGAACCCCATTTAGTTAATTAAACCAAAATGATGAAATAAAATGATGAGACATGAAACATGAAACAATGTAATTAGAAACTTTCCATGATGATGGATCTTGAATTGTTGCAACAAATGATGAATCTTTCTCTTGAATTCCTTAGAATTGAGTTTGAAAGCTATCTTGAATGCTTGATTCTTGCTTGTTTGACCTGGTAATAAGAATGAATAATGAATGGTGATTGAATTCATCATGAATGAATTATGAATTAGGGTGGTTAGACAGATACCTACTTCTTATTTTTTCCCTGAAATTTAAGTACTATTGCATTGAAATTTCAAATTTTCACCAAATAGATTTTTTTTTTTAAATAAACCTTGTAGTTTAGAAGCTACATTCAATTTGCTATAGATTCTATTCTTACATATTTTTTAAAATATTATAGATAAATTATTCAATTTTTTTACGTCAAGTTGTGTAACTCTATTTTAAAAAAAAAAAATCACCACTTAATGGCCTATTTTTTCCATGATGATCCTACACATAACGAGAAAATTATTTAATTTAGGTGGCCTACATAGGAGAATAAAATATTGATTTTATTTATTTAAAAAGAAAAGTGAGAACAAATAATTAGATAATTAACTAATTAAAGATAATTATTTAATTATAGAGGAAAGGTGAAGTGTTAAACATTAAATAATTTAAAATAATTATTTAATTGGGGAGATAAAGAAAGGTAGAATAATTAAATAAATATTTATTTAATTACAGAGAGAAAAGGATAATGAATAATTAAATAATTGAAATAATCATTTAATTATAGAAGAGAGAAAAGATAAGTTTTGAATTAAAACAATATTTAATTCAAAAATAGGGGGCATAAAGGACCATTAGACTTAAATGCTTAATGAAAGTCTAGAAAAGTGCGAGTCATTTATAACATCTTTACAAGACATGCATTTTATTCAATTTACAAGGGTCTAGGACCTAATATGGATAAGAAAAACACCTCACAACACTAGATCAAGGCATCATTAAGTCCAATTTATCATCAATTATTCCCAAATCATGCAAGAATAAAGGTGTACCTTTTCAGTGTCCACATTTAGCCCCCACTTTAGTGAGAGGATGAACTTGCTTCAAACTCACACTAAAGTAGACATTCAAGAGCATTCCATTCATACCAATGCAAATGGTCTAGGATAACAAACATAAAAGAAGCGATCCATCCCCCAGGATCAAATATCCTAAGTCAAACATACATAGATGCAAAAGGACACTCACAAGGTGTATAATATGTAGTAGAAAAAAATACATTAACACGAAATGGCAATAACTAAAAGAAAGAAGAAAAAAGTGGAAAATATGTGTTCACTCCAATGCCACAGAACATCAAGTCATCCATAGGGTAAGTTGTCCCAACCAAGTGGTTTAGTGAGAAAGTCATGCTAGTGTGTTAGCTTCCCACCATATAATGAGAAAGTCATGCCAATGTGTCAGCTTCCCATTATACAAACCATACCAAAGTTATCCTCCTGATAACTTCAATAAGTTACCACAATGAAAATATTTTTTGTAAATGCTTTTGAAAGTTATGCAAAAAAATTGTTAAAGAGGATTTTTCTTTGCTCATGTAAGGTCTTCTTAGGGAGCATTGTGCCTAATGTCTCAAAGAGAGAACAAGTCAAAGTGTCAGATCATTGCCCATGGGATTCCTCATTCACATCATGCCATGTCAATAGATTGTACACTTTTGGATGGCATAAAACCCAATGACACCACCAAGAAAAGGACACATCACAAGAAAAAAGAAAAATCATGCCATGAAATTTTCCAAAAGATGTTATATATGTATGCCCCCAGTTTAAAGCAGTTGCTACACCATCACTATGAGAAATTTCCTTAAAGTAGCCAATGATAAATGCTAATATGAAAGAATACATGAGAGCTAATCTTGGAAAGCCCTATGCCAAGTCATACGTTTATGAATTGACCTACATCATGGATAAGTATGTCACATCTGAGCCAACTTAAGGTTTGTGGCTCACATCCCAAGCTTGCTCCTATATGTTCATGAAAGGTTAACAACTAGACAAAAGAGACAATGATAAGTGACATATGAGGAAACGGCTACTGGACCCCTTTCCCCCACTTAGTGAAGGAAAAAGGGGAGCCTGGAATAGATGATGATATGTTGCTCCTTGCAATAGTGAGTATGCTATGATCCTACAACAATTACATGGCAATGAGTAGAAACCAATGTTATTTATGTTGAGAAGTAAACAAAGTTTCTACTTGATGCATATTTAGTGAGATATCTATCAGTTTAGGATGTACCAATGTGAAAGTTGTCATGGAAGAATTGTTTATGATAGTATTAAAATTGATTGAAGGTTTTATCTTTGAAAGACAATAACCAAGATCATTAGGCTATATATGAACATGGATACCTTCTTCTATAGCATCACATCCTTTCCCAAGGTTTTCTGTTTCTTTTGTTGGATTTGGTGGTTGTTCAATTTCCTCAAAGTTTTTCTTGGATGTTGAATGTGATTGTAAGGTGGTTGAAGAGGATGCTATTGAATTTTTTATTACTGTTACCTATTTCTCTTTTCTCTTTTTAGACTTATTTGTTATTATCTTTTATTCTCCCTTGGATAGAGGTATGAAATCAAAGGTTTCCAAAGCATCTTGCAATAACTTTGTGGCTTCATCAATTTTCTTTTGTCTTTCTATATCATTTTTCTTGGTACTGATCATAACATATGTAACTTTTGTGTTTTGAGGAGTAGAAGGTGACTTTTCATAAACATCCATATCAAGCAATTCAGGATGCTTCAAAGTAAGGTTGATTTTTTGTTTGCACATGATAGTGTTGATGTTTAGGTAATTAAACCAAAATATTGAAACATGAAACAATGAATTAGAAACTTGCCATGATGATGGATCTTGAATTGCTGCAACAAATGATTAAGAATATTTCTCTTGAATGACTTAGAATTGAGTTTGAATGTAATCTTGAATGCTTGATTCTTGCTTGGTTGACTTGACAATAAGAATGAATTATGAATTAGGGTTAAATGACATCTTTGATAGAAAAGAGTTAAGAATAAAGATCATGATCAAGGGCGAAGATTAAATTAGAAAATAACTTAATCAAGGGTGGAGGTTAATTGAGAGAAGAAAGAAATGGATAGATAAAGAATTGAGGTGGAATATAAGATTGGAATGGAAAAAGAGGTTGTTAGAGAAAATTATTTAATTTAGCTGGCAAATATAGGAGAATAGAATATTGATTTTTATTTATTTAAAAAAGAAAGGTGAGAATAAATAATTAGATAATTATTTTATTATAGAGGAAAGGTGAAGTGTTAAACATTAAATAATTAAAAATAATTATTTAATGCAAAGGGAAGGGACAAATAATTAAGATAATTATTTAATTGGGAAGATAAATAAAGGATAAATAATCAAATAAATATTTATTTAATTATAGAGAGAAAAGGCTAATGAATGATTAAATAATTGAAATAATTATTTAATTATAGAAGAAGAGTGAAAACATAAATTTTTGATTAAATTAATATTTAATTCAAAAATGGGGGGGGGCCATTAGACTTAAATGCTTAGTGAAAGTCTAGAAAAGTGTGGAAGTCATTTACAACACCTTTACTAGACATGAATTTTATTCAATTTGCAAGGGTCCAAGACCTAATGTGGATGTGTAAAACAACTCAAAACACTAAATAAAGGTGTCATTAAGTCCAATTTATCATCAATTATTCCCAAATCAAGCAATAAAAAATGCGTACATTATCCATGTCCACAATGTCATACTTATTCATGATGTAGTTTAATTCAAAAACATATGACTTGGCATAAGGCTTTCAAAATAAGCTCTCATGTCTTCTACTTTAAAGCAATTGATCACATAAGTGATGTTAACAACCACTTTAAAGTGGGGTCTTACATTGACACTCATGTTTCATTGTACAATTTTCTTTATTCTTGTGAGGTGTCCTTTTCTTGGTGGTGTCATTGGGCTTGATTTCTTCTGAGAGTGTGATATTTCTTTGACTTGTCCTATCTTGGAGACATTAGGCACAATTTTCTCCTAAGAAGAGACCTTACATGAACTAAGAAAAATCCCTTTCAATCTACCTTACACTATTTCACATTTACAACATCGATGATATGGCCACCTTGCATGTAACATACTTTGCATACCTGTGGTGCCATCTTATTTTTCCATGAGTTCCAAGAATACAAAGTTTTGCTTGCCTCATGAAGCTTGAAGTTCATTGTTGTGTCATGCCTTTTTAAATTTATGAGGAGGTATAACTTCGGTCTAGCTAATGGGATGTCGATGTGAGGCATGACTTTCCCTTATCCACTCATGCATGCGTGTGTGAGCACATATAGGCTGTATCTATCTCACCTTCTTAGATTGCTCACCCAATGAATAGGCAAGAGTTATATTACCTTAGAGTGAGTTTAAACCTTTGGACAAATAGTTAGATCTAATTCACATTATGTTGGACAAGTGGTTGAGACTTGATCCACCTCTTTTTACTTTTGCTTGTTTTCTTTCTTTTAATTATTGAAATTGCATGATTATGTATCTTGTTTTGTTGCAAATCATACACCTTGTGCATGCCCTTTTGTGCTTATTTTAGTTTGATGTAGGATCTTGGATCCTAGGAGCTTGACCACCTCCTCAATCTTTGTTATCCTAGGCCATCTACATTAGTACACTTGGACCCCTCTTGAATGTCTACCTTAGTGTGAGTTTGAAGCAAGTTCATCCTCTCACTAAAGTGGGGGATATATGTAATGGAAGGAATTATACCCCCATGGAAATGGTACAATTTCACTTAATTTGGGAATAATTAATGATAAATTGGATTTGATATCACCTTGATCTAGTGTTGTGATGAGTTTCACACATCCACATTAGGTTTTGGGCCCTTTTAAAGCTAAATAGCCCTAAATTTTTCATAATTTAGTGTTGTAAAGTTTATTTATTTGCACCTTCACATTAAATTTAGGAGGCTTGTAAGTCAAATGGACTCAATCTAGTGTTGTAATGTGTTCTACACATTCACATTAGATTTAGGGCCCTTTGATTTTTCAATTTACACTTTCGTATTGGATTTTGGGCTCCCTTTCATTTGTGGCCTTAATATAGGCCCCTAATACCCTATATTGTGCATTCCAAGGAATATTTTAACCAATATCCTGACATAGATGTAATATAAACTTAATTTTTTAACTCCCTAACATTCTCTCTCTTCAAATAGGCTCTGTGGGACCCATATGCCACCTTGGGCATATGAGTCCCATATAGGTTGGACCCATATGCCACTGGTGGCATATGAGTCCCAATTGGCCTATTTTTAAGGTTTTGAGTGAAAAAAACTAGGTTTTAAGTTCAAATTCCATGTATATCGGCTTTTGGAATCTAATACTCAAGATATTAGATGAATTACCTATATTAATGAGGTCTCAAATCATTATTTCAATAAGTATTCATGATATCAAGTCAAGGACTCAAGATTTAAGCATTCCAAAACCTCACAAGATTTTCAAGAGAGCATTCAAGGGTAGAATTCTCCATCAATTATTGCAGAAATCTAATCTGTTATTAAGCTAGTGAGCATATGTTGCAACATTGAAGATCCAAGATCAAGCATTGTTCTACACTTATTGTCAAGATCAAGATCCACATCCTTCATGGCCATTTCATGTTGAGTTTCTGATTTACAAGGAATCATTCAAGGTATCATTTTACATTATTCATGTTCTTTGTTTCATGTTTCATGCCTTCTTTATATTATCTCATCATTTTTTTTAAATTCCTAAAAGGAGTTTCACCAAGGAAACCCCCTATTCCCTAACAATCAACACTTTTTTTTCTCTTTGTGTGACTGTACATATAGCTGATTTGAAGATTTGAAAATCTTTTGAAAATTAGGTTACAAGCTTCAAGAAATTTGTTGGAATTGTCCCCTCATTTGCAAGGTTTCTATCTTCACAAAAAGGTCATCTACAATTCTGAAATCAGGGTTTTAGATCTGAAAACAAAGTGGAATAGAAAGAGAAAACATAGGAGACCGGATTTAGACTTTGAAGTTCTAGAAAACCTAACTTAGTCTTGAAATATGAGTTCTAGTTTAGTTAATTTTTTAGATTTTGGTAGTTTCAAATATCCTTTTTCCATAAACTAATTCATGCACAGAAACCTAGATCTAGGACTAATACACCCAAACTAGCATATGAGTCCCAATATGCTAAAATTTTAAGTTATTCTACATTTTAGGACTCCATCCAAGTTCTCTTAGGTTTCTAGGTTCTCCCATATACTTTTCTAGTTTTTTGTTATGAATTATTTGCATTTATAATTCATTTAGTGAAGTTTCTTGCATCATTGAGTTGAATCATTAGATCTTGCATTTCATACAATTTTCCAAGCCCTACCTTGGTGGTGAACCCCTCATTAATCTCTAAACATACCCTAGGATAGTCCTATAGCATATTTATTTCTTCCATTCTCATCATTTGATTGAGATCTCAAGGGAATCCTTGAATGTGGAGCATAGAAAGCTTGTTTCCCTAGGTCCTAAAACCTTAGTGCATACAATTGAACACTATACCTTATACATTGGACTCTCAACCCTAATCCATCAACCCTATACTCTCAACCCTCCACCCTAAACCTCAAACTCTCAACCCTCAACACTTCAATCATCTACACTCTACCCTATACATTAAACCATCAACCCTCAACCCTTAACCCCTATACCCTCTACCCTATACATTGGAACCTCAACCCTAATGCCTCAACCCTATACCCTCAACTCTCTACCTTTAACCCAATATCCTAAATCCTCAACCAAGTATACCCTAAACATTGTACCCTCATTTATCAAACCTCTACACAATACATTGGATCCTCAACTCTCATCTATCTTTATCATTCCCTCATCTTCTCTCCTTCTCTCTATCTTACTTCTCTTTCCATCTCTCCCTCCTTCCATCCCTCCCTCTCTACCCTAATCTCTCAACCCTTAAACCCTTAAACCCTCAACCCTTAAAACCTCTACCTTCTACCCTCTTGACTCAATAACATAAACCATCAACCCTCAACCCTCAACCATTAAACCCTAAAGCCTCAACCCTTAATCCCTCAACCCTCAACCCTTAAAACCTAAATGCTCAATCCCTAGACCCTCTACCTTATACATTAGACCCTCAACACTAATCCCTCAACCCTATACCCTCAACCCAATACCCTAAAGCCTCAACCCTATACCCTTAATTCTCAACCCTTTGTTAGGGATGGAAGTGCAGTGCATAGACATCTATGTGAAGTGTTTTCATCCCTCATAGATTCCTACCTCTAGAGTCCACAAGGACATTACACACCTTGTTGGGGTTGAATTATAATGCCTTTGTGCCACTACCCAACCCAAAATGGATCATTTTGGCCTTAAAATCCATCCATTTCACTTTAGTTAATCCTCTTCATAAGTCAAGCAACTTCATTCAATCTTCTTCATACTTTGGGATCTCTTGAGAACACTCTTGAAGCATTCTATTGGAATTTTCATAGCTTGAGCATTGCAACAGCTTGATACTCCATCAACTTCATTTTTGTATGTTGAGACCACCACAAAATTTGTTATCTTGGAGTCTTATCAGACCTCCCTTTATCACTACTACAACTGTGGTGAATTTTCTATGTTTGTTGCTTGAATTCTCCCTTCATTGGCCTTGAGAACCTTTGGGTGGAGGTGGTAATGCTTCACTCTTTCATTTTGTGATTTGATAGAGTAGCTTTTATCTTTTGTATTGTTTAGTGCATTCATTTCTTTCCTTTTTCGTACTTTCTACTCCATTTTTTTTTTGGTTATTCATGGAGGTGGAAATGTTAGAGTAATAAGTTGTTTTACTTAATTAATTTAATCATATTAGTTAATTAATTAAGTCACTTATCACTTTGGTTACTTAAACTAAACTCAGGCACATTAATAATTAATTATTTATTAATTATTAAGTGTGCACACTAGGGTTTCCCTTTAGGATTTTCTTTAGGGTTTCTTGATCTCCTTTTATAAGGATTGATCTTATTGTAATTATTAATGGGAGAATATTTGTAGCTTTCATATCTTCTTGAAATTTTTCTCTCTTTTGTAACTTTTTCTTGTTGAAGATAATTGCACATTTGTCTTGCAGATCTCTTGCATGGAAGGTTTTTTTTTTGTGTTTGATCTTGTTGCTCATGGTTTTGTGCTTGTTTCACAATTCCTACATGTTATCAGAGCATGGATTCAGCAAACCCCTTCTTGATTTATGAGGTTTTCTTCTTCAATAAGGGTTGTAGGCTTCAAATCTGAATCTCCTTTGCTTATTTTGCAAATTTTGGAGGTGGGAATCTTTTGAAGCATTCTTGGCATGAACCAAACCTCTCCATTGATTCCAGAGCTACTAGAATAGTCAAGATAGCCCTTTGTTTTGTCAATTTTGGCTTTCATTTGTCAGACTTGGGAGGGTTTGAAGAAAGGGTTTTTTTGATAGATCTCGGGGTGTTCAAAATTTTAGAGCATTTTCAGCCCAAACGGACCTCATCGTTGCATCTAGAGTGGCTAAAAACCTAAAGATCGACTGTAAACTCACCTATATTTGGTTCAGTTGATTTTTGAGGCAAAAAAACATTTGTACGACCCTATTCATTGTCTACATGCAGTTCGAGGTGATTTAAAAAAAAAAAAACAAAAATCATTGTTTTTTTCTTAAATCTTTTTTTAAAAATCATTCAAAAAGTTTTTTTGAAAAACTCAAAAAAATGAATTTTTTTTATTGAAAAGAAAAGTTTTTGTTTTTAAAAACAAAGTAGCATTGTACCTGGAAAGTGCATACCTGCATAGGGTACTGTGCAAGTACTGACCTGCGCAGGTCAGTACTTGCGTACCTTCCATGGCCATTTTTTTATGATTTTTTTTTTTTAAATCAATGTGTTTTTTATATAATTTTGTTTAACAAAAAATATACTTTGTAAAGATTTTTTATTGTTTTTTTAAAAAAGCAATTTTTTCCAAAATGTGTTTTTTATATATTTTTTTTTAACAAAAAATATACTTTGTAAAGATTATTTTATTATTTTTTTAAAAAATATTTTTTTCAAAATAAGCCCACTTGTACAAATCTATCGACGATCATTTGGCTGTAAAATTTAGGCCCGAATTTTTGTTGCAATGGCCGTATGGCCGTCAAATTTAATCCAGCACTGTGTTTTTCCCCTTTGGAGTTGTTTTCTTCCAGAGGCCATAACTTGGGCATACAATATCATTTTTTGGAAAACAATATATCATTGGAAAGCTGCTTCTATCAACTTTCCAGTGGTGTGGGTCTCATCACTTCATTTTTCTGTTGGTACATTATACAGCCAGTTGAAGTTAGAGGAGTTGTTTTCAATCCCGAGCTTGTAACTATTGATCAGTTTCTCCATTTTTCACGATCTCAACGATGTTGGAACCGTATTTTAGAGCTCTTCAGTTCCATCTATGTAATTTTTCTAGATTTCACTCTAGGTATATTTTATTCAGTTTTCTGTGTTTTCACACTTTGGTGAACTACCTAGACATATTAGCTCTTGGAAACTTCTTGTTTGCATGGGATGCTTCATTTTTAGTTTTTATTCATGTATTTCTAGCCTTGTGTTAGTTATGACATTATGAGAATCATTTGCAAGCAAATTTCTATGTAAACGCACTGAGATAAAGTGCCACACTCTTGTATATGCATTTTAGGGATTTTGCACATAAGGTTGTGCTATATTTTGTACTCGTACTGGCTTATAAAGTGCCATGAGGGGTTGTGTAGTGCCTTTGTTTTTACCATCACACCTTTGTCCAATGAGTGTCCCTCCACTACGACAATGGATCTATATGATTCTAGCCTCATGCATGTGTGCTTTTTTCTGCACACCACTTTTTTAGTTTCAGGTTCTTTCTTGTACACTTTAAGATGTTGTTTATTCCCCTTCATGCACCACAAGGTGTTACACAACATTTCAGTGGATCTGTCAGACACTCCCAGTCAGCATTATGGGGGGTATTATACTGTTCATGCTAATGCTTCCTTGGTTTCACCTTGGAAGGAATCTTTCATCTTTAGTTGATCATTTTTTTCAAACTATTGGTACTTGTGCCATTTGTATCTTCATTCTAGATGTTTTGCCTTTGTTTTCCATCGAATTTGAGTAGTGTCATTGGGGGCACTCATACAGATTGTTGTCTTCTTGATCTTGATCATCCTATCTTCAGAGGAGGTTCTTCAACACCATAGTAGTCATCTTTTGACAGTTGCTTGCATCTTCTTCATGCTTTGTGTTGTTCTACATGTTCTTCCTTTTCAAGAAATTTCCTTGATTTGGAGGTTTTTCAGTCCTTCAGTCATCTTTGATCTCTTCTTGGAGTAGAGTTTTTTCCCATGAGGTTTTCTCTATTTCTCTACTTTATAGAGATCTTCTATTTGTACATGGGTACCTTACTTGGCCTTGTTTGTCAGGACCCATCTTTGCTTTAATGCATCTTTTCCTTAGTGTTTTAGCTACTTCCTATTTCATCTTAAGGGGGGGTGTTAGAGTAATAAGTTGTTTTACTTAATTAATTTAATCATATTGGTTAATTAATTAAGTCACTTATCACTTTAGTTACTTAAGCTAAACTTAGGTACATTAATAATTAATTATTTATTAATTATTAAGTGTGCACACTAGGGTTTCCCTTTAGGCTTTTCTTTAGGGTTTCTTGATCTCCTTTTATAAGGATTGATCTCATTGTAATTATTAACGGGAAAATATCTATAGCTTTCATATCTTCTTGAAATTTTTCTCTCTTCTGTAGCTTTTTCTTGTTGAAGATAATTGCACATTTGTTTTGCAGATCTCTTGCATGGAAGGTGTTTTGTTTGTGTTTGATCTTGTGGCTCATGGTTTTGTGCTTGTTTCACAATTCCTACAGGAAACACCAAAATGGTGGTTTAACTAAGGCAAGCCCCTATACAGCACCAACAATTTTCCCCTTCTTGCTTGTGTGTAGGTGGACGTGTGCATGGAGCTCGCTAGTGAACTAGCATTTTTGTGAGTTGATATTTGTTACCCTATTTTTCATCTACTTATTTTATAATTTTTTCCTTCACTTTTTCATACTTTATTATTTTGTTCTTTTCATTAAATTCAATTGAAAAATATGAAAATTATGGAATTCTTTTTGGCCTAGGTCATAGAACACCATTATTCTCCTATTGTCACTCAAGGATGTCCTAGGATCCCAAATTGGATTGAAAATCAACACAAAGTGAGTCATTCTTCAACAAGGAAGACCTAGGAGGGGGTTTTCTAAGCTTTAAGGGGTACACCACCAACCAAAAGCTTGGAAAAGACAACTTAACATTCGACTCACAAAACCTAGTAATGCAATCCAAATGAAGACTTCAAATGATGAAATTAAGTAAAATCAAGTTAGGGTATGTGTACCTGAGAAGTCTAGAAATGTAAAAATACAATCAAAATATGTTAGGGAGGACTGAGATGCCATTACTGTTGTCTTAGTCCCAATGTTGTTTTTGGGGGAAATGTAGAATCTTCAAATATTGGAAGAAAATCTCAAAGAATATCTATAAAATAACTCTGTACTAGGACTAAGAATCCCTTGCTACTGGCTTACTCTTGGTTAGAATTTCTAAAATCTCTGAATGTGATATTGAGGTTCAATGTCTGCACTTCCTTGTCCTCCGATCTCAGGTCCTAGAACTTCTAGATCTAGCCTGTAGGTGAGTTTTCATGAAGATGACAAAATTTCAATGCGACTTTGACAATTTTCGTTCAAATGAACTTCAAGTCTTCAACCTAAACATACAAACACAAATATGTAAGAGAGGAAAAACATGTTGATTGTTAGTAAATGGGGGTTTTCCTTAGTCCAACCCCTTGTTGGTTATTAAACCTTGGAATGAAATAGAATAATGAAGGGAAATGAGAAATTAACAAAATGCAATGTTACAACTCACCAAACCCTTGTTGTGAAATCTACAAACTTGTGTGAAATGGATAGCTTGAAAGTAGATCTTTAAATGCTTGAATGCTTGATAGATATTGACTTGAAATTCTTGCTTGAATCAAAACCCTACATTATAAATGTTAGCTCAAAAACATACATGATGCAAGAACATCCTTGATATGATGCTTGAATCTTGATGAATTTCTCTCAAATGCTTGAATACCTAAAAGCTTGGATGCTTGGATTCTTTGTTCGATTGCTAGGTGAAAATATGAGTGAAAGAACCTTGTATTTATACTTATCTATGATTAATATCCCAAAATTACACCACAACAAGCTGACATATGAATTCATAAATTAAAGGAGGAAAAATCCTACCAATATTTGAAATTAAATCCCAAAAATACCTTAAGGGGTACTAAGACACCCTAGGTGGCATCTTAGTCCTAAGGCATGAAACCCGAGGCACAAACTCTAAAAAGGGGCCTATTAAGCTGCTTTTGAAATTAGGGTCCCAAGACCTTTGGGGCATCTTAGCCCTAGTCTAAAAATATGGGACACATGCACAATAATTAAATTATCATTTACCCTTTGAAGTTTGTGGGGATGAGCCCTAAAAGATATAATTTATTAGGCTTGTGGATGCAAAATAGGACCAATTAAAACATAAATAAGGATGAAAAAAGCAAGGCAGGCCCAAAAAAGTGTGAAAATGCAAGGGTGTGCATTTTCCTATTTATATTTAGCCCCCATTTTAGTGAGAGGAGGAACTTGCTTCAAACTTGCACTAAAGTAGCCAACCATGCAATCTAGAGGGGTTCAAATGTGCGAATGTTAGTAAGATAGGATGACAATAACCAAGAAGGTGGACAATACCCTAGGATCAAGATCATATGGAAAACCAAAATAGGAACAAAGGAGTACACTTGTAGATGATATATGAAGCCATTGTGAGATCACCAACATACACCATCAGAGATTAGAAAAAGAATAAATGAAAAATGTAATATATATCAAGCTTTGACTAGCCATCCAACATGCTATGGACTAGATTTAGGTTGTTTGTCCAAAATATTTTTACAAATGGAACACATTGTTGACTATACAAACAAAACACATGCTGACAAGGGCTAGTGAAGCTAGTTGTCAACTAGGTGAGCCCGAAGAGATCCATATCAAAGTCATACCCCCACGACTATTATAAGGACAAAGAAATGCATGCTCACAAGGGCTAGTGAAAATAGTTTTCCACTAAGTGAGCCCCAGGGGACCATATCAAAGCTATACCTCCATGAATTTAACAAGGCATAAAAGAGAAAAATGCATGCTCACAAGGGCTAGTGAAGCTAGTTGTTCACTAGGTGAGCCCTGAGGAACCCTATCAAATCCATACCTCCATGACTTTAATAAGGCACAAAAAGGAAATGCAATAGAAAAGAGGGATGTTTGAAGGTATTTTTCTTAATTTTTACAAGGTCTTAATCTTAGGGGACATTATTCCTAATGTCTCCAAGAGAGGACCAATCAAAGGATAAAAGATTCACAACTTAGGGAATGCAGTGTGTCACATCACCACTAAGAGGAATTTAATATTCTAAGATAGATCAAGCTCTTGAAGGAAATTACTCCTAATGTCATCACAAAGAGAAAAAAACATCACAAGAAGTAAGAAAATCACATCAAGGAACATGGAAACAAATGCCAAATGAAATCATGCCAAAATAATGCCAATGCATTCCGCCACTTTAAAGAAATTTCTAAACACCATGTTATGAGAAATTACTTTAAAGCAGCCAAAATATGAAAATGAAAAAGGGACAAAAGGGTTTCCCCCTCTAAAAACATAAGGGATCTATGGATTTGGGCTCAATATCTATCTTTGTAGAAATGATATTAGGGAGTTTAGAATTGTCATCATTCCCCAAATAGACATAGAAATGGAAGAATGAACAAAGAGAAAGAAAGAAAAATGATAAACCTTTTGGATCAACATGGAAGAGACATAGGGTGTCTTGACACCTTGTGTCATCCCCAAAAGGAAAAAAAAAAGAAAAAAAAAGCAAAATAAAAGAAAATATAATGAGAAATATTTTGGCTTAACATGGAAGAAACATGAATGTCTTAATGTCATGTCATTCCCAAAAGGAAAACACAGGAAAAAAATGAAAGAAAAAGAAAAGATGAGGAATAATAGTTTGGGTAAACATGGATGATACATAGGGCATCTCAATTCCTTGCATCATCCCCATAAGGAAAAAAAAGAAAAAAATGAAAGGATAAAAGGTAAAGACCAATAAAAATGCAAAGAATCTTACAAAATATCGAAGAATGAAGGTACAAATAGAGGAATGCACAGAGAGAGAAAACATCAAACAAAACATCACAGGGGATCACATTACACACATGTAATCACACAAAAGAAAAGTGAAAAGGAAAGAAAAATTACTAGTAAAGCATATGTGAGTGAACAATCCAACAAGTCATCTACACCCTAGTATTGTTCAATATATGCAAAATGCAAATCACTAGTGAGAGGGATAATGCCAACTATTGTACTATGAGAATCACCAAGTTCAACATGTGGTACATCACTTAGTTTAGGAGGATCACCATGGTTGTTGTAATTTTTTGGGACTATCAAAATTTTCAAATTTGAAGTGCCCATTTAAAAAAAATTCCTATGCACTTTTAGAAATGCACTTGAAAAATCTGCCTAAGTGACCTACTTTGGAAGGTTGAATATTTTGGTCCCAATGATTTTCATAAAAAACCATTTTTGGACCCACTCATGTGACATATGTGATTAGGAATGTCAATTTTTAGCTTCCCATGATGATTTTTGATAGGGTTTTGAAAAGCGAAGAGGGAGGGTTTTTGCACTTGATTAATGTTTGCAAACTTTCAATTTTGTAAAGTAGCCTCCTGTTCAAGCTTGCATTTCAGAAATGGATGATCATCAAGATAAAATGATTATTGCTTTCCATTCTCCATACCTCAAAGTGCTCCCATGTCAAGGTCCAGAGCCTCATGATGAGATTTGATATTTTCACCAAGCCAAAAGCAAATGCAAATTGTTTAGTTTTGCACCTACATTATCTGAAACTTTTCAATTCAACATTGACCTTCAATATATTTTGATGATTGATTATTGAAAATAATTTCTCTTGCACATGTGTTTAGAGTACCCAAATGAGCTTATGTATCCAGTGGAAAGCTCTCAAAAGTTGATTTACTATTTTTGTGAAATGGCAATTGGGTGAGTTTTAAATGGTGTTTAGTAGGTGCAATTTTAGAAAAGTTTGAGTAAGAAAATTTACTAATTAATATCTTTCACGTGATGACTCATTTTCTAATATTTTTGTTGCACTCCATTCTTGGATCAGATGTCTACATGCCTACAATTTTTCATGACTCTACGAGGCTATTTGACTAGTTTTCCAGGGTGATTCTATAGCCCACTTGGCCAGTTTTTCTCATTTTTCAAATGTGCGAGAAAACAAATTTCAATGAAAAATTATTTCAATTTTTCATGCCAAGAGCATTCAAAAAGTAGCATCAAGTCAATTGAGCATAAAAATTGTTTGAAAATGAAATTTATTTTAGTTGGGCTTCCCTAGAGACTCGACATACTTTACACTACTTTGGGGTTGCAAATATTGCATTATTACAAATGAGGACAACAATTCATTTGTAGTGATTCAAAAAGTCATATGCTTACATTTGGTAGAAAAATGAATTACAAAGCACCTATATGATTGCTTCTTTTATTGTGGACATTTGTCAAAGAAAGCATGATGGAGGATTTGCTTTTATAGTTGTGAATGCCATATTAAATATGCTAGAAATTTGTGGAAGCATATATAGGGAAAATAACATGATTGGTCGCGTAACTCCAAAAAAGCATCAATATCATGAAGCATAAGTTGAAAGAAATCATTTTCATTAGAGTCACCATGGGATAAAGTCAAGGAACTATTCAATCTTCCAGCTGCATAATACCCAGAAAGCAAATTATTCTCATAAGGCCAACATTGATTAAATTTCGTAAATAGGGGAATACATATACGGGTATGTGTAGGATCATGATGGGCCAAAAAGTGGCAATATGTAAGTGATATGATGGTCCATGTGGATGACAACTTTTTTTTTACCCAAAATTGATGAAATGGAAAGGGTTTTTAATGGAGATTCTTAGCTTTCCACCAATATAAAGTATGCTTTATTTTGAATTTAATAAATAATTATTATTCATTTTTTATTTGAATTACAACTAAAGTCCTGATGGGTAGGCTGGTTGAAAAACATCTATAGCTTTCAAACGGTATCACATTCTATGCTTCATATAATATAGGATTAAAAAAAGAAAAATAAATTTTATAAAGTTTTGACCAAGTTAAGGTGGTGAGACATACGAGTTTTTATATTTTTTAAAAGTTGTAATAAAAAAATCATAATTAATTATTTACTTGGAAAAAATTTACAAAAAAATATGCATCACATCTGGAAAAGAGTCCTCTACTTATATCTAAAATATAATAAAGAAATTATGATCATTTTATTGTGGTTAGGGTGGTCAAACAAACACCTACTTAGTTTTTCCCTGAAATTTAAGTACTACTACATAGAAATTTCAAATTTTAACCAAATAGATTTTTATTTTTTTAAATTAACCTAGTAGTTTAGAAACTACATTCAATTTTCTACAAATTCTATTCTTACATATTTTAGAAATAATATATATAACTTATTCAAATTTTTACGTCAAGTTTCTTTACTCTAATTTTCTAATTTTTTTTTCCACTTAAGGGCCTATTTTTTCCATGATGATCCTGCACATACCCATACACTTGCAGCCATGGTTATGGCTTCGAGTGAAAACAATTTGGACCTATGGTTCATGAGGAATGAAGAGAAGTGTTGCACTTTAATTAACATAGATCAAGCCATAATACTATTCAATTATGCTAGATTGCTTGAACAATTACATGATGTTTTTTTTTTTAAAGAGAAAATCATTTTAAAAGGGGATGATATTGTTTGTAGCCATTGTTCTCGCTTGAAGAGTGATCCAAATACACCTAGAATGGATGGGATACACTTTAAGGAACTAAACATTGGTGAGGAAAATACAAGCTTGAGGAATGTATTGCAATGAGCTGGCACAAGTAACTAGGAAACACTTTTAGTATGTTGGGAACCATTCCACAAACAAAGGAGGTGCTAGCACAGTAGGACAAAAATTATTTGTTGAAAATAATTTAGAAACTTCTAAACAATTGTATTCAACAAATGTAATATGAGGGAATGCTTGGAGAGTGCAGTGAACACACTAAGTGGACTTATTGAAGAGGCTACATAAACTATATGTGCATAAAGTGAATTTGTTCAAAGAACCTTTAGAAAATTTTGAGCAAATGAAAAGAGAAATATTGAACATGAAGGAAACACATTAAGGAAGGATTGAGCACTAATTTTTAATGTGTTGACACAAAAATTGGAGATCTTTTTGTTGTAAAGGGTTGTAACCATGCCAACTAAAATGTAGCGCCATTGAGCAAGCAAAGGAGGAGGAATGGTAGCCATGTTTGTAAATATAGAATGTGTGAAGAGGAACATTAGGTAAAAATGTAGATCAATGGATGGAAATGAATGTAAAATGAAGCCATAGCTCAACCCTTCCTTGCTATCTCACTAGTCTAAAGTGCAAGCTTGTTATTTCATGCGAGGTATGCAAGGTCATGTGATGGTGGGGCCAATGCTTTAACTTTTAAAGCCCTCATTTTCTTTGTAAAAGAAAAAATATTTCAAGGTTAGAATATTGGATGATGGAATTTAAAAGGTATAATATTTAAAAATTGAAATGAGCTCTGATGAAGTATTTATGAGAAATACTTTTGCTAAAGTAAAAAATCAAAAGGCAGAGCATGTGTAAATTATCTCAAGAGCCCGATAAAGTTTTTATAAAGAAAGACATTCATTGAATTTCCTTAAGGTAAAAGTATATTAAATTTTGTTGACTGCACATTGAAAACGGATGAGAAATTTTATTGCTAGGAAATAAAAGTGAAAAGTGAAATAAAATACAAGCATAGGGAAAATATTTCAGATATGGGTGCATGAGTGATATTTTTATTCTCCAACATAAAGTGAATTAAATATTCACTGTTTAAAATATTTTCTTGGTTGGAAAGTGGAATTTTTTACTTTGCTAAAGGTGAAAATAATGTGCAGCAAAGTAATGAGGAGTTAAAAAGGATTTCATAGGAATTTTTCATGGGAAGAGATATTTTTCAGCTACTCATAAAATGGAGATTCTCCACATGGGGAAATTTTTTGTTGTTAAAAAATTTTGAGAAAAGAAAAATTTAGAGGAAAATTTTGCTGGAAGGAAGAGAGAAGAGAGAGGCGTTTCTTTTTGTTGATCAATAGGAAAGATGCTTCTAGGTATCTTCAATAGATCAGCTACTCGTGGGCTTATTTTGGAACTTTCTTTTCTTCTATATCTTCTCTTCTTCTCTCAATATAAGAGGTTTTGATTTTCTATATGGGTTGGGAAGATATAGAATTGTTGATTCTAAGTTATTAGCTAAGTCTGTAAACTATACTTGTTGATTTCATGAGTAAATATTAGCCAGTTTGTGCAAGCAATTCATAAATGTCATCAAATTGTCTCCTACTTTGTACATCTAAGATCATATGAATTCAATAATACCAAGTATGTTTTAGTTTGTCATCTCAGTTTCCATAGGATTTTTTTTTTTGTTCATGTGTCTATTTCAAAGAAATAGTTAAATACTTTTAGTAGATAATTTTGATTTCAAGTGTGGACGTTGGACCTAGTAAAAGGAATTTGATTGACAATAGTAGTGGATTTGTTGATGCAATACATTAATAGTTTGAATCCACTAGTTGAAGTTCATTTGTTGATGAATTCTCTTTATGAATTTGACTGCATGGCCCAAAATTAGGTACTAATTTGATACTCAACTTAATGCATCTCAAAAAAAAGTTTAAATTCAAAATAACTTTAAATGTAATGCCCCTCCGTGCAAACCCCAAAGGAACTAATAACAACGGAATTTTTTTTTTAAAAGAACATAAGATTCTATTTAAGTATACCAATATAACAATGTATTAAGTTGCACGACTAATTCCACTGGGTTACACGAGGTGACATTACTATTCTAACCCATAACAATGATAACAGATTAAACCATATTTAAACAGTTACATAAATCCATTCATTATCATAACACCATTTAAAATATCCATTAACAATAACCATATTAATACCATATGCACATATGACAATACATGTAATTATAAAGATATAAAGTGTTACATATTTTGATAGATACAACTCAACATAAACAACCATAACAAGTGATCGTTCCTAAATGAAAACATAGCCTGAATATACATTACATCCAAATGATAGTAAAATACAATTGACTGAAAATACATCTCAATAACCACATACAATTTACAACAAGGTCATCCCAACACACGTGGGAGACAATACATCAATGAATACATTACATCTATAGTATAACATACATCTGGTACAAAGAATTACTGGATCATCAACATCCACCAAAACCCTACAATAAATGATACATCTGCAACCAAAAGGGAACCCAACAGGGTGTGAAGCACATTCCACCCAACCACCCCCGTGCTGGTAGTAGACAAGGAAGGATCCCTGACCAAGCACATCTATCAGCAACACAATAATAACTCCAGATAGACAACTTAACATCAAAGACCACATAGAAAACTAAACAAAGATAAATCCAAAAAGGGACAACAACAAACCACTTCTGAAAATAACAAGTCACAATCACAACATCAATGAAACTCAAGACATAATATCAAAGACTACTTCCAACAATAACCAAAGACAAATCAATAAATCACTTCCAAAGGGCTTCAGTAAAATAACTCAAATAGAATGTTAGAGGAAAGTGTCATCGCATGGCTTAACATGAATTATCTAGACATCCTATCACAAGGTGCCACCTCCTCCTCTACATGGATTCTCCAAACAACCAAGTTAAGGTGTCAACTCCATCTATACATGGATTCTCCAGAAAACCAAGTTAAGGTGCCACCTCCATCTATGGTTCTGCTGAAAGCCTATCTCAAGGCGCTGCTCCATAGGGTTACTCATGCGGAATCATTAACCTTTCATGAAGACAAGCAACGATCTTGCCAACCATGACCTTCTCGGTCCCCTTTAGTCTATGATAGCACTAACAGGTAGGCGAGACATCAAATTATCTTATTAGTGTATAATCCCCACCCATGGTTTATTACTTATGTTATCACTGATTAATCTAACTCTATGTGGGTTACCCTGATAGCCCCTTTGTGCATCGGCCCCCACTAGAGCCACTCTCTCTAGACACTCAAGCACAAGAATATCCAACTCAATAGGATTGTATCAACAAGGAAAAACTAAACCAACAATGGATCAACTATGAGGCATAACCCTCTCGCCCAAAATCATACGTATAACATTCACAAATGGTACAATCCATGTGTACATTAACATCACCACTCAAAACCAAAACCTAAGAACAACCATCAAATTACAAGCTCAAATATAAGCCATAGTATTCCCACCTATGGATGTCCTAAATGACAACTTAAGCTCCTATATCAAGATACATCAACTCTAGGGTTTCTACATGTCCTAAACCCAAATTAAAAAAAACCACAAATAAATTAAATGAATAATTTGGAGAGAAAGCAATTACATAAACAATACCATAAAACCCTTTTAAATCACAAACAAATTTCACCAATAAAATAAATCCATTACTTGAGAAGATTCAATTCAATTCAAAGCACAAAATTTATTTATAGTTTTCACAACTACATTAAACATTGCAATTTTCTCTAAATTATATTTTTTTTACTTCACAAACACAACATATCACTTTATATATATATAGATAAAATAAACCTATGAATTAAATCATTTTATAAAAATATATTATTAAAATTTATAAAATAACATTCTAAAACAAATAATATATGTAAATATATATATATATATATATATAAATACATTATAAACTAAATTCGATCATTCATATATATATATATAATTACATTATTAACTAAATACGAATTTGAAATAAATCAAAAATTGAATTAAAGCAACAAAAAAAAGAAAAAAAATGAATTTAAAGAACCTTTGATTTGCTACGCAGTGGAGATACTGCGTACCTCCCAAGGGAGGCCGCAACCCTCGCCACTAGGCTACATACAACAGCCATAGTGTGCAACCTAGTGGGCTGTGCAGTACCCTGGAGTCGGGGGGTGGTATGGCGCTCATCGACCACTCCCCTCCCCCAAATAATTTTAAAATTTATATATTTCTTTTATAAATTTTATTTATATTTATATTTTTTTTATTTTATATATTAAATTTTTTCAGAAGCTCAATTTCGGGTTTCAAACAAACAAAACGAATATAAATATTTTATATATGTCTTTTTTTATTATTATTATTTTTATATACAAAATTCGTACCTCAACCAGAGCATTACCAGTACATATATAAATATACATTTTATTTTATTTTATTATAGATTCAAACAAAGCACAACACGAATTTTGAAGCACTGATTATATTTTTAAACTAGAAACGTACATATCATTTCTAAAATGAACACAAAATTTTCACAATTAACTAATTATGTATTTTTATATTCATTCAGATATATATAAATTTTATATAGCCTCTATAAATATATATATACATAGTGTATATATATATTTAACCAAAATAATAATTAATTAATTTAAATCAATCTATTTTATATCAAATACAAGTCCAAATTTGGGAATGCAAATTTAACCAATGATAAAAATGGTTCTCTTTTCAAAACAATAAAATTCTCTATCAAACTATATTGAAAGTTTTCAAAGGGGTTTTACTAAAGTTTTCCACAGAAGATTTGAGGGTTTTAAATATAGACAAGTTTTCGATTCACATATTCATTTTCAAAGAAATAGAGGAATGGAATTCTCAAACTCAACAACTAGATTTTATTTACAGAACAATAGCATAATAATAAATTAACAGAATAAAACCTGGAGTCCATTCATTGAAGAATCCTTTCTAAATCCTCTTCTCGACTTCCTGCCTTCAGCTCTATTCTCGATCTTCGGCCTTCAATGTTCTCCTGAATCTATCTTTTCTTTCAAAACCACAATAATTTTATCCAGAAAACACCAAACTAAAACTATCTTTTTTTTTTTTAATTTCCAGATCCAAAACAAAGAGAAAACTTTTGTGTGCGAATAACACTCTCATAAAAATAATAAATAAAAAACAAAGAATCAATAAAGCTCTTCTACTTTCTTTTCTAAAAAAATCTCTTCTCTCATTGGTCCTTTTTCCAACTTTTAAAAGCACAACTTATCTACAATTTTAATTAAAATAATTTATTTAATCAAGATATTATCCTCACATGATTTTCTAATCTAATATTAATAAAAAGATAATATCTAATTATTCTCAACAATATTAATTTAATTTAATTTCTTGCACTTTAATTAATTAAATACTTTTTTTTTAATTTACAATATATTTAAATTTAACCATTTACTAACTCACAATTAAATCAAAACAACAAAACAACTTTAATTAATTATCTTATCAAGTAAGATTAATTAATTAAACACTAACCATAAATTAAATAAAAACTCAACAATTAACTACACAACAAAAATGACAAAACTTCAGTCATGACACAACAACTCACAACAAATGACGAACTTGGGATGGGGACACTTCCAAAGCTACTCCCTTTTTCAACATTTTACCCATTGGGTTAATTTATTGCTCGCCCTATCCTGCCAAAGCAGGTGGAATCAAGACTTATTCCTACAATCTTGCATCCAAATAAATGTCAAGTAGCACATGTATATATATAATCAAACATCCTATCATGAGAAGGAATTGTAGTGTAGCAGGGCACTCGTGAATGAGTGATGCTACACTGTCCTCTCACCTAATCTATTCTAACAATTACAATATCAATGATGAACTAACATTTCTAACCAAATTGATCATAAGATAACATAATACTTAACTACTGCATCATAAATAATTATTAAACCATTGAATTATAAAATAATACTAAATTCAAATAACATGATCACCATAGAATCATCACATCGACATATAAAACATTAATGAAAAACCATTTGAATAAACAATAATCCAATCAACACATAGAGTATCATAAATCATACTAATAATGTCACAAGAAGAAAATAACTAAACTACGCATCCACACACACCAAGTTGCTGAATGAATTGCCAACACAAATCACTATCATGCTAACACACAAGAGAAACCAATAGTAGCAAATAGTATCAGAAACATGGGGGTATTACATCCTGCCCCCCTAGAATATGGCTTACTCCTGGAAGCCAGTAACTAAATAAAACAGACAATCATCACTAAATTGGGATGCATCCTCCCATGTAACCAAGGTACCATCATTTGGGTTTTGTTGAACTCATAAACACTTGATAAGCTCTACCCGCATAGCCTACCGTCTACTCAGAAGTGGCTGGTGCTTGACTATAACCTGTAGTGTTTCCTTGAGGGCACTTCCTCTCAATATGTCCTTGCTTCCCACATGAGAATCAACCTATGCTCCGCCCAAAGCCTCTAACTCCAACTGGGGCACTTGATTGTTGAAAGCTGCCTTGTGTCGATGCTAACTGTATACTTTGTGTCGGCTGCACAAAACGATTAGGTCTATTATGCTGCCAACTCCAAAACTTCCTATTCTGTGATCTATTTCCCTACTAAGACTAAGAGCATTGTTGTTGCTCACCCTTAGTGGGTTCTTGATGACCTTTAGAGGACCCTGCAACTACGACTGGACCTCCATGAGAAACGACACCCAATGATGGTGCACTTCCGACCTGAACTCCTATATGTCCTCCTAGTGCCATAGCTAGATTTTCTTCTACCAACCGAGCCTTCTTGACTGCTACCTCCATTGTCTTCGGCTCGAAGACTCTCACACCACCACTAATCTAGGCATTTAAGCCTCAAACAAAATGTTGTACTAATATCCCTTCATCGTGGCTGATACTTGCATACTACTTCAACTCATAGAAGCATTGTTTATACTTCTCTACTGACATCGACAACTACCTAAGGTTATGAAACTCATCAGCCCTACGTTGCCTCCAATGATCTAAAAGGAAGCGAGCCCTAAACCTATCTAGAAATAACTCCCATGTGACTATACTGATATCAAGGTGTAACTTTTGTTCTTCAGGATGCCACCAAGTAGATGCGAAACCTCGTAGGTGCCTAATTGGGCACCGAGCCTTGGTATTGCTACCATAAGGGTGCATCGCGAAGCATCATTCTAAGTCAATTAACCATGTCTCAGCTTCCAAACCTCCTCTAGAACCATCAAAAGTGGGAGGGTGTGCTCTCATCAAATCTCTCATATGGCCTACTATCACCGCATCCTGATCTACAATTATTTCCCTTCACCTTGGCGACCTCTCTTTCTCTCTCAACCTGTTGCACCTCCTCTGGCCTGGGTCCCAAACGGCCAAGAATCTCTCCAAGAATGTGTTGCAATTGTCCATCCAAACTAGGTTGTCCCTGATTCTATCCACCGCCTGACACATTATGTTGAGGACTTAGTCGTTCCTCGTGCACTGAACCATGGATACTTAGTGGTGATGGACTTCAGCGGTTGACTCTAAGGCCACCACCTCGGCCTCTTCTTTGGCCACGACCTCTACCTTGAGGCATGATCCTGCATAACGATTAGAGTTATGTAAGACCAAGACTTAACGCAAAGGTTGCCTAATGGACATAAACTATCTAGAGGACCCAGCGTTAGCAACCTTGGCTTTGATACCAAGCTATAACGCCCCACCGTGCAAACCCCAAAGGAACTAATAACAACGAAACAATTTTTAAAAAAAGAAGAAGATTGTATTTAAGTATTCCAATATAACAATGTATTAAGTTGGACAACTAATTCCATTGGGGTACACGAGGTGACATTACTATTCTAACCCATAACATTGATCGCAGATTAAACCATATTTAAATAGTTACATAAATCCACTCATTATCATAACACCATTTAAAATATCCATTAACAATAACCATATTAATACCATATGCACATATGACAATACATGTAATTATAAAGATATAAAGTGTTACATATTTTGATAGATACAACTCAACATAACCAACTATAACATGTGATCGTTCCTGAATGAAAACATAGCCTGAATATACATTACATCCAAATGATAGTAAAATACAATTGACTAAAAATACATATCAATAACCACATATACAATTTACAACAAGGTCATCCCAACACACGTGGGAGACAATACATCAATGAATACATTACATCTATAGTATAACATACATCTGGTACAAAGAATTACTGGATCATCAACATCCACCAAAACCCTACAATAAAAGATACATCTGCAACCAAAAGGGAACCCAACGGGGTGTGAAGCACGTTCCACCCAACCACCCCCATCCTGGGAGTAGACAAGGAAGGATCCCCGACCAAGCACATCTAACAGCAACACAATACTAACTCTAGATAGACAACTTAACATCAAAGACCACATAGAAAACTAAACAAAGATAAATCCAAAAAGGCACAACAACAAACCACTTCTGAACATAACAACAAGTCACAATCACAACATCAATGAAACTCAAGACATAATATCAAAGACTACTTCCAACAATAACCAAAGACAAATCAATAAATAACTTCTAGAGGACTTCAGTAAAATAACTCAAACAGAATGTTAGAGGAGAGTGTCATCGCATGGCTTAACATGAATTATCCAGACATCCTATCACAAGGTGTCGCCTCCATCTCTACATGGATTCTCCAGAAAACCAAGTTAAGGTGCCGCCTCCATCTATACATGGATTCTCTAGACAACAAAGTTAAGGTGCCACCTCCATCTATGGTTCTCTTGACAGCCTATCTCAAGGCGCCACTCCATAGGGTTACTCATGCAGAATCGTTAACCTTTCGTGAAGACAAGGCAACGATCTTGCCAACCACAGCCTTCTCGGTCCCCTTTAGTTTATGATAGCACTAACAGGTGGATGAGGCATCACAATTATCTTATTAGTGTTTAATCCCCACCCATGGTTTATTACTTAAGTTATCACTAATTAATCTAACTCTACGTGAGTTACCCTGACAACCCCTTTATGTGCTTGGCCCCCACTAGAGCCACTCTCTCTAGACACTCAAGTACAAGAATATCCAACTCAACAGGATTGTATCGACAAGGAAAAATTGAACCAACAATGGATCAACCGCGAGGCATAACCCTCTCACCCAAAATCATACGTATAACATTCACAAACGGTACAATCCATGTGTACATTAACATCACCACTCAAAACCAAAAACCTAAGAACAACCATCAAATTACAAGCTCAAATATAAGCTATAGTATTCGCACCTCTAGAAGTCCTAAATGACAACTTAAGCTCCTACATCAAGATACATCAACTCTAGGGTTTCTACACATCCTAAACCCAAATTAAAAAAAACCACAAATAAATTAAATGAATAATTTGGAGAGAAAGCAAGTACATAAACAATACCATAAAACCCTTTTAAATCACAAACAAATTTCACCAATAAAATAAATCCATTACTCGAGAAGATTCGATTCAATTCAAAGCACAAAATTTATTTATAGTTTGCACAACTACATTAAACATTGCAATTTTCTTTAAATTATATTTGTTTTACTTCACAAACACAACATATCACTTTATATATATATATATCAAATAAACCTATGAATTAAATCATTTTATAAAAATATATTATTAAAATTTATAAAATAACATTCTAAAACAAATAATATATGTAAATATGTATATATATATAAATACATTATAAACTAAATTCGATCATTCATATATATAAAAAATTACATTATTAACTAAATACAAATTCGAAATAAATCAAAAATTAAATTAAAGCAACAAAGAAAAGAAAAAAAATGAATTTAAAGAACCTTTGATTTGCTACGCAGTGGAGGTACTGTGCACCTCCCAAGGGAGGCCGCAACCCCCACTACTAGGCTGCGTACAGCAGCCTACGGCTGCTATGCATAGCCTAGTGGACTGCGCAGTTCCCTAGGGTTGAGGGATGGTACGACACCCGCCAACCGCTCCCCTCCCCCAATAATTTTTTTAAAAAATATTTCTTTTATAAATTTTATTTTTATTTATATTTTTTTATTTTATATATTAAATTTTTTCAGAAGCTAAATTTTAGGTTTCAGACAAACATAACGAATATAAATATTTTATATATGTCTATTTTTTTTTTATTTTTTTTATATACGAAATTCATACCTCAACCAAACCATTACCAGTACATATATACATATATATTTTATTTTATTTTATTTTAGATTCAAACAAAGCACAACACGAATTTTGAAGCACTGATTATATTTTTAAACTGGAAATGTAAATATGATTTCTAAAATGAATACAAAATTTTCACAATTAACTAAATATGTATTTTTATATTCATTCAGATATATATAAAATTTATATAGCCTCTATAAATATATATATATATATATATACATGGTGTATATATATATATATTTAACCAAAATAATAATTAATTAATTTAAATCAATCTATTTTATGTCAAATACAAGTCCAAATTTGGGCATGCAAATTTAACCAATGATAAAATTGGTTCTCTTTTCAAAACAATAAAATTCTCTATCAAACTATATTGAAAGTTTTCGAAGGGGTTTTACTAGATTTTTCCACAGAAGATTCGAGGGTTTCAAATACATACAAGTTTTCAATTCACAGATTCATTTTCAAAGAATTAGAGGAATGGATTTCTCAAACTCAACAACTAGATTTTATTTACAGAACAATAAGGTAATAAATTAATAGAATAAAACCTGGAGTCCTTCGTTCGATGAAGAATCCTTTCGGAATCCTCTTCTTGACTTCTTGCCTTCAGCTCTTTTCTCGATCTTCGGCCTTCAACATTCTTCTAAATCTATCTTTTCTTTCAAAACCACAATAATCTTACCTAGAAAACACCAAACCAAAACTATCTTTCTTTTATTTTTGATTTCCAGATCGAAAACAAAGAGAAAAATTCTATGTGTGAATAACTCTCTCATAAAAATAATAAATCAAAAACAAAGAATCAATAAATCTCTTCTGCTTTAGATTCTCAAAAATCCTCTTCTCTTATTGGTCCTTTTTCCAGCTTTTAAAAGCACAACTTATCTACAATTTTAATTAAAATAATTTATTTAATCAAGATATTATCCTTACATGATTTTCTAATCTAATATTAATAAAAACATAATATCTAATTATTCTCAACAATATTAATTTAATTTAATTTCTTGCACACATTAATTAATTAAATACTTTCTTTTTAATTTACAATATATTTAAATTTAACCATTTACTAACTCATAGTTAAAACAAAATAACAAAACAACTTTAATTAATTATCTTATCAAATAAGATTAATTAATTAAACACTAACCATAAATTAAATAAAAACTTAACAATTAACTACACAACGACAAGGACAAAACTTCAGTCATGACACAACAACTCACAACAAATGACAGACTTGGGACGGGGACACTTTCAAATCTACTCCCTTTTTCAACATTTTACCCATTGGGTTAATTTATTGCTCGCCCTGTCTTGTTGAAGCAGGTGGAATCGAGACTTATTCTTGCAATCCTGCATCCAAATAAACATCAAGTAGCACATGTATATATATTCAAACATCCTATCATGAGAAGGAATTGCAGTGTAGTAGGGCACTTGTGAACGAGTGATGCTCCACTGTCCTCTCACCTAATCTATTCTAACAATTACAATATCAATGATGAACTAACATTTCTAACCAAATTGATCATAAGATAACATGATACTTAAATACTGCATCATAACTAATTATTAAACCATTACATTATAAAATAATACTAAATTCAAATAACATGATCACCATAGAATCATCACATCAACATATAAAACATTAATGAAAAACTATTTGAATAAACAATAATCCAATCAACACAGAGAGTATCATAAATCATACTAATAATGTCACAAGAAGCAAACAACTAAACTACACATCCGCACACACCAAGTTGGTGAATGAATCGCCAACACAAATCAGTATCATGCTAACACACAAGAGAAACCAATAGTAGCAAATAGTATCAAAAACATGGGGGTATTAAATTAAATCCTTCTTGTTTGGTTGAGGTTTAGTGTTCTCTTCCCAATTGTTGAGTAAGTGTTGATATACCAAGAATTTAGCCAGATTTGAGGTTTTCAGTACTTTCTTTGGTGTAATTGAATTGGGAATTATCTACTATAAAAATAAAGGATGGTGTATAATAGGATTAATTCTTTAGGCATTGTATAGGGAGACCCCCCTTGTTTCTGTAGAGCCAGAAGTGTAGGAGATTTCATTCTTTGACTGAATCTTTTCATTTGTCCAAATCCATCTTTGAGTTTGAGCATAAGAAATTGGATAAGTCTTTAGAATTCATTTGATCTATTGATTTGGAACACCAACAAAATGGTGACTCCACTTGGGAGAAGTTTGAATCTCCAGTTGCAAACTATTTAATTACATAGTCATATCATGTGCATTGAGTCAGTTATTTTCCATTCCAAATCTAGTTCAAATATTGAAGGAATTCACACTTAGAGAAAGAATATTTTGCAGTGAACCTAAAGATTTCATGATATGTGGTGCTTTGTTGGTAAGAGGAACTTAGAAAGAGATTTATCTATGAAGGAACTTCATGTTGTTTGAAGTTCAATCCTCTATGAAGAGAGGTGTTGGCTTTATCAAAAGAACCTGTTGAAGAGGTGAATACTGTTCCAAATCTAGAATATTTCCAGACTAATTTGAAGTAGCTACAATGCTTCTAGGTATTCTTCACTCTTGGTTTCCAAGAAAATTGTGTATGAAAACCATATTTGAACAATTGAGGAAAAACATTTGGTTCCCTATTGAGTGAATTAGCACTAACAAAGGGAAAGAATAGTAAAATTGTCGGCCACATACCCTCTAAAAACCCTTTTGTTTCATTAATTTTGGATTAAAAAAAAAGTTTTCGGCCACATACCCTACAAATACCCATAATATTGCCACTTTTTGGCCCATCATGATCCTGCACATACCTTGTGTCAGTGTGTGTATCTCTTTGCATACACTCAAAGATACTTTGCATGATGTGCAAGATCTTCTAGTAAGTTCTTGTGATAGTTTCACGTTTGATATAAAAAGTATTGATTAGAATGAGCCTAATAGTACTAGCCATGTAGTAGATTGTGAGTGCTATTTTTGTTAGCTAGAAGGAGGTTTCATAGAATGTGGTAATGTGTAAAACATTGAAGAAAGTTGTTTTCAGCTTGAGAATTATTCACATGATGAATATTTTAAGTTGTTCTCACATGATAATCAACATTTTGAGAGTATGCCTAAATTTGAAGTGCATAGTGATTGTGAACATGTTGATAGTGTTCTGTATGATTTTAGGTTAGGAGGTATCAACATGTCTAATCAGGTAGATGGTTGTGATTAGGCTATGCTTTTATATGGTCTTGATCACCATTTTCAAATGTTTCCACTTGATACAAAATCAAAAAATGAAGAGAGTGGAAGTGATATGACCTATTTGATTTGGTTGACACTTGATGGAAAAGCTAAATTGGGAGCAAGTTCCCACTTGCATAAAGGAAACTTGATACTTGTGTTTGCACAACTACAATCACTCATGTTGTTGTGGTTTTTAAAAAGCAAGCATGAGTTGAGGAAGATCAATGCTTTTTATAGATTGGTGTTTGAAAGAGATAAGTATTGACTCCCTTTTTTCATTTGGTGGCATGGGGTCACCAAGTGAAATTGAAAAAGAAGGTTGAATAAAGGAGCATTTTGTGGACGCCTAATGGAATCAACATTTGGTCTACTCCCCAGATATCTAGATTCTTGCTATGCTTGCAAGGGGAATACATCCCCAATTGAAGACACTATTCATACTATCAAATTTTGCAAATTTTAAGTTCCCATTTCAAAAAAATTCCTATGCACTATAATACCCCTCATGTTGCTGCTGGGACTTGTTATCTTTCTATGATTTTTGCTTGATGCATTGAGATGTTGATAGTTACTATTATTGTTTGGATTGATGGATTGGATAGTTTAGACTACTACTTCATTTGAGGACTTGGGTATTATGATATAATATTATGATTACATTTGGTTGGGTGATGTTTAATTTGATTTCAATAATACATTGTGATGCAATGGTTTAATAATTATTTTATGATGTAATCAAATAGTTTAGAAATGTTATTTCTTATTTGATATTGTAAGTGTTAGCATAGTTTTGGTGAGAGGACAATGTAGCACCACTCGTTTACAAGTTCCCTACTACGTTGCAATTGTAGGTAGAGAGTCTCAATTCCACCTACTTTGGAAAGACATGGTGAGCATCAATTTAACCCAATGGGCATGAAGTTGAAACAAAGATGACAAGGAAGTCACCCTACCCCATGTTTGTCAGATCATCTTAGGTCTTGTGGTAATGTGCGTCTTTGACCTTTTCCATTTTGAATTTTTTTATAGTGTATTTTGTGAGTGTATTTTTGGTATTTATTTTACATTGGTGTTTTGGGTATGTGTAGGATCATCATGGAAAAAACAAGCCCTTAAGTGGCAAAAAATTTTAAAAAATCAATGTTAGGCAACTTGACGTAAAAATTTGAATAAGTTATCAATATTATTTCAAAAATATGTAAGAAAAGAATCTATATAAAATTGAATGTAGTTTCTAAACTACTAGGTTTATTTAAAAATAAATAAATCTATTTGGTGAAAATTTGAAATTTCAATGCAGTAGTACTTAAATTTCAGGGAAAAAATAAGTAGGTGTTTGTCTGACCACCCTAACCATAATAAAATGATAATATTCTTTTATAAGATTTTATATATAAGTAGAGAACTCATGTTCAGATGTGATGCATATTTTTTTGTAACTTTTTTTCAAGTAAATAATTAATTATATTTTTTAATTAAAACTTTGAAAAAATATAAAAAATTGTATGTCTGACCACCTTAACTTGGTCAAAAATGCATGAAATTTATTTTTTATTTTTTTAATCCTATAGTATGTGAAGCATAGAATGTGAGGCATGTTTCAGACTCAAAAAATGTGATACCGTTTGAAAGTTATAGATGTTTTTCAATCAACCTATCGATCAGGACTTTAGGCATAATTCTAATAGAAAATAAATAATAATTATTTATTAAATTAAAATTAAAGCATAATTTATATTGGTGGAAAGCTTAGAATCTCCTCTAAAAACACTTTTCGTTTCATCAATTTTGGATAAAAAAAAGTTGTCAGCCACATACCCTATAAATACCCATAATATTGCCACTTTTTGGCCCATCATGATCCTACACATACCCTTTTCTATGATGTAATTTCAATAATTGAATGATGTTAATTAATGGTTGGAATAGTTTTTATTAAAATATAAAAGTCTTATTTTAAAATCCATATATTTATTAAAGATTAATAAATGGAAAAGTTTAAATTAAATTATTTTAAATTAGTATTTTGATATTTAATTGAAAAAGCATGTTGAGGATAATTATAAAATAAACTAATTAAATAAATTAGATTGTGTGATTCGCAAGTAAAAATTGCAAAATCATAATTAAAACAAAAAGTGTTGCTAAATCGGAAAAAAATCAATAAAAGAAAGAAAATATGATAAGGACCAATGAATGTTGAGTTTGGCTATAAAGCTGAGAATAAAATTAGAAAATTTATTTTAATTTTGATTTATGGGTTTTTGAAAAGGATGAAGACATAATTTTATTTAATAGAAAAATTGTGAGTTTTTCATTCACGGGAAAATTTTACAAAAGTTACACCAAATTATTGAGTTCGAGAATTGGATTCTCTCTGGATCTTTTCTATAGAAATCTATTTAGTTTTTCATTGTTTTAGAGGAGAGGTTCTTCTAAAGTAAATTTTAGATTAGAAGATTGGTCAATGGAATCAAGTGAAGAAGTTCAGAAGGAAGGAACAAGAGCTCTTCGAAGAGGCTATTTGGATCAAGCAAAGCTCCATCAAATTTTCAATAGTGCAAGACTCCAAGTTCCATTTTCTTATTTCTCTAGTTTTATGATTCAAAAGAAAAAATTGAAATAAATAAATAAATAGGATTTCTGTGAAAGAAAATTCTTTTGGAGTTTTAGAAATTTTTTGAATTACAAACAAATAGAAGGAAATTCTTTTGAATTTTGTTTGAAAATGTCCAATTTCTTTATCATTCTATTGTGGAAAAGATCAATCTTGTTTTTAAAATGGATTTGTAATATTTTCCTATATGTGTGTGTGTGTGTGTATAAATATATATTATGTTGATATTTGTAAGAAAATATTTTCCTTCAGAAAAATTTTATATGTTAAAATATATCTATATATATATATATACTGTCATACAAACGTACACACACACACACACACACACACACACACACACACACACACACACATATATATATATATATATATATATATATTATTTTTATGTTTTTGAAAGTACCCATATTGCATCTTGACTGGGTCGAACCCTATGGAGGTCGACATTGTTATTTGTGCTTGGAAGTGGGTCAGCCTAGTCGTACCCACCTACCCCAGCCCTTCCTTAAAGGCTACGACAGTCCTTGGACTGAACACAACATTATTCATATGGGGTTTCCCCCTTATAATGTAAAAGTCTTTTTTTTATTATTCATTTTTTTAATTAATTTAAATCTAATTTATATATATATATATAGATATATGAATGTATATATATCTGAATATTAATTGCATGATTATAATAGAATATTATATGTATAAATATTGTATATATTTATAAATATATATAAATATTTATTTATATAATTGTAAAAGATATACTGAATTCTTGTGCTTATGAATGTGAAATTAGGAATTTTAATGGTAATGGTTAATTGAAAAAGAGAAAAAATATTTATAATTGTCAGAGTAATCTCTAATTTGCAATTCAAATTATTCTAAGGGAACTGAAAGCTAGTAAATGGAATAAACAAATTATTTAACGTTGCATAAAATTGTTATGTTGTTATATGTTTAAAATCCTATGAGTTTCTTTGGATTATGGTTTTGGTTTTTCTTTCAATGTGGGAACCCTTTTGTAGTTGTGAATCCATTTATGGATGTTGTGATCCTTAGAATCCCAAAGGTGTGTTTTCTTGTTTGATGTTTGTACTCGATTTATGTGCTCTTGATGTAGCATGATATTGGAATCTTTATTTTGAAAGTGTTGTACGAGATTTTGTTGAGATTATGATTATGTTTTTTAGTGAGATGGATAATGCCTCGCATGTCATCTATTTAGATTTAGTGCTTTGTTCTTTATGGTACAACCCTTGATTTTGTTATTGTTTTGGGGTCTTTTGGGAGAGTGGTTCTTTGTGGGGGATGGTGCCTCAAAAGGAGGAAGGGCTTAGGATAACCCACGTAAGAGTAGATTAACAAGTGAAAAACTAATAATAGAACTTAGGGGGATGGGTAGTAAAAACATAAAACATAATCTTGGATACCTCATCTATTCATTAAGGCTACTGCATACTAATGGTAGACTGAGAAGGCCATGGTTGGAAAAGTCATAACCTCATCCTCGGGAGAGGTTAATGGCTCTGCATGAGTCACCCTATGGGTCGGTGCCTCAAGTAGGAGGAAGGGCCAAGATAACCATAGATGGGGGTCAGTGCCTCATGTTGGAGGAAGGGCCAGGATAACACATGTAGGCTATGCAATGACACTCCCCACTAGATGCCCTTATGCCTTGTTTCCTTGGTTACCTCTAGAAGTGTATTATGTTTGTTTCTTTGGATTTACTTGGCATGTGGTTAATAGTTATTTCCATGGCTTATTTATGATGTTTTTTATGGATCTTTGGTTATTATGAGTGGATCCTTATTGTTGTCATTTATGATCTATGTATTCTTTGATGTTGCTTTTGGAGTTATTGTACTATGTTGTTCTCTATTGGAGTTGTATTATGGAATTCATGTTCAAGGTTACTTCCTTGTCACCTCTGAGAATGGGGGGTGGGTTTTTCTAAAACCCATGTGGTCAGGTGGAACGTGCTATGTACTCGTTGGATTCCCCATCAACATTCGTTCTTCTCAGTATTCTTCAGTTGGAGCTTATACCTGATTATCATCTTGTATTTTAGACATTATTTGTGCTATGTATTTATCTCGCATGTATGGGAGGTTTCATTGTATTCATTTATTGAGAACTTGTAATGTACTAAACAATGATGTGCTATTTATGCACCTTTGTAACCATTCATCATTTACAAAAATTATTATGGTTGTATCATGTGATGTATTTATACTCATACTTATGGTTACATGGATGTTACTTTTGTAAATGGATATTGTAATGTTATGATGGATGTAAATTTAGATAAGTTATTTAGTTTTATATTTAATCTTTCGTTATGAGTTGTTTTTGGAATGTGACCTTACGTGCCCCAGAGGACTCGATGTTTATTATGTTAATGTGTACATTTGTAGACATATTTTTATGGTTTCATTATATGTTTAATTTGTATTATTTAAGAAAAAAATGTGTGCATTTTTTTATCCTTTGGGGATTGCACGATGGGCATTACATGCACTTTCATAAGTGCACTTGAAAAATCTGCCTAAGTGATCTAATTTAGAGGGTCATATTTTGGTCCCATTTGATTTTAATGTAAAACCCCTTTGTGGACCCACTCATGGGAAACATGTGAGCAAGAATGTCAATTTTAAGCATGCCATAATGAGTTTTGATAGGGTTTTGAAAAGAAAAGTTGGAGGGTTTTGGCACTTTTCTACTGTTTGTAAACCTTTAGTTCTGCAAAGTAGCCTCTTATTCATGCTTACATTTAACAAATGGGGTAGCTATGGGCTCTCCTCTCTCTCCTATCATTGCCAACCTTTATATGGAGCATTTTGAACAGGTTGCCCTCATGTCCTTCCCCCTCAAACCAAGATGGTGGAAGAGGTACGTAGATGACACTAATGTGTGTTGGCCCCATGGCATTGACAAATTAGAGGAATTTCATACTCACCTCAACAGCATAGCGTCCTGCATTACCTTTACTAAGGAGCTTGAATTTGATAACAAATTACCCTTTCTTGATGTTTTACTCCTTAAAAAGTCTGACGGATCTCTTGGTCGTCAAGTCTACCGCAAAGCAACCCACACAGACTTATACCTCCATTCCTCATCCCATCATCACCCCAGCCAAAAATTCGGGATATTAAAAACCCTGGCCACGAGAGCTTACCGAATTTGTGATGGTGACCACTTAGATCAGGAATTAGACCACCTTCGTTGTGTCTTCAGATTAAATGGGTATACGAACAAACAAATTTCGAGAGCTCTTAGACACTCCAATCCGAGCCTCCTTCACAAACCCAAGTCTAATTCCTCACAATCGGTATCTCTCCCCTTTGTTTCTTTACCTTTTGTTGAAGGCATTTCTCACAAAATCTCCAAAATCCTCCTTAAGAAAGGCTTGCGGTGTGCCTTCAAACCTTGTGCCACCTTAAAAAATCGTATTCCCCCACTTAAAGACCCGAGAGACAACTTGCATAACTCAGGTGTCTACAAAATTGTTTGTTCTTGTGGTATTCCTTATATTGGTGAAACGGGTCGCTCGTTCAACACCAGAATTAAAGAACATGGTGCTGACATTAAACACGAGCGTGTCGTCAAATCCGCACTTGCCGAGCACTCCTCTTCTACTAAGCATCACATTTGCTTAGAAAATACTCAAATCTTGTTCAAAGAGGAAAACCCCTATAAGAGGAAGCTGAAGGAAGCCATAGGAATCATCAACCATCCCACCAACCTCAATCGTGATGAAGGCTGGAATCTAAGCCTCTCTTGGCGCCCTCTTCTTTTGAACTTACGTAACCAGCGCTGACCCCCGTTCCCTTTCTCTTCCTTCATCCCTTTCTTTCCCTTGCACTGTGTTTCTTCCCCCGCGTTTCTCTTCCTCGCCCTCCTCCCCTCCCCCCTCTTTTATGTTGCTCTCTTTCTTTTATTTGAATGCTCTATTTTCCTTTTGTTGCATTACTTATCGATTTATTAATTCCTTGTGTCCTTCTCATTTGAATTTTCCTCACGTTTTTTCTCTTATTTTGTTTCTAATATATTTTCAAATTGATATTATTTTCAATATTACAAATATATTTGATTATTTCCAATTTAGTAGTCTTTCAAATTCTTTTTTCTTACATTATTTTTCTTTCTCTTATTTTATTCTTTTTTTCACTAATGAGCTTTCAAATGCTTTGATATTATACTTTCAAATATAATATACCTTCCTTCGTGAATTTCCTAGCTTTCTTTAATCTCATTTTAAATTTCTAGCTTTCTTTAAATTCTTTTCATATTTAATATTCCTTCTTATTTTACGTTAATGTTTAATTGGATTTGATTTTCAATATTAAATTCATCTTTGATTGTTTCCAATATATTATTCTTTCAAATTTATTATTCTTTCTTACATTAATTCTCTTTCAATTATACATTCTCACATGATTTTTCTTACTTTTTTCATTATTTTCTTAGTTTCAAATTCTTGTTTCTTTCAGCATTAAATTTTACATTATTTTCTCTCTTAAATAGTTTTTATTCTTATTGTAATATTAAGTGTCTTTTTTTCGTTAGTGTTTAAAGGAATATTATTTTCAACATTAACTTTAACATTAATAATTTCAAATTTATTTTCTTTCTTCTTTTTTTATGTCTTTGTTATGTCATTTTTAGCTGATATTATTCTATCAAATATAATATACCTTCCTTCGTGAATTTTTCAAATTCTATTATATTATTCTTTCAAATATAATATACCTGCCTTCGTGAATTTTCTTAGCATTCTTTAATTTCATTTTAATTTCTAGCATTCTTTAGTTTATTATTCCTTCTAATTTCACATTTGTGTTTAAATAGATTTGAATTTCAATATTAATTTTAACTTTGTTTGTTTCCAATATATTATTCTTTCAAATATATTATTCTTTCTTGCATTAATTTTCTTTCAATATATTTTTCTTTCAATTATACCTTCTTCATGTTTTTTCTTACTTTTTTCATTGATTTTCTTAGTTTCAAATACTTGTTTCTTTCATCATTAAATATAACATTATTTTCTCTCTTAAATAGATTTTATTTTTATTTTAATATTAATAGTCTTTTCTGCGTTAGCGTTCTAATGAATATTATTTTCAATATTATCTATAACTTTAATAATTTCAAATTTAAATTAATTTTTCTTCTTTTTTTGTCATTGTTTTGTCATTTTTTAGCAGATATTATTTTCCAATATCAAATAGCACATTAATAGTCCTTCTTAAATAGATATTTTTTCTAATATTAAATTTAATATCCTTTCTTTCTTTATGTTAGTGTTTCCTTATATATTATTTTCAATAATAAATATAACATTAATAGTTTCATATTTAATTTTATTTCTTATTTTACGTTTTTGTTTTATTAGATAGTTCTTTCAATATTAAAGATAACATTAATAGTTTCAAATATATTTTTCTTCACTATTTTACATTAGAATTGAGGTTGAAAAAAGGAATTTTTTATTTGCTTCATTTTTTTAAATTAATTTATTATTCTTTCAAATATATAATTTTATTTCAAATTTAATTTTCTTTCAAATATAATATAATTTATTATATCATATTATATAATATAATATAATAAATAATATAATATTATTTATTATATGTTTGTGTTTCCTTAAATATTATTTTCAATAAGAAATAAAACATTAATAGTTTCAAATTTAATTTTCTTTCCTATTTATGTCATTGTTTTAATAGTTAGTATTTTCAATATCAAAGATAACATTAATAATTTCAAATACAATTTCCTTACTATTTTGCATTAGAATTGTTTTTAAAAAACTTCATTCTTATATTTTTTCTCTTATTATTTTTTAATTCTTTCAATTTTTGGTCTTATTTTATCTCTTGTCTCGGTCTTTGTTCCCTTCTCTCTCCCTAACTTCTCACCTCTCTTCCTTTTAAGCAAATTAGGTCTGCATCTTACCTTTTCTCATCTTCTTAGCTCTTTATCATCCTAATGATGGATCACTGAGTGTGATCCGAAATGTTGATGAAAAAACTTAAACACAATCAAAATCCAGAAATCTCAAAATCTTCAAATGGATGATCGTCAAGATAAAATATTTGTTGCTCTCCATTATCTATAACTCAAAGTGCTCCCATGTTAGGTTCCAGAGCCTCATGATGAGATTTGATATTTTTACTAGGCCAAAAGAAAATGTAAATTGTTCAATTTTGCACCTGCATTATCTGAAACTTTTCAAGGTCAACTTCAACCTTCAATATCTTTTGATGATTTATGATTGAAGAAAATTCCTCTTGCACACATATTCAATGTACCCAAATGAGCTTATGTCTCCAGTGGAAGCCTGTCAAAAGTTGATTTGTTATTTTTGCGAAATGGCAATTAGATCAATTTTAATTGGTTTTTAGCAAGTGCAGTTTCAAAAGAGTTTGAGTAAGCAACTTTACTTATTAATATCTTTCACCTCATGACTCATTTCCCAAGCTATCTAGTGCACTCCATTCTTGGGTTAGATATCTACATTCCTATAATTTCTCATGTCTCCAAGAGGTTATTTGGCTGGTTTTCCAGGGCAATTCTAGAGCCCACTTGACTAGTTTTTCTCATTTTTTTAAATGTGAAAAAAATTGAATGACAACCCATTTCAATTTTTCATTCCAGGAGCATTCAAAAATTAGTGTCAAATAAATTGAGCATAAAACTTGTCTGAAAATGAAATTTATTTTAGTTGGTCCCTCGTGGAGACCCGACATGCATTACACTGTTTTGCGGTTGTAAATGTTGCAATATTACAAATGAGGAAAACAATTCATTTGTAGTCATTCAGAAAGTCATATGCTTACATTTGGTAGTGAAATGAATTACAAAGAACTTGTATGATTTCTTTTGTTACTATGGACATATGTCAAAGCAAGCATGATGGAGGATTTACTTTTATAGTTGTCAATGTTCTAATAAATATGCTAGTAAATTGTGGAAGCATATATAGGGAAAATAACTTGATTAGCTGAGTAACTCCAAAAAAAATCAATATCATGAAGCACAAGTTGAAATAAATGATGTTCATTTGATTCATCATGGGATAAAGTCAAGGCACTATTCAATATTACAGCTACATAATGTTGAGAAAGAAAATTCTTCTCATAAGACTGGCATTGTTTAAATTCCTTGATTAGGGGAATACATATGCACTTGTAGCCATTGTTATGGCTTGGAGTGAAATCAAGTTGGACCTATGGTTCGTGAGGAATGAAGAGAAGTGTTGCACTTTAATTAGCATAGATCAAGTTGTAATACTATTCAATTATGCTAGATTGCTTGAATAGTTACATGATGCTTTGTTTAGAAAAAGAGAAAATAATTTTAAAAGGGGTTGATATTGTTTGCAGCCATTGTTCTGGCTTGAAGAGTGATCCAGCTACACCTAGAATGGATGGGATACACTCTAATGAACTAAACATTGGTGAGGAAAATACAAGCTTGAGGAATGTATTGCAATGAGTTGGCACAAGTAACTGGGAAATGTTTTTAGTTTGTTGGGCACAATTCCACAAGCAAAGGAGGGGCTAACACAGTAGGACAAAAATGATTCATTGAAATGACTTTAGAGACTTATGTGGAAATGTATTAAAAAAATGTAATATGAGGGAACACCTAGAGAGTGAAACAAACACACTAAGTGGACTTGTTAAAGAGGCTCCAAAAACTATATGTGCATAAATTAAATTTTATAAAGAACCTTTAGAAACTTTCAAGCAAATGAAATTCGAAATACAGAATGTAGGCAACACATTAAGGAAGGCTTGAGGGCCATTTTGTAATGTGTTGACAAAATTTAACTTGGAGATCTTTCTACTATAAAGTTTTGTAGCCATGCCAACTAAAATGGGGCACTATTGAGCAAGTAGAGGAAGAGCAATGGCAGCCAAGTTTGCAAATGAAAATTGTGTGAAGAGGAACATTAGGGAAAAATGTAGATAAATGGCTGGAAATGAATACACAATTCAGCCATATCTCAACCCTTCCCTGCTATCTCACTAGTCTAAAGTACAAGCTTGTTATTTCATGCAGGGTGTGTGAGAAGGTCATGTGATGGTGGGCCTAATGCTTTAACTTTTAAAATCATTTGTTTGCTTTATAAGAGGAAAAATATTTCGAGGTTAGAATAATGGTCGATGGAATTTAGAATGGTAAATATTTAAAAATAGAAATGAGGTCTAATGAAATATTTAGGATAAATAATTTTCCTAAAGTAAAAAATCAAAAGGTGGAGCATGTGTAAATTATCTTAGGTGCCCAATAAAGTTTTTACAAAGAAAGACCTTCATTGAATTTCATGAAGGTAAAAGTATATTAAATTTTGTTGAGTGCACATTTAAAAGGTGTGAGATATTTTATTGTTGGGAAATAAAAGTGAAAAGTGAAATAAAATATAAGCATAGGGAAAATATTTCAAATATGGGTGCACATGTGATATTTTTATTCTCCTAGATAAAGTGAATTAAATATTCATTGTTTAAGAGCTTTTATTGGCAACAAAGTGGAATATTTTAGTTTGCTAAAGGTGAAAATAATGTGCAACATAGTAATGAGGAGTTAAAAAGGATTTTATGGGAGTTTTTAATAGGAAAAGATATTTTTCAACTATTGGTAAAATGGAGATTCTCCACATGGGGAAATTTTCTATTGATGAACAACTTGGAGAAAAGGAAAATTTAGAGGAAAAGTTTGTTGCAAGGAAGAGAGAAGAGAGATGCCCTTTCTTTTGTTGATCAATGGGAAAGAGGCTTCTAGGTGTCTTCAATAGATCAACTCTTGGGCTTCTTCTAGAACTTTCTTTTCTTCTATATCTTCTCTTCTTCTCTCATTGTAAGGGGTTATGATTTTCTATATGGGTTGGGAAGATAGAGAACTGTTGAGTCTAGGTCATTAGTTACTTCTTTAAATTATAATTATTTATTTCATGAGTAAATATCAACCAATTTGTGCAAGAAATTCATAAATGTCATCAAATTGTCTCCTACTTTGTATATCTTAGATCATATGAATTGAATAATACCAAGTATGTTTGATTTTGTCATCTTAGTTTCCCTAGGATTATTTTATTTGTTCATGGGTCTATTTCAAATTATGGTTAAATGCTTTGAGCAAATAATTGTGATTTCAAGTACACAAGTTGGATCTAGTAAGAAGAACTTGATTGACAATAGGAATGGATTTGTTGATGCAATGCATTAATAGTTTGAATTGACTACAGTTGAAGTTCATTTGATGATAAATTCTCTTTTTGCATTTGAATACATGGCCTAGAATTAGGAACTAATTTATTATTCAGCTTAATGCATCTCAGAAAAAAGTTTAAATTCAAAATCATTTTAAATCCTTGTTGTTTGGTTGAAGTTTAGTGTTCTGCTTGCCAATTACTGAGTAAGTGTTGATATACCAAGAATTTATCTAGATTTGAGGTTGTTAGTACTTTCTTTGGTGTAATTGAATTGGGAATTATCTACTATAAAAAGCAATGCTAGTGTATAATTCAATTAAGTCTTTAGGCATTGTATAGGGAGAACCCCCTTGCTTCTACAAAGCTAGAAGTTTAGGAGATTTTATTCTTTGACTAAATCTTGTTAGTTGGCCAAATCCATCTATGAGTTTGAGCATAATAAATTGGCTAGGTCTTTAGGATTCACTTCATCTATTGATTTGGAACATCAACATGTTTAACCTAATGGAAGAGGAGAATAACAAATTCAACTCATTATGCACTTCCTCATAAATTTTAGTAGTTTGTTCATCATCATACAAGTTAACCATAAAAGGAGGACGAATGATAATATGTCTACAAGGTGTTGGTCCTTATGTTGGAGATGTAGGATATGTTAGTTTTGGTAAGGGAGGAGGCTTATTCTTTATTGCTTCAGTCAAGTTCAAATTTTGATTTTCTATGTTGTTCTCTTCATTCATATTTCAAGTGATAGCATGACGTCTATGGGTATGTCCAAGATCATTATGGAAAAAACAGGCCTTTAACTGGTAAATTTTTTAAAAAAATCAGAGTTAGGCAACTTGACGCAAAAATTTGAATAAGTTATCTATATTATTTCAAAAATATGTAACAATAGATTCTGTAGGAAATTGAATGTAGTTTTTAAACTACTATGTTTTTATAAAAAAAGAAATGTATTTAGAAAAAAAAAAAAAAATTCAATATAGTAGTACATAAATTTCAAGGAAAAAATAAGTAGGTGTCTATCTGACCGCCATAACCACAATAAAATAATAATATTTTTTATAATATTTTAGATATAAGTAGAGGACTCATGTCTTGATGTGACACATATTTTTTTGTAACTTTCTTCCAAGTAAATAATTAATTATGAATATTTTATTACAACTTTTAAAAAATATAAAAACTCATATGTCTAACCACCTTAACTTGGTCAAAACTTCATGAAATTCAATTTTTTTTTTAATCCTATAGTATGCGAAGCACAAAATGCTGTGTTTATTTTGGATTCAAAAAGTTTGATACTATTTGAAAGCTATAGATGTTTATTAATCAGCCTATCAATTAGGAATTTAGTCATAATTTAAATAGAAAATGAATAATAATTACTTATTAAATTCAAAGTAAAGCATAATTTATATTGATAGAAAGTTGAGAATCTCCTTTAAAAATCCTTTTTGTTTCCTCAATTTTCGGTTAAAAAAAAGTCATCAGCCACATACCCATCATATTGCCACTTTTTGGCCCATCATGATCATGCACATACCCCTATGCTTGTAATCTCTTGCATTTATGTTTCTTTTATTATGGTTTTCAATTTTCTTTTACAAAGGAGTGGTTTTGTCAACCATAGCTTCCTTTCCTTCCTGTTAGGGAAGAATATAAGAAGCCATGGAAGGTTGTTCAACCAATTTCTCTTTAGCTTTATAAATTTTCCTTAGAGGTGGATTAGGACTTGTTTGATTCTCTCTTGGCCTTTTGTAGGAAATAGGAAAGGGATTTTTCATGGATGGGCCTTGGTTAGTCAAAAGTTATGTAAGATCAATATTGTTTTCTTCAAGGAGTAGAGGAGGAAAATTTTCAAGGGATAACTTGGCTATGAATTTTTCTTTGAACTTTTGGTAGGATAAGAAAAGGAGGTCCTCATGGGCTCTTACAGGTTCCATGGGCTAAGGAAAAAAATAGTGTAAGGAAAAATTTCCATGAGAAGGCAAAGGTGTCAAGCCACTATGGTGCATATTGAATGTTTCATTTCCAACTCGTAACTTTAAGCACTTTTGGACAACGGATGGGACCGAATTCATTGAGATAAGAAATTTAGAGCCCAAATTCACATGAAATTGTTCTGAATTAGAGATGATGGAGAATGATACATTTGATTTCTTTGATCCTACTTGTAAAGGGACTGTGATCGAGCCCATCACAGCATGAGAAAAACTATCATGTGTTTTAATCCATGCTTTTGGTTTATCATATATATCTTGAGCAGGTTCATGAAAATATAAGAGTTCTTCTATGATCAATTTTTCTCCATAGACAGGATGAATTAAAATCCTAGGAGTGGATATGTCATTGATTCTACCAGCTATGTAAAGAGGACCATCAGATGTTTTATTATTTCTCCTAAGACAAAGTAATTTTTATAGGCATTTTGGTTTATTTTGTACAAGGCTTGATTTCAATCACTCCTATCATTGTACTAATAGGACTTTGTTAATTTGTATCTATAGGAGGGTATGTGCAAGATCATCATGGAAAAAATAGGCCCTTAAGTGACAAAAAGTTTAGAAAAAATAGAGTCAAGAAACTTGACATAAGAATTAGAATATGTTATCTATATTATTTCAAAAATATGTAAGAATAGAATCTGTAAAAAATTGAATGTAGTTTTTAAACTACTAATTTTTTTGAAAAAGGAAATGTATTTAGAAAAAAATTGAAATTACAATATAGTAAAACATAAATTTCAAGGAAAAAATAAGAAGTAGGTGCCTGTCTAACCACCATAACCACAATAAAATGATAATATTTTTTTATAATATTTTAGATATAATTAGCGGACTCATGTCTCGATGTGACAAAAAAAAATTTGTAATTTTTTTCAAAGTAAATAATTAATTATGAAAATTTTATTACTGTAGACATCCAAATTTGACCACTTCAATATGGTCAAAGTCGTATTCTTAGTCATCCCTTTCCTCTACCAAAATTATCCTCTTTGTTGATATTAATTAAATCATTCGCTTAATTAATATTATGTGTCTTGCATAAGGTTTTCTAAAGTATTTAATTCAATAAATATTTTCCCCCTATTTCCTCTCTAAATTAAATAAATATACCACTTTATTTAATTTAATCATATTATCTTGTGAAATTTTTTTATTTTTTTTTTAAATTCCCTATTTTCTCTCTCATTGTCACATCCTCCATCATTTTCATCTAATCTTAATCCATCTTCTAATCACATCATTAGGGATATGCACATGCCTAATCCTTTATTAGGATGTGTCGCATTCTCCAACTTTTGCAAGTTGGTCTCTAATCCCTCTTAGCAATCTAACCCTCTTTCTTAGTCATAATGAACTTATGATTAAGATGTGCACACCCCTAATCATCATTAGGGTCCCATCCTCCATAATTTCCCACTTGCCTCTAATGAATCCTTAATTAGCCTAATCCAGTACTTGTACAACCTAAATCACCCAATTAGGTCATTTTCAATCCCCATGTCATTTATAGAATATGTCCTTAGTCAACTTCATTAAATGCTTTCTCTTTTTGGACAAGGCATCTCCATTCCCCATGCGAATTTTTAATTCACATTTAATCCTCCAATGCACCCCTTGGAATTAAAAATTCCTTTTCTCATCCCCATGAGAATATTTGAGGAATTTTTAATTCCCCACCCACATGGGGATAAAGACCCCGTAAAGCACTCCATTCCCCATGTGAATCTTTAATTCACATTTAATCCCCCACTGTATTTAAGGAATTTTAAATTCCTTCCCTCTTCCCCATGAGAATATTTGAGGAATTTTTAATTCCCCACTTGTCCTCTCACCCACATGGGGGACAAGTACCCTCTTTATGAGGGGATCTAGTCCCAATCCCAAGGTACTATGTACCCTCCCCATGTCATGTACTATCCTTCCACCTCATGTCCATTTCACCCTTTAGGGCCATATCACATGCCACATGTCAAGATGTGAGGGCTTGTGAGTTCTCAACTCACCTTGGCCCTACATCTTGATCATTGGTGGCTCAATCTTGGCCATCTATTTCCCTAAAGATTTCCAAAACCTCTATAAATACCCCCTCTTTTCTCTAATTTTGGGGGGATCATGCATTGTAGCCAAACTCTTGTAAAATTTCTCTAGAATTCATACTTAGTCATTTTTATGCTTTCATCCACTTCCATCCATCCTCGCATCATCATCTAGCTTGCATATCTTGCCATCCAAGGAGCATACACACCAAAAATCAAAGGGCCAACCAAAGGATTGATTCGACATAAGGTAAAAGATTTCATTTTGTTGTTCTTATTTTGTGTTGATTCCAACTATGCTAATCTTGAGGTGTAGGTAGTTTTTAGTGTTGTTTGTATTCCTTTATTTGTTGCTCATTTTCTAATGCTCAAATCTGACCTATCACATTTCTGGCATGCCTGGTGGGACTCACAAATGGGTCTCTTGCTTTCACGTTTGCTATTTTTTGACTTTTTATGGGTTCAGATCATGAATAGGCGGACCTGACCTGATAGATAGGTGGACCTAACCTTCCAAAGGGGTGGACCTACCCTCCATAGACAGAAAAAAGTGGTTTTTTGCAAAATTTTCACCTTTAAGTGGACCCAACCTGATAGGCAGGAGGACCCAACCTGCACAGGTGGACCTGACCTTCCAAAGGGGTAGACCTACCCTCCACGGATAGCAAAAAGTGGTTTTTTGCAAAATTTTCACCTTTGGGCGGACTCGACTTGACAAACAAGTAGACTCAACCTACACAAGTAGACCTGACCTTCCAAAGGGGTGAACTTTCCCTCCACAAACAACAGAAATGGTTTTTTGCAAAAATTTCACAAATGAGCGGACCTGACCTAGGCATTTTTTTTAGAAGGTAAAATTTTAATTTTTTGCAACTTTTTGGCTATTTTAAGGGTTTTTAATGCCTAATTAGGAAAATATTTTAATTAAGAGGTGTCAATCAACCTTGTATAATGTGTTTTGGGTGAGTTATTTGACGTATCCAATCCCCTTGCGCCATTCGGCGATCCTAGGTGACGAGAAATCGTAACTTACCCTGTTCTTTGAGTCTACCCATTTTATCTTTCTTAGTGGGACTTGCTTTGGGATTTCATCACCCCAAGGGACGATTCCAACCACACATACCAGTGGGGTATATAAAGGGGGGAGAGTGAAATTTGTACCTCAATCCAACAACGTTGTAATTGGTGAAGCATCGAGATGATGTGAAGAGTTGGTCCGAGCCTTTTAGGTTCCCAACTCACGCTTGTAATGGATTGGTGTTCATAGTTTGGGCCTCATGTAACAGGTGTATATCGAGGACTCCCTAGTAGCCATGTTCATCCTAGATTAGAGGGATTTGTTGACCATTTCCTCTCTACTAGACTTAGGCTTGTGATTGTCTGATTTGTCTTCTTTGTGCAAAACTAGTAATTGTCTGATTGTCTGATTTGTATTCTTTGTGTGAAACCAGTGATTGTTATTTTTCCATGGCATTTTGATTGATGACCCTTACATGGTCAATCCTTTGCCTTTGTCTTTTTTTGTCAAAATTCAAGTTAAACCCTCCTTGCGTGGAATTTCCCTTAAAACTAGTCCTTTGAAGCCTGATTTTGACCCATTTTCATCAGTTTTGTTCCTTGGGCAGAATTGCACTAGAAACTGACTCTTTGGAGCCTGATTTTGACCTAGTTTATCAGTTTTTGCTCCTTGGGAAGACTTTCCCTCATCCAGGGGCGGACTTTCCCTAAAACTAGTCCTTTGCAGACTGTTTTTGACCCAATTTCATCAGTTTTGCTCCTTGGGTGAGCTTTCCCTCATGCAGGGGTGGACTTGACTTTTTGACCACCCCTTTCAGGCTTGTTTTGACCAAATTTCCAACTTTATTCACCTTTGGGTGGACTTGACCTAACGGGACCTTTGTCCACCATTTTTTCCCATTTCAGACATATGTGCACCAATTTTGAGAATCCATTCACCATCCTAAACATTCGAGCCCACATTCTGGTTATCATTCCCATGTTTCAAACCATCAATACCTAATCAAAACCTTGTTGGAATAGTTACTTGAATTAACCTAGGTGTTCATCTCTAATCGTCATCCATCAAAACCAACTTTGGATCATTATCCATCTTAAGTTCGTCATCCTTATTGGCCCAATCAATCCACTTCTATCTCAAGTTGGATTCGGCACCGTTATCATCAATCAACACCTAGCATTATCAAAGATCACTCTTGAACTTGGTTTCAGATTCCGTTCACTATCATCCACCCTAATCAATCATCATACCAAATCAAATTGTTATAGCATCCAATCCAAATCAAATCATAATCTTCTGATCAACCTTGTGCACATTGGTCAAGCTAAGTCAACCTCATTGAGCCCTAACATTAGCGGCTAGTGAATCATCCAATCAAGCCAACCTTGTCGAGCCACATCCTTTTTGGCTAATCAATCATCAAATCAAATCAATTCGTTCATCACCAAGGTCATCCTAATCCATCATATTGCATGCCTATTCACACTCGGTCACAAACAAGGAAAATGGCCAAACAACAATCCCAACCAAACATCCTTCAAGATCCAAACAACACAACTAATGCCTCACAAGACCCCAATAATAGTGCAAACATCCCCCAGGATCCTCACAATGGCACCTCATCACAATCCAATATCAACGGTCAAAACACATCACCTCCTGAGGATGAAAACATGGTCATCCAACCCAAGGTTACGTTTGAGGAACACTTTAGTAACCCCGTCAATGTGCAAATGACAGATCGCCTTCTTGAAAAATATGGCGAGGAAATATTGGCTCACTTAATTGACAAAGGTGTTAAACTACCTTTAGGTACCAATATATCCAAGTATGGCAGTTTCACACCTCATATACCTCAAGGTTCACACAATGCACCAAGTAGTTCATACATCCCCAATGTTCCTTTTGTAGAAGGTTGGCATCAACTAGAATTTGACAACGCCATTCTATATCCCATTGGCAATCCCCCGCATCCCACAATCTAAGTCATAGGAGTACCCCAAACTACTAATCCCAGTGATCCTTTCGCCTTCGGCATGCCACAAAACATCCTACAACCACAACCACTAATGATACTGGCACCACCCCCTTCAAATCCACCTATTGTTAACACTGGGAGCACCCCATTCACTACATTTCCCCCACCTTTTGGAGCCCTAAACCAACTATCACCTTCATATGCATCCCCACAACCACCTCAATCTAATCTACCCCCTCTATAAATTCCCTTCGGTACCCAACAAGCTCCTTTGCAAAATACCCCTACGTTATCTCAGTCTCCCCAACAACAACAACCGCTATTTTTCGTGGAACAACCACCATCTCAACCACAAAGCAATCCATCCACTCAAACCATATCTCCTTTCCTCGCATCCATCCTATGACCGCAAGCTCAAGCAAAGTACAACATGTTGTCTCGGCCCACACAACACCCCACATCACACCAACCCCCATAACATCTATATTACCAACAATAGTCCCAGCAATAACACCTTATGCAGCCTCCCAACAATCACACCAATTCCCCTATTATTAATAGGTCAATTTGCAACATCACATCCAAGCACCTCTGCAAACCACCTTGTATCCTTATCAAACAAATCCATATTATCCCTCACAACAACAACCCATGTATCAACAAATTCCCCCAACATACCAACAAGGGATGTCATCATTCCACCATCTGAACCCATATCTGAACAATTTGCCACTCTCTCAGCAGGATCCTCTGTCATTTTACCATCCATCTCCACCCAACCAACCACCAATCAACTCAGTTTTTCTAGAAATTAAAGCTGCTCTTAAAGATCTTCAGGAAAGGACTAGCAAACAATCATTCAAGTTCGAGGACATATGCCCATACTTGTTTGATCCCTCCATCTGATTGATCCCCTTCCCCAAACATTTTGAAATACCAAAATTTGACAGATACAAGGAGAACACAGATCCTAAGGCTCACTTGCAAGATTTCTACTCCTAGTGTCAGGAAGTTATGCACAACGATAATTATCTCTTGTACTTGTTTCCCTGGAGCCTGACAGGCATTTCCCTAGAATGGTTCATGGCCCTTGAAAAGGGGTCCATAAAATCTTTTACGAACATGTCAAAAAAATTTGTATCCTACTTCTCCTTCAATTTGGAGGACACTGATACCTTAGACCTCCTTAAAGAGAAACAAAGGGTGGGGGAAACCTTTGCTAGCTACCTTCAAAGGTGGCGGGTGTTGGTGAGCTGAATGAAGACTCCTCTAAGAGAGGACATGGTCACCCTCTTTGTGGAGAACTCTCATCCTGACATGGCTCATAATTTTAGATTACATTGTGTCACCACTTTCACTAAGCTAGTGGAAAAGGGACCTATCCTTGAATGTGCCCTTGTCACCAAAGGGCACATCAAAATATATAATCAGGATAAAGAAAGGTCATTCAATGACAAGCCACATTTTTGGAACAAGAACAAGAACGCAGTAAATGACACTAAACATGTCCACATGGCTACCACATCCCAGAGACAACAACAATCCATACCTAACGCCATATCAGTACCACAAGGGGCACCTCACCCTCCTCAATAGTCAAGTTGAAACAACCAGGGGAATGCTAAACGTCAATATGCTCAATTGGGAGAATCCCTGAGTGTTGTCTTTAATAAATTCTTACAAATCAATTACCCAATCCCGTATCCTGTCACCAAGCCACTTGATGAATCCAAGCCCAAACTTGCATGGTTTAGGGAAAATAAATATTGTGAGTTTCATAAAATCAAAGGACACTCTTTCAATAAGTGTCAAGGTCTGAAAAACTACATCCAAGATCTCATTGATTGAGGTGATATCAAGGTTGACACCAGTCAAGCTTTGTCATCCAATGCTCAATTGCAAATATATGAAAATGCCTTCCCAAACAACAACCAAGGCCCAAGCACATCTAATAGTAATCCCCCTGAAAATAGCACAAATAACATGAGCTATAAGAATGTACCCCTCAATTATGAGGGTGTCATTCATTACATCGAATGCACAAAACCTCGTGTATCCATGATACATGTTAAATCCAAAGACCACCAGTGTGTTGTCACTACACGATGGGCCCGCATCACTATCCCTGCAGCCTCTGCGCCCACCCAATCAACTCCTGTAACCTCTCAGTACAACATCCTGGATCACTTAGGGAAAACCCCTACTCATATCTCCATTTTGGATTTGCTTAAGTCTTCCCTTGTACATCAAGAAATCCTTAACAGAGCCTTGCAAGAATCCCATGTACCTAATGACATCGATCCCACATGATTCTAGGCTTTAGTAGGGCACCTGAAATTATCCCATCAACTCCATTTTAGCCAAAATGACATGCCAAATATCAATGTTAATCATAATCATCCCTTACATATCGAAGTCGTGGTTGCTCGCCATAAAATAAAAAGGGTCCTGTAGATTATGGATCTGCCCTCAATTTGTGTACTCTAAAATTCATAAAACAGGTGGGGTATACTCAAGTAGATTTAAATAATCAGATCATCACAATCAAGGCTTATGACAATGCAGAAAGGAATTCATAAGGAGTTATCACTCTTCCTATCCAAGTGGGACCTGTGGTTCAGTACACTACCTGTCATGTCCTAGATCTGGACTTGCCATATAATATCCTCCTCGGCTACCCATAGCTCCATGCTATTCAAGTTGTTCCCTCCACATACAATTAGTGCCTAAAATTCACAGTCAATGGGCAGGAGGTCACCATCTGCGTTGATCCCCAACCATTTGAATATTGTCATGCTTTGGAAACATCATTTCCCCATTTACATTACTGTCTCGGAGTTGAAATGGGGGAATCTCAGTTGTCATTCACTAGTCCACCTTTCACCATGACCATTTCATTTTCCACCATTGATCCCACAGTCATGAAGGTCTAGATCATTGACAAGGGGTGTGGTGAATACAAAATGCATATTGCTCTTAATGTAGCAACCATGTTTCCATCACCACACGAGTATGGCCAACCTTCACATGCTACCCCCAAGGAAGACAAGATAGTCACTTTCAGTGGTAAAAACATCCCTACCACCACTTTCAGATCCCCTAGTATCAAGATCGATGCACCGGAAGAAGACATAAGTCAATGGGTTTATCGAGAGGAACCTCAACTGGATCCCCCTCTAAAGGAATATTTTCAAGAAGCATACCCTTGGTTAGCTAAGATTGTACAAAAATATAACTACCAAGGTAGGGGTCTAGGTAAAGAAGAATAGGGGTGGTTGCAGCCTACTGATACACCAAGGCTACCGAAGAACATGGGCATTGGATATGATAAAAAGCCGAAAGGCACTGCAACATTGTCTAATATCTCCAATAGCATCACTATGGATAATGGCTCATTGGCAGACATACCCAAGGAGGAATCCATCATACATTAATACGATGATGTCAATCACACTGACCTATCATCCATGTTTGAATGCCTATTAGTCTATACCATTAGCCTACCCCTTTGTCACCTTGAGCTTATTGATTGGGACCTACATAATAGCACACCTATCAATATGTCTACGGATACATATGTCAACCTCATGGGATTGGGGGATGATGAACACTCCAGTTGCAAAAATAAGAATAAAAAAAATAAAAAGTGGTCATCTAGTGAAAACCTCCTTGAGACACTTCCTAACCTTGAAAAAGTAAAAATAAAGGACGCATCTAGTGGTGAAAACCTCGAGGAGGTGCTAGAAGATGGAGATGTTCATCTTCCCCTTGTGGGAACTCAATTATCTGCCCGATCATCCATTCTAATTGAGGAGACTCAAGAAGTTAATCTAGGTACTGTAGAAAATCCTAAGATCACTTATGTAGCTAAATCACTCTCAGAGCAAGAGTATCTGGTCATCGTACAGCTACTCCAAGAGGGAATCATTAACTTTGCTTGGTCATATTCAGACATGCCCAGCTTAGACCCTGCCTTAGTGGTTCAACATCTAGACATTTATCCAGATGCAAAACTTGTCAAACAGAAGCTCCACAAAATGCATCCACAAGTGGCATTGTTAGTCAAGAAGGAGTTGGAGAAGTTACTAGATGCAGGTTTTATTAGACCAATTGACTACTTTGAGTGGATCTCCAATATAGTACCAGTTGCCAAACCAAATGGAGACATTCGAATCTGCAGGGACTTCAAAGACATTAACAAGGCCTACCTAAAGGATGACTTCCCTCTACCTAACATTGACATGTTGGTCGACCTCATAGTAGGAAATGAGATGTTATCCCTTATGGATGGCTTATCTAGTTATAATTAGATTTGAATTGCACCTAAGGACCAACACAAGACTGCCTTCACAATACCTTGGGGTACTTTTTGTTACAACGTTATGCCCTTTGGTCTCAAAAAAGTATGGGCAACCTATCAGAGGACAATGACAGTCATCTTCCATGACCTCATCCATATCGTCATGGAGGATTATGTCAACGACTTGTTAGGGAAATCCAAAACACAAGCTGGACATCCTAGCATCTTGAAAAATATCTTTGAACAGTTAGAACACTACAAGTTGCAGCTAAATCCAAAGAAGTGTGTCTTCAGGGTTATGTCTAGAAAATTGTTGTGTTTTATAGTCTCTCAAAGAGGTATTGAAGTTGATCCCACCAAGGTGAAGGCTATTCTGGACATGCCACCCCCACGCAATCTGAAACAATTGAGAAGCCTCTAAGGGAAGATACAATCCATCCATCGGTTCATCGCCCAGCTCGCAGATAAGTGTTAGCCATTTACTCATCTACTGAAGAAAGATTCCACCTTCCGATGGAACCAACAATGTAAAATAGGTTTTGATAAGATCAAAGAATACTTAGCTCATCCTTTGATCTTGATGCCACCTATTCCATGGAAACTCCTCCTATCGTATATCTCTGCCACTTCAGTCGTGTTGGGGGCATTGTTGGCACAACATGATGAATTGTCGGAAGAGAGGGTGATCTACTACATCAGTCGGACATTGGTTGGCTATGAATTAAACTACTCCCCTATGGAAAAATCCTACCTAGCGCTAGTCTTTAGCACACAAAAATTATGCCACTACATGCTCAGTCATCCAGTCAAATTAATTGCTAAAATTGATCCATTGAAGTATTTGTTATCTAGAACCACTCTCACTGGCCACATGGCCAAATGGGTTATGCTCCTAAGTGAGTTCGACATAGAATATGTGGAGCAGAAAGCCATAAAAGGATAGGTCATAGCTGATCAACTAGCTGAAGCACAATTACTAGATGCCTACCCTCTAGACACTAAATTCTCAGATGAAGAAATCTACACAGTTACAGAAGCGCCAACTTGGACGCTATATTTGGATGGTTCATACACTCAATGGATTAGGCGCAGGGATTTTGTTAATTACCCCTCAAGGTGACTACATTCCAAAAGCATTCAGGATAGCATTTCCATGTACCAACAACATCGTAGAGTATGAGGCCCTCCTCACTGGCCTCCACATTGCAAAACAGTGGCATGTAACCAACCCGAAAGTCTTTGGTGATTCATTATTAGTCATCAAGCAAGTTAATGGTGAATTCCTCACAAAGGATGATAAGTTGTTACCCTATAAGTGCATGGTGGATGATTTCATGAAATATTTCACCTTCATACAATTTGATCAAATTCCTCGGGTGTAGAATAAAGTAGCGGATGCAATGGCCACTATTGGTTCTCTGATTGACATGCCTAAAGACCAGATAGAATGTGGGTTCCTTGTCAAACAACTTTTAATCCTAGCATATGATATTCCTAAGACTGATATGGTGTATGATATCAAAGGACTCACCTCCCCTAGTACCAGGACATATATAGCTATCTCCATGAAAATATCATACCCCCAGAACTTACACGCAATCAACACAAATCCTTTATCTATAACTCTTCCCGATATATCATTTTTGGTGATATGCTTTATCCTCGAGGGTATGATGGAATCCTCCTTAGGTGTCTGAGTGAAACCGAAGCCCACACGACACTAACGGAAGTACATGGTGGCATTTGTGGAGCTCATTCAAATGGTATGGCCCTGGCCAAAAGGATTCTCTGAGCCAGATATTATTGGCCTACACTAGAGCATGATGCCTGTGAATTTGTGAAGAAGTATATTCCATGCCAACAACATGCAGATTTGATTCACACTCCAGCACAAGATCTTCAGCCCCTCCTAGAACCGTGGCCCTTTTCTTAGTGGGGTTTCAACTTGATTGGCAAGATTTACCCACCATCATCTGACGGCCATACACTCATAATCATTGCCACTGAGTACTTCAGTAAGTGGGTCTAGAAGCCATGCCACTTTCACAGATAACTAGTATTCAGATCTCAAAGTTCATCCTATACCACATTCTCTACAGATATGGTATCCCATCTACCATTCTTTCAGATAATGGAAAACCCTTCAAAAATCAAGCCATGAAACACCTTTGTGATACCTTTCACATCCGGCATCGTTGGTCTGTACCTTATTACCCATAGGATAATCGTCAGGCATAAGCAACCAACAAGACCCTCATATGTATCCTTAAAAAGGCTATCAACAACACTAGTCGAGATTGGCACCTCCATATTCACCCTGCCCTCTCGGCATATCGCACCTCCATCCGTACCCCTATAGGAGCTACTCCCTATTCTTTAGTCTATGGTGTCGATGCCATCTTGCCAATTGGAGTTGAGATCCTGTTGTTGAGAATTTCCCTCAAGAATCTTATTAGTGAGGAGGATACTCATGTGGCACGACTTACACAATTGGAATTGCTCAATGAAAGAAGAATCAAAGCCTATGATCACCTGTAGGTGTATCAGAATCATCTCAAGTGCCACTAAAACAAGAAGGTTTGCCCTTGACAATTTCAAGTGGGTGATCTTATCCTCAAAGAGAATCAACGTACTCAACAAGATAGAGACAAGAAGTTAAAATTTGAGCCAAATTGGTTGGGTCCCTATATCATAGTTGCCAAATATGGATTTGGAGCATATAGGTTGACTACTCTTGAAGGAGAGCCCCTTGAGGAACCTGTCAACATCATGCATCTGAAGAAGTTCTATGCTCAAGTCTGCTTGGTAACCCCACCTGTTGGAAAAATATATAAAATAAAAAATAAAAAATAAAAAATCAATCAAAATCCAAAAATAGTAAAGAAAAATAAATTCATCCTATGGTGAAAAACACTCTTTGGTGGCACCTTGGATAAGTATGGATAGTGAAAACCTGGTATTAGGTGTCATCCATAGATGGCTTAATCATTATCTACTAGGCATCCTAGTTGTTTTATGCTTTCATCTGCGCTATCATCCTCACCCATCCCATCCTTGGCCATTTGATATGTTTTGATTGAGCATTGGACAAACAGTCTAGCCTATCCCCTCCCATCCTAAGCTTTTCAATATCCCACTCTAAGCTTATGTCATTCATCTCCTCATTAGTTGGTTTGTGTCATCGCACAGGGTCGTCCATCGTGTCAGTCTCCATCTAGCTTTCATCCTCCCATGCTACCTATCAAACTACATTGCCCCTGCGCTTTCACGTAGGCAAGGCTGATCACTTGATCACCCATCATTCGCCTTCATCATTTTATTTTCACTTTATCTAGGTTCTTTTCATGAACTAAGAGGGCTCTACGCTTTCATGTAGGCAAGGCTAATCTCTGATCGGCCCCTAAGCCCCCTAGGTCTGTAAGATGTGTCAGTCTGTGTCCTTGCCTAGCTCGTTACTCTTAATTAAAATCCCCTGTCATCAAGAGATTTGATTAATAAAGATATATGACATCAAAACTAGGTCATCGCTGATCATGGGTGGACTTCCTTGCACCCTGGGCTAACCCACCCAGGTTTGTCCTTAGGCAGACCTACCCCACTCTGGGGGCGAACCCACCAAGACCCTTTGGTGGACCTACCCCACTCTAGGGGCGGACCCGCCCAGGTCCCTCCTTGGGCGGACTCGCATGGACCCAAGGACGGACCTACCCCAATCTGAGGGTGGACCCACCCGGTTCTGTCCTTGGACGGACCCGCCCCACTCTGGGGGTAGACCCGCCCAGGTCCCTCCTTGGGTGGACCTGCCCCACTCTGGAGGCGGACCTGCCTAAGTCCCTCCTTGGGCGGACCCACCAAAACCCAGGGCAGACCTACCCCAATCTGGGGGTGGACCCGCCTGGGTCCCTACTTGGGCAGACTCGCCCGGACCCGAGGGTGGACTCGCCCCAATCCGAGGATGGACCCACCCAGGTCTGTCCTCGGGTGGACCCGCCCAAACCTGTTGGCCTACCCTAATCCCTTCAAACCTACCCTTTCATTAGTTAAATCATCATTTTATCACCAAAATCACCCCCTTCATCATCGGGTCATCCATCCCAATCATTTAGACTTCATTTTATGAGTTTTTATTTTTATGTTGAACCTTCCGGAGGCCATAACTTTTGACTCGGGTGTCTGTTTGAGCTGAAATTTTATGGGTGGTTGCATTATGAGATGGCATGTGGATCCTCGACAGACTGGAAGTCCCTTGGACCCCATTTCACCAAATTTTTGAGGCCTCAAACTTTCATTTTGACCCTCAAAATCGTAATTTAGTGTTTTTTTTTCAACATTTTGAAAAATCATTTTTGTCCATAACTTGGAATGCATGTCTCAAATCTAGGATATTAGTTGGCAATTCATCCTATCTTAATTTTGGGTATTTTTTGGGAAAAAACTGAACTCTCAAATGTATGATCATGAAGTTTCCTAAAATGGCAAAATTTGACAATTTTTGAAAATTGCCAAATTTGGAAAAATCTGATTGTCAATACCTTACATCCCTTAAACTCTAGAACTTGGTGTAGAATCGATCCCATCACATCCTCCAATCATTCTCATCTTCACTCCAACCTGGATATGAGCTTTCATCTAATCCCCATCTGAGCTTAACTGAAACCCTAATCTGGGCTTTAATCCATCTGCAGTCAAGATCTTTTGATATCAAAACAAATCCTAAGATCCCTCCCACCATATTCTTCAAACTTTGTTCTATTAATCCATTCTAATCATCCATTCACTCATTTTGAGTAAACATTCATCTATTTCAAACCTTCATCTATCATTTCAAGCATCTGTTTACTCGTCCATCCATTCTGAACCTCCTTATATCATTTCACGCTCTCATTCAACAATCTTGATCAATCATTTACTCCTTCTGAGTAATATTTCATCTATTTGAAACCTTCACCTTCTAGTTCCAAGAATCAATCATCTATCCATCTTATCATCCTCCTAATTCATCTCTCGATAACTATCCCATCCCTGAGCTTCCTGATCACCATCATCCTATCTAATCCAATAAGTCTATCTTGTCCCATCGTGTTAGTCCAATCATTTTATCCCCTTACCTAGAGTTATCTCATCATCTTTTAGCCATCACTTCTCTTTGGTCTCTCGACGAACTACGTTGCCCCTGCGCTTTCATGTAGGCAAGGTTGATCATTTGATCCACCCCTAGGGTTCCATCCATCATCGATCCATATTGTCCACTTTTGTCCTTTTCTCCATCCTATCTTCATCATCCATTGCAGTCTCCATCATGTCGTGGTTTTTCATCAACCTTTTATCGAACTACGAGGTCTTCACACTTCCACGTAGGCAAGGGTAACCTTTGATTAGTCCCCGAGCCCCTAGGTCTTTAGGGTGTGTCCATCTTGTGTCTTGTCATCAAGCTATGCCCTTATCTAGCTAGTTCATAACAAATGAGATCCACTTGTATCAACAGATCCAATTGGTTTCGAATATCCTGCATCATATTGATCTTTCAGTTTAGTATCCATCATTGGTCTCAACAATATGCATCTTTCCTAGTAGACCTCATCAATCCCATCCATCACCTTGATCCTATGGCAAAGAACGTTTTAATATTGATTGTGGTCTTTTGATGTTTTGGAATTTATTTGTCATTTGAACTCATTATCGACACTTGTCATGGTCGCCTTGATCCTTCATATCATGGTGTGCTTTGACAAGTCAGCATAAGGGGTTATCTTGGTCTTTTCTTTGTTTTTTGTCCTCTCGATTGTCCCACGTAGTAGCCACCAAGATCCCTATGGTATTGTGTTACGCTGGGGAATTCTTGTGTGTTTGTGGTTATCCCAATACCTAGCCTGACCAAGGTTGTCATGAGCTTGGGGTTTTGGGATAGCCCTTTGTGTTTCTTGTGTTTGTTTCATGCATTAGACACTAATCTGCCTTGGTTCCTCATGCCTTGGCATCTTATGTCTTATGCTATATCAAAAATTAGTGCTCCAAAGATGGCAATTCATACTAGGATTGCATTTCATCATTTGTTATATTGCATTCACCCTATGGTTTTGGTTGTGCAAATACTTAGGCCCGCCTTCTCTCATTCTTCTCAAGATACTAAATGTTTTGACAGATGGCAAATTCCACCCATTTTCACAATCATTACATACCCATCTCCTATTATCATGTTCGTTCTTATTGACACTTATGACCATGTGTTACTTCCTTTCATCATTAATTCACTATAAACTACAAGAGCATTATCACATATTAGGTTCATTCTATTAATTACACATACATTGCCACCTACATCGCAAAGTGTTAGACTCATAATCACAACATGTTATCATCATAATATAGATCTGTTAGTCTAAGCATCTGCAAAAATCATCCATTGCATAATCATAACATATCACATCATCAATTAAGTTGTTTAGGATAATATAGATTTGTTATTCTAAGCATCTTATCAAATAGTTGTTATAAAACATTCATACCAAATCTATCATACACATATACATATATGTCAATAAATCAACTAGGCACCTATCCACATAAGTCCTCAATATAACATGTGCATACATCATACCACTATGAGAGTATCTGCATTATTAAGATCATCCATATTCCATTAATTCCATTAATACGTAAACCCAACCATCCATAAGCATACCAATCCATACATCCACACAAGTATGTAGCATCATAAAACAGGTGCATAAATAAATCAAAGTACCCATATACATATGTAGGAAACATCATATACATGTGCATATATCATGAAAGAAAACATACTACAAAATGTCAATAAGGACTATCTCATATCATAATCAAAACAATACAATATATGTCATAGGTCCATCATATATCCATCACATAACACTCATATATCATCAAATAAACTACAAAGTTCAGAGAAGTAGAACATATCTGATCTCTGTCAATAAGCGCTACGCTCTCCACCCTGCATCTATCAAAATTCAATATCCTGTCATCTCCCAAATGAGCTACCCACATCTAATCTTTGTGGTGAATCATGTACTGATCTACTGCCTAGAGTGACACCTGGTGAATCATTGTAACCTCTAGTTCGTGTACCTAATGACTGAGATGGTGCTGGCATCTGTGGTGCCTGTCAAGTCTATTAGAACAACCACTAGGATGGGTATGGAATTGCATGGTAGTAAGCAACCATCCAAAACCCTACCTCTCTCGCATTCTCCTCTCGCTCAGCAACCTGAACTCAAGTGGAATTCTGCTCCTAATGGTACCTATCACGGTCTCTCTAGATCAGTCTCCTCTCTTGCTCCCAAGCCTCCTAAGACAGTCGTAACTATGTCATCTCTACCTGAATCTGCTCTCTCATCTCCTCGGTATCCATTTCCCTAGCCACTGCAACATCCCTCTCTCCTTGTAATCCCTGTGTATCTATCCCTATCATAGCACTGGCTTGCGCTGACTGTAACTGCGCCACTGTTGCATCTCGCTCACCTTCCATCCCCTGCATCTATATCTTTGAGGCATCCCTCTCTCTTTGAGTGGCCTATGCTCGAGCCTCTGATGTATTCCTATCTCTCTACAGTGCCTACAATCTCAGCTCAGCAGAATCCTGCTCCTGTCATAGCCTTGACACCTATGATAGTACTACATCCCTCTCTCTCTGGAAAGTCTAAACCTCTGACTCTGCCACCAGCCTATCACTCTCAGCTGCCTAAGCGCATGCCTGTGCCAACTCCACATCTGCCTCTAAGGCTTGCACCTGTGCCTATGCCACATCTATCCCTGACTACAGCATGTGCATCCCTCTCAGTGTCTCCTCCTCCCTCTGCTGCATATGTCCCATGTCCCCAACTGTCTACTCTAGGCAGTCCACTTATCTCTGCACTCAACCTGCTCCTAGAGCCAGTCTATTCTCTCCCTCCATAACTGATGTAGCTATCTCTACAACTCCTCTATATCCCCGACAATCTCTGTCCCCATCTCTAATGGCTCCTACCCTATCCCCCCTCCAACAACATGTAATATCACTGCCTCTGCCACTAGGAGATCTCGCTCCCATCTCGCTGCATCCCCCTCCTCATGCTCCCTGGCCACCTCCACTCGCAAACTCTCAATCTTTGCTTGTAGATCAACTGTTTCATCTTGTGCCTCATCACTCTCTCTTGTCAATCTCCACTCTGTATCTAACACAAGTGTGACTAGGGCTGAATAATCTCTCTCACCCTGGGTGAAGCAGACCTGTAACTTGCTCAATGCTACCGCTAACCTGACCTGCTCTTCCTCAATCTACTATAACTGCTACTCACTGAGGCACAGTATCTCTACTATCCCTCTCAACACCACTACAAGGTCCTCTCCTCTAGGTGGCACTGTCGACAATGGTTGGATGTCATACACATCTGTGTCAATATCCATCTCTTGCGGCTCATACCCCTCACTCTCCACCAACCCCTCCATCATATCCACATCTATCACCAAGGGAGATCCATCCCTCCTTGTCACCCCCTCATGTGCTCTGCTGGCCTCACCCTCCTCCTATCTCTATTGCCGATCCCCTATGGTAGCCATATCTACCTCGTGCCTCTCCCGTGCACTGCTGGCCTCACCCTCCTCTTGTCTCTGTTGCTGATACCCTCTGGTAACCATATCTGCCTCATACCTCTCTCGTACACTACTAGCCTCAGCCTCCTCCTGTCTCCATCATTGATACCCTTTGGTAAACATGTCTACCTCATGCCTCTCCTATGCTCTATTGGTCTCAGCATCCTCCCCTCTATCCTACTATGCTTCCATCCTGACCTCATCCTCTCCCTCCTCTCCTCCACCCCATCTAGCCCTGTGTCATAGTCTCCTCCTCCTAGCCGCCCTCCCTAGCTCCATGGCTACTCTTGCCACCTGCTACCCTCCCTTCGCCTAACCCCCTCTCTATCGTCCTTGGGGCACTGGTCCCACTACCCTCAACTATCTCTCGTCCTTTGATCTAAACCCTAATGCACCCTCAATTAGCATGACTGGGGTAATTCGTACTGATGAATGTCACCTGAACCATTGTCAGTACTGATCCATCATCCCCACATCTCTCTGACCCTCCCATCTATCTGGGTATGGTATGAACTTCAATGTCTCCTGCTCCTACCACATTGCCACCAGCCTCAACGGAGCTCCCCATGGTCGCTCCTATGACAACCGTCAGAATCTCACCTTCCCCGTGGGAATATCCTACCTCACCCTAAACTATCGTGTCACTTGATCAAGTCTGTGTAACTCCACTATAATCAAAATCTACCCAATAATATAACAACGTGTGAAGAAGTAGCCGCTGTGTGCCTCCTCATCATCCCTCCAGCCTCGGAAGCATCGCAGCATATATGGATGCCACACTATCATCTCCTCCTACACATCATCAAACCATCTCCTCCATATGTCTACATCTCTCACATCTCGATGTCGCAGTATCGCCCCCACCTCTGTTGCCCACCCCCAGGCCATAATATCTCTATCATCCTACTCTCCCAACCTGCGCATAATCGATTAGGTCACATTGATGTGCTCCCACGCCCAAACCTATAGTGGTGTCACATGGGCCACGCTCAATGCCTTCCAGTAGCATACCCATTGCATGTCCCAGTACAGCTACACCAACATGCATGTACCCCATGTGAACTACCCCTCCCGACCCTCAATGATATGTCGAATCACCTCTATGAACCTAAGATGTAAGAATTTCCCACTCTGATCTGGCACTAAAATATTGCTAATTAGTTCCACTAAATACAAGGACAACATCGACATCCCCCTGCAATACAACATCCTATCCACATCCAACTATCCCCGTTGAATCGGTAGATCGTCACTACCAAAAACAACATGCACGGACCGATCCGGTGCCTTGCCCTCTTACCCATACTCACTAATTGTTAGCCTCACTATAGGGATCCTCAGAATCTACCACACATCCTCTAAGGTAATTGTCATCTCCCCGGTCGGTAGGTGGAATGTCAATGTCCCTGAGTTGCAGCACTCTATCAAGGCTATCAGCATGGCCCTATGGGCCTTAATCATCAGATATGTCAGCATATGGAGTAATCTGACCTTTGACAATCTCTCATGCTCCATGCATGTCATCTGTGCTATGCATCTCACCAACAGCTCGGACCGTCTCTCCCGTTTCTGCAAACTCTCCACCTTTTGCATCAATCCAAACAAACGTTTGTCAGTTTCTTTCTATGTTTACTTGACCCACAATATTTTTCTACTTCTACCATGGAATCCACCTTCTTTCTATATTTACTGGACCCACCTTCCACCTAACTAAGCCTCGGGCGATACTCTACCGGAGATGGGTCGACCCATGGGCAGACTCGCCCCTCTAGATGGGCAGACCCACCCTCCTAGATGGGCAGACCCGCCCCTCCTAGATGGGCAGACCCACCCTCCCAAGTGGGCGGACCTGCCCCGCCGGACAGATGGACCCGCCCCACCCGGGAGGGTGGACTAGCCCACCCGGCAATGGGTGAACCCGCCCTCCCAGGTGGGCGGACCCACCCTACCAGGGCGGGCAGACCCACCCATTGGCTGGGCTGCCAACTTCACTGAGCTAGGTGGACCCGCCCACCTAGACGGGTGGACCAGCCCCGCCGGGGCTAGCAGACCCACCCGCCGACTGGGCAACATCCTGCACCGAGCCAGGCGGACCTGCCCACTTAGGTGGGTGGACCCATCTATCTAGGCAGGCGGACCCACCCAACGATGGGGGGACCTGCTAGCCAGCGGGCAGACCCATCTGCCTGGGCAGGTGGACCTGTCCACCTAGATGGATGAACCCGCCCAGCGATAGGCGTACCTACCCGACAATGGGCATACCCCAAACCCCCCTTCCTCTAACCCTGACAGAAAGTGAAAATGCCACAAATATAAACAACAAACATTAAAAACCCATTTTTCCTCCTAGCCTACCTACCAAAACCCATATTTTAGTTTTTTGAGACAATTGGTCAAATTAACCAAAAACATGATGTGGGGTTTTGTCCTAACCTGACGTGGCATGGCACACTCCTCAAAAAAATTTCGTCTCTCATCTCATTGGTGAATGATGTCCGAATCATATTCTGCAATCGTGCCTCCTCCTTGTCTTGCTCTCTCCTCCTCTTCCTCTTCTCGTCACTTGACAGTTGTCCAGATGAGGAGAAATAACCCCTACATCAACTTTTATAGCTTTTCCCCCTTTTTTATTTTTCAAATGAAAGGAATTTTTTTCCTTTTATTTACCTTTTTTTGGGCCTCAACTAATTCCACCCCCCATATCTTCCCGAGACCGCCATTTCCACACTATACCTCCATTTTCTTCCATTCAAGTGCTAATCTTCTCATTTTTTCGTGGTCTTTCCATCAACATGTACCACCTCATCCCTTTGAGAATTTTCCCGAGACCCCTTTTCCAGCCTCGTCCCCTTCTCGAGGGGGCATACCCTACCAAGCTCCCCTAATTTTCCATCATAAGCCTTCCCTCTAGGGTAGCTCATAATCTCTTCCATGCTAGGGCATCTATTTTCCAGTCACTTCTTCCATAGAGTTATTTTTGTTATATTTTTTCTTTGAAACTCTATTATCCTAATAGTGTTTCGAAGAGAAGAAAAATGTAAACATCCAAATTTGACCACTTCAATATGGTCAAAGTCGTATTCTTAGTCATCCCTTTCCTCTGTTGAAATTATCCTCTTTGCTGATATTAATTAAATCATTCACTTAATTAATATTATGTGTCTTGCATTTAAGGTTTTCTAAAGTATTTAATTCAATAAATGCTTTTCCCCTATTTCCTCTCTAAATTAAATAAATATACCACTTTATTTAATTTAGTCATATTATCTTGTAGAATTTTAAATTTATTTTTTTTAAATTCCCTATTTTCTCTCTCATTGTCACATCTTCCATCATTTTCATCTAATCTTAATCTATCTTCTTATCCCATCATTAGGAATATGCACATGCCTAATCCTTGATTAGGATGTCTCACATCCTCCAACTTTTGCAAGTTGGTCTCTAATCCCTCTTAGCAATCTAACCCTCTTTCTTAGTCATAATGAACTTATGATTAAGATGTGCACACCCCTAATCATCATTAGGGTCTCATCCTCCATAATTTTCCACTTGCCTCTAATGAGTCCTTAATTATCCTAATCAAGTACTTGCTCAACCTAAATCACCCAATTAGGTCATTTTCAATCCCCATGTCATTTATAGAATATGTCCTTAGTCAACTTCATTAAATACTTTCTCTTTTTGGACAAGGCAGCGCCATTCCCCATGTGAATTTTTAATTCAAATTTAATCCTCCAATGCACCCCTTGGAATTTAAAATTTCTTTTCTCATCCCCATGAGAATATTTGAGGAATTTTTAATTCCCCACCCACATGGGGATAAGGACCCCATAAAACACTCCATTCCCCATGTGAATCTTTAATTCACATTTAATCCCCCAATGCATTTAAGGAATTTTAAATTCCTTCCCTCTTCCCCATGAGAATATTTGAGGAATTTTTAATTCCCCACTTGTCCTCTCACCCACATGGGGGACAAGTACCCTCTTTATGAGGGGATCTAGTCTGAATCCCAAGGTACTATGTACCCTCTCCATGTTATATACTATCCTTCCACCTCATGTCCACTTCACCCTTTAGGGCCATATCACATGCCACATGTCAAGATGTGAGGGCTTGTGAGTTCTCAACTCACCTTGGCCCTACATCTTGATCATTGGTGGCTCAATCTTGGCCATCCATTTCCCTAGATATTTCCAAAACCTCTATAAATACCCCCTCTTTTCTCTCATTTTGGGGGGATCATGCATTGTAGCCAAACTCTTGCAAAATTTCTCTAGAATTCATACTTAGTCATTTTTATGCTTTCATCCACCTCCATCCATCCTCGCATCATCATCTAGCTTGCATATCTTGCCATCCAAGGAGCATACACACCAAAGATTTAAGGGCCAACCAAAGGATCGATTCGACACAAGGTAAAAGATTTCATTTTGTTGTTCTTATTTTGTGTTGATTTCAACTATGCTAATCTTGAGGTGTAGGTAGTTTTTACTGTTGTTTGTATTACTTTGTTTGTTGCTCGTTCTCGAACACTCAAATCTGACATATGACAATTACAATTTAAAAAAAAAATAAAAACTCATATGTCTAACCACCTTACCTTGGCCAAAACTTCATGATATTCATTTTCTCATTTTTTAATCCTATAGTATGTGAAGCATAGAATGTGGTTCTTATTTTGGATTAAAAAAAATTGATACCGTTTGAAAGCTATAGATATTTTTTAATCATCCTATCAATTAGGACTTTCTAAGTCATAATTTAAATAGAAAATGAATAATAATTACTTATTAAATTAAAAGTAAAGCATAATATATATTGACGAAAAGCTGAGAATCTCCTTTAAAAACAATTTTTGTTTCATTAATTTCGGGTAAAAAAAGTCATCAGCCACATACCCATCATATTGCCACTTTTTTCCCATCATGATCATGCACATACCCCTACACCTGTAATATCTTGCATTAAGGTTTCTTTTATGATGGTTTTCAACTTTCATTTGTAAAGGAGTGGGTTTGTCAACCATAGCTTCCTTTCCTTCCTATGAGGGAAGAATAGAAGAAGCCATGGAAGGTTGCTCAACCACTTTTTGTTTAGCTTTATAAATTTTCTTTGGAGGCAGATTAGAACTTGTTTGATTCTCTCTTAACCTTTTGTAGGAAATAGGAAAGGGATTTTTTATGGATGGGCCTTGTTAGTCAAAAGTTCTTTAAACTCAATATTGTTTTATTCAAGGAATAGAGGAGGAAAATTTTCAAGGGATAACTTGGCTATGAATTTTTCTTTGAACTTTTGGTAGGATAAGAAAAGGAGGTCCTCATGCACTCTTATAGGTTCCATGGGCTTAGGGAAAAAATGGTGTAAGGAAAATTTTCCATGAGAAGATGAAGGTGTAAAGCCACTATGGTGCATAGTGAATGTTTCATTTCCAACTCAAAAATTTAAGCACTTGTGGACAATAGATGGGACCGAATTCATTGAGCTAATAAATTTATAGCCTAACTTCACATGAAATAGTTTTGAATTAGAGATGATGGAGAATGATACATTTGATTTCCTTGATCCTACTTCTAAAGGGACCGTGATCAAGCCCATCATAGCATGAGAAAAACTATCATGTGTTTTAATCCATGCTTTTGGTTTATCATATCTATCTTGAGTAGATTCATGCACATATAAGAATTCTTCTATGATCAAATTTTCTCCACAGACGGGATGAATTAAAATCCTAGGAGTGGATATGTCATTGATTCTACTAGCTATGTAAAGAGGACCATCAGATGTTTGATTATTTCTCCTAAGAGAAATTAATTTGTATACGCATTTTGGTTTGTTTTTTACAAGGCTCAATTTCAATCACTCCTATCATTGTACTAATAGGACTTTGGTAATTTGTATCTATAGGAGGGTATGTGCAAGATCATCATGGAAAAAATAGGCCCTTAAATGACAAAAAGTTTAGAAAAATTAGAGTTACAAAAGTTGACATAAGAATTTGAATAAGTTATCTATATTATTTCAAAAATATGTAACAATAGAATCTATAACAAATTGAATGTAGTTTTTAAACCACTATATTTTTTCTAAAAAAAGAAGTGTAGTTGGAAAAAAATTGAAATTTCAATATAGTAGTACATAAATTTTAGGGAAAATAAGAAGTAGGTGTCTGTCTGAAAAACCATAACCACAATAAAATTATAATATTTTTTATAATATTTTAGATATAATTAGAGGACTTATGTCCCGATGTGATGCATATTTTTTTAAAAAAAATTCCAAGTAAATAATTAATTATTTGTATTTTATTACAACTTTTAAAAAATATAAAAACTCATATGTCTAACAACCTTAACTTGATCAAAACTTCATGAAATTCAATTTTTATTTTTTTAATCCTATAGTATGTGAAGCATAGAATGTGATGCTTATTTTGGATTCAAAAAATTTGATACCATTTGAAAGCTATAGATTATTTTTAATCAGCCTATAAATTAGGACTTTAGTGGTAATTTAAATAGAAAATGAATAATAATTCTTTATTAAATTCAAAGTAAAGCATAATTTACATTGATAGAAATTTGAGAATCTCCTTTAAAAATCCTTTTTGTTTCATCAATTTCAGGTAAAAAAATTCATCAACCACATACCCATCATATTGCAACTTTTTTTCCCATCATGATCATGCGCATACCCCTATGATTGTAACCTCTTGCATTTATGATTCTTTTATTAAGGTTTTCAAGTTTCATTTGTAAAGTAGTGGGTTTGTAAACCATAGCTTCCTTTCCTTCCTCTGAGGGAAGAATAGAAGAAGCCATGGAAGGTTGTCCAACCACTTTCTCTTTAACTTTATAAATTTTCTTTGGAGGTGGATTAGGACTTGTTTGATTCTCTCTTGGCCTTTTGTAGGAAATAGGAAAGGGATTTTTTATGGATGGGCCTTGGTTAGTCAAAGGTGCTTTAAACTCAATATTGTTTTCTTCAAGGAGGAGAGGAGGAAAATTTTCAAGGGATAACTTGGCTATGAATTTTTCTTTGAACTTTTGGTAGCATAAGAAAAGGAGGTCCTCATGTGCTCTTATAGGTTCCATGGGCTCAGGAAAAAAATAGTGTAAGGAAGAATTTCCATGAGAAGACGAAGTTGTCAAGCCACTATGGTGCATACTGAATTTTTCATTTCCAACTTGAAACTTTAAGCACTTGTGGACAATGGATGGGACCAAATTCATTGAGCTAAGAAATTTATAGCCTAACTTCACACAAATTTTTTTTGAATTAGAGATGATGGAGAATGATACATTTCATTTCTTGGATCCTACTTGTAAAGGGACCATGATCGAGGCCATCGTAGCATGAGAAAAACTATCATGTGTTTTAATCCATGCTTTTGGTTTATCATATCTATCTTGAGTAGGTTCATGCACATATAAGAGTTCTTCTATGATCATTTTTTCTCAACAGAATTGATGAATTAAAATCCTAGGAGTGGATATGTCATTGATTCTACTAGCTATGTAAAGAGGACCATCAGGTGTCTAATTATTTCTCTTAAGAGAAAGTAATTTTTATAGGAATTTTGGTTTTCTTTTTTTACAAGGCTCGATTTCAATCACTCCTATCATTGTACTAATAGGAATTTGGTAATTTTTATCTATAGGAGGGTATGTGCAAAATCATCATGGAAAAAATAGGCCCTTAAGTTACAAAAAGTTTAGAAAAAATAGAGTTAGGAAACTTGACATAAGAATCTATATAAGTTATCTATATTATTTGAAAATTATGTAACAATAGAATTTGTAGCAAATTCAATGTGATTTTTAAACCACAATTTTAAAAAGAAAAAGAAATGTATTTGAAAAAAAATTGACATTTCAATATAGTAGTACATAAATTTCAGGGATAAAATAAGAAGTAGGTGTCTGTCTAACCACCATAACCACAATAAAATGATAAAAAAAAATTATAATATTTTAGATATTAGTAGAGGACTCATGTCTCGATGCGACGTGCTTTTTTTGTAATTTTTTTTCCAAGTAAATAATTAATTATGAATATTTTATTACAACTTTTAAAAAATATAAAAACTCATATGTCTAACCACCTTAACTTGGTCAAAACTTCATGAAAATCATTTTTTCTTTTTTTAATCCTATAGTATGTGAAGCATAGAATGTGGTGCTTATTTTGGATTCAAAAAATTTGATACTGTTTGAAAGCTATAGATTGTTTTTAATCAGCCTATCAATTAGGACTTTACTCATAATTTAAATAGAAAATGAATAATAATTACCTATTAAATTCAAAGTAAAGCATAATTTATATTGATGGAAAGTTGAGAATCTCCTTTGAAAACCCTTTTTGTTTCATTAATTTTGGGTAAGAAAAAGTCATTAGCCACATACCCATCATATTGCCACTTTTTTGCCCATCATGATCATGCACATACCCCTACGCCTGTAATCTCTTGCATTTATGTTTATTTTATTATGGTTTTCAAGTTGCATTTGTAAAGGAGTGGATTTGTTAACCATAGATTCATTTCCTTCCTATGAGGGAAGAAGAGAAGAAGCCATGGAAGGTTGGTCAACCACTTTCTCTTTACCTTTATAAATTTGCTTCTAAGGTGGATTAGGACTTGTTTGATTCCCTCTTGGCCTTTTGTAGGAAATAGGAAAGCCATTTTTTATGGATGGGCCTTGGTTAGTAAAAAGTGCTTTAAACTCAATATTGTTTTCTTCAAGGAACAAAGGAGGAAAATTTTCAAGGGATAACTTGGCTATGAATTTTTCTTTGAACTTTTGGTAGGATAAGAAAAGGAGATCCTCATGGGGTCTTATAGGTTCCATGTGCTTAGGAAAAAATTAGTGTAAGGAAAAATTTCCATGAGAAGACAAAGGTGTCAAGCCACTATGATGCAAAGTGAATGTTTAATTTCCAACTCGAAACTTTAACCACTTGTGGACTGTAGTGTCCCTTCGTGTGTGATATCTTCATATTGTTTTTCAATTGTGGGAGGTAGGGTATCGTTTGATTTTAATTTGTTTTATTGTTATTTCTTTGATTAAATAAAATATTAATAATAATTTATTTAGTTTAAATAAATTAAGGTGAAAATATTTATTAAAATTAGTATTTAATTTCAAATGAAGAAAAAGGAAAGAAAAACAATTAAAAGATGGAAAGGTCAGTTCAACACTATTTTGGAACTGACTATTTTATTGGAGAGTAAATAGGAAAATTAATAGGTTGAGATAGTGGAGTCTATTTTGGACCAATAGTTTTGGATTTTAGCTGTTTTAAAACAAGATATGAAAATAAGTTAATGGATGTCAGGATAGGAGGGAAGGCGCTCTTTAGTTTTGTAATTGATAATAGGGGAAATAGGCAACTTGCCTTGAATGTCTCGCATGCACATGCACAATTTAAAACAAAAATACTTTCCATTCTTTAAGGGAAAATAAATTAAGTTGCAAATTCATTGAACCAGGGGATCATGCCACAATTTTTGCTTTTTACCATTCGGCTGCAATGCATCTAGAAAAACATTCATTGGAGAGATATTGATACATAGAGAAGTTATTGACATGAGAATGGGTGTTTAGAGGGAGAGGATTATTATGGATTTTGGGGAGAAAAAAAAAAGGTTCATGATGCAGAGGGTCAGGGACTTTGAAAGAAACACCAAGTTACAAGACTAACAATGATTCACTCTCAACCTTTCCTCTAGACACCAACTTGAAGATAAAGCCTCAACTTTGCATTCATGACTTATTTGCCTCCTTATGGACCCAAACCCTAGGAAAACTCTTAAGAGACCCAAAAAAACTTGTTTTGAATGATTTCAAAGCCCAACCCTCTGACTTAGACACAAAACCAATTTTTCACCTTAACTAGGCTACTAGCCCAACTAGGCCTCCTGCAGTGATTTTTTGACTTTGCACTCAAACTTTCCAAAGGAACCCCAAATATAATGACTATTTCAAGTGTGGTTTGTGATTACAAACAACATATCCAAACCTTGGTATCACTTGTTTTAGACAAACCCTTCCAAAATCTGCTGTCTCCTCAAAAACTAGGCCTAATTAGCCCACTTTTACAAAGCAACCCCCATTTAAATTTGTCCCCTGACCATGAAAATTTCAGCAGTATCCTAAAATGACTCAAAACCAAGGAATACAAATTTTTAGACCTCTAGGACACATATAACATCCTCCAGCACAAACCCCTCCTCAACTTGCCTAAAAAACTAGGGCTTCTTGAAAACTAACCTTCCAATCACTTCCAGAACTTTATCATTGACTCTACACTATTAGGACAACATATTTAGTTGATCCAAACTCGAAAACATGCCCCTCATTAAGGCATATCTTCTGCTGCTACACCCTAGCCTCCATCTTCAAGCACTTTTCTCTTTGACAACTTGGTGTACACCCTGATATTCTTCCTTCCTGCACATTAGTTGGTTAAATCTGTATGATACATGTTATATTGGATCCATTTCATAGATTTTCAGTCATTATACTCTATGAAATGGATCATTCCTTCATAAAAACTCTCAAAACAGGGCAAAATCTGCACTTTTCCTATGGACAGTCAGCAAAAACGTGCAAGAATTGATCTATTTCCTTTATCATAGCATGTGATTGGTGTTAAAACATCTAAATACAAATTACCAAAGCATCCAAATGCAGAAAACTTCAATAAGATTCAATGGTTCATCAAAAAAACACAGAAAATTGCAAGAAAACAGAATTTTTTTTTGTATTTTCTGAGAACAGTTCGTACAATGCCTTCACCAACCACCTAACCTCCGTAAAAATGATTATTTTAGGGTTATAAACTCATTCCCCAACTGATCCAACTGATTTGGATTAATTACATTGCATAATTACCTCTAAAACACCTAAAACTCCTTTTCCCGCCTAAACTAAAATTTGAAAATTTGAAATTGCAAATTTGAATTTTATTAACACCCACCCTCTAAAAACTATTGGATATTCACTATCCAAGTTTATTTGACCTACTTAAAGCATAATATCATTAATAAAAACCCCTAGAACCTAATTTTCCCTTACATTGCATTTTTAATCCAAATTGCTTATCAGGAACCTTGAAACTTTTAACACCCTCATTACACTTATTCATCTCAAATGCCATTATAGGCTTCAATACATCATAATTAATGATTTTATTTTTTTGGAAAGCCCTCCTGACCCTTGCACTCTCCTGGTTCTTGAACAACTCTTTGAAATCCTTGGGTGCTCCTGCACCATTCTCCCCAGGAAAGAAAAAACTCTTGTCCCAAGAAGTGTCCAATGTGTTGCCACCAAAAGACCTTTTGCTCTCATGTGTTTTCATCTTCCAATGAGCAGGTATGTAGTCCCCCAAAGTCACTGTCTTTCTCTTATGCCGATCTGCATTCTTGACATTCATCATGTGAGAGCCAAAAATCTGTTTTCTTTGTCCTTTTTGCTGCTTGAACTTAGTCTGATTTTGTGCCCTGTTTCTGCCTCTATTCCCCTGATTTCCTTGTGAAAAGATACCATCACTATCATGCTCAATTATAGGGCATTCAATGCTTCCAACCTTGATACTGTCCAAATCCCACAAATTCTGATTTTTAGGACTGTCTTCTTCACAACCCTGCTGCAACTTGTCTTTTTTCAACCTACCAATGTCTTCCCCTGTTTTACCCTGCTCATTTACCTGCAAATGCTTCTCAAAACAGATCATAAAACTTTCATTATTCTGCTCCAAAGGTAAAGGAACCAACTGATATCTAACATCTCCCTTGTGAACCAAATAGGTGTTAAGAAACCCATCATGCAAAGTTCTTCTAACATACTGCCATGGCCTTCCCAAGATAATATGACCACAAGTCATAGGAATAACATCACAAAGCACCCTATCATGATATGAACCAATTGAGAAATCAACAAAAGCTCTCTTACCAATCTCTACATGATGTCCTTGAGTTACCCAAGTGGCCTTGTAGGGAGTAGGATGATCAAAAGTTTCAATCCCTATCTTGGTTACCATATCAACTGAAACTAAATTGCTATGTGACCCTGAATCTATAAGCAACCTGCATATCTTACCATGACTGAGACAATTTGTTTTGAAAATGGTTACCTTTGGTTCTTGATGAAGCCTTTCTCCTTGCTTGATCATGAGAAACTCACCATCAGTCATAGGGTCTACCATAAATGTTTTTGGTTCCTCCTTCTTATCTTCTTCTTCTTGCACCAAGGTAGCTCTCCTTTCTCTGCCTTTATCAGCTTGTTCCCACTTAGGACACTTGAAGGAAGGATGCCCTGGTTCATTACAATTAAAACATCTGCCTGTGAATGGTCCTCTACCTTGTCCAAATCTGCCTCCTCCTCTTGGAGTGTATCCACCTCTTTGATCAGAAAATATCTCTTTACCCTTGTCATTGCTGCTTTTATCATTATTGCCTTGTCCTTGCTCTCTATTACCTCTGCCCCTGTTTGAACTACCTCCTCTTCCACCATTGTTTGATCTTTCTTGCTTCCTTTTCACCTTTTCTTCTGCTCTAATGGCCAACTGAAAACATTCTCCCAATGTTCTTGGCAATTGCAAACCAATCTCATCTTGCAGATTGTACCTTAAGCCATTGATGTACCTGGCTATTTTCTCATCCTCTTCCTCATAACCTCCTCTAATACTAAGCTTGTGAAATTGCTCAGTATAGGACATCACATCCATGTCCTTTTGTTTTAAATTCTGCCTCATTCTTTTCACATGAATGGTATAATCAGATGGTAAAAATTGCTCCTTGACCAAACTCTTCATCCTTGCCCATGTAGAGACCTTTGCCAATCCTCTAGCCATCCTATCATTCTGGAAACTTGTCCACCATGTCAATGCTGTGCCTCTCAACTTGGTTTTAGCAAACTTGACTTTCCTTTCTTCATCCATCTCCTCAAATTCAAAGTAGTTTTCCATGGCATCAAGCCATCCCAATACCTCTTCACTATCCATCTTCCCTTGATAGATAGGTAAGTCTATGTGACTCTTCCCTCCATGACCCTGTACTGCCTTCAATAACCTCACTAACCTCCTTTCCTCAGGGTCCTCTGTATCATCAGCTTGCTGTTCCTGATTTACCCTCACATGCTCTTCATCCTCTTCATTGTTTTCTTGGTCTTCTTGGTCTTCTCTCCTCCTACTCCTCTCAAGGTTATTGATCCTTGCCTGCATAGTGTCTCTCTCTCTTCTCCATTGTCTTTCTTCTCTTGCTCTTGCTGCTTCTTGTTCCCTTCTTTCTCTTCTCTCCCTCTCCAAGATCTCCTTCAACTCTTCCAACTCTCTTGCCAATTGGTTTTTTGGTGCCATTGCTACTTCTCCAATCCCTAAAGGACCTACTCACTGCTCTGATACCACTCTAATGTAGAGGGTCAGGGACTTTGAAAGAAACACCAAGTTACAAGACTAACAATGATTCACTCTCAACCTTTCCTCTAGACACCAACTTGAAGATAAAGCCTCAACTTTGCATTCATGACTTATTTGCCTCCTTATGGACCCAAACCCTAGGAAAACTCTTAAGAGACCCAAACAAACTTGTTTTGAATGATTTCAAAGCCCAACCCTCTGACTTAGACACAAAACCAATTTTTCACCTTAACTAGGCTACTAGCCCAACTAGGCCTCCTGCAGTGATTTTTTGACTTTGCACTCAAACTTTCCAAAGGAACCCCAAATCTAATGACTATTTCAAGTGTGATTTGTGATTACAAACAACATATCCAAACCTTGGTATCACTTGTTTTAGACAAACCCTTCCAAAATCTGCTGTCTCCTCAAAAACTAGGCCTAATTAGCCCACTTTTACAAAGCAACCCCCCTTTAAATTTGTCCCCTGACCATGAAAATTTCAGCAGTCTCCTAAAATGACTCAAAACCAAGGAATACAAATTTTTAGACCTCTAGGACACATATAACATCCTCCAGCACAAACCCCTCCTCAACTTGCCTCAAAAACTAGGGCTTCTTGAAAACTAACCTTCCAATCACTTCCAGAACTTTCTCATTGACTCTACACCATTAGGACAACATATTTAGTTGATCCAAACTCGAAAACATGCCCCTCATTAAGGCAGATCTTCTGCTGCTACACCCTAGCCTCCATCTTCAAGCACTTTTCTCTTTGACAACTTGGTGTACACCCTGATATTCTTCCTTCCTGCACATTAGTTGGTTAAATCTGTATGATACATGTTATATTGGATCCATTTCATAGATTTTCAGTCATTATACTCTATGAAATGGATCATTCCTTCATAAAAACTCTCAAAACAGGGCAAAATCTGCACTTTTCCTATGGACAGTCAGCAAAAAGGTGCAAGAATTGATCTATTTCCTTTATTAGAGCATGTGATTGGTGTTAAAACATCTAAATACAAATTACCAAAGCATCCAAATGCAGAAAACTTCAATAAGATTCAATGGTTCATCAAAAAAACACAGAAAATTGCAAGAAAATAGAATTTTTTTTGTATTTTCTGAGAACAGTCCGTACAATGCCTTCACCAACCACCTAACCTCCGTACAAATGATTATTTTAGGGTTATAAACTCATTCCCCAACTGATCCAACTGATTTGGATTAATTACATTGCATAATTACCTCTAAAACACCTAAAACTCCTTTTCCCGCCTAAACTAAAATTTGAAAATTTGAAATTGCAAATTTGAATTTTATTAACACCAACCCTCTAAAAACTATTGGATATTCACTATCCAAGTTTATTTGACCTACTTAAAGCATAATATCATTAATGAAAACCCCTAGAACCTAATTTTCCCTTACATTGCATTTTTAATCCAAATTGCTTATCAGGAACCTTGAAACTTTTAACACCCTCATTACACTTATTCATCTCAAATTCCATTATAGGCTTCAATACATCATAATTAATGCTTTGATTTGTTTGGAAAGCCCTCCTGACCCTTGCACTCTCCTGGTTCTTGAACAACTCTTTGAAAGCCTTGGGTGCTCCTGCACCAGTTCAGATCTTGACAAGAAGGGGAATTCACATCTCCTAGCCTTGGGTATTCAAGAATCATGGCAAAGTCTCAAAAGGGAGAAATGTAGATGGTTAGAAGGAAGGAAGGAATCATGTCATTCAACTTGGGAAAGAATGAATCTTCACAGATAAGTTTTTCTCTCTTATGGAAATGCTCTGGTTTCAATTGTTTAATGATTTGGTTTCTTGTATATAATAGTTACGCAAAATATATTTTCTACATAAACAATCATTTCTACACGCCTTGTTTCTTCATCCACACTTTCAAACTCTATTGTTTACCTGGTCACTATTAGACATATGTAAGTCTTTGAATCCTTAAGCCTCAAGTTGCACATATATTTACTTCATTCTTTCTAGGCATTTGAAACAAAGAACACTAGTATAGTGTGAACCTAGTTATCTAATCATTTTATTTAACACCACCAATCCTTCCCCTTCAAGGATACTGTACCTATTTAAATGATGGAAACTTTTTACGATTGTGTTATTCACAAACTTGAGTATTTGCTAGTGCATGCCACAACATAGCAACCTTGCCTTCTCTGGATACCTTAATAGACTTCTCTCTTTTGTTCCATACTGCGGTGGAATCCTTTCTCTGACCCTTTCTTGATGGTGGGTGAATTAAGTCCTTCCTGCATTGTATATCGTTCTTCAGATGTTAGTTGGGGATTCATTTGTTATCTTCAGGGTGTTTTCCTCTCTGCCTTGCATCGAATCATTCATATTACGGTCATCTACATTTTTTCCAAAGTTTCTTATGCATCTTTGAGACTACCAATGACCATTGTCACTTTTTCTTTGTCAAGATTGTGCAAGCTTATTTAATGAATAGGATAACGTGAGGAATGGTCACCCTTATTTCTGCATTTTGTTCCATCGACCAAATTTATACTGGGAATCTTAGGTCCTCGTCCTCTAAACCCTCATGATTGTGTACATCTTGAATGCAAGCAAAGCCTACAATGTTAGTACATGATTTTTGAGTGCATCTCTGATTCAAATATTTTGATGACTTCCTTGCATAATCCACTTTGTGCATAATCTTCATGATTGGGAAACTCGTTTCTGTGCTTGGAATTTCTTCCCCTGCATTTATTTCTCACTGGTGATGGCATCTTCATATTCTACATCTGCAATTGACCATCCTTCACCCCTTAATTATTACTAGATATCTGATGTAATGCACATTAGGATAGTGCATGCTAATGTTTGTTTAGATTGTTCCAGTTAGTAATACCAATAATCTCTCAGCAACATTTTCCACCTGTCTTAGCCGTGCGCTTGAACATAATAGGAAATTTCAAAGGTTTAAATAACTTACTTGATTCTACTGACAATCTGTCATAGTTCCAGCACTTGAAAATAAAATATTATCAATTACTAACATAATAGAGAGCTTTCCATTGATTGTGGTGAAGATTAATTTCCAAACTTCAAACTTGAGTGCATCTCTAGAAACTCGCCACTAAACAGAAATGCGTCTAGTTCAAAACAGAAAAGTTGTACATTATTTCTCCTACTCTTAAGTCACGTATTTGCACCTCACCTTTCTCTTTCCCTTCAGTCTTGGGGATAACATTTTGGATTTGACAATAATCCAAGAAGATGGCGATATTTCCAAATTCCAATATTCACTTTCTAATATACTTGGCAACCTGTCACTGTTATGATGTTTTTAGTTGAGGCATTGTATAAAATTAAGTAGCCTCCTTGAAACCATTGGCAACCCATCACAGCTGCAACTTTTAGACTTGAAAAGTGTAGTAAATTAAATAATCTCTCTGATTTCATTGTCAACCTATCACAGCGGTGCACTGGAACATGGTAGGGCGTATATATTTAAACAAACTCTCAGATTCTAATTGCAACCTGTCACAACGGTGCACTTGAACATGGTAGGTTGTATAGATTTAAATAAACTCTCTGATGCTATTCACAATCTATCAAAGTGGCAGTACTTGTATGTGGTATACATGTGGTTCTTGGTTCTTTATATTTAGTTTAGATGAAGTTTGTTTAGTTAAAGTTGCTTTGTTATATGAAATTAAATTCTAGTAGAAAAGTTAGTGGTCTAGAAAGAAAATGTTATGTTAACTATAGAATATAAATTGAAAGGTTATAGGATAGGAATCTTATTATATTCCTATCTTTAGGCTTGAATTAAATCTTAGTCTTTGATTATTCTTAATTCAATCTAACTAAATTTCTTATATTCAATTTTCTCCTTTTGAGAATTTAGTTTCCATACAATGATTAGTAGAAAATTACCTTATGAAATCATTTGACCTTAATCAAAAGATAGCTTATAATTATAAGAGAAGAAATCACATATATATGTATATACTTCATGCTTGGGTTAAACCTTCTTTAAACTATTGCTTGCATACTTACATGGAATGAAAGATTATATCTTTTGAAAAGATCAATATACGAATGTTACGACACCATCTATTCATATGCTTGCAAACTTCAAACGTTAGAGTAGAACGTTCACTTTGGTTCTAAAACTAAATGATTATATTAAATAATGAGAATTGGTAAACATTAGAATATTATGGAAACAATATAGTTATAGTTATGAAGAAAACATGTGTAGTAACGTGTTGTTGATGGAATTAGTTTATCTTTTAAATGTTGACCTTTTATATAATTGTTTATCAGATGGTGTGTTAATTTACTTTGGGTATGTTTTAAATAATGTGTTTAGTATAGGATTTTGGGTGAATTTGGTTAAATGGGGTGCTATTATGCGAGTTTAACTCTTCTTGAAATGGTTATTGTTTGCTTAGGAAGATTATGGTTTGGTTGTTCATGCTGATTTATTGTGTCTTTTGAGTTGAGTGGTAAATCGGTTAATGTTATCGTTGTCATGGTTGATGGTTCTGATTGAGTTGTTAATGAGTCAAATTGAAAGTTCTTTGAGCAATGGGTATCCTGAGAGGAGGAAATAGAGGTCTCCCTTGGATTTCTGATTTAGTTCATATCGAAGTTGTTGATGTAGTTTGAATGGAGTTGTTGATCTCGTCTTGATGTATTCACTCATTATATTTGAATTGAAAATACTTCTTTGAAACCTTGCAATTATTGTTGTCAATTCTTTGATGGGGAAACCCTAGTGTAAACATTTTAAGAGTCTTCTAGAGGCTTGTTTTTATTGTTGGTAAATGTTTCTCCTTTTATGTGCCCTTGAAGTGGCAAGTGTTTCGGTTTCAGGATTTTGAAAGGGTTGTACAAGAATTGTTGAGACTTTGATTATGTGTTATAGTGAGATGGGTAATGCCTTGCATGTTTCTCTGTTGTGATCTTATGTTCTTGTTATGTTGTACAACCCTTGGATTTTGGTTTGATGTTCGTTGGGTCTCTAGGGAGAGTGGCTCTTCGTGGGGGTCAGTGCCTCGAGTAAGAGGAAGTGCACAAGAGAAACCATGTAAAATTAGTTAAACAAGTGATAACCTAAAAATATAATTTAGGGGATGGATAGTAAAACACACAAGATAATGAATATTGGATACTTTGTCTATGCATTAGGGCTATCATAGACTAATGATAGACTGAGAAGGCCATGGTCGAAAAAGTCATAATCTCGTCTTCATGAGAGATTATCAACTCCGCATGAGCTACCCTATGGTGTCGGCGCCTCAATTAGGAGGAAGAGCCAAGAGATCCATAGATGGGTGTCGGCTCCTCAAGGTGGAGGAAGGGCCAAGAGATCCCATGAGAGCTATGCGATGAAAATATCCACTAGACACCCTTGTGCCTTGTTTCTTGTTGCCTCTAGAATTGTGTCTACATGAGCTACCCTATGGTGTTGATGCCTTAGGTAGGAGGAAGAGCCAGGAGATCCATAGATGGGTGTTGGTGCCTCAAGTTGGAGGAAGGGCCAGGAGATCCCATGAGAGCTATGCGATGACACTCTCTACTCATCACCCATTTGTCTTGCTTCCTTATTGCCTTTGGAATTGTATTATGTTGATTATTTCAGTTTGATTTGGAAATGTTTCATGATCATCCTTTGGTTACTTGTTTATTGGCTATTGCTTTGATTAATGTGATGAGATTTATGTCTTTAAGTTATTATTTTGACTGAGGTATGTTGTTGATTATATCCTTGAGTTTTATGATACTTTTGTATGATGTTGAGTCTTGTGGTTCCCTATTTGGATGTTCTTGGTTGATGTCTCTTTCTTGTCAGCTCCTTAGCATGCGGGGTGGGTCTTTCGACCCACGTGGTTGGGTGGAAAGTGCTAAGCACCCCATTAGGTCCCCAGTCAAGGATCGAGAGGTGTGGATTGGTGTTGTTGCGGTGACTCCAGAGTGGCATCATTCTATCTTGTCATGTGGTTCCCGTCCATATTGGGAAACATGTTTGTATCATTGTAAGACTTGAATAATGTAAAGTAATGAAAAGGATGTGATGTAATATTTTATCATTGGTAAACTTTGTATGGATATCGATCCATATCAGATGTTATTCAATGTGTTGTATTTATTTAAGTGAATGGTTTCTTATTGATGGTTTTATATGAATGCTTTGTCATGGATTAAATTTGGCTTTCATTCTTTATCATTGATGTATGGAATTAAGTTTCGTAATGTATCCTCATGTACCCCAAGGGATGTAAGTGATAGTGGATTTGTTTAAATGAATTTTCACATCATAACTTAATGTGCATCTCATGTATGTTAGTTTTACTTTTAATAGAAAAAAAATTGTGTGGTAATTGTTGCTTTTGTTGTCCTTTGGGGTTCGCACGACGGGGCGTTACATGGACAACGGATGGGACTACATTCATTGAGCTAAAAAAATTATAGCCTAACTTCACATGATATTGTTTAGAATTAGAGATGATTGAGAATGATACATTTGATTTCTTTGATCCTACTTGTAAAGGGACCATGATCAAGCCCATCATAGCATGAGAAAAACTATCATGTGTTTTAATCCATGTGTTTGGTTTATCATGTCTATCTTGAGTAGGTTCATGCACATATAAGAGTTCCTTTATGATCACATTTTCTCAATAGATGGGATGAATTAAAATCCTAGGACTGGATATGTCATTGATTCTACCGGCTATGTAAAGAGGACCATCAGATGTTTGATTATTTCTCTTAAGAGAGTAATTTCAATAGGCATTTTGGTTTGTTTTTTACAAGGCTTGATTTCAATTACTCCTATCATTGTAGTAATAGGACTTTGGTAATTTGTATCTATAGGAGGGTATGTGTAGGATCATCATGGAAAAAATAGGCCCTTAAGTGATAAAAAGTTTAGAAAAATCAAAGTTAGGAAAATTGACATAAAAATTTGAATAAGTTATCTATATTATTTCAGAAGTATGTAAGAATAAAATCTATAGCAAATTGAATGTAGTTTTCAAACTACTATGTTTTTTTTTTAAATGAAATGTATTTGGAAATTTTTTGAAATTTCAATATAGTAGTACATAAATTTCAGGGAAAAAAAGAAGTAGGTGTCTATTTGACCACCCTAACCACAATAAAATGATAATTTTTTTTATAAGATTTTAGATATAAGTAGAGGACTCATGTCCTGATGTGATGCATATTTTTTTATAATCTTTTTCAAGTAAACAATTAATTATAAATATTTTACTACAAATTTTAAAAAATATAAAAACTCATGTGTCTAACCACCTTAACTTGGTCAAAACTTCATGAAATTCATTTTTTCTTTTTTTAATCCTATAGTATGCAAAGTATAGAATGTGGTGCTTATTTTGGGTTCAAAAATTTTTATACTGTTTGAAAGCTATAGATGTTTTTTTAATCAGCCTATCAATTAGGACTTTAGTAATAATTTAAATAGAAAATGAATAATAATTACTTGTTAAATTCAAAGAAAAGCATAATTTATATTAATGGAAAGCTGAGAATCTCCTTCAAAAACCATTTTTTTTTCATCAATTTTGGGTAAAAAAATTCATCAGCCACATACCCATCATGATCCTACACATACCTCTGTGCCTATAATCTCTTGCATTTATGTTTCTTTTATTATGGTTTTCAAGTTGCATTTGTAAAGGAATGGGTTTGTCAACCATACCTTGCTTTCCTTCTTGTGAGGGAAGAACAGAAGAAGCCATGGAAGGTTGTTCAACCATTTTCTCTTTAGCTTTATAAATTTGCTTAGGAGGTGGATTAGGACTTGTTTGATTCTCTCTTGGAATTTTGTAGGAAATAGGAAAGGGATTTTTTATGGATCGTCCTTGGCTAGTAAAAAGTGCTTTAAACTCAATATTGTTTTCTTCAAGGAGCAGAGGAGGAAAATTTTCAAGGGATAACTTGGCTATGAATTTTGCTTTGACCTTTTTGTAGGATAAGAAAAGGAGCTCCTCATGGGGTCTTATAGGTTCCATGGGCTTAGACAAAAAATAGTGTAAGGAAAAATTTCCATGAGAAGACAAAGGTGTCAATCCACAATGGTGCATAGTGAATGTTTCATTTCCAACTTGAAACTTTAAGCTCTTGTGGACAACAGATGGGACCGCATTCATTGAGCTAAGAAATTTATAGCCTAATTTCACACAAAAATTTTCTGAATTAGAGATGATGGAGATTGATACATTTGATTTCTTTTATCCTACTTGTAAAGGGACCGTGATCAAGCCCATCGAAGCATGAGAAAAACTATCATGTGCTTTAATCCATGCTTTTGGTTTATCATATCTATCTTTAGTAGGCTCATGCACATATAAGAGTTCTTCTATGATCATATTCTCTCCATAGATGGGATGAATTAAAATCCTAGGAGTGGATATGTCATTGATTCTACCAGCTATGTAAAGAGGACCATCAAATGTTTGATTATTTCTCCTAAGCGAAAGTAATTTCAATAGGAATTTTGGTTTGTTTTCTACAAGGCTCTATTTAAATCATTCCTATCATTGTACGAATAGGACTTTTGTAATTTGTATCTATAGGAGGGTATGTGTAGGATCATCATGGAAAAAATAACCCTTAAGTGACAAAAACTTCACAAAAATCAAAGTTAGGAAACTTGACATAAAAAATTGAATAAGTTATCTATATTATTTTAGAACTATGTAAGAATAGAATCTATAGCGAATTGAATGTAATTTCTAAACTACTAGGTTTATTTAAAAAAGAAAAAATCTATTTGGTGAAAATTTGAGATTTCAATGCAGTAGTACTTAAATTTTAGGGAAAAAATAAGAAGTAGGTGTCTGTCTAACCACCCTAACCACAGTAAAATGATAAATTTTTTTATAAGATTTTAGATATAAGTAGAGGACTCATGTCTCGATATGATGCATATTTTTTTGTAATTTTTTTAAAAGTAAATAATTAATTATGAATTTTGTATTACAAGTTTTTAAAAATATAAAAACTTGTATGTCTGACCACGTTAACTTTGTCAAAAATTTATGAAATTTATTTTTTTGTTTTAATCCTATAGTATGTGAAACATAGAATGTGATACATGTTTTGGATTCAAAAAAATTGATATTGCTTGAAAGCTATAGATTTTTTTTAATCAGCCTATCAATAAGGACTTTAATTGTAATTTGAATAGAAAATGAATAATAATTACTTATTAAATTCAAAGTGAGGCATAATTTATATTGGTGGAAAGCTGAGAATATCCTTTAAAAACCCTTTTTGTTTCATCAATTTTGGGTTAAAAAAAGGTCAACTACATACCCATAATATTGCAACTGTTTGGCCCATCATGATCCTACATATGCTCAGGATTCTATTCATCATCATCCATAGGGTTTTGTTTGTTAGTGTTCATGTTCTCATCATCCGTGTCAACACTCATCTTAGAAGGCTTAGTTTCACTAGCCTTAACAAACGAAATATTATGGTTAGGCAAGGGATTGGTAAAGATTTGCATGTTTTGGTTAGGAGGAGCAATAAATTTATTACCTTTGTTATTCACATGTCTAATTTGGATATGATTAGAATCTATGAGTTCTTGCACAAGATGTTTAAGATACTTGCAATGTTCTATATCATGTCATTTTTTTTGGTGATAAGCACAATAGGAATTGTGTCTAAAGCTTGAAGGTAATGGCTTGCTAGGGTCAAGGGGTCAAATGAGAGGTAAGGTAAGCATGTTCTTGTTTATTAGCTAAGTCATGATATTATGAAGTGTGTCGGTTAAGGGAGTAAATTTTCTTTGTGGATCCCCAAAGATATAAGGATTGCTCTTCTTTATAGAAGCTACTTGACTATCGACTTGTTGGGTAGGTTGGGAGGTGGAATTTAGTTGAAGGAAACTTTTATTTTTTCTTTTGAAAGGTTAGTAGGTGTTTTGGTTTGAAGGTATGGAAATTTCAAGATGGGTAGAGGTGGTTCTTGGTTCACAACTACATACTGAATTCTAATAATCTTAAAGGGTACTGGACAAGTGTATGAAGGAAGGGAATTTAATCATGGTAAGCTTGTCTCATATCTTACTTTGTAAATTTTCTATGAACATATTTTGAAGGTGAGAATTGAGAATCTTCACACTAATTTGGGAATAAAGCAATTGGTAGCATGAAATAGAGTCAATGAATTTTTCACCATCATTTTGTTTACATCTCATCAAATCAACTATTGTCATTTTAGGAACCATATACAATTGGAAATGGTTAATAAAGGCTTCAACAAGTTCATTAAATGAATGAATTGAGTTATTCAGTAATGTAGAAAACTAGTCCAAGGCAACGTCTTTCAAAGATCAAGGAAAAATCTTAGCCAAATTTTTTTCCTCAAGGATAAAGTCACTACACAAGGTGGTAAATGAATTAGAATGATTAGTAGGATTTCCCTTTGTTCCATATTTCTCAAATCTAGGGATCTCTATACCCTGTGGCATTGGAGTTCTCAATATCTCCAAGGATAGTGGGTTTCTTTTGGCATAGTATGAAGGTGGACCATTTTGATTTTGATTTATGGTGGAAGCTTGATGTTGAATGGATGAGAAGCTTTGTAAAAATTGGTTAATGATAGGGTCAATGTGTGTGGTTTGAAATAGAGTTGAATATTGTGATGCTATGTATGTGTTGGGAGGACAAGTGAATGGATTGATTACAAGAGGAAATATAAGGTTAGATGCCACATAAGTATAAGGAACTCTAGTGGAAATGTTTGAAGTAGGAAAGATATTGCTAGTTGGTTGCATCTTTGTGGTCACTTGAGGATTTGTATAGGTGGGAATAGAGGTTATGGTTGAATGGGAACACGTTTGATTTCCTCCTTGGATTTGCATATTGTTTGAAGCTTGAACACCATTGGTTGTGGAATGAAGATATTCTCCAAATATTTGATCTATGTTATGCACAACTTCTAGTCCTTCATAACATTTCATCATGTAGTGAATACTATCTATGGCAGGTATAATAGTGCTGGAAATATCTTTCAGTACTCACACTATCTTGTAAATGGGCTAAGTCTTCATGAATTTTCATTATGTTTTATTAAGGGATATGATCAACCATTGTTTGAACACTTGGCATAGAACTTCTAGGTAAGGTAGGCATTGCAAAGAATGTATCAAAGCTATGGTCCATACCTAGTGAACTAGTACCAACACTAGAAGTAAGAGGGCTAGATAACCCAAAATCCATAACGGGTGTTTTATCGCGGGGTGCCATGAGTCTTGCACTATGTCTAACCACAGTATTGATAGTAGGAAACCAAGTATTACAAGTCATCCAAGGGATAAACCAAAGAAAGTGCAATTAGCACAATATTCTATGCTTACAATTACACTTGATATGAAAGAAATTCAAATAACAATAACTTTGTAAACTAAAACAGAAAACTAAAAGCAACAAACAAAAGCATAGAAAAAAAATCAAAATTTGAAAACTAGAAAGTGAAAGTCAATAGGGACTAAGATGACACTAAGAGTGTCTTGGTCCTACTGATGAAATTTTGAGGTTCCAAGACCTGGAATAGGAAGCAAATACCATAGACAAGGTTCTAAGCCAAAAATCTATAGAGGTACAAAGACACCAGTAAGAGAATTTTAGTCCTAGTGAAGGTTTTTTTAAGAAAAATAGAAAAATATGTATTGTTTATAGTGTTCCCAAGTTTCCTATCCATGGACCTGATGTTTAAAAGTAGAAAAGTGGGCAAATAAATGCAATAAAAAGTAACTAATGACAAGAAATTAGATGCAAAGTTGATTGCAATTTTTTTTTTCAATTTTGAATAAAATAACAATGTTTCTAAATGCAATTAGGATGATTGGAAATGCACTTTTCAGTATTCTAATGATATAAGATGATGTAAGAAATAAAAAATCCAACCTATATGGACTTTCACTAATGCAAATATGAGAAATGGGTATGTGTAGGATCATGATGGGCCAAAAAGTGGTGATATGATGGGTATGTGTAGGGTATGTGGCTGGCGACTTTTTTTAACCCAAAATTGATGAAACAGAAAGGGTTTTTAAATGAGATTCTCAGCTTTCCACCAATATAAATTATTCTTTACTTTGAATTTAATAAATAATTATTATTCATTTTCTATTTAAATTGTGACTAGAGTCCTAATTAATAGGTTGGTTGAAAAACATCTAGAGATTTCAAACGGTATCACATTTTTTTAATCCAAAACATGTGTCACATTCTATGCTTCGTATAATATAGGATTAAAAAAGAAAAAAATGAATTTCATGAAGTTTTGACCAAGTTAAGGTGGTTAGAGAAATGATTTTTAATGTTTTTTAAAAGTTGTAATAAAAATTTCACAGTTAATTATTTACTTGGAAAAAAATTACAAAAAAATATGCATCACATCAGGACATGAGTTGTCTACTTATATCTAAAATCTTATAAAAAAATATTATCACTTTTTGTGGTTAGGATAGTTAGACAGACACCTATTTCTTTTTTTTTTCCCTGAAAGTTAAGTACTACTGCATTGAAATTTAAAATTTTCACCAAATATATTTTGTTTTTTTTTTAAATAAACCTAGTAGTTTAGAAACTACATTCAATTTTCTATAGATTATGTTGTTATACATTTTTGAAATAATATAGATAACTTATTCAAATTTTTATGTCAAGTTCCCTATCTTTAATTTTTTTGAATTTTTCTCCACTTAAGGGCTTGTTTTTTCCATGATGATCCTACACATACCCAAACCCTAGATGCATTTTCACTAATGCAAGATGCAATGCAAGAATGAATGCAACCTAGATCTAGGACCTTAATGAACTCCAAATCAAATAAATGAATGAATTTTGTAAAAACATAGGCTCACCAAAATAATAAATATGAAAATTGTGGAATTTTTTATTCATGGTCTAGGTAATAGAACACAACTATTCTCCTATTGTCACTCAAGGATTTTATAGAATCCCAAATTGGATTGACTATCAGCACAAATGTGAGTCAATTCTCAGCAAGGAAGACCTATGTGGGAGTTCTTTAAGCTTTGAGGGGTTCACCACCAAAAAAAATCTTGGAAAAGACAACTTAACATTAAACTCACAAAACCTAGTAATGTAAGCCAAATGAAAAGTGCAAATGATGAAATTAAGCAACATCAAGTTAGGTTATGTGTGCTTGGGAATTTTGGAAATGTAATGAGCATTCTAGAAATTCAAAACTACTGTCAAAATATACTAGGGAGGGCTAAGATTCCCTTACTATTGTCTTAGTCCCACTAATTTCTTTGGGAGAAATGTAGAATATTTGAATGTTGGAACATAATATCAAAGAATCTCTACAAAATACCTCTAGGAGGACTAAGACACCATTGCTATTGGCTTAGTCCCAATTTAAATTTTTGAAATCTCTGAATGTGATCCTGAGGTTCAATGTCCACACTTCCTTCTCCTTTGATCTTAGGTCTTGAAACTTCCAAATTCAGTCAGTAGGTGAGTTTCCATGAAGATGACAACTTTCCAATGCAACTTTTCAAATTTTCACTTCAAATGATCTTCGAGTCTTGAACCTAAATCTGCAAACACAAACATGCAAGATAAGAAAAAAAAATTTGATTGTTAGTAAATGGGGGTTTTCCTTGGTCAAACCCCTTGTTGGTAGTTAAACCTTGGAATGAAATAGAATAATGAAGGGAAATGATGAATCAACAACATGCAATGTTACAACTCACCAAACCCTTGTTGTGAAATCTGCAAACTTGTGTGGAATGGATAGCTTGAATGTAGATCTTGAAATGCTTGAATGCTTGATAGATCTTGAATTGAAATGCTTGCTTGAATCAAAACCCTACATCACAAAGGTTAGCTCAAAAACACACATGATGCAAGAATATCCTTGATATGATGTTTGAATTTTGATGATGGCTCCAAATGCTTGATGAATTGTTCTTGAATGCTTGGATGCTTAGATTTCTTATTGGATTGCTAGGTGAAAATATGAGTGAAAGAACCTTGTATTTATACTTATCTATGCTTAATATCCTAAAATTACAACACAACAAGTAGACATATGAAATCATTAATTAAGGGAGGCTAAATATTTCCAAGATTTCAAATTAAATTATGAGAATACCTTAAGGGGGAGTAAGACACCCTAGGTGGCATCTTAGTCTTGGTCCAAAAATTAGGGACACAGCCAGAATCATTAAATTATCATTTACCCTTTGAAGTTTTTTAGGATTAGCCATAAAAAGATATAATTTATTAGGCTTGTGGATGAAAAATAGGACCAATTAAGACATAAATAATGATAAACAAAGAAAGGTAGGCCCAACCAAGTGTGAAAATGCAATTGTATGCATTTTCTTACACTACATCTATTAGCTAGGTTATTAAGTAGGTTTTCTTCATTTCTTACTATACTTTACGTTTTGTGGCCATACAAATGCCGACACACTAGAGAGACGCTAGTGTGCCACACTATCATCCAAGACCCACATTGTTGTCCTCAGACAAAAAATTTTCTAACATGTAGTATTGACTCCAAAAACTAGCTCATCTAGCCCTAACCAAATTTTTGGGTCTATAGAGTGACAGAAGCACTTGAGAGTGTTATTCATTCTCGATCATCATTCCAAAACATATGTTAGAGTGAGGTAAGTTAGGGAAGCCCTCTAGTCTTAGCTCTCTATGACTTGGAGCCTTGACGTGGTTGTTCCCCCTCTCTCTTACATTTTTGGTGAACCTGACATGAACCATTTTGGTTCCATTTAGTGGTGGTTAAACATTGTTTCCTCATATCTAGGAGATGTGTAGGTGTGGGTGTTTTGAGACATTTCTCCTTACAACCCAACCTACAATGCCTAGCATGCATAGTTGTAAAGTTCTATAAGCATTGCAAAATGAAGCCTTAGTTGGGTCATTGTCCAATTGCTATCCTTATTGCTATCCTTTGGGGGGCTTTGTGAGAGTATTTTTTAGTGTACATGATGGTTGCATTATTGCATCTACCTATCTCCTTTGTGTAGTCTACGAGTAGTGCTTCTAGAATAACCTTCACCTCATAGGATCTGCCAATGGGTTTTAATAAAAATCCATCTTGTCTTTACATCCTTGTGCAGATCAATAGAAATACTATAGTAGGTTTCCTTGTTTACTCAACATGTCAAGTGAATATTATAACTAAGGAGATCATGTTAATTAATTTCCTGCATAAATATGGATATGACGTACCTCAAAACACCATATGTATGCATAACGATCTTTTCCTACCTCCCCTCGCTAGCATCAACTTGTCGGTCCTTGTTGGACCTAAGTTAGTAAACATGATTTTTGATATAATGTCAAGGTCTAACCTCTTCAAATTGAATCCGAGTATCCCCTAGTTAGTAGCTATGAATGTATCTCCTTTGGTCAAACATAAATTTCTAAATTTTATTCATGAGGGTTTAGTGCATGTTGTCTACCACACTAGCTATAAACCGTTGACTGCACATGCTAGCTATTCCCTAGACCAGTTTTTTCCTGCACCCATTGTTGTACTCTTGCCTAGGAAGGACCTGTTGTATAGTTAGACCTATGAGAAGTATAAGAAAGGGCTCTTAATGCCTAGAGTGAGATACCCTTCATCTCCTTATGTTTTCTTGCATAGGGCTTGTTTGAAGGTTGACAGTGATGCCACCTTGGTGCGTAGAAGGGAAGAAGAGAAGTGCTCTTCAGGTTTTTCTTCCTCCTCTTCCATTTTCCATTCCACTACTTCCTCTCACCCTACTATGGTGTCATCAAATTCTACTCCACATTTGTGGGATAACCCTATGGTGGCCACCTGGAAAAAGCCCAAGTGGCTTGCATTTGAACTTCCCATTCTACCCATGGAGCTAAGGCCCATTCAATATGGTAGAAGGAAGGGTTCCTACAAGGAATCCTCTATATCTTGACCTCTATGGACTCCTACCACTCCTAATACTAAACTAGTGAATGGGAAGATGCCTACTGTCAAGATGTTGAATCCAAATCCCCTTGCTATTGCATGAACGTCTTCCAGTATCTTCATGTTGCTTCCAGCTAGAGTTGTTCCTTCATCGAAGATAGTTGTGATGGAAATTACTATGGCTAAGTAGGAGCCTTTTATCCCATTCTCAACTCCTGACTCTAGCTACAAGAGTGTCAGAAACCACATTGTACATGAGCGCAAGCATTGGAAAAAGGGTCTAGCAGATAAGCAGGCCGCTTTATAAGGGAAAGAAGGAGAGTTGACCTCCCATGTTCTAGGGCCTCCTACTATGTCCTCTCCTATCCCCTCTACCTTAGTTCTACTCCTGACTCCTATTTTCATTGCAAACACCCCTAACCCTAAAGCAATGTTGGTGTTTAGGGTATGTGCAAGATCATCATGGAAAAATTAGGCCCTTAAGTGGCAAAAAAATCAGAAAATTAGGGTTAGGAAACTTGATGTAAAAATTTGAATAAGTTATCTATATTATTTAAAATATATGTAAGAATAGAATTTCTAGAAAATTGAATTTAGTTTCTAAACTACTAGGTTTTTTTTTTTTTTAAATTCTAGTTGGTGAAAATTTGAAATTTCAATGCAGTAGTACTTAAATTTTAGGGAAAAAATAAGGTGTCTATCTGACCACCGTAACCACAATTAAATGATAATATTTTTTATAAGATTTTAGATATACGTAGAGGACTCATTTCATGATGTGATGTATATTTTTGTAATTTTTTTCTTAGTAAATAATTAATTATGATTTTTTTATTAAAAGTTTTAAAAAACATAAAAAAACTTGTATGTCTGACCACCTTAACTTAGTCAAAACTTCATGAAATTCAATTTTTCTTTTTTTAATCCTATAGTATGCAAAGCATAGAATGTGATGCATATTTTGGATTCAAAAAATGTGACATTGTTTAGAAGCTATAGATGTTTTTCAATCAATCTATCAATCAGGATTTTAGGCATAATTTAAATAGAGAATGAATAATAATTACTTATTAAATTCAAAGTAAAGCATAATTTATATTGGTGGAAAGCTAAGAATCTCATTTAAAAACCCTTTTTGTTTCATCAATTTTGGATAAAAAAATTTGTTAGCCACATACCCATCATATTGCCACTTTTTGGTCCATCATGATCCTGCACATACCCTTCACAACTCCTTCAATCAAGCTACCTCTTTTGATGTCCCTTCTAGATATCCTACCATTCCCTAGGCTCATGGACATGTCAAACACCTCAATGGTGTATTCCATGGTTTTCTCCTCTACCTTCACACCTCTTGCCTAGTTTGGGGGGAGTTCACATCTTTTGATCAAGCAAAAGGTGGAGGTTATCCCTCTCAACAATGGGGGTTGTAAGAGGAGTCCACCCTCTCCCATGGATGGCCCTACATTAGCATGTGTCATCCTAGTGATGGAACTAGTTTTGGCTTCCCGTGAGTTCATCATTGCTCCTAAGTCACTCAATGAGCCAAGGAGTGAATCTCAGGAACCGCCTTCCTCGTCAATTGAGGTAACACATGGCACTCCTATAAAGTGATTTTTTAACTCTTTGGACAAGGTCTCGACCTTGTTAGTAATTTTTTTTAAATCATTAATGATTGCTCCAAAAGAACCAAGTGGAGGAGACATTAAAGAGACTCCTTCCTTGGATCTTGTTATGGGAGGGTCAGAAGGTTCTCCCCTTAATATTCCACTATTGCAAGCCTATCTTCCTTCCATGTATAATGATCTAGATTGGGAAGCAGATGACCTCTTGGTTGATGAGTTTTAGGGGGGTGCCTCTTCTTTATCTTTAGATTAGGTGTGTGTTTGTTGTGATGTGTTCCCCTATTATTGTGTTATGTGTTTGTAGATGACCCTTTCACACTCATAGGTGCTTGGATACAAGAGTGATTATGTGTTGTAAAACTTACTCTATTTGTAGAGTCATTCTTCCTCTATTATGTGTGTTGATTTTTGAAAAATTGGGAATTATGCAAAGTGTTGGGGGAATTTAGGCTTCCCTTCCATGTTGACCCAATTTTTAAATTTTTGTTTTTTCTTCTCATGCATTCTTCACATGGTCTGATATAGTAGGGGCTTGATGGCAACTCATCCATATACTATTACTATACTTATATATACTTATGAGTAGCTCTGACCCTGAAATATTAGATCACCTCTATGTCCCTTGTTCATAATGTTGTTATTTCTCTTTCCCTCTTCCATCTTTCTCTTGCCTTTGCTTGAGTTGTAAAGTTGTGGTATTCCCATGTTGTCCCTTGTCTGTGCAACAACACCACCACCATGTCAAATTGATTTTTTGAAAATGCATTCATTGCCAATGAATCTTTTCATGAAAATTTGTGTAAACCTCTTTCAAAAATTGTATTCTCAACTTGGACCCTTAGTAGAATGTGTTTCCTTCATCATGGGTTCATAAAGAAAGAACTTGAAAAATTTCCTTTAAGGAGGGAGCAGGTTTTCCTGTGGGAGAAGCCTCGACCTTCCCCTCATGAGGGGAAATTTTCTTCCTTTCAAATTCCTTAATGATTGAATAAATTTGAAAAAATAATTCTTACACTTGCAAACAGTGTGTTCCTTGTGAGGACCCCTCTTATTTTGAAGGGTTCCTGAGGGACCCCTTTGAAATCCTTTCAATTTTCTTGACTGTATGCTTATTTATCTATTTTCTTTCTTGTTGTGTTTCTTTATGTTTTCTAACATGTTTCATCTGCAGATTTACATGTTGCTTTGCAGGTGTACCTGTGAAGCCATTTTCTAGTCTAACTCTATAGAGTCCCCTTATACCGGGCATCCTTCATGAGAGAGTACTTGGGGTAATACCTTCTTTTTAGGTCTTTGGGCCTATGAAGTGATTGTATCCTATGTTATTTTTCCATGATTGGTCCAAGGGCCTTCGATGTATTTTGTGTAGCTTCATAGTTGCACAACGCTATGGAGTCCTTTGTTTGAACCTTCTTAGGAAAGTGTGTGATGTGTTATCATTACAGACTTGTGATGTCATCCTTAGATAGAGAGTTCAAACAAAGGACTCCATAGCTCTATGGAACTATCAAGCTACACAAAATACACAAAAGGCCCTTAGACCAATCATGGAAAAATCCCACAGGATGTAAGCACTTCACAGGCTTGCAGACCTGTAAAGAAGGAATTTCCCCAAGTACTCTATCATGAAGGATGCCCAATGTAAGGGGACTCTATAGAGTCATACTATAAAATGGCTTCATAGGCACACCTATGAAGCAACATGTTAATTTGTAGATAAAAAATGTTAGAAAAAAAAAGAAACCACATAGGAAAGCAAACAGATAGTCAATCATGTTGGTATTGGCATGGTGTGATGGTTTAAGGGTGGCGTTGTTTGTGCCACCAAGGTTCAAACCCCATTGGGGTGGTATTGTTGAATGGTTGTATTCCGGTTCATAGCTCCGGTCAAAAGTGTTTACCCCTTGAATAAAAAAAAAAAATAGATAGTCAATCATATAGTCAAGAAAATTGAAAGGATTTCAAAGGGTTCCCTTAGAAACCCTTCAAAAGAAAAGGGGTCCTCACAAGGAGCATGTCATTTGAAAGTGTAAGAATTTTTTTTGCAAATCAATTCAATCATCAAGGAAATCTATCAAAAGATGTTCACTTCATCAAGGAATTTGAAAGGAAGAAAATGTCCCCTCATGAGGGGAAGGTTGAGGATTCTCCCATAGGAAAACCCACTCCCTCCTTGAAGAAAGTTCTTAAGATCTTTCTTTATCAACCCATGATGAAGGAAACACATTCTTCTAAGGTTCCATGTTGAGAATGTGATTTTTGAAAGAGGTTTGCAAGGATTTTCATGAAAATATTCATTGGCAATGAATGTGTTTTCTAAAAATCAATGTTGACATGGTGGTGGTGTTGTTGCACACACAAGGGAAAACATGGGAATACCACAACATCATAACTCAATCAAAGATGAGAGAAAGATGAAAGAGTGAAAGAGAAATAGCAAAATTATGAATAAGGGACATAGGGGTGATCTAATATTTCGAGGTCTGAGCTACTCATAAATATATTTAAGTATAGTAATAGTATATGGATGAGTTGTCATAAATACCCTATTATATCAGACCATGTGAAGAATGCATGAGAAGGAAAAAGAAAAATTCCCCCAACACTTTACATCATTCACAAGTTTTCAAAAATCAATAGACATAACAGAGGATGAATGATGCTACAAATAGAGTAAGTTTTACGACACATAATCACTCTTGTATCCAAGCACCTACAAGGTTGAAGAGGGTCTTCTAAGAACACATAACACAAGAATATGGGAACACATCACTATAGATGGTGAAATCTGTAAATGGTTAAATAACTAACATACACAAGCATGGTTAGTTTGTTTAAGCAAAAGAAACCTTCAATATCCATATGAGATAATCTAACATGATTTCTAAAATGCAATAAATAACAAGATAACTAAAGCATCTACAAAAAAACATGAAGTATATCTATTCCATATTGGATTGGTGCTACTTTGATGTGAAAAGTAGCCCTTTCCCAACCCATGATAAGTTCAAATGATGCAATTCTTTGAAGATAAAATGAGATGGACAAAATCAGTTCTTAATTGAAGAGAGTGACTTTGCATTAGCTTTGTGGATGATTTGTTGAAGAATGATGCCTCTATTTATATATTATTTTGATGAGAGAAATATCCAAATGGATGAATGTGGGGCAAATATTTATCCAATGAGATGGAGCCACTTGTCAACTTGTGATAGGTTGGAGGATGAGCACATTTTGGTCAATGTGCCAAAGAGAGGGAGATTTCAAATTTGAATTTGAGAGTTAAATGTTGAGTTTGACTTGTGCAAGGGACATGTAAAACCTCTTAAATGCTTTGTTGGATGTACATGTCCACTTGTTTTTGAATTCAAACTTGAGGGAATATTCCTCAAAGGTGCCATGTTGATGGGAAATGCTGATTTTAATAAATCAATAAATTGATTAATTGGTGCAAGTGGGAAAAGCTAGAGGATGTGATGGGTGGTTAGATTAGGTTAATCAGTATTATATTAGCTTTGGTGATGTTTAGGAGATTTTGACCCTTTTGAATTGAATACTTTGATTTATTTAAATCAAAAAGGGATGGAAGGTGTTTGGATTTTGATTAAATAAAGTTTGGTTTATTTAATTAAAATGTTGATGTTTGATATATTTAATTTAAATGAACAACCTTAGGAAAGAATTTAATGAGTTTAATTTACCTGATGAATGGATTAAGGTGAACTTGATTAATTTAATGAGTGGATGAATGTTAATTTGGTTTAATTGATGAATGTACCTAATTAAATGCATGGTGCTAATTTTGCATGTCTACATTTTGCCACTCTTTGAAGTAACGTACTTGTTGTGTTGGTTCAAAGAATAAACTTGCCGCGATCAAAAATTAAAAAAAATTCTAATTTTTTTGGACGCCCTAGTAGAAAGAAGTACACCGGTACATTTCCCCCTTGAGAGATTGAGTGAAAAGATTCAATTTGAGGGTTGTTCTCGCTATAAAGAGGTTCAAAATGGACGTATGGATGGTTATGATGATATAAATGAGATGGTTTTAAGATGCTTAGAATAACCAATCTATATTATCCTAAACAACTTAAATGATGATATAATGCATGTGAGATGGATGAGATGGATGATGTGATATGTTATGATTATGCAATGGATGTTTTATGTAGATGCTTAGACTAAGAGATCTATATTATGTTGATGATGCAAATGCAATGCATGTGAAATGATCGATGTTTCCTACTATGTATGATATGAATGATATGTGGTATGATGATGGTTTTGTGGATGTGAGATGGATGCATGATGGATGCATTGGTGATGACAAGAGGATCCAACAAGCCCATGATCTGACAAGACTTTATTAGAGATAATGATGATGATTTGCTTATCAAGGATTGGGACTTTAAAAGGGCTACTTACCTTATGTTTGATTACACATGTAGATATGATGCATCAAGGTATAAAGAACTAGGATGGAATTGTACCTAGTGCGATGGACTTTGAATCGACAAGCAGATAGGAGTATTCTTTTTCAGACTTGACATACAAAAACCTTGCTAGGACGTACCTAACAAATCAAGTATTTGCCAAGTTATTTTACAAGAGCGTCCAACAAGCACAACAAATAAAAGGATAATGATTGTTGCCCCATTCCTATCTCTCTAAATCCTTCATTCAGATATCATCGAGAGGTCCTTGAAATGAGCACAATAAGATAAATCAAAAGAAGAGGTCAAGTACACAAACAAGCCAATGTTCTTCATACCTCTAGCCAAAGGGATTTGTTGTGATAGGATAAGAATCCAAGGTGATATCCCAAAATGATGCCCATTTTTATAACGATATATCCTAGGACATGCATTGTATAGGATGATGATGGTTTGATAAGTTGATTGATAGACTACTGATATAAAGTTGACTGACATGTTTGAAAATGATCAAGAGTTTGATTTTGCTTTAAAGGTTTGTTGTTTACTTTTAATTTTATGATTGAAGCTTTTTTTTGTTGATTGTTGTGATTGTGTCTATTTGTTTTGCCAAAGGATGAAGGTGATGATCAGTTTATTATGGATGATTGATTATTGCAGGTGAAAGTGAGATGAGACAAATGGATTCTTTCAAATATTTGGATGTTTTTGACATTTTTTTGGAACTTTTTGAGGCTATTTTTGTATTTTTTGAGATTTTTCAAATGTTTTGATTTTCAATTTTTTGAATGTTTTGGGGTTTTTTGAGATTTTATGGATGTTTTTGGATTTTGATGTTTTTTAATGTTTTTCAGATTTTGATGTTTTTGTGTTTTTTGAATGTTTTTGGATTTTTGTGTTTTTCGAATGTTTTTGTATTTTGATGTTTTTTCAAATGTTTTTGATAATTTTGATGTTTTTTGAATTTTTATGGATTTTTTGTCTCGGGGCTGATCAAAGATTAGCCTTGCCTATGTTTAAGCTCAAAGACGACATAGTTTGGATTTCCATGTTTTTGGTGTTTTTCTAATTTTTTGAATATTTTTGGATTTTGATGTTTTTTGGATTTTCACATGATTTTAACGATAAGGATGTGTGTGATGATATCAGTGCTCTATTTGGGATTTTTTTGAAGACCAAGCTAAGGTTGATTGATCAAATCGATGGATTGATGATGATGATAACATTGTTGAGGATGCACAACAATTCAAGGATTGATTGATCAGGACGGATGACGATAACATTGTTGAGGATGCACAACAATGCAAGGATTAATTGATCAGTATTGATGATGATAACATTTTTGAAGATGCACAACAATGCAAGGATGGTGTTAAGTAACACAAGGATATCCCAAGATGATTTTTTGATTGGATTAGATTGATCATGATTGATGAAGCTTGATTTGGAACAAAAGTTGTTTGAATGATTTGATGTGATGTTTGAAGTGTAAATTAGATGCAACTGATAGTGATTGCTTAGCTTGATGTTCGATGAAAGATGAATCTTGATAAGGAACATTTTCTCATCAAAATATGCCATGGGCTAGTGATTTGGATTTTGGATCACAAATGCTTTGACCAATTTCATTCCACATTTGCCAATGTTTGGATCACCACATAAGTTGGAGGATATAGATCAAGATTTATTGCCAAAGAAAGATGTAAATATTTTCCCCTAGTGTCTAGCAATGTATCAAATTTTATGGGTGGATGCTTGGATGGTAAGCACGCAAATGATGCCAAAGATTATCTTGCGATAAGATACAATGGTCAGATAAGGAATGCTCATTTTGATAATGCTTCATGGCTCAAATAGCATTGGATAGGATAGGATCAATTAAAATGACCCATGTCAAGATGTCTACCATAAGAAAGCGTAAATTGTGCACCAAACTTTCATCAAGATAACTTGGATGATGGATGCAGATAGATGAAAATGGATTAGATAAATGGTTCAAGGATGAATGGATTTATTAGGGATAAAATGGGTGGAATGTTAGATTTATTACGGATGGGATGAGATGCTTTCACCTAAACTGGTGCACGTAGATGCTCAATTCCACACATGATGCCTATTTGTCAGGTTTTCAGCACGGTCTTGCCCAAAGCGTCGCCCATAAGGTTTTCACTAGAGGACAATTTTTTTTTCTATTTTCAATCCTTTTTCTGATTTTTTTGAATTTTTTTCTTTTTTGATTTTTTTTAATTTTTCTGAAAGATTTTAATCTCATGTTGAATCACAAGGTGTTGCTGATGTAGATTCTTCTGTCATAATGTGCCATTGGTATCCTTCCTGAAGAATTTGTTTTGCTAAGATATGTGTGCTTGAATGCAACTTTTGGGATTCTTGATCTACTTTATTGATCTCAGGGTTAACTCTGTCTCTATGTGCACATCACCCTCAAGTGCCTTCTAAATCCTTATGATGAAGGGTCATTTCCAATACACTTTGTACATCACTTGAAAATCTTGCTTTTGCTTTTGTGGACATCTTTGATGGATACTTTTCCCTTTTTTATTTTGCTCCATAGTTTCTTTGACTAATGGAGTTTGATAGGGATAATCTTTCTTTGTATGTTTTGGTATACATGAGTATTTTATTTGTCCATTATGCTTCTCAGCTTCTTTTTCTTTAATAATGTTCTTTGTACTTTGATTCAATTCTTTCTTTTGACATTGGTCCCAATTCATGGATGGGGTGATGGGTGGATGAAGATTCATGAGGTGACTGGTTGTAGTATTGGCATCGTTTTCATCATAAGGATTCTTCATGCTCCCTATGTTGATGTTTGATTGAGATGAAGTTTCCCCCAATATGGTGGTAGTAGCACCTTCATTCCTTGATTTTGCTTGTTTTGAGATGTCTTGTTTAGTAAGCATTTTCTAATAGATAGCCACTATAGACAATGTTAGTTCAATTTGCTACTCTACTAACTCTAGAATATCCTGTTCTATCTAAAATGTTTCCTTGAGTGTACAATGTTGGATATCTCCATACATAATGTCTTTAGTCTAGATTTTGGATATTTCTAATCCTGATGTTGACAACTCTGTTTGGCTGTAGGAATCCATAACCTGCTCTTTTTGTGTAATAATATCAGGAGTAAAGGAATCCTATTCTAAATGAAGATCATCTATGTGTCCATCCACGGAAAGCATCTCATGGGTAGATGGAGGAGAATGTTCTATATGGATGTGGTCATCATTTGTGACATCTTGCATAGATAGGAGAGTGTCCATTACATCATTGTAGTATCTTGGAGATATGAAATTTTGATCTTGAATGATTTTGGAGTTGCTTTCTCCATGCTTTGGATCATGTTCTTGACATGGGTTAGTTTCAAAGAATTGATTGCTTATAAAAATTTCTTGGGTGTCCTCATTAGGCATGGGAATTGGCTCAATATCCTCTTCAAATTTTAGTGGACTTGGATCAAATGTTGAGTTGAAGATTCCTTCAATATCTACAACCATGAGGTTGAAGGATGTCAATATGTCTTGGAAAGGATAATTGCTAGACTTTGGTGAAAGACACTGATCATGATTAGGCATAAATTCTTGAGATATGTCCTCTAACTTATTAGGTGATTTAGAGACATTTTCAACCTGATCATTGGTCAATGGATTGCTGATTACAGGATCAAATAATGTTAACACTCCTTGAAATTGATCATTGTCGGATATTGTCAAAGGATTCTTATCATGATCAAAAAGTGACTCTTGGTGTATGTTGATTTGATCTTTGGATCAGGAAAAAATATCTTCCATGTGTTCGTTGATGGATAGGTCTTCAACATTGTTTTCAACAATTGTGGTAGAGAGATTGTCAATGTCTTCAACCATAGGGTCAAGTGTTGTTGACATTTCTTGAATTGGATCATTGTTGGATATTGTTGGTGGATTTTGATCACAGTTGAAAAGTGACTCTTGATGTATGTTAATTTGATCATTAGAGGAGGTAGAAACATATTCAAGGTGTTCATTGATGGAGAGATCTTGATCATGTGATCATTGACTTGGATTGATACATGGAGTCATTAAAATTGTGTTGGGATTTTGAACATTTGCTTGTTGGGCTTGGTATTGGGCTTTGGCTTGCACTTGATCTTGAGCTTGGGATTGTGTTTTTTGGGCTTGTAGTGTGGCTTAGACATCTTGAGTAGCTTGTGCAACTTGCTGAGTAGCTAGTCATGTAGCTTGTCAGTTTTGGTATGCCTTCTGATAAGTAGCCTACTAAGTGGCTTGAAATGTAATGCTATATTGGTTTGATGTGTTTGGTTTTGGTGGGGGTGGTGGCGGATTCAAAATTGTGTTGGATGTAGTGACAAGTGGTTGAGATACGCTTGGAGAGATCATGGTAGTGAGGGGTTGAGATATGATGAGTGTGATAGGAGTGGTTGAAGTGATCGAGGTGATAGGAATGGTCAGAATGACTGAGGTGATAGATCCTTGGGAGGTCATATTTTGATTTTTCAGGAATGATATTGTCATTTGATTAGATACTATTTGTTGGTGTGATGTTGATGGTATATTCAAAGTATTTGATGTGATGGCTTGATTGGTGTTAGGTGGATTGATTTAGATGGAGTGATTGGTGCTAGGTAAAGGGGGAATCCCTAATTCAAGGAATGATGTTTATATGGGTAATGGTGGTGGTGATGTCTCTTGGTGCAATGACTCAACTATTTTGGTAAGTGTAGCAATTTTCTCTCACCAAATTTTATCTTGATTTCGATCTTGACTCTCTTGATATAGTTGATTTGGATTTTGTTCAAGAAGATTTGGGATGCATATTTGTGGTTTTTGAATGGGATCATGGAAAAATTGATTTTGGAAAATATTTTGATTTGGGATGATGTTCAAATTTGGCATGATAGGTTGAAATTGAACATTGTTGATGTTGGGAATCACAATGCCTTGTTTTAGGTAACTTTGATTTTGCATGGTGTTACCTTGACTTGGATTAATAAATGGATTTGTTAACATCTTGTTTGGACTTTGAAAAACACTTGTATGATTTGCAAACATATTTATCCCAAATTTTGATGGATTCATGTTTGGTAAAGTTGCACTTGGCACATTCACATTTCACACGTAGGGATTTGGTGGGATGACGTTGGCTCATGCATTGATTGCTTGATTGGGGGATTTGTAGGTTTGGACTTGCATTTAAATCTACCATTGGGAAAGGTGTTCCAAATTTTTGACTAGGTATACTCACATTTGTACCATTGACATTTGTAGAAGGTAATGATCCCATGTACGAATTGTATATATGTGAGTGTTGATAATCAATCAGCGTTGTAAGCCTTTGATAGCTTAGTTAACTTGGATTACTCATGATGTATGGATAAATTTTATATTCCATGTTCCTCTTGTGTTTTTCCCTTGTTGCAAAAGTGACCTCTAAGGTTCTTAGAACCAATGATGAAAGGGGTAAATGATATGGGTGTTGAACGTTTAGGAACTTTATATCAATGCTAAACTTAGGGTTTGATTTTGATTGGTTTTATTTGGATACTGAACTTGTAGACCCTAAGATGTTGGATGTGATTTTAGGATGAACTTGTTCAAAGGATTTCTAATTTAACTAGAGGTATGAGAAAGGATGCATTCCCATACTCTTAACTAAACAAGGAGATTTTGATTTTGATGATTCACCCAAGTCTAGAATGATGTTTCCAAAGCTCTAAAGTTGTTTGGTGGGATTGGATAATAAATGATTGGGATGAATGAAGTGTTTGATTTGGTCCTAAATTAACTTAAGAAGGACTTGTTTACTAGACCAAGATAGTGAAGAACATGCCTTTCTCTAAAAGTAATTCAAAATCAAAAGATCATTTTTTGCATGAAAACCATACGACCAAAAGATTCAAAGCACATATCTGGGGTCCAATTGATTTAATCTTTTCTTAATGGATTCTTTTTACCACAAACATACTCTTGATTAGATTTCAAATTGAATGTCCAATGTCCTAATTTTCTTTCATCCCACAAAGTGGATTATGTGGAAATCAAGAAAGTCAAGGAAATCAAGACAAAGGTTACCTAAAGTTCACTTTAGTAGGAGCAAATTGAGATGAAATCCAAATGTTTAGAAGCCTCTAAGGATACAAATCCCAAGGGAAAGCAATAACATGTGAATTTTTTCAAGGATATTGCTTCTCCTAAAGGGTTTGAGATTTGATGCTCATGTTGAATGTTGGTTTTCCAATGTTTTTTTATCAAAGCATTGTGTTTTCAAATTAACTCACAAGCAATATAACACCCTAGCTCAATCTGTATGTTTTTCTTAGTGGGATTGTCTGACGCCTTTCATAGTAGAAGAGATGATTTTACATGCAATCAAGGAAAAAATATAAAGGTATGTTAAGAATGAAGTCTTAACCTCTATATTTTATCCAAGATTGAACATGGCAAGTAGTTTCTTGGAATCTAAGTTCCAATGCACCACTTTGATAAACTCAGTGAATGAGTTAATAGGCCACTACAAATAATGGTTTTATTTTAGACTTTCCATTCGTGGAGATTGACCCATACAACAAGAGTCCCCTTTCGGATACATCTCGTCAGAATCATTAGCATGATATTGGCATTTACTCCAATACCCACATTTATATCTCAGTTGGAAATAATCTTGGCTTTAGAGTGTTAGCGATTGATTTGTTCCCTTGGGTGAGTACTTTTTCCCCAAGGCAAGCCCTCTAGGATAAAAAAAAGTGAGTAAAAACAAAATCTGTAACTCGGTCAATCTTTGATGGCAACAAAGAGAGAATATATGTGATAATGCCAAAACTCACACTCGCACAAGATCTCGTTCAATTTTAAACCCAAATCAAAGTGTGGAGGTGATTACTTTGTCTCACCCTAAAGTCATAAAAAAGACCTTTTGATTCTCAAGATCGCTATAAAGTGCAAGAGAAGCATATACATCCTTTTTCAATGCCTTTAGTTTAAGTAAGCCTTCATGAAAAACAAAGTTGCACTTATTCTTTTTAAATCCACAAAGAAAAATGTGAGCTCTTTTTAAGCACCAAAATATGAGTGAGAAATACTTTGTTCAATTGTTAACTTTGAACAAAATCTAGTCAGTGTTGCCTAAAGTTCATTTCAACCCTTTCATAATGAAAATTAAAAGCCTAGGTATTGTTCATTTTAAATCCCAAAATCAAGGATGAGTTAGCCTAAAACAAAAAATTAAGGCATGTGATGGAATCTCAAAGCATTAAAAAATGCTTTTGGGTTCAAGTTCGATGCTTAATTCTTCAACTCCAATCTTGCTTTTGTCTTCGCTTGATTTCAATATTGTATTTTAATGTCAACCTATCATAAAATAAAAATTAGATTTTCCTCAAAATCACTATTATACACCATGTGCAATATTGACTTTGAAAAACTAAATTTGTTACTCCAAAAATAAAGTCCTCAGAAGTATGGCATAGACACAACATATCCATTAGAAAAAACACATTTATCACTCAAAGTTCCTTAAAAAAAAAGCACAATAATCTCAAGAAATCCATATGATCTCAAATGTTGTTTTATGACAAAAGTAACTTTGCAATAAAGAATGTATATGTTCAAATTTCAAAGTAAGCCTTTAGCATTAGTCTTCATTTAATTGCATCCAGCATTTTGATAATGAGAACACATCATTGGAATAGATAACACCTTTAAACTTTAATGCTTGAAAAAAAGGAAAAGGTTCTACATTCCCTAAATGGCACACATTTTAGTCTAAACATAGGTTGTATTGAAATTAATATCTTAGCAGCTTGTTCCTCTCTTAAGAGGTTCCAATAATACATTTCCAGCTCATACAACCACCTGCATTGACTTTGTAGACATTTGTTTCATTCGAGACAATTTTTGTGATTTAGTTACCATAAATGAAAGACAAGTCTCACAATTGGTTCCTGCACCAACCATAACATTAATTGAAGGCATTCATGGTTAAATGAAGAATCATATATACTTAACTCAATGCACAAGCATATGAATGATGATAGATTGATTTAAAATGATGCATTCAGATTTTAAACATTAGACAAAGAATTCTTGACAAGCAACACACCAATTTACATGAATTTTGAAATTGGATAGGCATATGGATGATGATTGGATTGATTTAAAATGATACACTCAGATTTCCAACCTCAATAATGATGTACTAATATAAGGCACCTAAGCCAAGTATGGAATCCATGTGGAAACTAGAAGAATATGTGCCATGATGAAGCATAGCAGAAATGTTAGGCAAAATAAGGATGCAACTAAGTAGAGAGATTCAATAGGGAATCGAGCTAGATATCAAAGAAAATAGATTATAAATCTCACTTGTAAGCTGGTAGAAATGTTTGCTATGAAATTCCCAACATCAGCATATTTATTGTATATAAAAGAAACTTATCGAGCAATCATCAATGATTTCAAAGAAATAACTAACAAGGCCGAGACCTTGTCCAAAGCATTAAAAATGCACTTTACGGGAGTGCCATGTGTTACCTCAATTGACAAAGAAGGTGATGCCCAATATTCACTCCTTGGCTCACTGAGTGACTCAGGAGCAATGACCAACTCAGGTGAAGCCAAAACTAGTTCCATCACTAGGATGACACATGCTAATGTAGGGCCACCCTTGGGAGAGGGTGGACTCCCCTTACAACCCCCATTGCTAAGAGGTCTAACCTCCACCTTTTGATTCATCACAAGATGTGAACTCCCCACAAACAAGGAAAGAGGTGTGAAGGCAGAGGAGAAAACTATGGTATACACCATCGAGGTGTTTGACATGTGCACAGGCTTAGGGAATGGTAGGAAGTCCAAAAATTTAGGTCTATATACTTTTGGGTCTCTAGAGAGACAAAATCACTTGAGAGTTTCTTCATTCTTGATCCTAATTCCAAAACATCTATTAGAGTGAGGTAAGCTAGGGAAGCCCTCCACTCTCAACTCTCTATGACCTAGAGCCTTGATGTGGTTGTTCCCCCTCTCTTACACCTATACATTGGAACCTCAACCCTATACATGCAACCCATATCCCTCATTCTTGATGTGGTTGTAGAATGAAAAAGCATCATTATAATGATGTAAGCTAGGGAAACCCTCCACTCAACTCTTTGTGACCTAGAGCCTTGATGTGGTTGTTCCCTCTCTCTTACACATATACATTGGACCCTCAACCCTATACATGAAACCCCTATCCCTCTCTCTCTATCTATCTCATCTCTCTCTCCTTGCCTCTCTCCTACCCTCTCTAATTGTCTCTATCTACCCTCTCCATGTTTCTATGTATCTCACTCAATCAATCCATACCACTCTCTCTCACACTCCCTCTATCTCTATTTGTCTCTCCCTTTGTTTCTCTCCCACCCTTTCTCCTTCATTCCCTCTCTTTTCCTATCTCTTAGGTATCTCCATCTCACCCCCTCTCTATGTTAGGTTTCTCCCTCTAACACCCTACCTAGGTAACTCTCTCTTTCTCTCTCTCACCCTACCTAGATAAGTCCCTCTCTCTCAATTCTCTCTCTTCCACACCCTCTCCCTCTCTTAGGTCTCTCTCTCATTCCCTCTCTCTCCCTATCTCTCAAGTCTCTCCCTCTCACCCCCTCACACTCTCAAGTCTCTTAGACCTTCGACACCCTACCTACATAACTCTCTCTTTGTCTCCCTCTCTCTCCCTCTGCCCTCCCACCCTACCTAGCCAATTCCTTCTCACTCTAACTCCTCTCCCACTCCCTTCCACCCTCTCTCCCTATCTCAGGTCTCTCTCTCACTACCTCTCTCTCTGCGGTCTCTCCCTCCCACCCTACCTAGAAAACTCCCTCTCTTAAAATTCTCTTAAAATGGTAGTGTTTGCTATTTTTCTTTATAAATTAACTGTTCATCAAAATTTCAAATAAATTACATTTTTATAAACTATACTCCATTCTCCACATATTAAAAAAAAAAAATCAATTAGTTTTCAAAATTTATAATAGGGGTAGCACAACCAAAAATTTGTTTTTCAAGAAGTGTCCACTTTGAAAATTGGTAAAAAAGTAAATATTCATTAAAAAATTATAAGAAAAATTGGGCATAAACTACATCCTCTTAGCTAATTTCTCATGAAGCTATTTTAGTTAACCTTTTGAGGGAGCTACAAAAGTTAATATGTTATGTTTTTTTGACAAAAACACACCAATTTATATGGCTCCCTCTTTTGAACCCCTTAATCTCTATCATTTTAAAAAAAAAGGTAGTTTAGAAAGTAGAATCTGGGCACTACGATCCTTTTTTTGTTGCATCTAAATTTTTTTAGTGTAACTATCCTAAATTCCATGTCCAAGGTTAGTATTTCTTAATTTTACAAGAAAATAACGACCACTGAAGACCCCTTTTTGGCCCCCAATATTTTTGCAATTACCCTAACATATCCTCTTGTAATACTTTTTGTCTCCAAATGCCTTAGTTATAATTTTATATCATCAAGAATTAGTGGAATTGGCTTTGATTTTATGTAAACCCTAGTGTACATCCCATATATTTTTTCCTCCATACTCTCCTTCACTTCCATAGAGGTTCCCAATTTATTTCCTATGATCTCTAGGTTTTTTGTGTTCTAGTACTCAGAATGTAGGTTATATAATATTATCCACATTAAAATTTCCTCAATTTCCCATTTCCATGTGTCAAATTTGGGAACCTAGTTTTTAGTGAAAATATAATTCCCCCCATTCAGTAGGGCCTAATATTGAAAATTTTCCTCTTTTGTTTGGCATCTAAACATTCAACCAAAAAGAAACTATTTGGCATTATTTTCAAATCTACCTCACTACCCAAATTTTCATCACCAAGCCCTAATCCATTTGTATTTTAACCAATCTCCCCAAAATTTATAAAGAAAGCCACTTCTCTCATTTTAACTACCATACTATCTAATTCCTCATTTTCTATATAAAAGGAAATGCACTTTCTAGGCTTATTAGGGTTTATAGGTTGTGTGGCCACCATCAAAGCTTCTCTTACCCTAAACGAAGCTTAACACAAGTCTCATGAACAAAAGTGGATGATGGAAGAACACATAGGATCAAATGATCAAACTTCTCCTCAGATATCTAATCCATTCTAGATGCATGAGAGTGAGGACCAATCAATGGTAGTGTTATCTTACCTAGAGAAAAATTAGAGAAGGCATACAATCAAGAGGATTGAATTTTTGTCCCAACTACAAGTATCTCTCTATTGTGAAAGTCTCTAATAAGCATTAAATTGGGTGAAAACTCTACGGTCTTACTTGTTCCACTATGTGTAATCTAATAGATGGAAAGGATTTTGGAAGATAATGAAGGGACACAAAGTACATCATGAAATTTTTCATCATAAACATCTATGGATTCTTTCCCAATAAAAATTGTATCAGTGTTATTCTCCATCAAAATATTTGGTAATGTATAAGGCTCATATCAAGAGAACATACTCAAAGATGTATTCATGTGGTGTGAGGCTCTAGAATCAAGAAGCCATCTACTATACTAAATATTAGTGGATGCAAATAGATCATATCCTTTCATCTTGTCTACTCCGCATACCATGGTGGATAATCCTAATTATGAGGGTTTTGTAGTGGATGAAGAGGATGAAGGAAACTAAATATTTTTCTTTTGTAGAAGATGCATCAATTCATCTATCTACTTTGTATAACACTTATTCTCATGATTTATTGTCTTTGTGCAATATGCATATTTTGTCTGATCCTTCTTAGATGAGTCCCTTTTAGAAGATGAAGAATAATTTTAAGTATCATGTGATTGTGATTCCTTGGCTTGCTCATTTAACTTGGAATCCTTTTGTTTTGGTATCTTTCCTTTTCCATTTGAAGCCTTTGAAACTCTAGTTCCTAGTGATGTAATAGGAGCCTATGATGTGGAAGACTTCAATGAGCCCATTTGTACCAAACCTTTTTTCTCCTAAGTGAGTGATGTAGCAACATCATTAATGGAAGGCATAGAAAATATGGAACCAAGTGCATCTCTCATGACATGAAAGAGAAACAAAAACTGTATAATCAAGACCAAGCTTGGCAAGGATGGAAATAATCAACCGTGTGTCCTCCTTTTGAATACCAAACTATGTCAACTATAATTTGAGAGACTTTAGTTTGGTGCAAAATTCCTAAATGCTATCAAAATCATGATGAGCCAAGCCAACAAGCTCATTCTCCAATTGAAATCCTCTCAGAGGCTCTTGCTTCCCAAATAAAGACTAATTGAGTCCAGATCTAATTGGGCAAGGTGTAAGATTCAACATGAAAGAGAAGATCAAGAGACATAAAAGTGCTTAATGTACAAAAATCCTAATCACCCCTATAAAACCACATTCACTTCTCAATAGAAAATTGAGGTTCAAGTTCTATACCCATGGTCACTTTATATAACCCTAATTTCTTCAGATGTATCTCTATTTGTTATTTCCAACTATAGTATTTATATGGAGTAAGCAAAGGAATATGTATTGAATCTATGATGGAAAAAATAAAGCAATGAATTGAAGTACTAGTATAGATCACTCAAGTTTAACAATTCCCCTTTGAACCCAAAAAATTGACCTATTTACATGTTTTCCAAGAAAATAACCAAAAAGGAAAATTTGTGATCTGATTGATATAATAAAAGCCTAGTTATTTTCTAGAAAAATAGGCCTAAGATCTATGTGGAGGATTGAATCAAATTTCTAATGTTGCTTGAATCATGAAAATCTAATAACTGAGGAAAAATTTATGCCCTCCTAAGTGAAAATAACTAGATCTTACTTTAGAGGCCTATAGAAAAAATCACAAGAAAAATATGGAAAAAAAACCTACACCAATAAATTGAGCTCAAAACCACCATTCCAATGATATAAAGTTTTCAAATGAAAGAGATCAAATGTTTGATTTATCCTTGTTTACTAAAATATGTCCAATCTAACTTAGGAGGCTAATCTAGGGGCTAAATAATTCAACCTGTGGCTACATGGGTGACTTGTTACAAGTGCAAAGGGCTTGATCAAAGCACCTAGTCATGTAGATGACCATGGTGGGTGCTTGAGCAAGTGGTGAGGCTAAGATTAAGGGCTTGAGGATTGATAAGACCACCACAAGTGTCGTAGAAGGTTGTAGGGGCTAAAGGTGGTGGTCCTCTAGGGGAGGCACATGTGGGTGCATCTCATAAGGTGTTACTCTGTGTATATGTGCTTAGTGCTATAAGCACTAAGCACTATTTTTTTTAATTCAAATTGTACAATAGCCATACAAGGTCCATACCAAGGCCCCTAGTAAAAAAATTTCCTTCAAAACCCTTGCCACCAAAAGTAGGTGAATTTTATGTAAAAATTTATTTGTGCAAGCTCTTTCCCTCAGTGGTGAGTTTTATTTTTCTCCAAGATGCACCAAAAAATTGCTCAAATACTGATCTCTTAAAATTTGAATAGGGGGCTACAAATCTGGTGTATTGATACCATGTTACAATTGATGATTGAACCCTATAGTTTTCAAAAAGAAATTTTAAGAAATTATCCAATCACAAAGGATAGATCAAAGTAATATTGTATGCTCAACAACCTGATAATTTTTATTGATACAATTTACCTTAATGAATGATTATAGTGAAGGTGAATGCTTATAAAAGCATAAAAATCAAACACTCGATGAGGATTTGATTAGATTGTGACAAGTATTTTAATCTCATGCAATGAGACAACTCAAGTCTTATATTTAGTTTAATTTAATATAAAAAAACAACTCCTAAGTTTATCTTAAGTAATTAAAGTAAAAAAGCATCTAATAACATATTAATTATCAAATTATGACTTATTTACTCCAACAATCTCCATCAATTTTTCATATTTTTCAATGTTGGTCTGAAAATATACTACACTAACATCAAACTTTCTCTTATCTTTATAACCATGTAATTTTTTCTACATTTCAAATATGTTAAAATTTTAATATTCAATGTTTTTCTTGGTATTTTCCCTATCACTAAAATGTATCTATAGTATTTTAATGTTAGTTTTTATCTATTTATTCAAAACTAAAACAAATTACATTTTACCTTTTAGACTATATTTTATACACATTAAAAAAAATGATTTTTGTTTCTTAAAAAATAAAATAAGGGCAACACCCTCAACTTTTTATTTTTAGAATGTGCCCACTTTAAAATTTAGTAAAACGATCATATCTCTATTTAAAAATTAGTAAAGACATTATGCAAAAACTACATGATGCTAGTCCATTTTCTACCAAAATGATTTGTGAAATATTTTTTAAATGTCACCAGTTTAGAGGGAGCACACCACGCCCTAAATTATATTTTTTGAAAAAAACTAGGAGCAGTTTATGTAATCTCCCTATTTGAATCTGTTAATATCCACCATTTTAAAAAATATATATAGAAAATATATTCCAAGCACTATGAATCTTGTTCTTGTCACATCTTTAAATTTTGAGCATAACAATTTTTAATTTCTTATTGAAGATTAATTTTTATTGAGTTAAAAAGAAATTATCACTTTTAATAGGTCCCCATTTCCATTCACATACCGTATACATCCAAATTTTTACAATAACAACATTGTTTGAAAATATACAAAATTCAAATAGATTTCAATGAGACACATCATTGACTAAAGTGTTGCCTAAACTACCAAAAATACTTGTTCATGTCATCTATATGGAATGCCAACTACACAACATTCTTATTCTTTCTCTCATGTCCTCTTAACACCTTTCAATAAATAAAGGTACTTCCAAAAATATATGATTTTTTAAGGCTCCCCTACAGAACATGAAAATAAATTATCTTAGGTGTAACTTGTCCTTCATATTTATATCTTGTTAATGTGAGATTAGTGTTTTAGCTTCACTATTTCCTTGTGATTTTTGTAATGATTATGTTTATGGCTTTGAATGGTTTGTATGAATCATCATCATGTTCGAGATGAGGTTCCTCAACATGTCAATTGTTGGAATTTTGTATATTTACATGGTTGCTATTAGTATGCTTCAATTTAGTAATGTTCATTATAAATGTTGTGATCAAAAGTGTGAACCTAATTATTGATGTGCAAAAGGAATGATATATATATATATATATATAACACTTTATTCAATTACATAAAATAAAAATACATTTAGAGAATAGAAGGTAAAAAAAACAAGAACACATAAAATAAACAACACCAAATATACTTGGGGAAAACCCTTTCAAGTTAAAAACCCCACCCTCCAAAAGCATAGTACTATTGTATTATCTGAAATAAAGATTATAGTGTAGCCCCAATTGCAAAGCTTCTTCAACAAGTGTTTTGAAAAACACCTTATTCTAGAGTGAATCTCACAACACTTTGTTACCTACAAACAAACTATGCATTCTATAATGCAAGGCGTCCAATATATAGAAAGATGCAAACAAGAAGAAGCATCTAAAAGAGTATGGGTTTCCAAATCTACATGGCACAATATTCCATTCCATTGCATGCATTTGGACACATGTAACATATTCCCTTACATCCCTTACAGTTGTCATAACATGCAAATATTCCTTCCTCAAGTTTGGGAACCCAAACGATGCTCAAAGTATACTATGACAATTTCCTTACAAATCTTATAGCTATCATAGAATCTATCATAACTAACACCACTTAGTGTTGTAAGAGATTCTGTCATAACCAACCAAGAATACTTGATTCTCTTACAGCCTATCATAACCCAACTTGGGCACCAACTTTCTCCATGCAAAAAATACGTTATAACACATCATAGAATCTATCTTAAGTAGTCATAACTTGTCATAGGTCCAAGATTTCAAAGTAGGATGCCTGCCTCCACTTGGGATGATGATGTTTCTTCCAGTCACCTCCAATGGGAATGTCGTCTAGCCAGTGGGTCTTAATTGATGACAAGATAATGCAAGCAATTAAATAATACATACAAATACAATAATACATTAAATTAATCAATATTAGGACTCTAAGGTTGAGACATCTTAATCCCAACAAATATGTTATTTTTTATTATGTAAAATTTCCCCAAAATAAAAAATCTTGACTTCATTTAGATAATTTGTTCAAATATCCAAAATATCCAAGTGTTGAAGATTATTTAAAGGTAGCACCAAGCATAAAAATCCAACTACTACCCACTTTCATCCTTCCATAATTCCACTATTCCTAAAATAGCACTTGTATTTTCCTTGTATATTATATGGTATATAGCAATTAAGTCAACCATTATTTGTTGAATAAGATAATATAACATTATTTAATTTTAATAAATGTGCAATGAATAATTTGAAGAAATATTGTATCATAATAAAAGATTAAACACAAAATGATTATCACATCATTATGTAGAGCAAAGAAAATTATGGGAAAAAAATCATTAAATTTTAATTAACAATGACATCAATATATAAATATTTAGCGTAAGGTATGGAATTGTTGTAGGACCATTATTTTATAACATCTTTTACATTCTTGTAAAATATATTAATATACAATAATTGCATAAAAATAAGTGGATTAAAACATCTCATACTTGTAGGTTAAAAGTCTAAAAGAAGGTTGTAAGTTAAAGAAAAAAGGGAAAAAAAATATGTTTATGTGATTAAACAAGCCTTTATTTACTATTAAGCACTTTGACATATATAATAAGAGTTAAAACTTTGTAATTTTTTAGTAAATGCTTAATCTATAAAAAAATTATTATCTTATGAAGATTTGTAATCGATTGAAATTTTCTAATTTTAATAAAGAAATTATATATTTTTTATTTGAATCTACATAATATTATTAAAATAAAATAAAAATAATCAAGAATACTTTAAAGTATGGAATAAAAACAAAATACAACAAAATATATATAGATATATTATTAAAATTAGTTTGATTAATCGTAACTTCTAAATATACTAGAAATATAGAACAAGAAAACTACGAATATAATACGAAATACAAATTTGAAGGTCTATATAACTAGCACCAGTGTCGTGATTACCTATATCTAGCAGAAGTGTTTCCTTTAATTATAATATAACTAGCCCTCCATAAAACTACCTATTCTTTTGCGGGCCCGGAAACACTTGATTTCCATGGACCTTGAGATAAGGTAATACTGTCGTCGTTCTCTATCTGACCCACCAGCATCTCTAGACACCTCGGAATTTGTGGCTGAGGAGCCTCCATCGTCCCTTCCAATATCTTCACCACTTCACCCATGCTCGGCCTCTCATCTTCATCGTCTTGAATGCACAGACTCCCAACCAAAGCGGCTCTTCTCAACTCTTCGATATTCGCCTCCGTTGCTATTCTTACATCCACAAGGCCTATTATGTTTCCCCTCTGAATTTGAGATGAAGCCCAGGTAGGGAAGTACAACCTGCTCTCCTCCGCGCTCAAGTCCAGATTTCTACGACCCGATATAATTTCCAGCAACGTCATACCAAAACTGAATACGTCTGCCTTGGAAGTGATAGGAAGGCCGGAGATCCACTCGGGGGCCAAGTACCCTCGTGTTCCTCTCGTTGTCGTCAATACGCGGCTGAAATCTCTGCCAACCACCTTTGCCAGCCCAAAATCTGCCACCTTCGGGCTGAAGTCGTCGTCCAGCAGGATGTTCTCAGGCTTAATGTCGCAGTGAATAATGCGCTCCCTGCATTCTTCGTGGAGATAAACTAATCCTCGGGCAGTGCCCAGTGCGATCGCAAAACGAGTCTTCCAATCCAACACCTTGTCTGCTTTTTCATCTTCACTGAAGAGGAAGGAATTTAGAGAGCCATTGGGCATGTAGGCATACACCAGTAGCCTTCGAGAGCCTTCTACGCAAAATCCCCAGAGCCTCACCAAATTTACGTGCTGTATTCTTCCGATGGTGCTTATTTCTGCACGGAATTGCTTTTCCCCTTGCAGAACCCTTTAATCTTTTTACCGCCACAAGCGTGTTGTCCGGCAGAGTTCCTTGAATACAGAGCCGAATGCTCCGCTCCCCAGCTCATGCTTGAAATTATTGGTTGCAATTCGCAGCTCTTTATAAGCGAATGCTTTAAGCGATGTTGGCACGTCCTCTTCTTTGCTTTTCATCCGCAGTCTTCGACGTTTACACACAATAAATACGGCCAACAGGACACCCAAAACAACAAAGAAAGCAGCGGCGGCAGCAGGAAATAAGACTCTACGTGCAGGGGCTTTGCTACTTCGCTCTGATGTTGAGTGCGGCAACTCAGAAGCAGCCATCCTAATGAAGACCGATTGGCCGTCAGAAGAAACTCGTATTTTGAACAAATCCCGAAACCACAGTTTGCAGACGGGTTGATCAGAAATAGAGAAAGCAAAGGCTGTGCAGGAGCAATTGTTGAGACAAGCAGTCCGGCAGCCTTGCTGTGTTCGCTCGTTGTTGTATGGGACAGCTTCTTCCTCGGGCAAGTGTTGATTCTTGGCTTCCAAAAAGCCGTCGGTGGTGCCCTCTGTGACAGAGCATTGCAGGGGTTTCTGTCGAGCACAGCCACTTAAGGGCCAACCTTGAGAGTCGTGCATGGGCGTGAAGCCATGAGCACAACCACACACTTCATTCGCATTGCACACTCCATACACCCCGCAGATATCGTAGACACTGCATTGAACTCCGTACGTCGTCCAGCCCAGATTCCATGTACCATCATCCTTCCAGTAGTAAACTCGTAATTGGCCCTTCTCATTTATCAGGATCCGCCCCATGAGATTATGTTTTGTCAGGAATATGGTAAAATTGAAGTATATGGCTAAAGGAAAAATCCTCACACAGAACATTTTCATTGTGTCATCGTCTTGCAACTCCGGAATCCTAGAAAAATAATTCGCAGTCCACTCTCCAGTGGACCAATATGGAACACTGTTGTTATAGGTCATCACCAAATTCGTCTTTCCTGGAGACTTATCCATTCCCATAGAGAAAAGCCCAATTGCAGGATCCACAGAACTCTTCCACGAAGTCAGCTTCATGCCTTTCCACATATTCATGCCAGGCAACCATGTATCTCCCGGATGCGCGAAACTCTCCCAAACAATCTCAGACTCGTTGTGACCGTCCAGCATAATGAAATTACCAGAGTCCTCTATCATTGCCCGCGTTCCTTTCCGGCCATTGTCAGTCGACCAAACCGACTGGCCCTTTCGATCAAGCACTATGAGATTACCGTTGCTCGAAAAATTCAGAACGCCGGGCGTACCTCTGACTGGATTATCTCTGTTAGCTACCCAAACTATAGTCTTCGGGGAGACTTGTGCATACCAGATACCAATGTACCAATTATCCGTCCCTCTCGGACTGAAAAATCCTAAAGCAAACGTGCTATTCTTTGACATTATGGTCTGATTTCCACTGATCGAAGCCCCCAATAGTAGCGTATCTCCACCATCCACTGCTAATGAATTGCAATTATGAGCTGCAATAATCAAAGTATATACTAGGACCAAATACTTTATCGCCATTTCAATAACCATAGCCTTTGTATTTTTCTTAAAAATTGCTTGAAGTAGTGCATAGATGGTGCTATGTTTAATGTTCATTATCCAATATAAATAGAAAACAATCAAGCTATTGCAATGAAAGACCAGGGCCGAAGTAGTGCGGTCAATCCCGTGTAAATGAATTCAGAGCTTTGACTTCTAGCAGCCAATAAGGAATGGAAGTAGTAGTTGAGCATATTAATAGTTGAGAAAATATATGCTCAACTACTACTGGGTCTTCTCAACTACTAGTCCTACCCTCAAAATTAATATATGCTCAATACATCCGGAGTGTGGATAAGCTTCGAATACCTAGTAAATTCGCATATATGTGGGGAGAAGACCCAGTAGTAGTAGTTGAGAAGACCCAGTATTAGTTGAGCTTTGACAAAAGTTAAGAAAATATGTAGGGGAGAAGACCCATTAGTAGTTGAGCATATATTAATAGTTGTTAGTTGGTGAGAAATTGAGAGGGTTTCTAATAAGGAACCCATTAAGGATTCTAATTGAGCTACATGATTTTTTGAGCTTTAAGGAATGGAAGTCAAAATTGGGCATCAATTACAATTGGTGTGATATCATCCCTTATCTTATCGACAGGTGCTTAATCTAATTTCATTTATTAATTGAATATATTTTTACTATTGTTTGACTATAAAAATATCAATAAATATTTAAGAAAGTATCAATCATAATTTAACATAATATATTTTATTGATACGCAAAAATGTGTACAACTACTCATCATCCCATAGAAAATTACAAAGAATGATAGTCAAAATCTAGTTTTTTGTAAGAGTTAAGTCAGTCTAATTTATTGCAAATAATGATTACATACTAAATATTATGTTATTAAAATGAAATATTATGTATTTGTCCTCACATTTAATATTTTTAGTTTATGCAATTTTGCAACTCTTTTGTCCAAACACATAGAACATGATTTTTCTATTAAATACATATATGACAATTTAGAATACACAAATGTGTACAATGTCTCATCCTAAACGAAATAGAAAGGTGTAAGGTATAACTTCTAATCGAAATACACACAAGTGTCATTCTATCTCTACTATTAAATACATATTTGATCATTTTAGTTACACACAAGTGTACAACTTCTCATCCTAAACCAAATAGAAAGAAGATGTAATGTATAACTTCAAAGTAATGTGCAATAATTGTCCAGTTTGGTGACTTCCACCACCAAATATTAAAATAGAAAGAGAATGTATAGCTCAACATTTGGTGCATGTATCACATTTGTTACAATTTTTGAATATATAATATAATTTTTTACACCTAAATTTTAAAATGGTCTTATTATTTTCCTAAATTTAACTATTAATACTCACATTTCAATTTTATTTTATTTTTCTTAAATTTAATTACTAGCAACCAAATTTAAAAATAAACTTAAATATTTTCTTTTGAGCGTTTATATTCACAATAATGATAAGCAAGCATCTATCATTATAATTGCTTCACAAATAATTTTTATTCAAACTTTGAACTTCATCTAAGAATTCAAATTAAAACAAGCATTTATTTGAACCTAAAGCATCATAAAGGCCTTTAAAATAACACATATATAAGAAAATATTAGTTATGTGTAGATCATTTATGAGGTTTGAGATCCCTACATTTAATTTTACATCAAAATCAAGTACAAAGCTATAGAGCCCTAGAGCTTCCCCTCATCCTCTATGGAAACACACTATAGACTCTTGTCCTCACTTTAATTTTTCTCTTTCAAGTTAATTTTAACTTTCAACAACACATTTAAAGATTGTTTAGAGTTTAAGTTAGCAATTCATTTTTATTTAAACAAAATGACTACTTATTGAATTTTTTTATTAAAATAATGTTAGTGGAATTATATGGTGTGTCAACCATAGTTCTAACTTTCAACACCAAAATTTAAGAGTTTAAGTAATCCATCCATAAGATTGTACAAAAATGAGTGCTCATGTAAAATTATCATTGAAATTATATATTCACTAGCAATAGGCTTGGTAGTTATAGGATTGGAGATTTTAAAAGTAGTTATTATATTGGTAATTGTTAACTCAGATCGATTGTCACTACACCAAAATTGTGGGCTACCAATGAGGGTGACATCAAAGAGGTTAAGGGGTACCGATTAGGGTTGAGAGTCCCAAATGACAACAATTTACCCGTTGGTCGAGAGGTCGATGAACTTAGTTGATTGTGAGATGAAAATAGTGTCAAGAGTGGGAGTTGAACCCTCCCTAGTAAATTTTCCAGTTTTGTTAACTCAGACTGAATGCCACTACAACAAAAGCCGAAGCTACTAGTAAGGGAAACATCAGAGAGGTTAAGGGGTATCGACAAGGTTTGAGGGTCCCACATGGTAATAGTTTACCCCCATTCAAGAGCTTGATGGACTTAGTTGAATGGGAGACGAAAAGAGTGTCAAGAGTAGGAGTCAAACCCTCACCAGTAGAGTCACTGATTTTGTTAACTTAGACCGATTGTCACTACACAAAAAGCCTAAGCTACCAATGAGGATGAAATTAGATAGGTTAAGGGGTATTGACAATGGTTGAGGGTACTAGGTGATAACAGTAACATTTCCTTTCACTAGCTTGTCATGCTTGAGGGATGATGGCATATAATTTTGAATCTTTAAAATCTCATAGAAATAAAATATCTAAATAATACTAGACAAAAAAGCTCCAATACTACAATGTTTGAGCTTCTGGATATGGCATGTTCAAGGTCAATGTGCACTTTTAAACTTTCCAAGTGGGTGATTAGGAATTTAATAAGTTGAACATTATAGTAGGTGTCTAAAAGAAAATATGCAAAATGTGTTGAAGGGTTCTTCTTCAGATTTTTTTTTTAAGAGACTAATTGATTTGGAATGCTCCTTTTTAGACTTTAAGACCCAGTGTGAGAATTTCCTTTCTAAAATGAAGGCTAAGAATAATGAAAAAAATATAGATATCAAGAAATTGTTGCAAGTTAGTCACTATTCGGTAAAAAATAGTGTGGAATCCCTGGAGGTCTTATTTAGTAAGATTAGTCAATTAAGGGAAGACCAAATTTACTTTGCAAAGATGTTGGAGAAAGATCAATCTTCAAAGGGCAAGGGGAAGAAGGGTGGAAAAGATGAGGCCAAGGGCCCATGTACTAGGACTAGGGGAAACCTTAGGAAGACCTTTGAGGAGGAAAACAAGAACTACTAGATATGGTCAATCTTCATCAAAACCAAGAGACCAAGGTGGCTAATAGCTTGAAGAATATTAAGTAGTGTCTTTTTTTACGTTTTCTATTTAGTTTTTGTTTGGTCACTATTTTTTTTGTGTTGGATTACTTTTGGCTACTATTGATGCTTGAATGTCTTTCTATTTGAGTAGATTTTCATCTTTTATGTTGTAAAGGGTTCTAGATCCCTTGAAAATCTATTTTTTCAATATAATCAGAACAAATCTCCAATTACTTAATTAATTTTCTTGATTTCTTAAATAAGTGCATTAAAAATTAGTGGTGTATAGTGCCAATAATTCCATTATAACTCAAATTCAAAATGATCACATAGAAGTGTTAATTGTAGTGTATTGTCCCTTTAGGGTATCATCTTCTATACTTGTGCACATTCAAAATATTTTAAGTTGATTATCCTTT
>VDFB02000017.1:211042519-211057575 GCA_007258455.2 Sequoia sempervirens
CTCTCCCACCCTCTCTCACACTCCCCCACCCACCCACACTCTCCCACCCTCCCACACTCTCTCCCACTCCCACCCTCTCTCGCCCTCTCTCCCACTCTCCCATAAGCATAAATATATACATATAGGCATACATATAGGCGTACATATACATATACATATAAACATATGAACATATACATCTAGGCATACATACCAGCGTACATATACATATAAACATATGAACAAACATTTAAAGAAATGGCATTTAACTAAAGGAATAAATAACCGAGCGCATTATTTGTTCCTAGAAATGTTCCACGAAGAAGGAAAAAGTGAAAACTAGTAAATAACGCAAGCATGTTTTATCTTGCTTTGGGAATCCTCGAGCCTTAGCTTTGGTATTTTCCTTGGAATACTAACCCAAAGGCTTGGAGGGCATTCCCAATGACCAGTGACATGTTTTTTGCAAATTCTACAATTTTTCACATAATTGAGTTTGTGCTCACTGTCAAGATTGCATTTGGTTCAATATCGACAAAATCGAACAAATGGGTAATGTTAAGTTTTGTCTTAGCTTTCCAACGATATAAATTTTTTCACTTTCTGACAATGTTAGGCCTTTCATCCATAATTTATTTTGTTTGTATGTTTGTTTTTTGTCAAAAAGTAGTGTTTGGTTTTTTTTTTCGTTATAAATTAACCGTTCATCAAAATTTCAAATAAATTACATTTTTAGAAACTAGACTCCATTCTAATTTTTTTTTAAAAAAAATCTATTACTTTCAAAAATTTGCAAGGGGAGCACGGCCAAAAATTCTGCTTTTTATGAAGTGTCCACTTAGAAAATTAGTAAAAAAAAAAATATTTATTAAAAAATTATCAGAAAAATTGTGCATCAACTAGATGCTATTAGCTAACTTCTGACTGTAGCGATTTTAAAAATACTAAAAAAAATTTCACCGTGCTCAGGTCGTACAAGAGTTGCAATGTTATGTTTTTCTGACAAAAACAACACCAATTTGTGTACATCCCTCTGCTGAACCCCTTAATCTAAACTATTTTCAAAATAAATTAGTAGTTTAGAAAGTAGACTCAGAGCACTTCGATCCTTGTTTTTGTTTCATCTCAAAATTTTGAGTGTAACTATCCTTAATTTCACGTCCAAGGTAAGTATTTCTTGATTTCAGAAAAAAAAGTGGCCACTTAAGCCCCGTTTTTTGGAACCATCTTGGTGCACTTACCCTAATGTGAGATCACTATTTCAACTTCATTAATTCCTTGTGATTTTAGTAATGATTGTGTTTATGGCTCTAAATGGTGTGTATGAATAACCACATGTTCAAGATGAGGTTCCTCAAAATGTCATTTGTTGGCATTTTGAATATTTACATGCTTTGTATTAGTACACTTTTATTTAGTCATGCACATTATAAATGTTGTGATTAAAAATTTCAACCTAATTATTGATGTGCAAAAGGAATGATTTATGTAAAGAGATATATATAAATTTTATTTCATGATTTATGAGCTATTAAACCTCATTGGGTGATTATGTTTTTCTTCAAGGCTATATATGCATTGAACAAGTACCCTTGACATGTATTGAATGGTTATAGGTATAAGGTTATTCTCATCCTAGCTATATAGGTTAGAGGAATTGCCCAATAGTGGTTAAATTGGAGATGTTGCATTGGGTCTCCCTATCCATTCCATGATCACACTCAAATCATCTATGGTATGTGACATTCTTGACCGTGTGTGAACCCAATCCAAGTTAGAAATTATTCTAAAATTGCTTTATGTTGTGAAATGTTAGTATGTGCTTGATTTAAATGATTTCCTAATTTAATTCTTTTTTGTAAAATATTTAATAAGTTCCAGCTTGCATGATTTAATTGTTTATGAATCATGAAATTAGGTTAAGGTAGATATTTAAATTACATTTTTTATCATAAATGAAATGTTAGAAATTTAAATGATTTCTATAGTGATTATTGAAATATTTTATGTGTTTCACGAAAAATGTGAGAAAATAAAAATAAAAGTATAAGTTAGTATTTAGTTTAATTGTCAAAATTTCATTGGGGTTTGGGTATGCTTATGCTCAATTTAATCATATGGATTTTGAATGACTTCAAAATATTGAATGTGTGTTTTAATTATATTTGGCAATTTAAAATATATAAAGAAAATTAAAAAAATAGAAAATATAAAAAGGAAAATGAAATCAAGGGAAAAATAGACTTTTCTTTTTAATTCACTTTTTTGGGGGAAAATGGGCTCTCAATACCCTCTTCTTGCGAAAAATTGGAAATAGATTTGTGAATGTGTTTGTGAATGGAAATGGATGAGATTGGATGCAATAGCATAAGAATGGGAGGGGAGATGTGATTTTGGTTGGATTTTTGGGTTTGTGGGTTCTTGAAGTGTTCTTAAATTTTGGTTTTGGAAAAAAAATGAGGTAAGTTTCTTGTTTCTCCTTCTTTTCCTTATTCTTCTTTATTTGAATGTCATGCTCACCCTTAAGGGAGCATAGGACATCCCTATTAGAATTTCATCTATATAAAAATGAGTAGAATAGATTCAATTTGATTTTTTTTAAATGTCAATTTTGTGTGTTCATCATGCCAAAATTTTCCAAATTTTTTGGAATTTGAATTTCATGTCATAAAATGGTTGTTGTGGTACTTTTCATTTTTTGAAATTTTGATTTTTTGAAAAGAAATTGAAGCTCCTTTAATGGATTTTGCATGTAATTTCTAGTTTTTGGCATTTATTAAAAACTAAAAATGAAGCTTGAAATGATCTACACTTAAAATCAGGCCTTCCCAAAACAACAAAACTTTTCTAGGTGTTAGTATGTCTAAGTTATCAACTAGAATGTAAATATTCTTAAATCTAAATAAAAGATACTTTAGGTTTAATTTAGAAAAATTGAATACATAGAACAAAGGTTCCCCTCAATACCTTTCCAACACTACAAGAGATGCAAAAATTAGAGATCTAAAGAAAACATTATGAGTTTGAAGGTTCAAAAAAAAGATTTAAATTCAATGAGAAATTAAATTTATTTGCAATAAAATATAATAATGAGACCTACACCACTAGAAAGTGCTCAAAACCAACTTTTCAATGATATCTTATTTTCCAAAATTTGATACTTGAGTCAAAAGTGATGGCTTCTAGAAGAAAACTATCCAATTTGAGCTTGAAAGGGAAAAAAAGGAATTTGATGATGATCAAGTGGCTATCAAATTTAAGTTAGCCACATGATGATCATAATTTGACTGTCAAATTTAAGATATTCTATAATGATGGTTGTTTGGCTATCGAATTTAAGACAATATTCGATGAAGGTCATTTAGTGATCAAATTTAACATAGTCATGTGAAAAGTTGAAATTTTCCTATCACAAAAATATGAAGTATCATATATAAAAATGGATGTTTTTGGGCTTTCTAGATTCAATGTAGAGGTCTATCCTAGCCCAAAATACTCCAAAATGAACCAACAATACAAATCCACAAAAAAGAAACCTTAAATATGGTATTTTTATCAAGTTTTTATGATTATCTAGTTCATCATTTGATGCAAGAGAAGAAATTACTCAATTTTTTGAGATACACCAAGATTTTCATCCTAGTAAAATTTTAAGCCTAATTATCTCTAAAATCTCAAAAGGGCCTTGTAGATTTAAAGCTTTGATACAATGTTACTGCCACTCAAGGATTGAAGCTCCTAGGGTCACTTGCAAAACTAAAAATAACCTTCTACAAGAGAGAAAAGAAAGAGCATAGACTTGCAATAATAAATGCAAAATAATTAGATCAAATGTAATCAATGAATGCAATACACTACAATGCAATGAATTTATTTGGTATATCATTTTCTTCTTTTGGATCATTGAATGTGATTTTAATAATGATACAAAGAAATAAAATGTAATTTAAATCTATAAAATTTTAAATTGAATGGTTAAGAATATTAAAATATCAAATCTTTAATATTTAAATTTTATAGTTACCACCAATATGCTTGCTATTTTTCCACCTATATAAAAAATAAAATATGATGGTGCAAGTGGTCAGAATATTAAGCAAAATATTTCATATGTTACATAATCAAACATATATTTATGAAACTATTTTTTTTTGTGGTTTGACATCTCTCAAAAAATATCAACTCCAAGTCTATATTCTTGAAAAGGAAAGATGCAATAGAGGAGACATGATCAATATGATATTTTTGAATAAGAAATATTTTTATAAATATTCTTTAAAATATAAAACTATAACCTAAACTAAATGAAATTATCTTTTACATTCTAAAATATCTATAAAGCATCCCCTCTTAACTATTATTTTATAGCCTTGATGGTCTTAATGCTTCTTTCTTAACAATGGCCAATTGGGATCCAAACTTACTAAAAGTAGTTGAAAAACACTAGAGTAAGTTACCTAGTTATTATATGAAATAATGGATAGTCTATTTTCCTACTAGGCTTGTGCTAAATTTGAATATATTCTACTAAAATATGAGCATCTATGTTTGGAGCTCAAATCTTAGTTTTCTTTATAATATGATGTACATAAGTGAAACCTCCTCCTATATATAGTGTTAAATATTGATACTATTCTCATCCAATGTTAAGGGTTGCATCTCTAATCCATTGAACTAATAAATTATGTGGTCATAACATACAAATGGTAGCCCATAAATTATTCCAAAAGGATAATCAACTTAAAATATTTTGAATGTGCACAAGTATAGAAGATGATACCCTAAAGGGACAATACACTACAATTAACACTTCTATGTGATCATTTTGAATTTGAGTTATAATGGAATTATTGGCACTATACACCACTAATTTTTAATGCACTTATTTAAGAAATCAAGAAAATTAATTAAGTAATTGGAGATTTGTTCTGATTATATTGAAAAAATAGATTTTCAAGGGATCTAGAACCCTTTACAACATAAAAGATGAAAATCTACTCAAATAGAAAGACATTCAAGCATCAATAGTAGCCAAAAGTAATCCAACACAAAAAAAATAGTGACCAAACAAAAACTAAATAGAAAACGTAAAAAAAGACACTACTTAATATTCTTCAAGCTATTAGCCACCTTGGTCTCTTGGTTTTGATGAAGATTGACCATATCTAGTAGTTCTTGTTTTCCTCCTCAAAGGTCTTCCTAAGGTTTCCCCTAGTCCTAGTACATGGGCCCTTGGCCTCATCTTTTCCACCCTTCTTCCCCTTGCCCTTTGAAGATTGATCTTTCTCCAACATCTTTGCAAAGTAAATTTGGTCTTCCCTTAATTGACTAATCTTACTAAATAAGACCTCCAGGGATTCCACACTATTTTTTACCGAATAGTGACTAACTTGCAACAATTTCTTGATATCTATATTTTTTTCATTATTCTTAGCCTTCATTTTAGAAAGGAAATTCTCACACTGGGTCTTAAAGTCTAAAAAGGAGCATTCCAAATCAATTAGTCTCTTAAAAAAAAAATCTGAAGAAGAACCCTTCAACACATTTTGCATATTTTCTTTTAGACACCTACTATAATGTTCAACTTATTAAATTCCTAATCACCCACTTGGAAAGTTTAAAAGTGCACATTGACCTTGAACATGCCATATCCAGAAGCTCAAACATTGTAGTATTGGAGCTTTTTTGTCTAGTATTATTTAGATATTTTATTTCTATGAGATTTTAAAGATTCAAAATTATATGCCATCATCCCTCAAGCATGACAAGCTAGTGAAAGGAAATGTTACTGTTATCACCTAGTACCCTCAACCATTGTCAATACCCCTTAACCTATCTAATTTCATCCTCATTGGTAGCTTAGGCTTTTTGTGTAGTGACAATCGGTCTAAGTTAACAAAATCAGTGACTCTACTGGTGAGGGTTTGACTCCTACTCTTGACACTCTTTTCGTCTCCCATTCAACTAAGTCCATCAAGCTCTTGAATGGGGGTAAACTATTACCATGTGGGACCCTCAAACCTTGTCGATACCCCTTAACCTCTCTGATGTTTCCCTTACTAGTAGCTTCGGCTTTTGTTGTAGTGGCATTCAGTCTGAGTTAACAAAACTGGAAAATTTACTAGGGAGGGTTCAACTCCCACTCTTGACACTATTTTCATCTCACAATCAACTAAGTTCATCGACCTCTCGACCAACGGGTAAATTGTTGTCATTTGGGACTCTCAACCCTAATCGGTACCCCTTAACCTCTTTGATGTCACCCTCATTGGTAGCCCACAATTTTGGTGTAGTGACAATCGATCTGAGTTAACAATTACCAATATAATAACTACTTTTAAAATCTCCAATCCTATAACTACCAAGCCTATTGCTAGTGAATATATAATTTCAATGATAATTTTACATGAGCACTCATTTTTGTACAATCTTATGGATGGATTACTTAAACTCTTAAATTTTGGTGTTGAAAGTTAGAACTATGGTTGACACACCATATAATTCCACTAACATTATTTTAATAAAAAAATTCAATAAGTAGTCATTTTGTTTAAATAAAAATGAATTGCTAACTTAAACTCTAAACAATCTTTAAATGTGTTGTTGAAAGTTAAAATTAACTTGAAAGAGAAAAATTAAAGTGAGGACAAGAGTCTATAGTGTGTTTCCATAGAGGATGAGGGGAAGCTCTAGGGCTCTATAGCTTTGTACTTGATTTTGATGTAAAATTAAATGTAGGGATCTCAAACCTCATAAATGATCTACACATAACTAATATTTTCTTATATATGTGTTATTTTAAAGGCCTTTATGATGCTTTAGGTTCAAATAAATGCTTGTTTTAATTTGAATTCTTAGATGAAGTTCAAAGTTTGAATAAAAATTATTTGTGAAGCAATTATAATGATAGATGCTTGCTTATCATTATTGTGAATATAAACGCTCAAAAGAAAATATTTAAGTTTATTTTTAAATTTGGTTGCTAGTAATTAAATTTAAGAAAAATAAAATAAAATTGAAATGTGAGTATTAATAGTTAAATTTAGGAAAATAATAAGACCATTTTAAAATTTAGGTGTAAAAAATTATATTATATATTCAAAAATTGTAACAAATGTGATACATGCACCAAATGTTGAGCTATACATTCTCTTTCTATTTTAATATTTGGTGGTGGAAGTCACCAAACTGGACAATTATTGCACATTACTTTGAAGTTATACATTACATCTTCTTTCTATTTGGTTTAGGATGAGAAGTTGTACACTTGTGTGTAACTAAAATGATCAAATATGTATTTAATAGTAGAGATAGAATGACACTTGTGTGTATTTCGATTAGAAGTTATACCTTACACCTTTCTATTTCGTTTAGGATGAGACATTGTACACATTTGTGTATTCTAAATTGTCATATATGTATTTAATAGAAAAATCATGTTCTATGTGTTTGGACAAAAGAGTTGCAAAATTGCATAAACTAAAAATATTAAATGTGAGGACAAATACATAATATTTCATTTTAATAACATAATATTTAGTATGTAATCATTATTTGCAATAAATTAGACTGACTTAACTCTTACAAAAAACTAGATTTTGACTATCATTCTTTGTAATTTTCTATGGGATGATGAGTAGTTGTACACATTTTTGCGTATCAATAAAATATATTATGTTAAATTATGATTGATACTTTCTTAAATATTTATTGATATTTTTATAGTCAAACAATAGTAAAAATATATTCAATTAATAAATGAAATTAGATTAAGCACCTGTCGATAAGATAAGGGATGATATCACACCAATTGTAATTGATGCCCAATTTTGACTTCCATTCCTTAAAGCTCAAAAAATCATGTAGCTCAATTAGAATCCTTAATGGGTTCCTTATTAGAAACCCTCTCAATTTCTCACCAACTAACAACTATTAATATATGCTCAACTACTAATGGGTCTTCTCCCCTACATATTTTCTTAACTTTTGTCAAAGCTCAACTAATACTGGGTCTTCTCAACTACTACTACTGGGTCTTCTCCCCACATATATGCGAATTTACTAGGTATTCGAAGCTTATCCACACTCCGGATGTATTGAGCATATATTAATTTTGAGGGTAGGACTAGTAGTTGAGAAGACCCAGTAGTAGTTGAGCATATATTTTCTCAACTATTAATATGCTCAACTACTACTTCCATTCCTTATTGGCTGCTAGAAGTCAAAGCTCTGAATTCATTTACACGGGATTGACCGCACTACTTCGGCCCTGGTCTTTCATTGCAATAGCTTGATTGTTTTCTATTTATATTGGATAATGAACATTAAACATAGCACCATCTATGCACTACTTCAAGCAATTTTTAAGAAAAATACAAAGGCTATGGTTATTGAAATGGCGATAAAGTATTTGGTCCTAGTATATACTTTGATTATTGCAGCTCATAATTGCAATTCATTAGCAGTGGATGGTGGAGATACGCTACTATTGGGGGCTTCGATCAGTGGAAATCAGACCATAATGTCAAAGAATAGCACGTTTGCTTTAGGATTTTTCAGTCCGAGAGGGACGGATAATTGGTACATTGGTATCTGGTATGCACAAGTCTCCCCGAAGACTATAGTTTGGGTAGCTAACAGAGATAATCCAGTCAGAGGTACGCCCGGCGTTCTGAATTTTTCGAGCAACGGTAATCTCATAGTGCTTGATCGAAAGGGCCAGTCGGTTTGGTCGACTGACAATGGCCGGAAAGGAACGCGGGCAATGATAGAGGACTCTGGTAATTTCATTATGCTGGACGGTCACAACGAGTCTGAGATTGTTTGGGAGAGTTTCGCGCATCCGGGAGATACATGGTTGCCTGGCATGAATATGTGGAAAGGCATGAAGCTGACTTCGTGGAAGAGTTCTGTGGATCCTGCAATTGGGCTTTTCTCTATGGGAATGGATAAGTCTCCAGGAAAGACGAATTTGGTGATGACCTATAACAACAGTGTTCCATATTGGTCCACTGGAGAGTGGACTGCGAATTATTTTTCTAGGATTCCGGAGTTGCAAGACGATGACACAATGAAAATGTTCTGTGTGAGGATTTTTCCTTTAGCCATATACTTCAATTTTACCATATTCCTGACAAAACATAATCTCATGGGGCGGATCCTGATAAATGAGAAGGGCCAATTACGAGTTTACTACTGGAAGGATGATGGTACATGGAATCTGGGCTGGACGACGTACGGAGTTCAATGCAGTGTCTACGATATCTGCGGGGTGTATGGAGTGTGCAATGCGAATGAAGTGTGTGGTTGTGCTCATGGCTTCACGCCCATGCACGACTCTCAAGGTTGGCCCTTAAGTGGCTGTGCTCGACAGAAACCCCTGCAATGCTCTGTCACAGAGGGCACCACCGACGGCTTTTTGGAAGCCAAGAATCAACACTTGCCCGAGGAAGAAGCTGTCCCATACAACAACGAGCGAACACAGCAAGGCTGCCGGACTGCTTGTCTCAACAATTGCTCCTGCACAGCCTTTGCTTTCTCTATTTCTGATCAACCCGTCTGCAAACTGTGGTTTCGGGATTTGTTCAAAATACGAGTTTCTTCTGACGGCCAATCGGTCTTCATTAGGATGGCTGCTTCTGAGTTGCCGCACTCAACATCAGAGCGAAGTAGCAAAGCCCCTGCACGTAGAGTCTTATTTCCTGCTGCCGCCGCTGCTTTCTTTGTTGTTTTGGGTGTCCTGTTGGCCGTATTTATTGTGTGTAAACGTCGAAGACTGCGGATGAAAAGCAAAGAAGAGGACGTGCCAACATCGCTTAAAGCATTCGCTTATAAAGAGCTGCGAATTGCAACCAATAATTTCAAGCATGAGCTGGGGAGCGGAGCATTCGGCTCTGTATTCAAGGAACTCTGCCGGACAACACGCTTGTGGCGGTAAAAAGATTAAAGGGTTCTGCAAGGGGAAAAGCAATTCCGTGCAGAAATAAGCACCATCGGAAGAATACAGCACGTAAATTTGGTGAGGCTCTGGGGATTTTGCGTAGAAGGCTCTCGAAGGCTACTGGTGTATGCCTACATGCCCAATGGCTCTCTAAATTCCTTCCTCTTCAGTGAAGATGAAAAAGCAGACAAGGTGTTGGATTGGAAGACTCGTTTTGCGATCGCACTGGGCACTGCCCGAGGATTAGTTTATCTCCACGAAGAATGCAGGGAGCGCATTATTCACTGCGACATTAAGCCTGAGAACATCCTGCTGGACGACGACTTCAGCCCGAAGGTGGCAGATTTTGGGCTGGCAAAGGTGGTTGGCAGAGATTTCAGCCGCGTATTGACGACAACGAGAGGAACACGAGGGTACTTGGCCCCCGAGTGGATCTCCGGCCTTCCTATCACTTCCAAGGCAGACGTATTCAGTTTTGGTATGACGTTGCTGGAAATTATATCGGGTCGTAGAAATCTGGACTTGAGCGCGGAGGAGAGCAGGTTGTACTTCCCTACCTGGGCTTCATCTCAAATTCAGAGGGGAAACATAATAGGCCTTGTGGATGTAAGAATAGCAACGGAGGCGAATATCGAAGAGTTGAGAAGAGCCGCTTTGGTTGGGAGTCTGTGCATTCAAGACGATGAAGATGAGAGGCCGAGCATGGGTGAAGTGGTGAAGATATTGGAAGGGACGATGGAGGCTCCTCAGCCACAAATTCCGAGGTGTCTAGAGATGCTGGTGGGTCAGATAGAGAACGACGACAGTATTACCTTATCTCAAGGTCCATGGAAATCAAGTGTTTCCGGGCCCGCAAAAGAATAGGTAGTTTTATGGAGGGCTAGTTATATTATAATTAAAGGAAACACTTCTGCTAGATATAGGTAATCACGACACTGGTGCTAGTTATATAGACCTTCAAATTTGTATTTCGTATTATATTCGTAGTTTTCTTGTTCTATATTTCTAGTATATTTAGAAGTTACGATTAATCAAACTAATTTTAATAATATATCTATATATATTTTGTTGTATTTTGTTTTTATTCCATACTTTAAAGTATTCTTGATTATTTTTATTTTATTTTAATAATATTATGTAGATTCAAATAAAAAATATATAATTTCTTTATTAAAATTAGAAAATTTCAATCGATTACAAATCTTCATAAGATAATAATTTTTTTATAGATTAAGCATTTACTAAAAAATTACAAAGTTTTAACTCTTATTATATATGTCAAAGTGCTTAATAGTAAATAAAGGCTTGTTTAATCACATAAACATATTTTTTTTCCCTTTTTTCTTTAACTTACAACCTTCTTTTAGACTTTTAACCTACAAGTATGAGATGTTTTAATCCACTTATTTTTATGCAATTATTGTATATTAATATATTTTACAAGAATGTAAAAGATGTTATAAAATAATGGTCCTACAACAATTCCATACCTTACGCTAAATATTTATATATTGATGTCATTGTTAATTAAAATTTAATGATTTTTTTCCCATAATTTTCTTTGCTCTACATAATGATGTGATAATCATTTTGTGTTTAATCTTTTATTATGATACAATATTTCTTCAAATTATTCATTGCACATTTATTAAAATTAAATACTGCTATATTATCTTATTCAACAAATAATGGTTGACTTAATTGCTATATACCATATAATATACAAGGAAAATACAGGTGCAATTTTAGGAATAGTGGAACTATGGAAGGATGAAAGTGGGTAGTAGTTGGATTTTTATGCTTGGCGCTACCTTTAAATAATCTTCAGCACTTGGATATTTTGGATATTTGAACAAATTATCTAAATGAAGTCAAGATTTTTAATTTTGGGGAAATTTTACATAATAAAAAATAACATATTTGTTGGGATTGAGATGTCTCAACCTTAGATTCCTAATATTGATTAGTTTAAAGTATTATTGTATTTGTATGTATTATTTAATTGCCTACATTGTCTTGTCATCAATTAAGACCCACTGGCTAGGTGGCACTCCCATTGGAGGTGACTCGAAGACACATCATCATCCCAACTGGAGGTAGGCGTCCCACTTTGAAATCTTGGACCTATGGAAAGTTATGAGTGGTTATGACAGATTCTATGATGTGTCATAAGGTATTTTTTGCATGGAGAAAGTTGGCACCCAAGTTGGGTTATGACAGGTTGTAAGAGAATTGAGTATTCTTGATTGGTTATGACAGAATCTCTTACAACTATAAGTGGTGTTAGTTATGATAGATTCTATGATAGCTATAAGATTTGTAAGAAATTTGTCATCGTATACTTTTAGCATCGTTTGGGTGCCCAAACTTGAGGAAGGAATATTTGCATGTTATGGCAACTGTAAGGGATGTAAGGGAATATGTTACATGTGTCCAAATGCATGTTATGGAATGGAATATTGTGCCATGTAGATTTGGAAACCCATACTCTTCTAGATGCTTCTTCTTGTTTGCATCTTTCTATATATTGGATGCCTTGCATTATAGAATGCATAGTTTGTTTGTAGGTAACAAAGTGTTGTGAGATTCACTCCAAAATAAAGTGTTTTTTTCAAAACACTTGTTGAAGAAGCTTTACAGTTGGGGTTGCACTGTAATCTTTATTTCAGATAATACAATAGTACTATTCTTTTGGAGGGTGGGGTTTTTTACCCGAAAGGGTTTTCCCCACGTATATTTGATGTTGTTTATTTGATGTGTTCTTGTTGTTTTTACCTTCTATTCTCTATATGTATTTATGTATTTCTATTTTATGTAATCAAATAAAGTGTTATATATATATATATCATTCCTTTTGCACATCAATAATTAGCTTCACACTTTTAATCACAACATTTATAATGCACATAACTGAATCAAAGCATATTGATACCAAACATGTAAATATACAAAATTCCAACAATTGACATGTTGAGGAACCTCATCTTGAATAAACGATGATTCATACACACCATTTAGAGCCATAAACATAATCATTACAAAAATCACAAGGAAATAGTGAAGCTGAAACACTAGTCTCACATTAACAAGATATAAATATGAAGGACACTACACCTAGGATAATTTATTTTCATGTTTTGTAGGGGAGCCTTACAAAATCATATATTTTTGGAAGTACCTTTATTTATTGAAAGGTGTTAAGAGGACATGAGAGAAAGCATGAGAATGTTGTGTAGTTGGAATTCCATATAGATGACATGAACAGGTATTTTTGGTAGTTTAGGCACCACTTTAGTCAATGATATGTCTCATTGAAATCTATTTGAATTTTGTATATTTTCAAACAATGTGGTTATTGTAAAAATTTGGACGTATAGGGTATGTGCATGGAAATGGGGACCAAAAGGGGGTTAAAAGTGATCATTTCTTTTTAAATCAATAAAAATTAATCTTCAATAAAAAAAATAAAAATAGTTATGCTCAAAATTTAAAGATGTGACAAGAACAAGATTCATAGTGCTCAGAATATATTTTCTATATATATATATTTTTAAATGGTGGATATTAAGAGATTCAAATAGGGAGATTACATAAAGTGCTCCTATTTTTTTCAAAAAATATAATTTAGTGTGTGGTTTGCTCCCTCTAAAATGGTGACATTTAAAAAATATTTCACAAATCATTTTGGTAGAAAATGGACTAGCATCATGTAGTTTTTGCATAATGTCTTTACTAATTTTTAAATAGATATATGATTATTTTACTAAATTTTAAAGTGGGCACATTCTAAAAAATAAAAAGTTGAGGGTGTTGCCCTTTTTTTTTTGAAAGAAACAAAAAACATTTTTTTAATGTGTATAAAATATAGTCTAAAAAGTAAAATGTAATTTGTTTCAGATTTGAATAAATAGATAAAAAATAACATAAAAATACTATAGATACATTTTTAGTGACAAGGAAAATACCAGCGAAAACATTGAATATCAAAATTTTAACATATTTGAAATGTAGAAAATATTACATGGTTATAAAGATAAGAGAAAGTTTGATGTTAGTGTAGTATATTTTCAGACCAACATTGAAAACTATGAAAAATTGATGGAGATTGTTGGAGTAAATAAGTCATAATTTGATAATTAATATATTATTAGATGCTTTTTTACTTTAATTACTTAAGCTAAACTTAGGAGTTGTTTTTTATATTAAATTAAACTAAATATAGGACTTGAGTTGTCTCATTGCATGAGATTAAGACACTTGTCACAATCTAATCAAATCCTCATCTAGTGTTTGTTTTTTATGCTTTTATAAGCATTCACCTTCACTATAATCATTCATTAAGGTAAATTGTATCAATACAAATTCTCAAGTTGTTGAGCATACAATCTTTCTTTGATGTATCCTTTGTGATTAGATAATTTCTTAAAATTTCTTTCTCAAAACTATAGGGTTCAATCATCAACTGCAACATGGTATCAATGGACCAAATCTGTAGCCTCCTATTTAAATTTTAAGACATCAGTATTTGAGAAATTTTTTGGTGCATCTTGGAGAAAAATAAACCTCACCATTGAGGGCAAGAGCTTACACAAATGAATTTTTACATAAAATTCACCTACTTTTGGTGGCAAGGGTTTTGAAGGCAATTTTTTTACTAGGGGCCTTGGTATGGACCCTGTATGGCTATTGTACAATTGGAATTAAAAAAAAATAGTGCTTAGTGCTTATAGCACTGAGCACATATACATAGAGCAACACCCTATGAGATGCACCCATAGGTGCCTCCCCTAGAGGACCACCACCTTTAGCCCCTATGACCTACAACACTTGTGGTGGTCTTATCAATCCTCAAGTGCTAAATCTTAGCCTCACCACTTGCTCAAGCACCCACCATGGTCATCCACATGACTAGGCGCCCTAATCAAGCCCTTTGCACTTGCAACAGGTCACCCATGTAGCCACAGGTTGAATTATTTAGCCCCAGATCAGCCTCCTAAGTTAGATTGGACTTCTTTTAGTAAACAAGGATAAATCAAGCATTTGATCTCTTTCATTTGAAAACTTTATATCATTGGAAAGGTGGTTCTGAGCTCAACTTATTGGTGTAGGTTTTTTTTCCATATTTTTCTTGTGATTT
>VDFB02000017.1:211057675-211229218 GCA_007258455.2 Sequoia sempervirens
CCCTCCTACCCCCTCTCCCTCTCTTAGATCTCTCTCTCTCTCAAACCTCTCCCTCCTACCCCTCTCCCTCTGTTAGGTCTCTCTCTCCCTCTCTCAATCCTCTCCCTCCTACCCCCTCTCCCTCTCTTAGGTTCTTTCCTCTCAGTCACTCCCTCTGTCTCTATCCCCTCTACCCTTAATTGTAAACCTTACAAACTTCACCCTTAAATCCTCTACCCTCTACCCTTAGCCCTTCCCTCCTTTATCTCTCTCTCACTCCCTCTAGCTCTCTCCCTAGTATCCTTAATCCTCTACCCTATAAATGTACCATCTAAAGCTTTTAAAAACCAAATTTATCATAATGCGAGCACGTTATTAACCAGTAGAGATATGTTCGTTTAGGATTAAATAACGCACTTGCGTTATCACTAAAAATAGTAAAAAATCACAATATACCCAGGAACCTTGTAATTTAAGTGTTTTTGTGTTAAATAAGGGCTTTACTGACCATTTATCATGTAATAGGGATGTTTACATTAGGAATGGTCCTCTTTCACTCCCAAACACGCGGAATCGCTTTGAGCTACATTAAACCAGATCAATCCCTTAAGGGTACAAAGGGAAAAATGTCTGCAAACTTCAAAATGAGGTTACTCAGATGCTGTGACACTTATAAAATTCATGTTTGATCGTATGGGATCGTGTTGGGCCCCTCTACAATAACCTCTCTTGATTTTCATTATCTCTGAGTGGTTTTCCCGTAGTCTCTAGTTTTCAGTTGATGAAAAAAGTGTCAAATGGAAGTAGTGGAAAGTTGCAAAGTGGTGAAATTTTTGTTCTGCAACTCATGTGACCAAATGAACTGTTCCAACATGTCTAAATAGGCATGGTCCTTTTTCGCACCCAAACACATGGAATCACTCTGAGCTACATTCAACTGAATTGATCCCTTAAGTGTCCAAAGGGGAAAATGCCTGCAAACTTCAACATGAGGTTACTTGGACACTATGATGCTTAGAAAATTCACGTCTAATCCTATGGGATCATGTTGGGCCCCTCTACTATAATCTCTCTCGATGTTCATTATCTCAAAGTGGTTTTCCCGTAGTCTCCAGTTTTTAGTTGATGGAAAAAGTGTCAAATCGAAGCAATGGAAAGTTGCAAAGTGGTGCAATATTCATTTTGCTACTTGTGTGTCCAAATTGACTATTCCAACATGTCTCAATAGGAATTTTCATGCTAGGCATGGTCCTCTTTTGCACCCAAACACACAAAATTGCTCTGAGCTACGTTCAACCGAATTGATCCCTTAAGGATCTAAAGGGAAAAATGCCTGCAAACTTCAGCATGAGGTTACTTGGACACTGTGATGCTTACAAACTTCCCATCTAATCCTATGGGATTGCGTTGGTCCCCTCTATAATAACCTTTGTCAGATTTTGTTATCTCGGAGTGGTTTTCCCGTAGTCTCCAATTTTCAGTTGATGGAAAAAGTGTCAAATGGAAGCAGTGGAAAGTTGCAAAGTGGTGCAATTTTTTTTTTGCAACTCATGTGACCAAATAGACTATTCCAATGCATCTGAATAGAAATTTTTATGCTAGGCATGGTCCTCTTTCACACCCAAACACGCAGAATCGCTCTGAGCTAAGTTCAATTGGATTGATCCCCTAAGGGTCCAAAGGGAAAAATGCCTGCAAACTTTAGCATGTGGCTACTTGGATGCTTAGAAACTTTCCATCTAATCCTATGGGATCGTGTTGGGCCCCTCTACAATAACCTCTCTTGGTTTTTATTATCTCGAAGTGGTTTTCTCGTGGTGTCCATATTTCAGTTGATGGAAAAGGTGTCAAATGAAAGTAGTGGAAAGTTGCAAAGTGGTGCAATTTTCATTCTGCAACTTGTGTGACCAAATGGAAATTTCCAACACATTTGAATAGGCATTTTTATGCTATGCATGGTCCTCTTTCACACCCAAACATGTGGAATCACTCTGAACTAAGTTCAATCGGATCGATCCCTTAAGGGTCCAAAGGGAAAAATGGCTACAAACTTCAACATGAGGTTACAAGGACATTTTGATGCTTAGAAATTTCTCATCTAATCCTATGGGATTGCATTGGTCCCCTCTACAATAACCTCTCTCATTTTACATTATCTCAGAGTGGTTTTCCTGTGGTGTCGAAGTTTCAATTGATGAAAAAAGTGTCAAATGGAAGTAGTGGAAAGTTGCAAAGTGGTGCAACTTTTGTTCTACAACTCGTATGACCAAACGAACTATTCTAGGACATCCAAATAGGCATGCTTACACTAGGCATGGTCCTTTTGCACCCAAACATGTGCAATCGCTTTGAGCTATGTTCAACCGAATCGATCCCTTAAGGGTCCATAGGGAAAAATCGTTGCAAACTTCAACATGAGGTTACTCAGACACTATGATGCTTAGAAAATTCTTGTCTGATCCCATGGGATTGTGTTAGGTCCCTCTACAATAACCTCTCTTGGTTTTTTGTTATCTCGGACTTGTTTTCCCGTGGTGTCCAAATTTTAGTTGATGGAAAAAGTGTCAAATGGAAGTAGTGGAAAGTTGCAAAGTGGTGCAACTTTCATTCTGCAACTCGTGTGACCAAACAGACTATTCCAACACGTTTGAATAGGCATATTCTCAGTAGGCATGGTCCTCTTTCTCACCCAAACACGTTGGTTTGGCCAAAAAAAATTGGAGGGGGGTTTAGTTCATTTTGGGTTCATTGGTACAAAAAACATGTAAAAACAAAATATATATCTATGCAACCTAGAAGCATGAATTAGGATTAGAATATCACATATGATCATATAAACAAAAAAATAACCATAAACTTGAATTTCATTTAAAACAACAAAATCAGCAAAAAAAAGGGTTTTGTAACCTGCAAAAAAATGTGAATAAAATCACACTAATTTTCGTGTGAAAAAAAACCATGAGACCATAGCTTGTTGCTTACTATTATGCTTTGATAGATTTTTTCCAAGCATCCATAGCTTGTTCGAAAGTACTTTTTTTAGGCTTTTAGCTATAGCAGCAAGACAGTGAATTGTTTGATAAAATGCATTGGTAGACATGTATGAAAAATGTGGTGGCATAGAAAAGGCAGTGAACTGTTTTAAAAAATGCCTCAAAGAAATGTGGTCTCATGGTGATGGAATGGCATGACTAATGCCATGATAAGAAAATTGTTGTGGATTGTCATGGCATTCCACCACCATTGAGACCACATTTATTTGAGGCTTTTATTCAAACAGTTTGCTACATTGTCTATGCTATTGCTTATTAAATTATGCTTTGACAGATTTTTTCCAAGCATCCATAGCTTGTTTGGAAGCACCTATTTTAGGATTTTAGCCATAGGAGCAAGGAGGTGAACTGTTTGAAAAAATGTTTCAAAGAAATATGGTCTCATGGTGATGGAATGCCATGATGAATGCCATGACAAGAAAATTTCTATGGATTGTCATGGCATTCCACCACCATTGAGAGCACATTTCTTTGAGGCTTTTATTCAAATAGTTCACTGGGCCTTGTCTATGCTATTTCTTATTAAATTATGCTTTGATAGATTTTTTCCAAGCATCCATAGCTTGTTTGGAAGCACCTATTTTAGGATTTTAGCCATAGCAGCAAGGAGGTGAACTATTTGATAAAATTCCTTTGGTAAACATGTATGAAAATGTGGTAGCATAGACAAGGCATTGAACCTGCTTGAAAAATGCCTCAAAGAAATGTGGTCTCATGGTGATGGAATGGCATGACGAATTCCATGAAAGAAAAATTGCTATGGATTGTCATGGTATTCCACCACCATTGAGACCACATTTCTTTGAGGCTTTTTATTCAAACAGTTCGCTGCCTTGTCTATGCTATTGCTTATTAAATTATGCTTTGATAGATTTTTTCCAAGCATCCATAGCTTGTTTGGAAGCACCTATTTTAGGCTTTTAGCCATAGAAGCAAGGAGGTGAACTGTTTGATAAATACTTTGGTAAACATGTATGAAAAATGTGGTAGCATAGACAAGGCAAGTAGAACTGTTTGAAAAAATTCCTCAAAGAAATGTGGTCTCATGGTGATGGAATGCCATGATGAATGCCATGACAAGAAAATTGCTATGGATTGTCATGGCATTCCCACCATTGAGACCACATTTCTTTGAGGCTTTTATTCTAATAGTTCGCTGCCTTGTCTATGCTATTTATTATTAAATTATGCTTTGATAGATTTTTTCCAAGCATCAATAGCTTATTTTGAAGCACCTATTTTAGGCTTTTAGCCATAGCAGCAAGGAGGTGAACTGTTTGATAAAATTCTTTGGTAAACATGTATGAAAAATGTGGTAGCATAGACAAGGCAGAGAAGTGTTTGAAAAAATGCCTCAAAGAAATGTGGTCTCATGGTGATGGAATGCCATGACAATCCATAGATTGTTTGAAAGCACCTATTTTAGGCTTTTAGCCATAGCAACAAGGCAATGAACTATTTGATAAAATGCTTTGATAGACATGTATGAAAAATGTGTTAGCATAGACAAGGTAGTGAACTCTTTGAAAAAAATTCCTAAAAGAAATGAGGTCTCATGGTGATGGAATTCCATGACAATCAAAAGCATTTCATTGTCATGGCATTCCATCACCATGAGACCTCATTTCTTTGAGGCATTTTTTCAAAGAGTTCACTACCTTGTCTATGATATTGCTTACTATTATGCTTTTGATAAATTTTTTTGAAGCATCCATAGCTTGTTCAAAAGCACTTGTTTTAGGCTTTCATCCATAGCAACAAGGCAGTGAACTATTTGACAAAATTCTTTGGTAGACATGTATCAAAAATGTGGTAGTATAGACAAGGCAGTGAATTTTTTGAAAAAATTCCTCAAAGAAATGTGGTCTCATAGAATGCCATGACAACCAAATGCTATTGGGAGTTGCTCCTAGTTATTAGTTATGCAATGTGATGTAATTGCATAATTACTTAGGTTGACTTTGTAAAAACTATATATTGTAATTGAAATTTTGTCATCTATCAGCATCTAGTTAGTAGTTATGCAATGCGAAGCAATGATTTGAGTTTGAAATATGTGCAATGCAATGTAATCAATGATATCAATATAAACTACAAAAATCTATTTTTTACAATTTATTAGTTAAACTCTTTATTTTATTTTCTCTCTATATCTCTATGCTATGGAAATGCCTTTAAATTTTATTTTTTTTAAATTATCTTAGAAATTGTTCTACTTTTTTTTATTTTTTTAAAATCTGATTTAAAAAAAAAAAATTCTAGACTTTTTCCTAATTTTTTCAAAAAATCTTATACTTTTGGTTTGTCAATTTTTTCCCCAAAAGATTTTTGCTGCTATAGTATAAACACATATCTTTTTGTAATATCAAGAATACTTTTTGAAACTTCCATGCATTTCTAATCTAAAAGGAAAAGTCTTTTTCCTAATCCGTATGCAACCATGCTTTTGACATTGTCAGAAAGAGAAAATATGGACACCATCAATAAAAAATATTTGTATTAACCAAATAGCCATGTACACATACATCAATATATGTTGATATAAGTATAAAATATAGTTACAAAATAGCCATATAGGCTTACGCTCGAATGCCATATAGGCATACAATGTCAAATATATCCAATACAAGATATGTACAAAATTGCCATGTCTAGGCATACAAGAAAGGGATTTGGAATCAAAATTCATTTCTCTCCATGCTTTGGAAATATTTTTTTTCCCTTTTTTAGGTGATCTGATGGCAATAAGTTTGTTTTTCATTTATGCTGTGCTCGAGGAGTGCTCCTGCTCCTCCTCCTATAGTTTAGCTCCTGGCAAAGTCTTAACTATTACAATAAGAAGTAAAGACATTAATATATAGAAATTACATTATAAGAAATGATATATTTAACAAAATAATCACTTACTACCATCTCATGATCACTCTCCACGATGGAAATATTTGCATGCCAATGCTCATGCGTGCTCAAGCCCTGTATAAATGATCCAAATAGGAATTAAACTACAAATGAATAATGGTTTTATTTTTCACTAGAATTAACATCTATAACAACAAATGTAAATTCAAATTTAGTAATTTTCCTCATACCTCCTCTATCAGAGCCATGGAGGATTGTATAGCAGATGAAACACCGATATCCATTTCCCTTGTAACATTTGGAGGTGTTCCCACAACCAACATCTGAAAATAAAACAACAAATTATTCAACCACAAAAAAGTTACAATAGCGAGATCCATGTCATGACTTATAATGTATGAGATCTAATGAACAAAATTTTGAGTACAAGTATTAAGCTGTATATTTCAAGTAGGCCTTGGCACTTTGATAGGAAGACCAAGAATGATGGGGAGAAGAACACATACTCCATTTTAAAGGATGGGAAGACTTACAACCTTTCACCTCTCCTAGAAGAAGACAAGGAAAAGCATGAAGGGGCTAGTATTTTGATGGTGGGTGAGAAGGAGTTCATGAAGACCTTGAACAAAGGAGGAGGAAGAGGATTCTTCCTGATTATGATGCCAAAAAGTGAAGCAGATCTTCCCACAAAGAAGAAGGAAGATGCACCAAATGAAGTCCAAGAGTTGTTGGAAAGGTACAAGGACATAACGATGAATGAATTACCTAGTTCCCTACCTCCCATTAGGGATATGAGCCACCATATTGATTTGATTCCAGGGGCTGCATTGCCTAATAAGGCTACTGCTCAAAATGAGGAGATTACAAGACAAGTGCAAGAGTTGACAGATAAAGGGCTAGTGAGGAAGAGTTTGAGCCCATGTGTTGTTCCTACTATCCTAGCACCAAGGAAGGATGGGAATTGGATGCTTTACACTGATTCAAGATCCATTAATAGGATCATACAATCAGATATAGGTTCCCAATGCCAATAATGGAGGACCTCAAGGATTGTCCGTCAAGAGCATCTTATTTTTCCAAGATTGATATAAAGAGCGGGTACCATCAAATAAGGATCAAAGAGGGGGATGAATGGAAGAAAAAATTTAAGACTAAGGAAGGGCTCTATGATTGGTTGGTGATGCCCTTTGGGATATCAAATGGCCCTAGTACATTTATGTACCTTATGGATGAGGTATTGAGACATTTCATTAGAAAGTTTGTTGTAGTTTGTTTAGATGGAATCCTTGTGTTTAGTAGGTATAAAGAAGAACATTTGAAGCACCTTGACATGGTACTAAGGAGGTTACAAGAGGAGAATTTGTTGATCAACATGGAAAAGTGTGAATTCATGAAGGAAGAACTAGTCTACCTTGGTTTTGTCATCTCCAAGGGAAGTTTGAAGATGGAACCTTCAAAGGTGCATGCTATTCTTACTCAAGGCCAACACCAAAATCCATGGGAGATGTGAGAAGCTTCCATGGACTTGCAAACTTTTATAGAAAGTTCATCAAGAACTTTAGCCAAATTTGTGCACCAATCTTGGACACCATCAAAGGAGGTAACAAAGGGAAGTTTTCTTGGACCAATGAGGCTAATAAAGGGTTTGAATATCTAAAAATGAGAGTAGCACAATAGCCTATAATTGTGCTCCCTGATTTTGATAAAGTTTTTACCATTGAGTGTGATGCTAGCAATCAAGCAATAGGGGCTATTTTGAGCCAAGAAGGCATACTGCTTGTATTTTACAGTGAGAGGTTGAATGAAGCAAAGAGGAAGTATTCTTCCTATGATTTGGAATTGTATGCTATGGTCCAAGCCCTCAAAAAGTGGAGGCACTACTTGTTACCTAAATAATTTGTTGTTTGTACTGATAATCATGCCTTGAGTTCTTTGAATGCACAGGACAAACTCAGTCATAGGCACATGAAGTGGGTAGAGTCTTTGCAAGCCTATACTTTCACAATAAAGCATAAGAAGGGCCAAAAAAATAAGGTGGGAGATGCTCTGAGTAGAAGGTCACTTGTAGTGCAAGAGATCCAACTCCAAAGCATGGGGGTTGAAGCATTAAAGGATATTCATCATGAAGATTCATATTTCAAGGAGGTATACAATTTTTGTGAGCAGCATTTGAATTCTTTTCATGGTGAATTCTCTGAATTTTTATTGCAGAATGGTTTTCTCTTCAAAGGAAGCCAATTGTGTGTGCATAAATTGTCAATGAGGGAGAATATCATAAAGGAGAAACACAGTGGGAGTCTTGGAGGTCACTTTGGCCTTGACAAGACCTTAGAACAAGTTAGGAGATTTTACTATTGGAAAAAGTTATAGGTGGATGTCAGAAGGTATGTGGAAGGCTACATAATATGTCAAAGGGAAAAGGGAACTTCATCAAATGAAGGACTCTATCAACCACTTCCCATTCCCAATAGGCCTTCAAAGTGTGTAAGTATCAACTTTGTCTTGGGGTTGCCTAGAACCCAAAAAGGTTTTGATAGATCCTTGTGGTAGTTGATAGATTTAGTAAGATGGCACATTTTCTTCCTTGCAAATTCACCAATGATGCATCTCATATAGAAGGTCTCTTCTTTAAGGAGGTTGTTAGGATACATGGACTGCCTTTAAGCACTGTTTCTAAAAGGGATTCTAAATTCATTGGTCACTTTTGGATGACCTTGTGGAAGAAACTCAAGGAAAAAATATGTCCTTTAGTTCAACATACCATCCACAAATGGATTGAAAAACTCAAGTGGTGAATATATCATTGGGAAACCTCTTAATATGTGTTACCAAGGAGCATCAACAAGCTTGGGATTTGATTTTACCTCAGGCTGAATTCGCATATAATGACTCCATGAATAGGAGCATTGGTAGAAGCCCTTTTGAGGTAGTCTACGACATGCACCCTAGAGGGGTCTATGAACTAAGAGATATACAAGGAGTTGCTAGGAGAAGTGCTCAAGGTGAGGACTTTGTTGTTACAATCAGGGATATTCATCAACAAGTGAAGGAAACCCTTCAAAAGAATGTTGAGAAGTATAAGGAAAAGGCAGATTTAAAGAAGAGGAATGTCCAATTCAAGGTTGGAGACTTGGTGATGGCACACTTGAAGAAGGAGAGACTTCCAAAAGGAATGTAAACCAAACTCATGATGAAGAAGATTGGACCTTGCAAGGTGCTCTACAAGTTTGGCCAAAATGCTTATGAAATAGAGCTACCTCCTTGGGTGGCAATCTCTCCTATCTTCAACATTTCTGACTTGTATCCTTTCAAAGCTTTTGTGATATGATTGAGTGCTTGGTTCCTATCAAACTAATGATATGATTGATGTTACTAATTTTTTTTAAGGTGTATAAGACAGGTTTGGTGACTTTGATGGTTGGATAGGTGACTATTATGAAGCCCTTTGAGCAAATTGGTGATTAACCACAAGATGATAATCAAGATTTTGTCATAGTAGGAGTTTCTAACATATAAATAGATTGTTGCAGTCAAAATATGGCGAGTATAGTGCTTGATAATGGACTGATAATAGTGAGGTATGGTTTAATTGATTTGTTGCCTTGGTGAATAAATGAAAGGATGAATTGTTCAAGTGTCAATAATCAAGTTTATGTTGTTTTTATGGTGGTTGAGAATGATGTGAATCTAATTTATTAAGTCAAAGTTTTCTTTAATATGGTTTTTTCTTTGAATGAATCAATTGGAATACTAATTAGTGGAATGATGAATGATGGCCTATGGAATGGCAAGTAGAAGAGAATTTGAGTGGATTTTGATTGAATGAAAAGTAGATTTATGATGAAATTATATTTGATCTTCTCCTGATTCTATTTGGGATTGAAATCCCTTGAATAAATGATGTTGATGGTGTTTGTTGGATGCTCTGCATTAGATGTAACCTGATGATTGAGTGTTTTGATATGATGCTCTGCATCACTAACTGCCTTGTCTATGCTATTTCTTACTATTATGGTTTCATAGATTTTTTCCAGGCATCCATAGTTTGTCGTGGTGGTGCACCTTTGCACGCACATGCCTCCATGTGAAGTAATTGCATCGTGTTGCTTATGTTGACTTTCTAAACAACTATATTATACAGTTGAAATCTTGTCATTTATCATCTAGTTATTAGTTATGGAATTTGAAGTACTAATGCTTTGAGTTTGAATAATGTGTAATGCAATGCAACCAACAATATGAATATAAACTACACAAATCTATTAAGTAGAATTCATTAGTTAAGTTCTCTTTATTCTATTACCTCTGTGTACGTTTGAGTGAATCCACTGGCACTAGGAGGTGTTTGATTGAAACCACCAATATTATCCTATTCAACATCCAAAATCACATGTATTAAAATACCATTCGTAAAACAATGCTTTTAACATGTAATAAAATTATAATTGTTTACTAGTTACATACCCCACTAATAGGTGTACTGCATAAATAAGTAAGTGGAGGACTAGTGTATCTAGTCTCAACACTGTGACCCTGCAATTTTATTAAAATAATAAAACTAAATTAGTTAATCATGCATTTTAGAATCAAAATTTAATAAATTAAATTTAATGAACATGCTGACTTTTACCTGGTTATCAATGCCATATGCACGATGCAAAATGTCAGTCGTCCTCTCCATCCCCATAGCAACATTCAAATCATGTGTAGTAGCATATGGATCCTATGTAGCAGCATATAGATCCTGCGTAGTAGCCTCCTATGTGCCAATCAGGTCATATGAACAAGTCGCCCCGCAAGATTGACACACATGGGTTCAAAGGCCACCACCCGAAGACTCCCCTAGATGGCATTGTACAATAGGGCTACTATGATGGATGACACTCTAGCTCAAAGTGTTGATCACCTGTAATGTCTCTACGTCAGTACTCTCCTTCGCAACAACAGGCATAACAATGTGCTCATGAGGCAGCCTAGCGAGAGGTCATCTCCCTTGCCATGCAGGATCTGGTTGTACACCGGGTCTATCCTGAGCTGAGCCCCCACCTCTCCCTTGGAACTCCCTCATATCAAAATAATTTTGGATTTGGTTCAATATGAACTCACTGTATAGTTTCCTAAGAAAATAGTAGGGGACTTCACAATTATTATTCTACGGTGGGTAATCAAAGACCAAATACCATCTATCATAAAAATGGTTCCTAATCTCTTGGTGGTGGCAACAATGAATAGGAAACCTCTTTGCATTGAGGGTAAGATTTTGATTTGTTTTAGGGTCAGTGAATAGAGAGCGCAAATCACCTTTAGTAATTTTTAAATCTTTTACTTGTTTATATGATAATTTGTCTACATAATATGCCCTGGCTGCCTGCCTCCTATCTTGCCATCCAGATATTTGTTGGGTAATTGCATCTACATTTTTTAACATCTCTTTCAATGAATTTGATAGTGTCGTTCTTTATGTGGTTGAAGCATTTGGATCACTCAAGCTACTGATAAGATCCTCAAGTTGTTTTCTATTGTTGTCAATTTCACTCAGATTTTCTTGAGTGCCAAGAGGGTATTGAGTGATTGGTGGGGGGGGGTTGATTTTCTTGTTGAGGTTGATTTTGTTGAGGATTTTGTTGTTGAGGATTCGCCTCCTCTTCTTGTTGATGATTTGTAGGATTTCCTACAATTTTTTTTTAAAAAAATCAAATCTAACCTAAAACAAACAAAATCAATTTCAAACTAAGAAATTCAAAACAAATAGCAGACAATACTTACCTCCTGCACCTCTTTGTCATCATGGATCCATATTTGCAAATAAAATCCAACTATTGTTGATAAAATTTGTAGAAATCCTTCCTCCTAGAATGCGAGCATGAAAGTAAGGGTTTTTGGCTGTGGGCAGAGAGAAACAATAAATACAAAATGATAGTTTTAACTTTTTTTTTGCTTTTAAAACAACATAACATGAGTGTGTTATAATGAGAGCATGTTATAACACACTCGCATTATCTCTTTCCAAAAAAAAGTTTGGCCACAAAAGTGCGACCATCTTAGTGCACTTACCCACCACACCTAATTAGATTTGGACTCAATTAGAGTCTTAATTTGGGAAGTGAGAGACTATGAGAGGATTTTAGTTGGAGAATAAGCTTATTAGTTTGGATCCTCATGATTTTGATAGGATTTAGGACTTATTCACCAAACTAAAGTCTCTTAAATTATAGTTGAAATAGTTTGGTATTGAAAAGGACACTCAATTGATACTTTAGATCATTTCCAAGCTTGGTCTTGATTATTTAGTTTTTGTTGAGCTATATTTTATGTCATGATAGATGCACTTGGTTCTAGATTCTCTATGTCTACCCTTGATGATGTTTCTACATCACTCACTTAAGAGTAGAAAAATTTGGTATAGATGGGCTCATTGAATTCTTTCACATCGCAAGCTCCTATTGCATCACTAAGCACTAGAGATCCAAAGGCTTCAAATGGAAAAAGGAAAGAAACCAAAATAGAAGGATTCCAACTTCAATGAGAAAGAAAATGAATCACAATCACATGATACCTCAAATTCTTCTTCCTCTTCTAAGAGGGACTTATCTAAGAAGGATCAACCAAAATATGCATATTGCACAAAGAAAAGACATGATGAGCATCAATGTTATGCAAAGTAGATAGATGAACTAAAGAATATTCTATAGAAGAACAATATTAGTTTCCTCCATCTTCTTCACCCACTACAAAAACATCACGATTAGGGTTATCCATCATGAAACATAGAGTAGACAAGATGAAAGGATATGATCTCTTTGCATCCACCAATATTTATTTCAATAGATGGATTCTTGATTCAAGATCCTCACACCACATGAATGCATCTTTGGCTATGTTCTCTTGATATGAGCATTATACATTATCAAATATTTTGAAGGAGAATAGTGTGTATATGAGTGTTACTGGGAAAGGATCCATAAATTTTGATGATGACACATTTCATGATGTTCTTTGTGTCCCTTGATTATCTTCCAATATCCTTTCCATCTAGCAAATTGCAAATAGTGGGATAGGTAAGACCGTAGAGTTCACACTTGATTCAATGCTTATCAAAGACCTACACAATATAGAGATACTTGTAGTTGGGGTGACAAATCATGCCTCTTGACTGTATGCCTTCTCTCATTTTTCTCTAGATGACCTAACACTACCATTGACTAGTCCTCACTGTCATACATCTAGAATGGATTAGATATATGAGGAGAAGTTTGGTCACTTGAATCTATGTGTGCTTCCATTGTCCACTTTGGTTCATGAGACTTGTGTTGAGCTTCCTCCTCCTACACCTCCTACATCTTCAAATATTAGTTCTTTTCAATAGGATGTTTTCAATCTCTCAGTTTCAACTTTGTTGGATGACTACTTACCAGACATAACAAAGTTATTTTTTGAGTCTTATATTGCATATATTACAAGAAACCTTGAGGATATTCACATCCTTTTTAATGATATATATGGCCCACAAGTCATCACATCAACATTACCTTTGGAGGTTTCCTACAAGAATCTTCATAGTTGTTTGGTTTTACTTCATTTGATTCAAACATGTGGACCCTTGAGCATTCTTACATGGCATCCATCATGAGACCATTTCTCTTAAAAGATTTTATTCTTCATGCACCATTGGATGTGTTTCTTCCTAAGGGGAGGAACAATGTTTTTCATTTTTGGATTATCATTAGAATCCTTTTTCGAGTGTTCACTTTTGGTAGAGGAACTTCTTCCTTTTAGGAGGAATCATTATGTCATCCTTTCTCTCCTATTGAGGGATCTTGATTATACATATGTGATCGAAGCAACACTTGGGGGGACATTTTGAGTCATACATTCTTTGTCACATGTATGATTTCATTTATTTTATCTCTTTTGGAGAGGAGATTTTCCCATGAGGTTTTCTCTTTTTCTCCACTTATGAGAGATTTCAGTTGCTTGTTCATGGGTACCTCATCAAGCTTTGCAATTGGGACTCATTCTACATTTCTTGTAGCTTCTTTTATTAGTTGTTTAGTTTGTCCCTAGGTTGATCTTAAAGGGGGTTGTTGGAGTAAATAAGTTATTATTTGATAATTAATTAATCATCAATTAATTATTAGATTTTTTTTACTTTAATTATTTAAGTTAAATTTAAGAGTTACTTTTTTATTTTAGATTAAACTAAATGTAGGATGAGTTGTCTCATTGCATGAGATTAAGACACTCGTCACAATATAATCAAATCCTCATGTCTAGGGTTTCTTTTTTGTACTTTATAAGCATTCACCTTCATTGTAATCATTCATTAAGGTAAATTACATCAATACAAATTTTCAGGTTGTTGAGCATACAATCTTACTTTGATCTCTCTTTTGTGTTAGGATATTTTTTACAAGTGTATATATATATCCTTTGAATTGAATACCAAAGAAAAAGTTGGTAGTTTTCAAAACCATCTTTTATCATTAGCATGCTATAAAGTGCTAACATTTTATAGGTTATAAAATTAATTAAAAAAATCCACAAAATTAAAGCATGTTATAACACATGTTGTGACTTGTAGTGGTTCAACTAAGACTTAATCAATACCAAGTCATGATGCTAGTACATTATAATATGCTTGTGTTATATACTATTTAAACAAAAAAATAATTTTAATCATTCTTTTGTCCTAGTCTTTATGCACATGCCTTATAATTTATTTAAAGAGAGAATGTTTTACTCTTAAAGAATCCTCTATCTTCACTAAGTTACCTTATATTGCAACTATGATAACCTTTATCTCATTTACCTTAAGGATGTAAGTACACATGTATATATGAACATGAATGATACTTCAAAAATAATTAATAAGTTTTATTTTCAACTAATAAATTATTAAGTCTTCTCCCATATCTTTCACATAGAAACAAACTCAAATTAATTTTTATTTTTCACACCTTTGTTCGATCTCAAACTGCGTCTTCCAGTCTAACACCTTATCGCTTCTTTGAATTTTCTAATTTAATGCAATGAATGTACATTTCCCAACTGGTGTCGTGGATCACACTTAAATGAATTCAAAACTAAAAACTTTTTCACGTCAATAATTTCAACTGTCCATATGTAAGAGATAAGTATAAGAGGGGACACAGTGGCTCCACCATTATTATACTTCGATATTCTATGTACACAGGAGAATATCTAAATTGGGAGAACATCTAAACAACAAGTGGGAAAATTGGCACTCAAGTTGTTTATATATTATTCGCCTTTGGTAGAGGAGAGTAGTTGTTCTCTACGACTTTTGGTAAGTCAAGTCTTTTGTGGCGTTTCAGATGGGCAAAATGGTGCAGGAGCACCTATTTGATCACATGCCTCCATGAGGCCATATAGATTAATTTGTTCCATTTTTATGTTTTGAGATTATAATAAGCCCAAGAGGCCACCTTTGTGGTGTTATAGGTCCTAGGATGTTGTTCATTTCTCATATATTGTAAAAATTGTCAAAAGTGCAAAATTAGGTAGATGAAATGTCATTAAGGTGTTTTGTCAACAGACTAATCAAAAGGTGGTTGAAAATAGTTGGTTTGGGTTGAAAATGTATAAATAAACCCTCGAAAATTTGAATTGGGGGTTGGAGACATTATTTTTGAAGTTAAATGAATGGAAACCTCAAGTTTGGTATGCATTTTCCAATTTTTACATTGTTACTAGATTGAAGTTGTGATTTGTACAGCCTGGTATGGACTCAAATGATAGAATATCATATATTTATGGAAATATATCTGTTTCTAGTTTCCAATTCTTTTTGTCTCATTGAATTTCATTGAGTTTTGTGGAAGATATGAATATTTTTGTGAGACTGCCTATTCTAACAATATTGTGCAGAATTTATAGTATAAAAAGTGTGATGGTACAGAATGTAAATTCTATAATTTGGATCTTAAATTAATTGTATTTTTTGACCGTGTGAATCTAATTTCATTTGCTTCAATTCTCATCAAAATTCATTGAAAATTGAATAAGTTATGAACATTTTTGTGAGGGCAGGTCTGAACCCTGCCTAGTGTTTGCAGTTTTGGGAAAAATATAATAACTTTCATTTCCACCATTGGATCTTCATAATAATTTGAGGAAAAGTCTAAAACTATGTTTTATTCAATTTCACAGGACAGATTGGCTTCATTATTTGTTTTGTAGAAGTTATTAATGACTGTTCATGGCAATAAATTTTGGGCTGCCATAGTTATGTTTCCAATGTGATATACAATGCCTAATAACATGTGTTATATAAATATTGTTTTGGATTATTGTTGAAGGTTGGTGAGATCTGTTGTGAATCCTCCTAGCTATGCATCACAAAAGAATTGATATCGATCAGAGTGGAAGAGACTCGGCCAACGAAAGTGAACTTGACGAAGACTGATTTTTTCATGGCCGGACAAAATTGTCAAAATTGAAATCATTAATGTGGAAATAAAGAGAGTATTTATTGAGACTTTGAATTTATTTATTTATCAAATTCTTATCAAAGTTTAAGTAATTAAACTTAAGAGTAAGACTAAAAATCATCTGTGAAAGAAATATGTAGTATGTGTTTCTATTTTGACACTTGATTTGAGATGAACATTTGTGCCTTTTTTGTATTACTTTGTAGTTTTTTAATAAGTTTGTAATTTGTAAAATTTATTATTAATTATGTGTTTTTTAAGTTTTTATGTGTTTCTTGGTTTCTATTTGGTTAAAATTTTGTGGAGAATGATTCAAGTGAGTTCTATTGTTAATATTTTGGTTTATGTGTAAAACCTCCAATGTTGTTGCTCTACCAAGCTTCAAGTCTATAATCATTGTGGCTTGGTTCTAAAATATCCAAGTCTTTGTTTTCTTCATGTGTGATTTTGTTTTATTTGAGTGTTGAATTGAAGCTTAGTAGAATATTTTATATTCTCTCCATGTTCTTTTGTTCTATTTGAGTTTTGACTTGCAATATTGACAATGCCCTATTATTCAAATGCACTCTTCATGTTTATATAGTGACTAACTACCAAGATTCTTATTGGTTCACTAGCCCTACTCAGCTATATATGTGTTTTCCTTTTCTAGAAAAGGGTCATAGTCATCAATGCATTTGGACAAATGCAATCATTGATTAGCTCTAGAACACAAAGGGAGTTACATGAATCAAAATGTGTCATTGGACATTTCACAAAAATATGAGAAAAAAGAGAATGTAACTTGTGTGGTACTATTTTTCCCATAATCATTGATCTTGATTGATGAATGCACTCCATTAGATCTTATAATAATTAATTTTTTTAGTGGCATAGCTTAAAAAAACCCAACATTCAATTAGATATTTGGGTTGACGTGTCCAATTTTCATTAGTCAAAAAAATGTACATGGGTGCTAAATGGGGCCTATGCCAGAATGTGTTGGTTGCAATTTTCTAGGTGGCCTTATAAGTGACTTTTTTGTATGCTTGCATGATTATTTAGCATAGGTTCAAATAGGAGCATACATTATTTTAGCAAGATTACATGTTCAAATAGTGAAATGCATCCACCTACATCTCTGGCCATATCATTCCATCACTAGCCATTGATATTAAACTAATCAAATCAAATAATCTTATTTATGATATGAAACAAACCTAATGGTATAGATATACATGAGATGAATACTATTAATGTATACATGTATTAATGTATGTTCACCTCATTTTTTGGAGAGTGAATGTGTGGGTGACTCATGTGAGTCTAAGTCATATGTATTGATGAAACACTAAAATGTGGTCATACATAACAACTATGGTGGGTTTTTTTGAGATACACATTTTAATCATGTGTTCTTGCAAGTTATATTTAACAAAGAATGATTTCCATGAACTATGTAATAATATTATGGGCCACAATAAAAGGTTAAGTTTTATATTTTATTCTTGTGGGGTTTGAGCCAACCATTGTATTTGAATTAAAAAATTCTCTCTTCTAATAGATTTCAGACATGCAAATTGTTTCTAAGAAAAATGAGAGATATTGTTGCATAGATTTCATGTCATATATTTAATTCTATTTAGTATTTATTTTTAAATTTTGATGACTAGTGGATCTTTATATTCAAAGTTGAGATTGTCCCCTTTAAAAAACAAAAAGATTTTTTTCAGACTAAGAATATTCATTAATATGATAGAGGAATAAATCTTTAGACAACCCACCAAAACTCTCTATTTTCACTTCATATAATTTTTTTAAAAATATTATAAAATAATTAAATATCAAAGTTCATTTTTTCTTGATCACTAATTTGTAGGATCTTAAATTATTCGTTTAATTAGAAAAATAGAGCGAAGAACCAACAAATGGGTAGACGAAGCAAATGAGGACCTGCCCTTGGTGAATGCTAGGGTGAATAGAATGATGGAGCAACCTGAGTGATGGAGAAATACTTGGAAAACATAGAACAAAGCATGGAATTATCAACAGGGAGATCCCAATGATATGGCAAGTGAAAATGGCAGAGGAAGAGGCAGAAAGACACTGAATCGAGGCCTGCCAAATCAAGAGGGAATGAGGAGGAATCCTGAAAGTATTCGCAATGTGGGTGGAAGGCAGGGAAGGGAGGGCGAATTCATGATGCTAGAATTGGAAACACCAAGGATCATAGGTTTGATAGCAAGAGGCCGAGGGCATGGTATTGTTCGTACTATTAATATTAAAATGAGCAAAGAAATGAAATATTAAACAGAAATTAAGAACAAGACACGAGACACAAGTTTTATAGTGGTTCGGCAATTGCCTACATCCACTTTCAACAACAGGAGAATCTCTTTATTAATTCTGAAGTTACATTACATATTCAACACAGCAGCAACATTTATAAAATGGTCTCCACTCTAATAAATAGAAAAATCAGTCTATGAGAGAAACTTGCCAATTTAGGCAAAATGCATCCTTATCTAATCTGTTTGAAAATCTTTCCAATTTGGGCTTCACCAGACCCAACAATCTCTCACTTGAAGACCAAATTGCTGCTCAAAGATCTCCTCCACTTTAGGCATTTACATCCGCCACAACGATGATTTGAGCTTCGCCAAATTCTGTTCACAAACGCTGCGAATCAATCTTGGACAAAATTTAACACAATCCTTTCATCCATGCAAACGTACACCAATTTTGGCACCTTATCAAAATCCCTACCACCGAGAGATCTGTCAAAAGCATGAGTTAATACGGCAAGTAAGGAACCATCATCGCCTCCCTCAAGCCAATCAATGGTTGACCTTAAATCCTCCCTCTCCAGTCGGGAAACATCATCATGAACATATCCTTTAGAATGCATCTCACCCAAAATGGAAATAGCTTCAACAGCAATGCGGGCCACCATCTTAGTTGACATCACTAAAACGCTGCTGCCATAATCCCTAAATCCATCTCCTATGTTGCCTTTTCTATATGGCCACTTCTCTTCTATGGTGTCACACAGTCTCTGCCTCGAGCCCTTAGAATTCATACTCCACCTCTTATCACAAGGCCCACACATTTCCATTGTCTGAAACTTTCTCAAGTCCCACACATTTCCAATATACAAATTGGGCATCTCAATGGAAGCATCAATATTACCGTCATAGATATTCCTGGCCGAAACATCAACAAATGTTTGAACTGCGATATCTGGGGTTATATCCCCCCTGGAAAAGGCGTCAATAGTCATCAGATGGAGTTTTCTCGCAATGTCTCTATCGCGTCTGCTTCCTCATCTCCAACAGGAACCTCTTCAGTCCCTCGTCCACCTGCTGCATCCAGGAGGGTATTGCTGACCTCTACAGTGCCAACATTTCTCTCTGCATCTCCAAATTTCGGTTCCCTTACACATTGCCCATTAGCAAACAACCTTGCAATTGACCAAGGATCCTGCCAACCTAGGGAAATCTCAAAAGCATGACCTTGTCCTAGAACAACATTACTGGCAGGCACTCGAACACTCTCAAAAAACACCTTTGCATGCCCATGAGGAGAATCATTAAAACCAAAAATAGGTAAGGCTCTCTTTATCATACCGGGAGCTGACCCTTCCACACTGCGCATGCCTAATTGCTTACGTGCCTGCATATGGGCTCCAATACTCTGATTTTGTAGATGAGAACTCCCTTGTTCCATTCCCTGCGTATTGTCTATTGGAGGCAACACAGGATTATGCACTAAGGAAGGCCGCGGGTGTATTAGAGCCTGCACACTAATAGATGGAGGCTGCAAATCAATTTTCAAAGGCATCGACTAAATTAAGGAAGGCTGTGCATCATAGATAGGAGGCTACATTCTAACATTTGGAAGAAACTTTTTTACAATGCATGGCACCTCCTCCTCTACAATATTTTCCCTGTCAACGAGGCTTTGACTATGCGCTGGGAAGATTTCTTCATTGGCTATGTTGCAAACTCTAGCCAGAGGCCTCCCATTCTTCGGATCTCTCTGCAACGTCCACCTTGGCTTCAGATCTCTTATTTCGGCAGTGTTGTCGATGCTTTTCTTAGAGCAAACTGTAGCAGCAGCATCATCTGCCTCTTGGTAGTCAAACAAAGGATCATTATAAACCATTTCTCCTTCTGGCTCGCATAATGGATTTTCATAAACCATTATTTCAGCCTCCCAATTTTTGACCTCTTCCACAAGGTCATCTTCATCTTCACTTGCCTGGGGTTCATCTTCCCCCTCAGAGAGCTCCTCCTCTACACAAGCAGACTTGGGCATGGGATTTTCTTTTGGAGCCCATGATACTTCCCCATCACATGGGGATTCACTCTCCTCCAAAACAATTCGTAGAACACTTTCAGAACTTTCCTCGTCTAGTTCCTCTGCCCCTTCTTCCTCTCTTTCTTTCTTTTTCCTTCTAGATCACTACCTTTTTCTACATTTATTGCTCTTCAAATTGTCACACTCCTCTTCATAATAAAAAATATCAACAGTGTCTATAAATGACACTTTCTTCTTCTGTGTTTCCCAATCTTTTGAATCTAAACTTCCAAGAAATTCTTCAATAATAAAATCAGCCTCATCATTTAATTCATCCAAAAACATCTGATGAATAGCTCCCACTTCATCATCACTCAATCTAGAGCCACACGACCAAGACATGAGAGCTTGAACCGAATCATCCCAGTTGGGACTCTCTTTAGCTTCGTCATCTGCATCAGTTTCGTCACCTTCATCATCTGAAACTCCCACTTCATCAGGATCTAACACCCAAACATCTTCCATCTCTGCTCAATACTTTTCCATAGCTCAGGAAATTCTCCACCGATTTCCAGCACCGAGCTTCAAGCTCTGATACCAATTGTTAATATTAAAATTAGCAAAGAAATGAAATAGTAAACAGAAATTAAGAACAAGACACGAGACACAAGTTTTATAGTGGTTCGGAAATTGCCTACATCCACTTTCAACAGCAGGAGAATCTCTTTATTAATTCTAAAGTTACATTACATATTCAACACAACATCAACATTTATAAAATGGTCTCCACTCTAATAAATAGAAAAATTAATCTGTGAGAGAAACTTGCCAATTCAAGAAAAAGGAATCCTTATCCTATCTGTTTGAAAATCTTGCCAATTTGGGCTTCACCAGACCCAACATGTATGGGAAAAAGGGTAAATTCCCCACTAGTTGGAATAGGGAGCAAAGAGAAAATCAAAGGAAAATATTTGGTTGGAGGTAGGACCACCAAAATGTTAGAAAGGATAGAGAGGATAAATCATGCGAGTAGCCTAGCTGGTGGGACAATTCCCAAGATAAAGGATGGAAGGAAGGTGGAACATCGAGGGCAAGAGAAGCTTCCGTGGTGTCCATACAACCTATAAACCCTAATTTCCTTGGTTAGTGCATTTCCTTTTATCTGGGAAATGAGCAATTAGATAATATGGTAGTAAAAATAAGAGAAGTGGTTTTCTTTATGAATTGGGGAGAGTCGTCAGCATACCAATGGATTAAGACTTGAATTGGGGAAGGGAGGTAGATTTGAAAACAATGTCAAAGGGATTTTCTTTGGTTGAATGTTCAGATGCTAGAAAATCGAGGGCAGGACAAGCTTCCATGGTGGCCACACAACCTGCAAACCCTAACCAGCTTGGAAAGTGTGTTTCCTTTTATCTAGAAAATGAGGAATTAGATAGTCAAAATGAGAGAAGTGGCTTTCTTTATGAATTGGAGGAGGGGAGAGTGGTCAACATACCAATAGATTAGGGCTTGGTGTGATGATAATTTGGGTAGGCAGGTAGATTTGAAAATAATTCCAAACAATTTATTTTTGGTTGAATGTCCAGATGCCAAACAAAAGAGGAAAATTTTCAATATTAGGCCCTCTTGAATGGGGGGAATGAGATTTTCATTAAAGACTAGATGCCCAAATTTGACCCATGGAAAATAGGAAATTGAGGAAATTATGATGTGGATAAGATTATATTTAACCTACCTTTCGAGTATTGGAGCACAAAAACTCTAGAGATCGTAGGAAATCAATTGGGAACCTTTGTGGAAGTGACAGAGAGTATGGATGACAAAACCTATGGGACATACACTAGGATTTGCATGATCAAAGCAAAGCCAATTCCACTAATTCTTGATGAGATCAAAATTATAACTAAGGCATTTGGAGACAAAAAGTAAGATAGGAGGATATGTTAGTTCTATGTCCTAAGTGAAAATCAAAAGGGCATGGAGGGAAACATTGCAAGAGGGGGAAAGATGTGCATATAGGGATAAATTAGAAATGTACGAAGAAAGTGAGTTCAAAAAATGTACATGTAGCAAGGTGTGAGGAAGGAAGTATAGAAAGCTCAGGTGAGCCAAGAAATTAGTGGAAAGCAGTGTTAGAAAAGATAGAGACAATGGGATTGGAAGGTTGAAATGAAGGAATTTTTGAACTAAGGGTAGATTCAAAAAAGGGGTTGGAGACCCAAAAAAATCCACAAGAGTGGGATAAGAAAAGAGATGATGATCTAGTATAACTACATGAGAAAGTACTCGAGTTGATGGAGGAGGTGACATAAGCAACAACAAAAGGTAGTGATACACAAGAGGAAAGGGAGGAAGGGGAAATTGAAGTCACATAATCAAAAGAGGAAGGGGAGGAGGACACTCTAGAGGAAAGACTATTAGAAAAATCCCAATTCAAGGTGAAGAAACCCAAATTTGGAGAGAGAAGCCAAAGTGGAAGGAAGTCAACTAGAGAGAAGCTAAAAATAGTAGGGAATGCAAAGGGTTAGATGAGACTCAAATCTTGGAAAGGATTCACCCTTCTCAACTCACAATGAAGCTAATTACATGGCACATTAGGGGTTGTAATGCCCTTAACAAAAGGTGTATAATTAAATGCCAAATTGATCAGTGTAATGCATATAAGGTTTTGTTACAACAAACATATTTGTCACAATATGAAAGTCAAAATTTGATGGGGAAATGGAGATAATGGAATGGGTCCATTGTGGAAGAAAATGGAATGTCTTGGGGTTGGTTATAATCTAGAAAGGATATGGTAGTCATGTGGATCTAGTTCTCCTAGAACAAGAATGACAATTAGTCAAGGTTTTCCCCCAATGGTTAGTGGAGGACGTTTTTATATTGAATGTTTATGGTCCCACACGAACAATGAGAAAAAAAAGAGTATGGGACAAATTATTAGAGGTTATTCAATCATTGAGAGAGAAGAAGATAGTAATTGGTGGCGACTTCAACACCACCTTAACAGGGGCTGAAAGGCACAGAGGAACTTCATGCTTGTCACAAGTGCAAATAGATTTCCAAAATTTCATAAACATGAATTATTTGCAAGATGTGAACCCACAAAAATAGGATGTTCACATGGACAAATAGGAGGCAGGACTTCATGTGTATAGTGAGGAGACTAGATATGTTCCTAATGAGAGACAATTAGGAATTGGTTCAAGAAACTTATGAGTCCTACATCTTGCTAGTTTTTGGGCTTGGCCACTTCCCAATTGCATTAATATTCACTCTAGATAAGGCTCCTCCTAGATTTCATTTCAAGTTTGAGATTTTGTGGTAAAGGGATGCACAACTAAAAGGAAAGATACAAAAATGGTGGGAAGAACAATCATAGAAAAGAGGTGCAAAGATGTTTCAACTCTCTAAGAAACTATAGAAACATAAAATATAATGATTGACATCGCGCATCCGATCCTGACTTACTAACATCATTTCTTCTTGAATCATCCCTTGGTCTAACCATTTAATCAAATCTCCCTATCTGATTAAATTCATCAATTTTCATCCCTTAATTAAATAAATCATTTTATCTAATTAAGTCAATTCCTTCTGTTAATTAAATCAATTCATCTGATCTAATTATCCCTATTTAATTAAATAGTCAATTTATTTGATTAAAACTCTAAGGTCAATCTATTAAATTAAATAAATTAAAACCCTCTTTGATTTAATCTAACATCATTCCTTTTAATTAAATAAATCAAAATCTTTATTTAATTAGCCTCTTATCACATTCCTCTCTTATTTGATTTAAATAAATCTATAAATCTAAGTCAAATAGGTCACATCATCTAATCTCTTGTTAAATTAATTAACCCTTGGTTAATTTAACCTCATCTCATGTCACATCCTCTAGATAATGCAAGTTGAACATGAAAATAGATTTAATTCATTTATTAAATCCCTATTTTCCTCACATGACATCTTTTTGGAATATTCTCTCAATTTGAATTCAAAAATTCCAAGTTAACATGTACATCCAACAAGGCAATAAATTCATCTAACATGTCCTTTGCCTTGAGCCAAGTGGAATTTATTGCATTTTCCCTTCCCTCTTACTTTTCATTTCAACAAATTTGAATTTCAAATATTGGCATTTATTGGCACAAACCCCAAATATTACACATCCATCACCCACTCATAGCTTGACAAGTGGCAACATATCATTGGATGAATGTTAGTCCCACATTGCTCAAATTTGGGCATTCATCCATCTTGAAAATATATAAATGAAGGGCTTATCTCCTCATTTCATCATCCACAATCCAAGCAAAGTTACCATGCTAAAATACTTAGCCATTTCCATTCAACAATCTTGAGTTCTTAGCTAGGTTATTACAGATTTTGGCTTGGAGCTCTCACCATTCATCATCAAAAGTGGATCAAATCTCTTCATCAAGTCAACATATCAAAGCTTGCAATCATAGGAATTGGGAAAGGGCCAATTTTCACATCAAATTGGCATCAATTCCCCCATGGGATCAAGAGTCTGCTTTTCTAATTAGGATTCAATCTTTGTTTTGTCATTTTCTTTGTGTTCTTCAATTTTTTCTTCCTAATTTGAATGTTGTAAATGGATTTCATGGGGAATCCTTGTTTTGGCTTGCATTTCATTGTTTAACTTGTTTATTCATGTTGTTTTGTAGGTACTAGGAAAAGGATTCGCACATTTGGTGCTAGAAGGAGGGCTTGACATCATTATTTCTAACATTTTCTTGAAATTTCTGCATTTTTCTTCACACAGGAAATTCCAACACAGGCTCGTCAGCATCGCTGTTTTGGCACCACGGGCTCATCAGCGTCACTATTTTGGACACCGCGGGCTCCTCCACATCGCTATATGGCACCGCTGGACTCGTCCTGCCAAGATTTTTGAATTTTAAACTCCGCCGCTGGACTCGTTGACCTACAGATAATTTCAAAAAATTATTAAATAGCAATGCTAGACACAAACTGTGATGCTGGGAGAAAATTGTGACGCAATTGAGCTCTCTGTCTCGACACAGAGCACCGTTGACTGGTAAGCGACACTGTGAGAGCACCACTGGGAGAACAAATAGTGACGCATTCATGAGTTGCGATGCTAGGAGACAATAAAAGGGAGAATTTAATTTTTTAGCACATACTTTAGATTTATGATTTATTTACCTTCTGTTTTCTAGTTTTTAACTTCTATGTTTTTCCACATTCTAACTATTTTTTTCTTCTTTGTAGGTTGGAAATCGAAAACAAAGGAAGGAGGAGCATGGTGATCATATTTTGTCCAATCGAAGTGTTTTTAAACACTTAATTGTTTGTTTAACACTTTTTTAAGAATTTGTTATCTTTTCACTCTTAGAACACTAGTTTTCATTTGGGCTTAAAAAGAACCTTTCAAAATTTTTTTCTTGCAAAGGTTAAAATGAACAATAGGATCAACAACTTACTATATTTTGTTTCTTGGGTTAAACAATTGAACAAATGTCTTTCACTTGTGATTTGGTGCTCTAAAACGAACTCACATATTGCTTTGAAGATTTAAAAAGAACAAGTGTAGCTTTGTTTTTGTGAGGGATTAGTTAGACTAACGCCATCAATAAAGGACGTATGCGCTTCTCTCGCACTTTATAAAGACCTTGAGAATCAAAAGGCCTTTTTCATGACTTTGGGTTAAGACAAAGCAATCACCTCCACACTTTGATTTGAGCTTAAAATTGAACAACATATTGTGCGAGTGTGAGTGGGGGCATTGTTGTGTATATTCTCTCTTTGTTGCCAACAAGGATTGATTGAGTTACGAATAGTGTTCTTCATTCGCTTTTGTTTATCCTAGAGGGCCCGCCTTAGGGAAAAAGTACTCACCCAAGGGAACGGTTCAACTAGTAATAGTTTAAAGCCAAGAGTATTTCCAACCGAGATACAAATGTGTATATTGGACGAAACGCAAATATCATGCAGTTGATTATGACAAGATGGACCTGAAAGGGGACTCTTTCCGTATGGGTCAATCTCCATGAACAAAAAGTCCTTACTAAAACCCATGTACTAGAATTTTCCAAAATCCTTTTATCTATTTGTTGGTGCAAGAATGGTCATTCTGAAGCCGCCCCACACTTTTACAGTCTTCTAGTAGAAATGAAAAACATGCCATGGTAGTTTCATAGGTGTTGATGCTTGGCTGCCTCTGGCTAAGTGAGTGTCGTGGAGGGGAGCGAGTGGGATCAAGCATCTAACCATTCACTAGAGATAAGTGTAACTAGACTTGTCCAAGTGGGAATCCAGCAAATATTGTCTTACACATCCATAGGATTGTACTTATTCTTGGGTTACAAAATGCATTGCTTGATCGAAAACATCTAAAAAACAAACACTTAACATCATCCAAATTTCAAACCCTTTTGAAGACAAATACAATTGACTCAATCCATATATTATTGCTTTCCTTTGGGATTCACATCCTTAGAGGCTTCTAAACATTGGATTATATCTCAATTTGTCTCCTTAAGTAAACAATAGGAAAACCCTTGCCTTAAGTTCATTGAATTTCCACATAACATATCTTGTGGGGTTTGAAGAAATTAAGACATTGGACATCTTAGTTTGAAAACCTAATTGAAAAAAGTGTTTTTGGTAAAATAAAGACATTAAGCAAAGCTAAAGAAAAATGAACTTTCATATGTGTTGAAGACTCCTAACCTCAAAAGTTAAAAAAAATCATTGGTTGGAAATCCAAGAATGAATGTTCAAATGAAATCATTTCTTGATCACAAAGGTCTTTAAGAAGCATTTGCATGCTCTTCAATACCTAGGTCTAGGCAAACAAAGTGTCCTTTTTTAGGTTCATCTTAGGATCAAATCATATCAAAATCCTTTTCATCCATCCTCCAAAACATCAAAACAACATCATCTCATCATCACCTTTTGGAAAATCTTGAAATCATCCTAAATGCTATGCTTCATGGCAAAATCAAAATCATTAAAATCATTGAGACTAAATCCTTGAAAACATTATCAAAATCACCTTTGGCTAGGCATGTGTAGATGCATCCTTTTGCATATACTTAATCAAAGTTATCAAAATCATTTTGTCTAGCTTAGTGTATGTTGATGAATCCTTCATCATATACTTAATGAAACTATCATCTTGTTTGGATAGGTGTGGATAGATGCATCCTTCTCCTCACATGTATTCAAATCATCATCCTTTGAACAAAGCTATCCCTTAGATCATCATTCAACATCTAAGGGTCTTTTTTTTCAAAATCAAAATCAAAATCAAGGATGAAATCTCAAATCCAAAAACAAAATCAAAATCAAAATCCACAATTCCTAAAAGCCTAGTATCTCATTCAAGAAGCCCAAAAAATTCACATCATTCATCCCTAACATCATCATCATATCATCACCTTTGATCCTCAAGGCATCCTAAAAACTCTATACTTTGGGGACATAAAATAATGATCGATCCAAGGAATCAAGAGATTCATCTCTCATCTCCTTGAAGATTGATCCTTGTTTTATGGTTCTAACTAGATCTCAATACAAGAAGAGTATGGAAACCAACAAAGAAACACCTGCTTCAAGTGATCTTAGCCAAACAAATGCAGAAATGAATCCCGTTGAATCAAGCAATCCGTTGACCCTCTCATCATCACAAAATCTGCAAGAAGAAAACTAAGGATAGGACCTCACTTTTGGAATGTCTCACGAAGAAATGACTAAAATGTTTCAAAATCTAGACAACCATAGAATCATCAACAACATGATGAGACTTAACCCTTCATTGTACATGCTTGAACTAGCAAAAAAAGGGGCCAAGTTTCCTTCAAATTTTGACATAAGTACCATAGTAGAGACATCATTTCCTCTTATTTCATCCACCATTCCCATCTCATCTACACCACCATCCCAAAATATCGTGCAAAACATTCCGCAAATCACAACATCGTTTGCTCCAACACAACCCAATGTCAACAAGGGAAATACATTTCTCAATGCTCTTCAATCACATCCCCTTGTTAATAATCGAAACTTGGACGCAAACACCACATTGGAACAAAACATACCTAAAAACCCATTACACAAAAATGTTCCTCTCACATTCCATCATGATCCATCATCATCATTTTTTCACGCAACACCTCAAACACCTCTTCTCACAAATTCACAAGAGAAGGGAGATATGTTCGGAACAAGGGGCATCTTCGACACCACAACATTTTCACAAGGACTCGCACCCCTTACATTTCCACCACTTCCACCATTGCCATTATCATCCACACCATGCCTTGGTTTAGGGCTTCCCCCTCTACCAAATATTAATCAAACCGCTATCCCAACCAGCAATCAAAGCATTGTACCAAATGCTCAAAATTTGTCATTGATATCGCAGCAACAAACAACAAACACACAAGCAATGACAACATCATCAAACACCCCCTTAGCATCACAAAGCATGGTCTCTCAAGGACCAACCACATCAACAGCACCATCCATCACACAAAACATCAACACCACCTTCAAGAACACTATTCCAAATCCACCACCACCCCCACCACCACCAACTTTCACCACATCAAGCCAATACAACGCAGCATTGCAAGTTGCTTTCGAAAGAGGATACCAACAAGTTCAAAAACAAAAATTCGTGCAACAAGCCACTCAAGCTGCACAAGCCGAATTACAAGCACAACAAGCCCAAGCATTACTGTAACAACAACAACAACAACAAGCAGCTCAAGCTACACAAGCCGCACAAGCATTACAAGCACAAAGGGCCACTTAAGAACAACTTTTATTGCAACAACAAGCAAAACAAGCACAGGAAGCACAAGCACAAACAACACAAGCGCAAGCCCAATATTAGGCACAAAAATCCCAATATCAAGCACAACTTCTTGAACAACAACAAGTAGCACAATTGCAAGCATATCAACAAGCATTAAAGCAATATCAAGAATAGCAAGAAGTAGTAGAATTGGTAGCCCAACAACAAGCATTGTGGGAACAACAACAAGCACAAAAACAAGAGTTGTTAGAACATCAACAAGCACAAATCCTAGCACAACAATAGCAAGATCAACAACATGCATCATTCATACAAAAGTAGGCAGAAGCCTACCTCACTCCCCAGAACATACATATATCATCAAACAATACACCGATCAACCCATCCATCCAACCAATGATTGAAACACCCAAAAACACTTTCATCCCACCCTTGATCTGCAAAATGATGTGATGACACAGCTCAGGTTGCTCTCGCAACAAGTGTTGGACCTTCAATCAAGGCAAATGACCAAGACACCAAGCAACTTGTGTCCCCATCCATTTGATAGGAGCCTAGGGATGAAACAATTCCCCAAGGGATTTGAGATCCCTAAATTTGACAAATATCTAGGGATGGGAAACCCTAAAGATCACATTAGGGAATTCTAGGTTCATTGCATGGAAGTCACATATGACGATACTTATCTAATGCGGCTATTTCCTAGAAGCTTGGCAGGCCCCACTATAGAATGGTTCTCTCTCTTACCTTCAAGCATTAGAACATTCCAAGAAATTAGGGATGCATTCATCAAGAACTACGCATGTAACTTTGCAATGGATGTCAGTCTCGAAGAACTATACACTCTAAAATAAGGAAAGAATGAATCTTTTGCTTCATTCCTTCAACGACGGTGATCCAAGGCCAATCGAAGCAAGTGGACCATGCCAGAAGAACAAAAAATTTGGACCATCATAGCCAACCTTGAAAGCCATTTGGCATTTCATCTCAAGGTTTAGGGAATCACCACATATGATCAACTAATTTCCAAGGCACTTAGCATCAAAAGAGCCCTTGTGATCCAACCCACAGAATCAACATCATACCATGAACAACAAAACAACCGACCATCATCTAATTACAATGATAAACCTCAAACATGGGAAAGGAACAAAAACATTACTAATGATGGTGTCATCGATGCCAAGGTGGTCATTAGTGGCCCACACAAAATACACCTACACATCAAACCAAAACACAACACCAAAACACTCATCACACAACATAGCAACCCAACAACAATCCAACCATCAATAACCTTAGTGACCAAAGAGGACCACCCCAACGCAAAAGTTATCCCAAATGAAAATACACAATTTTGGGGGAACCACTTGAGGAGATAATGAAAAAGTTGATTGACGAAAAACTCATCAAGCCTCCTACATTTGAGAATTACCAAGAACTCGATGTCAAACCTCCTTGGTATAATGAGAATCAACTTTGCGAATTTCATAAAATCAAAGGTCATACCACAAACAGCTGCATGAGACTCAAAAACATCATCCAAGATCTCATCAATAGGAAAATCATAAACGTGGAATAACCTATGGGAAATTAGGATCTTAAAATCTACACGAATCCGATGCTGAATCATGGTAACTGTTGACACCAAAACTTGGTGAAGTAACAGTGCCTTATGGGAAACTTAATTTAAGGGGGACCCTTTGCACCAAACTGAGTGACCTCTAGGTTTTAAAGAAGTCGGCTTCTTCTATAATGGGTTTTTTGAAAGGGAAAAGGAAGCGGATATAATGAAGCAAGTTCTAATCTAAGGCGATACGCCAAAATTTGCTGATGAGCACGATAAATCATAGATTTAAGGCCCTGAATGTTGTTGTTATGTTCCAAAACCTTGAAAACTTAAAGATATAGCATAAATAATTCATTTATCAACATAAAATAGTATTGCATACACCCCTACTACTAAAAAGAGTCATTTAGACATGATTTATATAAGCAGGCTTGTATTCAATATATAGAAGTCTCCTTAAATGAAATGCTTAGGACAATAAAAGCATAGTTTACAGTTTAATCAAAATATAAAAAATAGAAAGGCCGAACAATAGGCACAGTCTGAAAGTTTCTTGCAAAATAAACATGCAAAAAAGCCCTGGTGTCTCTTGCTAGAACCAGTATTCTTTCTAGAATTTTGGACCCTCCTCTCCATGATAGAGAGAGTATATATAGCCGGTGAGAAAAATCCCACCGCTTTGGAGAGCAGTAACATAAAAGATCCCCACAATCTCCTACAATGATGTCTGAATCAGAATATTCCTAATACCATTACAATAGCAACCAGTTAGAACACATCATCTAATCGATCGGTTGTAGGCATGCCCTTTGAAATGATGGCAGTGATTTGTGCCGCATCTATTATGACGAGTGTCGTCCACTGCTTCAGAAAAGCAAGACGAGCAGTACTTGATAACAATATATTGCTCAGCTAGTCGATCGCCTACTTCAATGATCAGTATAAGGCATATGGCAGCCCACCGCGGCCTGAATGAGAATTCCTCCTACCGCTGCTAAGAGACAGCGAAGAAGCGACACGTGCCCAAGGGGAGGTCTTTCCTAAAGTAGGGAGAGAGCCACCTGAACCGGGTCCAAAAGATGCTTGGCAGCGTTTCACAGCCCACTGTGTTTTGCTCCCTGCTATGTTGGAAAGGCTGTGAAAGGTCGCCACCTGGCAGAAGGTAGGGCCCGCCAAAAATAAAGAAGGCTGCGAAAGCATTTCATAACCCGCAGCTACTTATTTTATCTCTATAAGAAAAGTCTGCGATATGCCACCACGTACCAAGATGTGGGCCCCTCTGACAATCTTAGGAATGTTGGCTTTTGTGGAAGGCTTTCGCAACCCGAATAGAATACAAAGCAACAAAAAACAAAGATCTCCGTAGGCGAGACACGTGGACACCCAGCGCAGCATTTCAGGGCCCAAAAGGGGAGCCGATATCGGAAGTTGCAAAGTGAGAAATGTGCAAAATGAAAGATCAAAACCCGTCGGAGAACTGAATAAACCTGGCAATGCATAGGCCAGCACACGAACATTTGCAAAAGGGACCCGAAGGGAGCTGTTTGAATCTTTATTTTAATAGCTTTTGGTGACTTATCAGGGGCATTTCAGATAAGGAACGGAGAACCCAAAAACTCTTTGGTTCTGCAGACCAGAGCCTTATCCATTGGGTGAATGGTATCAGAGTTTGGAAAGTCCAGCCTACAAAGGTGACCATTCACTTTTAGACGGCTTTGTCATGCTGCACAAATTCTCTTGTGCCCCGCGAAGATCAATAGCTTCCTTGTGAGGCAGCACCTCAGGTAGGCCGGCGCCTGCTTGGATATAGAAAATCAGTTGAGAGAGTGGATGAATGATTGTCTCAATGTCAGCTATCGTTGGGGGGGTGCTGAATTCTCTGAATGCTTCTGAGTCATTCTCCTTCTGTTCAATAGCCTCTGTAATCTGAGTAGTTTTGGCAATGGATCCATCCTCAAGAAAGGGGGATGGCAATCCATGCTTGGCTAACTCAAAGAAACTTCTTCGTATGCCGTCAAGATCCTTGCTCAGGAAAGTCGTCGCTGCCTTAGTGTGCTGGAAAGTGGAATGACAATGGATGAATTTATTGGCAACTTGAGCAGCAATGTCTCGATCCTCAATACCCGCCTCAGCAAGAATTTCATCTGTGACAGAGTATAGTTTATTTAGCAAGTCCCTTGCCTCAGGAACTTTTTCCAGGATGAAACACGAGAATTGCTCCATTGTGTCATGGGCCTCTTGATTGAGTCATGATGCCTTGTCTATGAATCAAAGAGTAGGCTGGAGAGTTAGGCAGAAGGTCTTGACCTTCTCCCAGTGAGAAATGTACAACTGCCTAACCAGCGGAATGACTTCAGGTTGGTCAGGGGCTGGTAACCCAGAGGCTTTAAGCGAAGAAATTTCTATTTTCCTTGAAATAAGGGCCTCGGTCAATTCAGCCTTCTTCTTTTTCTCGGATGCCAACTGCTCTGCATAGCTGTTCATTTCTTTATTCCAAGTTTGTTCAACTCGCGAGTGGTTAGCCAATTGCTCTTCCAGAGAAGCCTTTGTCTCTCGGAGCTCTTCTTCTAGCTTAGTCTTCATCTCTCAGAACTCCTCTTCTAGCTTAGTCTTCAGGCTTTTAAATTCGACCTCTTTCTCCTGTACCCTTTGCTGATACTGCTCTTGTAGGTGCTCCATCTCCTCACCCTTCTCTGCCATCTTCTGACTGTATTCAAGGCGGAAGTGTTCAATCTCCTCCTCAATCGATCGCAGGCTCTGTTGCGCTACTTGGTTTTGACTCTACAATTCTTTTACTAGGCCGGGGTCAAGAACCTGGGTCTTCGCAATTTCGTTCTGAAGCCTGTTTCTCTCATTTTCTGCTATTAGCGCCCTCTCAATCATTCGGGCGATGTCTACTTCTAAGGATTTTTTTTTTGCCTCTAAAAAGCTCACCCTTTCCTTGGCTGCCCTAAGCTACTCATCCTTCTTCTTTAGCTGGCGACCAATTTTGAGGAAGTTGAATGTAACTACCCGTTGTGTCTCCTCTATGATTTCAACCTTATCCTATGGTCGGGCTACCTTCATGTCAAGCCCGACAGCATAGATTTCAAAGTCTTCGGGTTGCATTTCTCCCTGAGGCTTGTTTATCTTTGGGTACATAGTTGCAAATTTTAATTCTTGCCGGGCCTCATCATACGAAGCCTGTACTCTCAGTTCGGCGGGGGCATTATCATCCTTCGCCTTGCGTCACCTCATTCTATTTGCACGCGCTTCATTTCCACAATCTATCTGTGCTATGAACTCAGCTGGTGAGGAAACCAGCCCACCTGCGAAAGGGACACCTAAGGGCAGAGCATAGGAGTAGGTAATTTTCATAGGTGCACACATTTTCTTTTTCTAGAGAGTAACCGTTTGCGGAGAAAAGTGTGGCACGTTCCATAGCTTGGCCTGAGAGCTATCAGCGGGGCTAGACATTTGCAGTGGCTGAATTGGAGGGTCAGTCGTAAGGATCATTGGCTCGGGGAGGATAGTTGCTGACTGGGTATCGGTGTGTTGCAATGGAAACAAATCAGTGAGCATGGTGGAAAAAGAGTGAGGGTCGACAGGGGGAACATTTTCTAAAAGTGAGGTGAAGAAAGTCTGAGTGGCAGCAGAAGGCATAAGCATGCTCGGAGGAGTAATTATAAACGGTTGGGCCTGCGAATACTGGGCAAATCCAGCTGAATATGCTGGACCAGAAGCAGAGGGTGGAGGCCTCAGACTGATGGGAAGAGTGGATCTAGGATCGTTCGTGACTCGCCCGCTAACTTAGGCATTTGACTAGTAGCAGGCACTTCCCCTTCGGCGGTTCATGTGAAACTGTTCCAATAATACTTTTCATGCGCTGCTTTTTCGTAGGCGGACACTTACTAACCTCGGCAGTCAGATCATTCTGCTGGGGCGTTAGCCTGACTGGTTTAGCAACCCATGTGCGTGTAAGCGAGCTTCTTGATATATTAAAGTGCACATTAGTGCCCACATAGGCGGCATGCTTGGAGACATTGTCTCCTTGCGCAGAAGAGGATGATACCACCGTTTCTTCCTCCTGCTCTTCGGATCCCTCCACTTCTTCGCTTTTGTCAGCACTAGAGATCAGGCTAGTATGGCCCTCATCCCACCATCTTTCAAATTCCTAGTCATACTTTACCTAATTATAAGGAGCCTTCAACTGCGCTATTTCTTGGCTATATCTCTAGAAAGCCTTTATTTTTTCATCACTCCATTCCTTGCCTACCTTCAACTTGTTATAAATATCGCGCTCTATTGGAAGGTTATCCCTGGCCACGACCACTGGAAAGTAGAACTTGTGCCATGGGCCCCTAGTGTCTGGAGTAGGGATTTGTGCTAATTCAACAAAATCTTCGTCTTTATCAGTCAGCTTATTATGCCGCTTCTCCCAGTATGGTCAGGGAACATGGGTAATCTTCATATGTGGCTCTGGCAGGTCGTTGAAAGGGTTGTAATCCCATTTATCATTTACCAGTACCAACCCTAGCTGTGCCAGCTTTTCCCCTAGCAACTTGTGCTTATTTTTAAACCAGCGTTACTGACTTGAAACTCTTCGGGCAAGTGAAGAATCCCTTCCTCTTGACACTTTCACAACTATAGAACATGAAATCGATGACACACACCTGTCGGAAAACGTCCAGTGTGAGAACTCTATCGGTAATACAAGCCGGGAGCAGGAAAGGCTTACCAATAAAACCCCGCATTCGAAGGATTATGAAATCCTTGCCTAAGAACCAGTCACAGGCAGGGGTGTAGTTTTGTAGAAATCTAGTTTGCTCAGTGTTAAGCTGGACAATATCACCTTTTCCGATTAAATCATTCAAAACTAGAGCTATGAAATAGTCCACGAAGGCATAATAGTCATATGTTGCGGAAAGGAAAGGTGTCCATGTAGACACCGGCTTTCTTTTGTTCTGCTCATCAAAAATTGATAGCAAAAGGAATCGGGCGAAGAAATCCGAATTCTGGTGCAGGAACATGTGGACTAGGTAGGAAAGAAATCTAAATTTCTTTTCTGCCTGATAATTCTCTATTTGCTGTATCATTTCTTCAACCATGAACTGAGCAAAATCATACCAGAAATGATCATGCTGCTTGTGAAACTGCATTGCGGGGCCCAGCTGAAAAGCCTCGATCTTCTCATCAGAATCTCGGCTGCAAACAAATGCTAGCATGGATATGGGGTCCTAGAGATCATCGCGGAATGAACCACGCGATAGTGGAATACTTGGTGCCTTAGCGGATGCAACACCTTTCTTATTAGTCTTTTCTAACAAGAAATCGGAGCTGGTTTTCATTCTTTTCCATATTTTTTCCCCCTTGCTTGGGCAGAAATGCTCGATATTCTCATTTCTTATTCTTGGGTCAGGGATACATAACATATGCCAGATGGCTTCTAGGCTGATCTGAACCCTTAAATTGTGACCTTCAATGCAATGGGTATGTGGGTTATAGCACTGAAAAGCTGCGTCGACCACCTCCGGGCAATAGTGCACCAACGGGACCATATATTGTGGGAGGCCGCTAAGCCAGACCCTACTTGCCATGGCTTGGTCTGCCTTTGGGGCCAATAACCTTGCACAAGCCACCTCCCTGAGAGAATTAGGGTTCTTGGCAAGCTTTAGGTCGTAGATATTAGCCCACTTTTCTCTAACCGTTTTCGGGCTACTCCATTCCTTGGGTTTTTCCAGCTCCTCTGTGTTGGCCCTTCTCATCTTCACGGGTATACCAGGAGTGGCATATGCTACATCATCATACACATATACCTCATCTGAAGAACGAATGGCTATATACAGTTCCTGGCTAATCTCCTCCTGCACCGGTTGAGCTAAAGATTCTGACATTTTTCTTTCACTGCAGAACTTGTAAGCCTCCTGGCCCGCGAATTGCTTGCACTGGATATACAGACAGAAAACACTTTACACCTTCCCCGCGTTGCAAAAATACTTTGAAATACTAAGCTGTTTTATGCAACAATAGCAACTTTCCAAGGTAGTAGGCGAAAGCAAGCCTTTTGCATTTAATTCGGCATGTACCGGTAATCTGGCAACTCATGCTAGATGAATTGATTGCTATTCCGAGGCGGCTAGATTTCATCATCATATTGGGGCGATTGTGTGATACGCCCTGATCTCCTTGGAAATTGAGCTTACAACTGATCCTTCTCCTTGCGTTAGCATGTACCGGTAATTAATATCTTGGCCATAATGATTACGCCAAGCAAACGATCATGGCCTGAAGAGATATGAGTATCGTCTTGGGCTCTGGGATGCGTTTGAGATTTGACACCATAACATACAGCCATACGTCTCTTCACCAACAAGTGCCACCTTTTTAAAACTTAATTAGCTTCATTTAATTAAGCATGCCTTGAGCCGTGTTATCGTGCATGTATCAGCCAAAAATATGAGCAACCGCAGACTCGTCCTTCGAGATTGCAGCCACTATACATCACGTTTCTTACAGGTGGATTGACATATGTCCTGTCAACTTTTCTATAAATAGCCCAGTAGATAACAAGCAAACAGACTTAGTGTTTAAGAAGTGATAGGCCAGTAGAAGATTGATAAGCAAGTCTTTTCATAGGTTAGGGGGTGAGCATATTTCAGCATTACTTAGCAGACTTAGGAATAGTGTTAGGAGAGATGGATACCCCTATTCGCCTAACCTCATTTAAATCACAGACGACGTTTGTAGGTGAGATCTCCACTAGAAGGCTCAAAAGAATGACGAAGAACAAGCACTCGCTAGTTCTAGTAGCCATTAAGTGGGTCCTAGGCAAGGACTGCGTTGAATATGAAGATAAGTATCAGGTGAACACCAACGTGTGCTCGCACTTTGTAGCGTCCATGCTGGACATTTGTGTTCCCCGACCGCTTATCTTGAAGCTGGTCAAAGAAATCTTCCTGAAGAAGTACATGAATGGGCTTGGCGAGGTTGTTACACATGTTGCATATGGAATAGGCCTGCCAACAGCCAGCGACCTGTGTCACTTCATTGAAGAAGAAGTTGTTGTCGTTTGGCTGCCATTCCTGAGCGGATTTCACCTCCAGACCCGTGGCCAGCACCAGCAAAGGGTTACTCAAGCCCTACACTTCATGTTCAGGAGCTACAACGTGATACCCTTCTACGATGTAGAATGGTATACTAACTTCAGGGACCTAGTGTATCCACCACCGACGACGGCCGTGTTGAATGATGCTACCAGTGCTACCGAGGAGCCCGTGGACGAGGAAGAAGCGGATGCTGCGGTAAATGCGTCGGTTGCTGCCAGCCATTCCTTCAGATAGATGACCCCCTTGCCTTGCTGCCTGACGATGTAACTCACCTGTTCCAGATAAGCCTAATAAAAGGCCATCATATATATATATATATATATATATATATATATATACTCTGATACTTGTATATTTGAAAATCGGCATCTTAGCCATTTTGTAACATAAGAACATATATATATAAATCTATACTTTTTTTTTAAAGTGAAATCTATGCTCCTGTTTGCTTCTATGCTTAATTTTCTAGGTTTTCCAATCTTGTATGTTTTTTCTCCATGTATGAGTGCATTTTGTGTAAAGCATCTCTGGTGTTTTTATCCACCACCTATAGTAAGCAAATGCGTAGAAAGACCACTGATCCCGCAAAAGAACAGGCCAAAAACACGAAAGGAAAAAATGTTATTTACAACTGTACAAGGTAGGGCTTAATGCTTAATGGAACAATTTAAGGTGAATCCCATTAACTGAGATTCCTAGCGGCTCTTGTTCCATATTTTCCAGCTCAAAAGCATTGTGTTGCATGCACCGAATGATTTTGAAGGGTCCCTCTCATAGACTGTCAAACTTACCATGCTGACCTGGCTTTGCAGCCCTGCTGTCATATTTTAGCACTAAGTCTCCACTTTTTAGGCCTTGGTCAGAAGCCTTTTTGTCAAACCACCGTTTGACCACCTGTTGACGGCTTGTCATTGCTACTAGGGAGTTCTCCCTTTTTTCTTGTACTTCCAGTAGTTCGGCAAGCCGAATCTCCATGGCATCATTTTGTTCTATCTCAAGAGATTTCAATAACTGTATCGCCAGGATCTCCATAGAGATAGGTAACAGCACCTCTTTCCCATATACTAGCTCATAGGGCGAAGTCTTAAGGACTTGTTTAGGAGTTATGCGGTTGGGCCAGAGTGCTTTTCGGAGATTTTTATGCCATTCCCTCTGGTGTTCTGAGCCAACCTTTTTAATGAGTTAGACTAAACTTTTGTTTGTCGACTCGGCTAGGCCATTTCCCTATGGATAATAGTTTGATGATGTTTTAAGGAATATGCCATTTTTTAATGCAAAGTGACATACCTTTGTACATACAAATTCTTTGGCATTTTCTGAAATGATTGTCTTCGAAGGGCCGAACCTTGTCACTAGTGTTTCGAGAAAATCTACAATCTCTATTTCTGTTGCCTCCTTAAGGGGAACAACTTCCACCCACCTTGTAAAGTAGTCTGTAGCTGTTAATATCCACCTATGTCTGGCACTCGAAACTAGGTTGATCATTTCGATGAAGTCCAGACCCCATTCCGTAAATGGTTCATCTGCCACGATAGGTTTGAGGGGCATCGCTGAGTTCTTCCTTTTGTTAGAGAAGAACTGGCATTTTTTACAAGCCCATACGAGAGAGTAGGAATCATTAAAGAGTGTAGGCCAGTAATATCCAGCTCACAGGACCTTGATTGCAGTAGTTTTAGCAGAGAAATGCCCACCTTCATCGCTATGATGAAAAGCGTCGAGAATCCTCTGTGCCTCCCCTGAAGTAACACATCACAGGAGCACACCATTGAAATTTCTTTTGAAAATAATTCCTTTTATCATTGTATATCCGCAATTCTGTAGCCGGTAATACCTCCTTTTTTAGGAAGAGAGACCTGGTGGATACCTTCCGATTTGCATGAAGTTTATTCTATCTGTCAGCCAATCGTCTTCCAATCCAGATTCATTTATCAGGATGAGCTCTGGCTGTTCCTCTTTGGCAGGCGACTCCTCGTCCTGTGCCATATACTCACACAGTCCTCTACCTTTAATAATCTTGGTAGGCCTGACCTCAATGTCATACTCCAAGATGTTGGTGATCCAATTAGCCCTTTTTTCTGTGATCTCTCCCTCCATGATATATTCCCGCACACTAGAATGTGCGACATATACCAGAACTTTGTTACAGGAAATTAGATGGCGGAACTTTTTAAGTCCCTTTACTATTGTGAAAGCCTGTATTTCGACGAAGTTATAATTCGCCTCATATTTCTTTAGGGTTCGGGAATAAAACACAACTGGATGCTCTCCCTTTCCTTTTCTATCCTTTTGAGTCAGAACAGTAGTGATACTGGACCTGCTACCGAAGGCATATATTATAAAATCTTTGTACTGATCGGGATTAATTAACACCGGGGCTGCAGAGATCACTTCTTTGACCTTCTTAAATGCCTCCCGAGCCTCTGTTGTCCACTTGAAAATTTGATCATTTTTCAGCATTAGGGTGATCGGCCTAATCATTCCCGCAAAATCGAAAATAAATTTACTGATGAAATTTACCTTGCCAAGGAAAGACTGGACACCTTTCTTATTTACCGGAAGGGGAAGCTCCTTGATAGCCCTCACTCTTTCGGGGTCAATTGAAATACCTTCTTTAGACACAACATGCCCTAACAGCTTACCCTGAGGTACTCCGAACACACATTTCTTTGGATTTAAGGAAATCCCAAACTCCTGGCACTTTTGAAAAACTAACTCCAAATGATCGAAATGATCATTTTTAGATTTAGAGAACACAGTAAGGTCATCCAAATAGATTAGGATAAACTTATTGATCAGTTTGCTAAATGCGATGTCCATAGCTTGTTGGAAAGTTTCCCCTGCATTGGATAAACCAAAAGGCATTTTAGCATATGCAAATGTTCCCCACTTCGTAGTGAACATAGTCTTGTGCTGATCTTCTTCTTTAACTCGAATCTAGTTATAGCCAGAGAAGCCATCCAGTAGAGAGAACATTTCCGACCCTGCGATAGTTTGGAAGATAGACTCTATAGAAGGCAATGGATAGTGATCTTTCAGAGATGCTCTGTTCAAGTCTCGGAAGTCCACGCATAAGCGGATATCACCATTCTTCTTTCAGACTGGTACCAGATTTGATACCCAAGTACTATGTTTGATTGGGAAGACATTACGTGACTCAATGAGCTTGGTTAGCTCTTGTGCCATCAAGGCTTCAATTTTAGGGTTGACCGGCCGCTGTTTCTGTCAGACTGGTTTCGCACCTTCTATTAGCTCAATAGTATGTTGAATGATGCCAGGATCATAACCTTCTAGATCATCGTAGGACCAGGCCACTACTCTATATTTCCCACAGAAACTGATAAGCCTTTCTCTATCTTGCTATGAGACATCTTTTCCAACCCGAAGGTTCTTGTCATCGGAAACCCGAAGGTTTTCATAATCACTTTTGTTTTCCATGAATTTTCGCTTATCATTTCGGGCGTCACTACAATCGAAATTTTTTTTGAGAGTAACCAATCCTTTCGGAAGCTTATTTGACTTTAGCTACATAATTTGTCCTTCGTAGGCCTCAGCGATCTTTGGTTGAAGTTGATCAACAAATTCCCCCGAGTGCTGAATAAATGAGGCGATGTGTTCATCGCTCTCAAAGACTTGCCAACTCTGGTCATTCTTGGGGATTGCTGGTCGAACAAGCACTCGCACTGAATATTTGTTCTGAAGCAGGTTGGAGACAAGATCAAACTAGGTACCGATCACCGCCATGTGATCTGCATCGCCATTCTGTGTTTGGGGAACGGTCAGGATGTTGAAAGCTTCAAAACTTTCTACAAGGTCCTAGATTCGATGTCGATAGGATCTCATGCGCATATTCTTTGCTGCTGAGATTCCTCAGACCTGATTAACTACCAGTTCTGAATCTCTGAACACAATCAATTGCTTGATACCCATTCGTTCCGCTAGGCTTAGGCCTTGGACTAACCCTTCATATTCAGCCTCGTTATTTGAACAGGCGAATTGGAATCGGAAAGACCTCAACAAATTTTCATTCTATGGGGATATTAGACATATCCCTGCTCCAACTCCAACTTTGCTCCTTGCTCCGTCAAAATATAATGTCCACAGCTCATTCACTTGGTCATCATCAGATTCTTTGACGACCTTCGGAAGAACTTGGTCTTCATCGTAAATCACATATGTGCCCAATCCGGTAGCATGATAATTCCCGAAAGGATGATTGTTTATATGTTCACTCAACAGAGCATCTTCTTGATCACTTCGGTCTCTGCTCACCTTCTCCTCTTCTAGCAGTTTGACATTGTACATGTCTTGTTTGGTGATGGAGGTATGTGTGGCTTCAAAATTGATTAGGGCCTCATCTGCCACATGTTCGGAATGTAGAGCTTTTGATTCAATCTTCATTTTTGCACCATGTTTGGTCCTAAGTATTAGATGTGACCAATCTAAAGACAAATATCCGCCAACCTTTGAAGTAAATTCTCGAGAAAGACAAAGACCAAACATTGGTGGAACATCTATGATCACTGTATCTTGCGGGACCGTGATACTTGGGCAGGAAAATAGAGTTAGCGGAAGTGCTTTGATGACGCCCACAGTATCAACCTTATTTCCATCTAGCTACATCACCCCTTTCTTCATGGGTTCATAGTTGAGCCCCAAGGCTTTGGCTATCAGTTTTGGCATAACCGTTGTACTAGCGCTAGAATCAATCATAGCGTTGTGTAATAGCTTCTTCCCTATAATGAGAGTCAAGAAGAAGGGTTGAGGTTTTGGCCTACCTCTGCCTTCCGTATGGGATTTCTTAGCTTTGTCTGCAAGAACCTTAGCCAGTGACATTTGATAAACCGCCTCGGTACTAGCCGAAGGCTCAATTGGTACTGAGCTGATCTCTTGTTGAAGCGCCTTTTGTAGCATGGTTTTATGTTCCGGGATAGCTAGAATTTCCCATAAAGACACATTAGCAGATGATTTCTTTAATTGTTCCACCAAATTAAAAGGTGAGGAGCCCAAATATTTCTGCTCCTTTGCTTTTGTTATAATAATTTCCTTTTGCGGTTGAGAAGACAAAGAGATGGTCGAAGCACTAGGAATTTGATCGGACACTCCTTTGCGTTACGAGCTATCTGAAAGTGAAACAACGGGCTCGCCAGTGAATCTCCTCTTTGATTGTGTGTTATAGTCAGACTGTACCTGTGGCATTTCAGCTGTGGACGTGTCATTTGTAAACACCATTTCCTCATCTTCCATCCATGAGAAGAGCGCATGATAAGGAACAATATCAGACTCTTGCTCTAAGGACATTCCTTGCATTTGTGTGGTAAGGACCGCATTTCCCATTGCCAAGGCATATATGTATTCTCCATTTTCTGCTGCGGTACCTTGATTGCGTTGTTCTGCCACCTTCTGTTGTAAGTTGCCACGCGGACAATTTCGGGGCATATGTGCATCATTGCAAGGGAAACACCATGGATTGATGTCATCAATAAGATTGTTTTGTCCCGTGGTTAGTTCTCTACTTGAGCTTGGCGACGCACCTGTCAGCGGCATAGGCACCAGAACCATTTGGTTTGTAGCCGCCGCTGGTGAATTAGTGTGAGGCGCATTCTGATATTGATTTTGCTGATAGGTAGGCCGCCCACTTTGATAGTTTTGATATGCAGGCTGTGGAGGCATTGCTTGGTTCCGTTTGAGAGTTGTTGTCATTTGCCATAGTCTGCAACATCTCTTTGAGGTCGCCCATTTCATTCTTGGGAGAACCCAATGTGGAAGCCAAGTTTTTAGAAGTGGCTGCATATGAGTACGCTGACTGGGGAGTCGCTGGTGCACTGGTCGACGCAACCTCTTGTGCTACATTTGATATCTCAAGAAATGTCAGCACAAAAGGTCGAGGAGGCAATTTCCCGCAGTTTATTAAGTGATTCTCTGCTTTGATAGCGGTGGCATAAGCATCTGGTAAAGTGGCTCCTCCCAAAGACTTGATCATCATAGAAATATCGGGGTTAATGGACTTCAGATAAAACATGAACGCCAGTTCTAGGGTCGGGCGGATAGTTACGAGAATCCTCCGCCAACTTGAGTGAAATCAGGCATTGAAGTCCGTCAAAGCCTCCTGGGGTGCTCGCTTGATGACGGATAACTGATAATATAACGAAGAATGATCTCCGTCATTTGAGAATCTTTCATAGAATGGATCTCTGAGTTCATCCCAAGTGCGAATGGTATTAGGAGTCAGCGTTCGGTACCAATCTAGGGCCTTGCCTTTGAAAGACGCAACAAGGAGCCTAAGGGCTACATTTTGCACTATAATACCGTGTACCAGACATACATCAGCTACATCCTGTAAATGTTCTGCCAGCTTTTTTGTGTTGTCCCCAGCAAATTTAGGAAGAGCTTTCAGGGCCGAAACTGGGATAGCGCCCCACACAGCAGGCACTACCGAAGCTACCAGGGGACTTCTAGTATCCCATGCTACATAGTTTATGTTCGCGGCCGGCAACATGGTGAGAGGAAAGGGTGGTGGGAATGGAACGGTTACTAACTGATTTGTGGCTTGAACTGTCCCTAATGAAGGTACTAGTAAACCTGGATTATTTGCAGTCTGGGATCTACTTATAGGCCGATGGCTCATACACCCCTTTGTAAGACAATTTCATTAGTTTGGGTCCCACCGGGCGTGCCAGAAAAAGGACAAACTGTTGACGCCAAAACTTAGCGAAGTAACAGTGCCTTATGGGAAACTCAGTTTAAGGGGGACCCTTTGCGCCAAACTGAGTGACCTCCGGGTTTTAAAGAAGCCGACTTCTTCTATAATGGGTTTTTTGAAAGGGAAAAGGAAGTGGATATAATGAAGCAAGTTCTAATCTAAGGCGATATGCCAAAATTTGCTGATGAGCACGATAAATCATAGATTTAAGGCCCTGAATGTTGTTGTTATGTTCCAAAACCTTGAAAACTTAAAGATATAGCATAAATAATTTATTTATCGACATAAAATAGTATTGCATACACCCCTACTACTTAGAAGAGTCATTTAGACATGATTTATATAAGCAGGCTTGTATTCAATATATAGAAGTCTCCTTAAATGAAATACTTAAGACAATAAAAACACAGTTTATAGTTTAATCAAAACATGAAAAACAAAAAGGCCAAACAATAGGCACAGTCTGAAAGTTTCTTGCAAAATAAACATGCAAAAAAGCCCTAGTGTCTCTTGCTAGAACCAATATTCTTTCTAGAATTTCGGACCCTTCTCTCCATGATAGAGAGACTATATATAGCTGGTGAGCAAAATCCCACCGCTTTGGAGAGTAGTAACAAAAAAGATCCCCACAATCTCCCGCAATGATGCCTGAATCAGAATATTCCTAATGTCGTTACAACAACAACCAGTTAGAACACAGCATCTAGTTGATCGATTGCAGGCGTGCCCTTTGAAATGATGGCAATGATTTGTGCTGCATCTATTGCGACGAGTGTCATCCACTGCTTCGAAAAAGCAAGACGAGCAGTACTTGATAACAATATATTGCTCAGCTAGCCGATCGCCTGCTTCAATGATCAGTATAAGGCACATGTAGCCCACCGTGACCCGAATGAGAATTCCTCCTACCGTTGCTAAGAGACAGCGAAGAAGCAACATGTTCCCAAGGGGAGGTCTTTCCTAAAGTGGGGAGAGAGCTGCCTGAACCGAGTCTGAAAGACACTTGGCAGCATTTCGCAGCCCGCTGTGTTTTGCTCCCTGCTGTGTTGGAAAGGCTGCGAAAGGTCACCACCTAGCAGAAGGTAGGGCCCGCCAAAAATAAAGAAGGCCGCGGAAGCATTTCGCAGCCCGCAGCTACTTATTTTATCTCTATAAGAAAAGTTTGCGATATGCCGCCACATACCAAGATGTGGGCCCCTCTGACAATCTTAGGAATGCTAGCTTTTATGGAAGGCTTTTGCAACCCGAATAGAATACAAAGCAATAGAAAACAAAGATCTTCGTAGGCGAGACACGTGGACGCCCAGCGCAGCATTTCGGGGCCCGAAAGGGGAGCTGATATCCAAAGTTGCGAAGTAAGAAATGTGCAAAGGGAAAGATCAAAACCTGTCGGAGAACCGAATAAACCTGGCGATGCATAGGCCAGCACACAAACATTTGCAAAAGGGACCCGAAGGGAGCTGTTTGAATCTTTATTTTAATAGTAACAAAGGAAATAACAAAGATAAAGGGAAAGGCACCCACTCAAATGTAAATCATGTGTATGAATCAGTCATTGTCTCCCTAAATGAAGAATCCATGGTCATCACCATCAAGGGCGCCCATGCTGAAGATTGTGGAGTCACCGCAAGAGGCGGCAAAGTCACTATTGCAGGATCATCCCAATCAAATAGGGTCCCTTCATCTAGATCCATTCCTAATGACTACAATGTCATAGATCAACTCAAGCGAACACCAGCACACATCTCCATCATGGAGTTGTTAAAAATATCATCTGTGCATAAAAAGATTCTTGAGGAAGCACTAGCCTCATCCACTGTCCACGTAGATCTCGATGCAGAGCAATTCCAAGCTATGGTCAAAAATATCATAACACCTAATCTCCTTACATTCTCTAACCAAGATTTCCCTACCCAACTATCCCACACTCGTGCACTTCACTTGGAAGCCATCATAAACAAGAGAAAAATCAAAAGGGTCTTGGTGGATGGAGGTGTAGGTTTGAACATTTGTTCTCTCAGCCTCATCAAGCACTTGAAAATATTAGAAGATTCCATCGACAAAGGAAAAGGTATCACGATAAGAGCATATGAAGACCAAGAAAGAGTGTCTCAGGGGATGATTAAACTCCCTATTGAAGTAGGGCCAACGCTCATGGAAACCACTTGTTAGGTCTTGGACCTTGAGTTGCCATATAATATCCTCTTGGGACGCCCGTGGATCCATACGATGAAAGCCATAGCATCAAACTTCCACTGATGTGTGAATTTACACATAATGGACAAGAGGTTACCATCCATGGAGATCCCAAACCATTCTCATATTGCAAAAAGCTTGAGGCAAAGTATTACAAAATCCCCCAAGTGCCAAAAAATGAAGGCCCATCCACACCATACATCGACCCCACCACTCTCATGTCCACTTTTGCGACAGAGACACCCGCCACTCCCACCATTCCTACCATCTCTTACATAAATCTCATCATCCAAGAAGATGGTTATGGAAGCTACAAACTCCCCAACAATGCTTTTGTGATAGCAGAGTTACCACAATCTCCTAGATCACAGGGACGTCCACAAGCAAATCAAGCTTCCACATCACAAACATACCTTAAAGACTATCCCAAATTCACAAGCTGGGGATACCTCGGCCATGAGGTTATTGAAGAAACTCCATCTCACATGTTGTATCAAGATGAAAGACCAACACCTGAATTACTAATAGACGAAAGAAGCAAGGGCCTGCAAATGATGCTCATAATGGGCTACAACAAAAAATCAAAGACTGGGACAAAATGACAACGGGCTCATAATACCTATCATACCAGAGATGTGACCAATAACAAATCTTTGCCTTGGGTTTACCCCTCCAAGTATAACCATATGTGGCTGAAGTCCTCTACTTAGAACGGTTAATATTTCTCCTCAGCCAATACTAGCACAAGTACGCTCACCAATATCCACAGGTACATACACAACTTTATAACCGAGGCCTACATAAGTAGCGATGATGAAGATACCATGACCAATCTACCTAGGTTATTTGAGGACACTACCCTTTGCATGATTAGTACCTTATCTTTTGAACGATCATCAAAATCATGAGATTCATTTAGTATATCCCCAATTGATCGACTATGACCAACAAGGACCACTAGTTCTCGATACATTCAAAAATGAAGAGGCACTCTCAGAATTCATGGGATTGAAGGATAACATTCCAGATGGAGATCATAAGGTAGGGTTTATAATGGAGTTAGACACACATGCCTATTACGGGGAAATGATTGAATCCTTCAGTTGCAAAAGTGAGAAACTAATAATTATATCCAATTCGTTGAGTGAAAAACACATTGTGGCACTCTCTGACAAGAAAATAGTAAAAAGAAAGGATGTATCCAATGATGAAAACCTCTCTGAGGCACTTGAGAATGAAGGATTCAATCTTCCTCTAAGAGCTATTCATTAGGAGAAGTCAGTAGTCTTGGTTAAGAAATGCAATCTTGCCAACCTAGGAACAGAGGAGACCCCACATATCACATTTTATGCGGAATCACTACTATCAAAAGAGCAAGAACTCCTAGTAGCATTCCTAAGGGAAAGGAAAATAAACTTCGCATGGAGTTATGCTGATATGCTAGGACTTGATCCAGAGATTGTGGTCCATCATTTAGCAGTATATCCAAAAGCAAAGCCGATTAAATTTTTTTTTGAAAAATGCATCCTCAAATTTCCCTATTGGTCAAAATGGAGCTCAAAAAGTTGTTAGATGCAGGATTTATCCGACCAATTGATTATCTCGAATGGGTGTCAAATTTGGTACCTATTTCCAAACCTGACGGAGCCATCAGAATCTGTATGGACTTTAGGGATTTGAACAAGGCATGTCCCAAGGATGATTTCCCACTTCCCAACATCGACATGATAGTAGACATGACAATAGGACATGAGATGCTATCACTAATGGACAAATTTTCAAGATACAACCAGATCATGATAGCAAAAGAAGATCAACATAAGACGACTTTCACTTGTCCATGGGAGACCTACTGCTAGAACATGATTCCATTCGGCCTAAATAACGCAGGTGTAACATATCAAAGGGCCATGACATTAATATTCAATGACATGATTCATAAAACAATCGAGTACTAGGGTAAAAGCACAAAGTTGTGTCACACTTTTAGCCAACTTATCAGCACAACTGAATTTAAGTATTTCTAACTAAAAATCAATTTTGGTAAAACATATGATGTTGTAAGATTCATTACAGCTAATTTATATGCTTCCATAACTTTTTCAACTAAAATTGTTGGCTAAAAATGTATGGAGCATCACTTTGAGTCCAATTTACCAAAAAAAATAAATTATTTGAAAAAATTGAAGTTTCAATAACTCTTGCTAATGTAAACAACATTTTAAAAAAAATATTAAAATACCCTTTTGTAGATCCATAAGTTTAGTTTTCAAATATATATATATATATATATATATATATATATTAGGCTGCAGAAATCGAGTTTGTATAGCACGACCCCCTATAAACTGCAACGCGCCTGGTAAACTTTTTAACGTGACTGGTAGCACTGGTGTGACGCCCTCTGGTACCATAGGACGGGGGAGACTAGAACTCGTGACCAGCCTTTTGCAACAGGAAAGACTTAGCCAACCGAGCTAGGGCCCCCGCCCTGTTTTCAAAAATATATTTATTTTAATAGTTTAATTATTTTTTATATTTTATTTTTTATTTTTACTAAAAGTAGTTTTTCAACACAAAATATGAGGTTGATTACTATGCCAAGGAAAAATACTAAAACTTATTTTAAAAATTTGGAAAAAATATGATGCATTAGATAAAAAATCTATTTTAAGATGGTATAATTTTGTTTCCATTTTAGATAAATATTTAATATGAAAGTTGACATCTGATGAAAATAGTTGTTTTTTTATTCACACACATTAATATTTATTTAAAAATATATATTTATCAAAATTGGAAAAACATATATCCATGCACTAAAATTTCAAGTTATAAATACACAAAAAATTTGAAAGAAAAAAAGAAAATTTACTATAAAAAGTTTGACGTCCCATGCAACTTCATTTTTCAACATTTTATCAGCAACTAAATTACAGTTTTAATTTATTAATAACTAGTTTAAAATAATTTTTTATATTTTTTAAAAAATACAAACATAAAATAGACTAAAAATTACATATTTTACTAGTTTACATCATTTCAAAATTAAAAACATATATGCCACTTTTTAGTGATTCAAGTTTAAAAATTGAAACAGCATTGGCCATTTCCTTTATAAAGCATGACATAGCTTTGTGCTTTTACCCACTATGTTGACGACATCCTAGCAAAATCTAGAAAAAGACAATATCATATAGCAACCCTAAGTGTTATCTTTGATAGACTGGAGGAATACAAAGTCAGACTAAGTCCCAAGAAGTGCATCTTTAGCATACAATCAGGTAAATTGCTAGGATACATCATCTCCATGAGGGGTATCGAGGTGGATCCAGAAAAATTGAAAGCAATCCTTGAGATGGAAGAACCAAAGACATTAAAACAATTGAGAGGCCTCCATGGCCGACTTCAATCCATCCAACAGTTCATAGCATAACTGGCAGACAAGCAGAACCCATATTCTCACCTACTCCACAAGGGGGTAGCATACAAATGGGATACAAAATGCGAAGAGGCATTTAACAAAATCAAAGAATATCTACTCACACCACCAGTTTTAATGCCACCCATCCCAAGAAAGCCATTGATCTTATATGTGTCAGCAACGACAACAACCCTTGGAGCTCTCCTAGCTTAGTATGATGAAAACAGAATGGAGAGGGCCATTTACTACATCAGCAGGACAATAGTCGGTCATGAGCTAAATTACTCATTCATCGAGAAAGCTTGCTTTGCCATAGTGTTTGCATCCCAAAAATTCAGACATTACATGTTGGCACACAAGATAAAGCTCATTGTGAAAATTGATCCCCTCAAGTATCTCCTATCAAAGGCAATGCTCACAAGAAGAATGGAAAAATGGGTAATGATATTACCAGAGTATGACATCAAGTATGTAGAGCAGAAAGCCATTAAGGGACAAGTTATTGTAGATCAACTAGCAGAAGCACCCATTTATTCTTAGAACCTTCTTGTCTCAGAATTCCCAGATGAATCCATTTTTAACCTCAATGCAACTGACCATTGGAAACTATACTTCGATGGTTCGTACACACAACACAGATTAGGAGTTGGTGTCTTCATCACCCCACAAGGAGACTGCATACTAAAGTCATACAAATTGGCATTTCCTTGCACCAACAACATAGCAGAATATGAGGCTTTGACTATAAGCCTTAGAATAGCAATGTAATGGAATATCATAGCTCTCAAGGTCTACGGAGACTCAGTTGATCATAAATCAGGTCAATAATGAATATTAGAATAAGGATGATAATCTCACTCCATACAAGAAATTGGTGGACTCTAAAGGAATCCTTCATTGACATAACATTTTAGCATATTCCAAGAACCAACACAGAGCAGCAGATACCATGGCTACAATTGGGTCCCTATTAGACATCCCTCATAACATACCGAAATATAAATTTCTGATTGAGCAGCTTCTTGTTCCCACATTTGAGGTACTAGAATTAGAATATGTGTGTGAAATCGTTGGTCCTGGTGATCCTTGGTATCATAACATCTATACATATCTTCGAATAGGAGTCATACCCGCTGACCTACCATCAAGCCAAAAATGAACCTTTTGTCAAAAAGGCATCTAGATTTGTGATCCTAGGTGATACCCTATACCGTAGAAGCATAGAAGGTACCTTACTGCGTTGCCTAAATGTTGAGGAGGCATTAACCGCTTTAACTGAGGTTCATAATAGTATATGTGGCTCACACTGAAGTGGAATGACCATTGCCAAGAAACTACTTAGGATGGGGTATTATTGTCCCATGATGGAAAGAGAAGCACATGATCATGCAAAAAGATGTCTACAATGCCAGCAACATGGGGACCTCATCCATGCTCTAGCTCAATAGCTTCACTTGATCAACACACCATGGCCCTTTTCGCAGTGGGGACTCGATCTCATTGGGAAAATCACACCCACCTCATCCAATGGCCACAAATTCATCATCACTGCAACTAAGTACTTCACAAAGTGGGTAGAAGCCATACCCATGACATATATCACTGGGAAGCAAATCTCAAAATTAATCTTGAACTATCTCATCTATCATTATGGTTTCCCACAAGCCATTATCTCAGATAATGGGACACCATTCAAGAACCAAGAAGTTCACAACTTGTATGAGAAATTCAAAATACAACATCACTTTTCCACCCCATACTATCCCCAAGGCAATGGCCAAGCAGAAGAACAAAACCATCCTGAAAATCCTTAAGAAAATAGTCAATGATGTAGGTTGTGACTGGCATCTGTAGCTTAATCTCGCCCTCTGGGCTTATCGAACTAGCATCCGCACACCCACTAGTGCCACCCCCTTCTCCTTGGTCTATGAATTAGAGGTCATACTCCCCATCGAGATTGAGCTCCCATCCCTTAGAATATCATTGCAAAACCTCATCACTAATGAGGACTACCGCATGTCAAGATTAAATGAGTTGGAGCTACTGGATGAGAGACACATAGATGCTTTAAATCACTTGCAAGTCTATCAGAATAGACTCAAACAAAGCTACAAGAAGAAAATCAGAAGCAAGACTTTCAAAGTCGGGGAACTGGTCTTAAAAAATATCAGAAGAATGTTCCAAATCCAAGTAGCAAAGGAAAGTTCAAACCTAATCGGTTAGGGCCTTTCATCATAACGACAAGTTACAAATTAGGGGCATATCAGTTATCAACACTCGAAGGGGAACCTCTGTAGGAGCCAATGAATAGCTCCCATCTCAAAAAGTTTTATGCCTAATTCTTTCACGGTATAAAACCAAAAATCTAAAAAAACTAGAAAAAGTCCTGAAAAATGGATACTTCAGCAAAAACCTGGCAAACAAGCATCTTCGTGACAACAAAAAAATTAGAAAAAGGATAAAAAATAGTAAAGAAAAAAATCATCCTTTAGTGAAAACCACTTCGGTGGCACTTTGGGCAAGTACCTTGGTGAAAACCTAGAAAACAGGTGCCTTGCGTAGATAAGCACTTTCCATCCACTAGGATCTTTATGGCTTTCTCTACATCATCCATCCATCTCACTTCCATCATCCATCACATTTAGGTCTCCATCCATCATCATCCACTTGCATCTGCACCATAGCTTGATCTTGTTTTCTTACCATGATCCCTCTTAGTACTACTTGGCCCATCCTCAAGGTTAGTTTTTCCTGCCTTTATCGGAGTAGTATATTGCATCACACTAGGGGCATGTTCTCATCAGATCAGATTCGTGTATATTCTTAAAGTCCTCAAATCAAAAAATCCAAAAACATCAAAAAATCAGAAAATCCAAAAATAGCAAAAAACATCAAAATCCAAAAATAGGTCAAAAAGTCAGTCAAAAATTCAAAAACAGAGTCATCTTGTCGAACTACATCGTCTCTGAGCTTGAACATAGGTAATGTTGATCTTTGATCATCCCCTGAGACATTTAGGTCAGTCCTATAGGAGTCCGTCATAATAAACTGACATCTCATCATGTATATCATCATCTGTAAATCAATCAAGTCATCAGTCAAACTACATGGTCTCTGCGTATATAACGTAGGCAAGGCTAATCTGCTCATCAGTCCTTGAGGCCCCTAGGATAGGTCTTTAGGTTAGTTTCTTGGTAAAAATATCACAAAATCCCAAAACATTGAAAAATTAAAAATCAAAACATTTGTAAAATCTTGAAAAAATACCAAAAAATAGCCTCAAAACATTGCAAAATATCAAAAACATCCAAATATTTGAAAAATCCATCTGTCTCATCTCGCTTGCACCCACAATAAGCACCACCCATAATAAACTGATCATCACCCTCAACCTTTGGTGAAACAGTTGGAAACAAGTCCAGCATCTTAAAAGTAGAACTCCAAATGTTAAGTCTTAAGTCTAAGTCAATGTGTAAACAAATTGGTCACCTCTTGGTATCGCTAACACATCATATGAATTGGTCCCATATCAAACATCTCTTAGAGCACTTTGGGTAAATGAAATGATGTGCCATCATCCACTAACATGTCCTAGGATGTATCCTTCCTACAATAGGCATCATCTTTTGGCAATAAGTTTCAGTTCTTATCCTTAGAAAACACATCCTTTTTTTCGTTAGTGGTATTGAAGAGAATCAGTTTGTTTGTTTACTTGGTCTTTATCTTTTGACTTATCTTATTTTCCATTCATTCCAAGGATGTCTCGATGATATCCCAAAGTAGAGGATTTAGACAAATAGGAATGGGGCAATGATCATCATCTTTTGTTTGTTGTGCTTGTTGGATACTCTTGTAATATAACCTCAACGAATACTTGCTTTGTTAGGCATGTATGGAAGAGGTCTAGGGAAACTTGTTGATTGTTACAGGGATTGGTTTACCTTTCCATGTTTTGGTCTGAGGTGTCAGAAGTGCATCCTAGCAAGGTTTTCGTATGTCAGGTGTGAACAAGAATACTCCTATATGATTGTCAAGTCAAGTCCATCACACTAAGTACCATGCCATCCTGGTTTTCTATACCTTGATGCATCATACCACGTGTGTTATCAAACATAAGAAATTTGGTGCTTTGAAAATCCCAATTCTTCAGCAAGTAATCATCATCATCATCATCATTATCATCCACATTTGCATCATCTTGTGTCTTGTTGAAATAACTTCTTCTTTTCTTACTAACTGCACTAACAAGGTACTATGACAGTTGATCATCATCACCATCATCGCTATCGATCCTACATCCACAAATCATTAGCATATTTCATAAGCATATCATATAGGAAATATATGCATTACATTATCATATAAATAGGTTATCATAAACATTGCCCATAAATAGGTGCATCCATGTCATCGCATGTCACCCATTATATTGCATCTCATGGCATTATATTGATTATTGCATAAACATTCATTTGCATTTCACAACCATTTCATATTACCATCTAAATCATCACATAACATCTATGGAAACATTTCATAATCATTTTTGAATAATCATAAACAATAGGTATATAAGTATTTAATTCATACTTGCAAAACATAAATGACATCATTATCATCAGATTACATTCACACTTTGCATTAACATATTATTGCATCACATACATCATCATTTAGGATAATAACATTTGTTATTCTAAGCATCTCATAAAACCATTTCATTTGCATAATATCACAACCATTGCACTCATATTACATCCATCCATAAATCATCTCATATATAGGCATATTCCACACATCATTACATACATCATTGATCATATCATTATATATACTCATCATTTCATATATTGCATTAGCATAAAATAAATCATCATATAGTTATCATCATTATACATCATATTATAAAAAACTAAGGCTCTATCATTTAGCTTTCCATGGATATCTACCACTTAAAATTTTGTTAAGTTTTGAGCAAGTTATCACTGTTTTAATTTGCTGCTGTCATTAATATTTTCTTTTATTTTTATTTTTTTTGTGTTACTAATCTTTTCTTGTAGCATGTGGTGATCTCCATTCGTGTGTCGAATACCATTGCTTAAAGAGACTACTAATCTTTTGTTTACAGGTTCAAATGTCGAAGACAAGATAAACAAACATTGTGCTTGTTTTTCTTTTATAGATTAGCAAACATTTGATTTTGGTGCATATAAAAAGAACACATGTCTTCTTTGGTTCATTGTGCTTGCAAGATGGTAGGTGAGTATGCTCTCACTTGGTGAAAACCTTGTGATCAGAAAACTAGACCCATCTTTATTTGTTAATTACCCTTCACGATTTGGTATATCGGAGTATCCTCTCCCCTTGTGTATTCGTGCGATCCTGGGTGTAAGAGAAATGGTTACTGACTCTAGAACTTGGGTCTGTTTTGGTGGAAAGAAGTACTCACCCTAGGATGACTCAGATTGGTAGCACCCTGACACCGAGGGACTTCCAGCCAGTATATAAAAGTGGATTCTTGGGGAAAGCCCAAGAATCATGAGTGTGGTTCCGACCAAATGGATCCGAAAGGGGACTCTCGCTGCATGGATCATGCCCCACGAACAGAATGCCTGAATTAAAAACCTCTTGTTTTAGTGTCCAACCATTCTATTGGCCATTGCTTGGTATAGTACAGGGTACATTATCATGCCCGAAGACACTCACTACTAATCCCCTTGAGTAGAGATAACAGTTCTTGGGAAGTCACTACCCAAGAATTCAAATTTGATGTGCTCGAATGACATTAATGAGCCATGGAGGGGAGCCAATGCCACCAAAATTCTAAGCTATCTGCCCTCGAGAAGGAAAGGTGTTTATCACCAATCCAGGGTATATCGATGGGCTATACCAAGTATACAAACCCTTGGCCTGTTGGCCTTTTAGGATTGTACTTGTCTTATGTGTGTTTGTTTACACCCAAAACATTGTGCTTGTCAAGTGCTTGTTGGATTTTTCAAACCTTATACACAATATTCACAAATCTAGACACAAACAATCGACCTTGGACAACTCATACTTTTCAACAAGACATCAAAACACAATCTCAGTCCTCATTTTGAAATTAGACTTTGTATTGTCCATCATAATCCTCATTTGGTATCTAGACTTGGCATTGGTCATTTTCCTTAGTCAACATCTTCATTGTCACCTTAGCATTTGGCATCCTTTCTTGACCAATTTTATCACCTTGCATTAGTCATTTCCCTTAGAAAAACAGCATTATCACTCTACATTTAACAACATCATGACATCCACCACCTTGTCTTCCCTTCACTAAGATATGGATAGGCTTGCTAGTAAAATTGAATATGAATTACTCTATAGAGGTCAATACCGAGAAGCCTCAGACTTTAGGAGACAATTTATCCAAGCCAAAAATCAATGTCCTTCATACCAACAACCCATCAGTCCTAGTCCTCTGTCCATCTACCCTCACTACCAAAATTCACTTAACACAAATCCTACCATTAATTCACAAAAAATGTCCAGTTATCACCCTTATCCTAACTTTGACAAGGGAAGTCAATTGTCCACTAGTCCATTCCATGTTTCCACATCATATGCTAGTCCTTCACCTATTAATCCCGTCCAAGTCTACATCCCTTATCAATCATCTACCAACTCATGTCATGTCCCCACATCATACCATACCAATCCGGTCCAAGTCTCCATGTCCTCTTTCAATCAACCTTACACTAATCCAGTCAAAGTCTCCATGTCATATCCTTGTACTTCAACAATTCATTCAATCCAAGACTCCATGTCATATCCGGTCCAAGTCTCCACGTCATACCCTAGTCCTTCACATACTAGTCCAATGCAAGTACCCATGTCATATAATAGTCCTTCACATAGTAGTCCCATCCAAGTTCCCATGTCCTACCCTAGTCCTTCATCCATTAATAATTTTCAAGTCATCCCCTCACAAGCCACATCTAGTCATGAAAGTTCTATCATTACTCAAAGTCAAATCCTATTGTGTAAACCTGAGAATACATGTCAAGGCGAAAGCTCAAAGCAAGACCTTATAGTGTCACCCTCATGTCAAGAACAAGATAGTCCATCCCATGAGTCTATCTTAAACTCCATTCAAGGAGTCATTCAAGACAATCATGACATCCAAAGTACATCTACCATTGACCAAGAAGTCCAAATCCATGACAACCCCATCTTTGATCAAGACCCTAACATTGACCAAGAAGTCCAAAATAATCCACTCCTTGATGTTTACGCCATTCATGATCAAACTCCTTCCAATCCCATACAGTCCTCGAATATTGATAGTTTCCAAAATGAGACACTTGCCTCCATTACACACATAGATGATATTCCTCCAAAACAAGAATATTCCAATATGGACATATTTGAAAATGATCAAGCTATAGCTGAATTTATTGGACTCTATGACACTGACCATAATGATGGCTTTGAAATTTCTTTGGAAGCACCACCAGAATCATCTGAACCTGACATGTCACAAGATCAAACCATAGATATCAGTCAGAAATATTTCCAACAAGACAATGAAGCTAAGACACTTTATCACTTAGGGTCATCTATCTTTGTCAGACTAGGCTTTCTTATAGACTAAAATATTACAAGTGACAGTATCCACATACCTAATGATGGGTTAGCATCTTGCATTCAAAACAATAAATACCCCATCGCAAATAGAATCTGTTAGAGCATGCATTATCAATGCAACAGACTAGGCATACATGAGCAAGGCATTCAAGAACCAATACAGCTCCAGTAAAATTACAGATATCAAGGTCTTGGCTATTCCTCAGACAACAAATCAAACGATGTTAGTGATACTTCCTCAATATCGGGGGCAACTTTGTCAGATACAAACATCAAAATGGAATCCATGAAAAATCCTTGTCATAAGATTGCTGCCAACACCCCCTCCACCCACACCATGAACCGTCATTCTATTATGAATAAATTTTCCCTTTGGAACCAACAAAAACAAAACTCTTACAAGTCAAAAGATCAAAATCAAATGTCAAAGACCATTGAGTCAAACAAAATGACAAGTGGACAAATGAAATTAAAATGGATCTCAAAGAAAGATGGATCAAACAAAGACATCAAGTCAAATACAAAACTCAATCACAATGTGGAGCCACAATACAAGAGGACTCCCACATATAACAAATATCCACCTCCTTCAAAATGGTCATCATTTAAGGCATATAAAAATGTTGGTTCTAAACACCATCCCTCCAAAATCTGTCATCCACCATCCCAAGTTTGGAAAATAAAAAGTGATTCGTCCAAATGTCCAAACAACATTTCCATGTCCACCATCATTTGTCATAATCCTACATCTCGCCTAAAGTCCAAAAATCCTACGTCTCAAATCCGTCACATCTTGGCAGCAACTCTTTACCATAAGGACTCTCATGGCACTCTATTGCAATGTGTGTATTTTGATAAGGCCAACTCTAGTATTAGAAATGATCAAAATGACATCGATCATTTGTATGCAGGTGCTATGATCTTGACATGACAATTGCTTCAAAAAAGATATTATTGGCATATTATGGCACCAGTCTCTACATCAGCATCGTCTATGAATTCAGAACAGGCAGTGGTCATCTAAAGCATCTAGGCTATCCACAAAATCAAAAATTGAAAAAAAAAATGAAAAATGTAAAAAATTGTCACCCTAATGAAAACCTGGCAAATAGGCATCTTGGTGACACCAAAAAAATCAAAAAATCAAGAAAATAGTGAAGAGAAAAATTTCATCCAACGGTGAAAACCTGCCAAACAGGCACCTTGGATACCATGATGAAAACCTGGCAAACAGGCGTCATGTGTAAAATAAATCATCTATGTGGACTTTTATACTTGGGGGCAAGTCATCTTATCTCCTAGACCTTCCTCTTGACATTGGCATCTGACCATTTGATCTATATCATTCCCACTTACCTTTGTTTTGACATAAAATTAGCACACATAAATCATGCTTTGGGAAAACTCTTGACATGTCTATCCTTCGATCATACACGATTCACGAAACATCATGTCATTCACAGTCATAGTCTTATTTCCCTTATACAACATAGTCCTTGAAAATCATATGACAATTCCCTTAGTCTCATGTCTCTCATCTTTTACCAAGGTCACCCCCTATCAGCTTTCATGTATGTCACCTATCTTGGCTTTCCCTTGTCAAGCAATATAAGGATAATCATCATCCCATCTATTCCTCACCAAGTCATTCCAAATGCAACGAGTCTAATCCGTATAAGCACATTATCCAAAATTTTACTTGACTGCATTCCTAGCCCGACTGTAGACCTCCATAATTTTGTCACATTATCGTCATCGTCCTCACGTTGTTTCAGGATGTGTCCTTCCCACGTCAAACAACGTTGTCATCACCTATCAATTGGCATTCAGCTTGACTAGGGGCACAATCATGTTTGTCCTTGGATTCTCATGTGTAGGAATCAGTCATATGTATTTGTCATGATACTCTTAAATGTCAAAAATCCAAAAAAATCATAAAATGACAAAAAGACTAAAAACATGGCAAAAAGTCCTGAAAAAAGACAAAAACATCATAAAATGACAAAAAGATAAAAACATAATAAAATGTCCTGAAGAAAGACCAAAAAATTAGAAAATGTCCTGAAAGAAGACCAAAAACATCATAAAATGTCCTGAAGAAAGACCTAAAAATCATAAAACATCCTAAAGAAAACAAAAAAATATCTAAATCAATGCCAAAATCCTAAAAATGGAGTCAAAGTCAGTCATGTCAGTCCATGTCATTGTCGAACTACGTTATCTCTGCGCATTTGCTACGTAGGCAAGGCCATCAGTCGATGAGTCCCCGAGACATTAGGTCAGTCCTTTTAGGTTGGTCCAAATAAAATCATGGAATTTGTCACAATCGTCACATCGGTCAAATAAGTCAGACATAGTCAAACTCAAACACAAGACAGTCACTTGAAACGTCAATGTCAAAATTGGTCAAAATTAGATAGCACAGTCCCATCAATCATACAGTCAACATCAGTCAACTTGCCAAAACATATTAATTAAAACAATGTCAGTCTCATCACTCTTTGGTTATCTTCAAGATGTGTCCTTGGAGTTAGACCTCGTCAAAATGTCCTTTTCCTTTTCAGGATGTGTCCTTCCTGATAATAGGCCCTATCAAACCGTCAACACCGTCAAATTGGCAAAACTCTTAAACTGTCAAAACTGTCAAACCGACAAGAAATCAATCTTTGGCATACAAACATTGGCAAACAAAATAAAATCACTGTTAATCTTTCTGGTCTATCTTGGCTTATCTTTTGACTATCTTGGCTATTTTGTCTTACATTTTTATTGTCTTATCTTTCGGTCATGTTACTAGCTACCTCGAGGATGTCCCATGAAGGATTTAGAGGTGTGATGACGTCTCCTGGCCTATTTTATTTTCTTTGATTGTTGTCTGTGGATTGTCTCGACAAAAAGACTGGGGCAACTTTGCCCTTAGTATGAGTTAGGACATTCCTTATCTGTGACTATCTGTTTTTCAAGTGGATAACCTTGCACACCTTGGTCTACATCATATCATGGTGTTTTTTTGTCCATTTGTGTTATTTTTACCGCCCAATGATGATTAAGAGCAATAATTATTAAAGTCCTATGGCAATGTTTTGAAGGATTTGGTCTAGGAACTAACATGCATCTTCTTTAGTCTTGTCATCTTCTCTCGCCCATCTCATATAAGCATTGCATCAATATCATCATCCATATCTTTTGCACTAAACATTTCTTTGTCTCTTCATATTCTAGTCTTCTCATTAATTTCGAGAGCACACCTGTGTTCTTGGAACCTGTCTGTCCTCTCGAGGGGGCATACCGTAACCCTCCTTGTCATTCTTCCTCATCTTATTTTGCACTGGGGCATTTTTTGACTTATTTTCTTTGTCACAATGCAACAAGCGACATTATGACAAAGAGGGGCAAAATGTAAATACCTAAAAATGACCTAGGCCTGCAAGCTTCATTTTTACCACTTTTATCATAGCATAATTAAGACATTTAATTATATCCTTGGTCCACATTCGACTATTGATTAAATCATTCCTAATTATTTAATTAATTCATGTCAGTTATTCCTCATGATTATTAAATAAATAAATTTTATTTATTTATTAAATATGTCATTAATGGTCTAAGTCTTTCTTTGATTAAATAAATTTCTTAATTTATTTAATTCCCCTTTGTCATTTATTTCTTCTTGATTATTAAATAAATAAATTTATTTATTTATTTAATACGTCACTAACTGTCTTAATTAAATAAATGGATTACTTTATTTAATTAATTGATCTTGTCTCCTAAATTAAATAATTAAATTTAATTATTTAGTTACTAATTTCATATTCTTCTCATTTTAAATAAATTAAATTATTTAAAATGTCATGTCAATCCTAACTGTTAGTCCTTTCTGATAAATAATCTGCAAAGATTATTTATTATCTCTCAAATTAGTAATTAATCTTCTAAAAATCAAGCATTTGGGCAGATTCTTGATTTTCTAAATCTTATCTTCAGTTCACATCTTATCTCTTTGATTTTTTGAATCAAGCAAATTAGGCAATCTTATCTTCTTGATTTTTCAAAAATCTTTATTTTCTAATTAATTTGTCTCATTTATTTTCCACTATCGATCCAATTTTATTCTGACCATTCGATTAAGGATTTTTCCCTAACCCTAATCAGGGATTCTTAGGTTTAATCTGGATCATTCATTTCATTAATTTATCTCATCCATCCATTCGAAATGGCCTTTTCTATAAAATGCCATCTTCTTCTCATTTTTCAAAGACACTCACATGCTGACATTTTGCATAGGCATTATAGGCATTTACTTTCATAGGAAATATTAGTATTTGATATAGACATTTGATCAATTTTGGCATTTGTTTTAGGCATAGACATTGGAAATAGTCATAGGCATTTAGATTTTGAGTAAATCCTTCAAAACTTGCTTTAGTCTTGTCATTCATCATAGTTTCTCATACACGAATCTGAGGGCAACATTTTACTGCAAGCTAGGAGGTGTAACGAAGGTGAAGCATGGAAGATGGAGATTCTTGGTAATATCGTTCCTTTCGTTTTCATCATTTCCTTTGTGCTTCGTTATTTCAATGGATTTTAATGTTATTGATCTAACCATCTAACAAATCTTTTTTTCCCTTTATTACAATAAGTTTTTGTCCCCTCCTTGTCAAAACTTGCAAATATTTACCAACCCTAGCCAAATCATAACATTTCATTGAATTGAAATCATTGAATTAAAAATTGGGGCTTTTCACATTATAAATTTAGCCCAAAGTATTAACTTTAAAAACCTCTGGCTTGAAGGTGATTCCAAAAATATTATTCGTTGTCTTCATGGCAAGTCCCCCCCTCGTGGACAGTAAAATCATGGATTGATGATGCCATCTCAACTCTTGCTAAGTTTCACAAAATTAAAATTTCACATACCTATAGAGAAGCCAATGTTGTAGTGGACTTTTTTGCTAATGAAGGGGTTACGAGTAATGATCAGAGCACTTGGCTAAATTTTAGTGATCTAAGTGTTAATGTCTGTGCTTTATTGAATTATGATAAATCACATGGACAAGAGGCATGTCATCTCTTTAATGAGGACATGATAGAGTTATTACATCATTATCATTAGATTGTATGGGACAAAGCTTAGTTGATTAGTCTGTAAGGTGGATTGGAAAACTTTGTGGGTTCTTAGATTTAGCGGGACCAATTCTAGTAAAGATCTCATTTATGTCTGCCCCATTGTGTTTGCTAAGATAGGTGGAGATAGAAAAAGAATTGAGCCAGAAAGTTATGAGAGGCACACAAGAAATTTTAAGGCTTGGAATAAAGTTAAAATTAGGGGGTTACTTTCGTTCCTAGAGAAGCTCCATGGTTCCAATCAGGAGGCAACAAATTTTTTTGAGAAAAATTGGGATAATGGGAATCTTACCCTTTTTGGTAGAAAATTTGAGCTCAATGAAAACCTGATAGCTGAAGTGACGGGAATGTCTACTAATGGGAAAAAATATTTTAGGGACAGGGCTTTTTCTAATGATGCCATCATCAAATTTCCAAAAAAAGAGAAAGAAAGACTAAAATTGGTGAAAATTGCTAACAACTACTTTGAAGCCAGCACCATAAAAGCCCTATGGAGAAAGGTTCTACGTGTTATCATGGAGTACATAATTGTGGATGGTAATTTCACCAGGGTCTATGGTTATCACTTTGCCCTGCTCAACCATTTCCGCTACAAGGTAAGGGTTTCTTTCCCCTACTATCTTCTCTGCTATTTGAGGAAAAGTTTTGATGACCACAAGAAAACCCTAGAAGATTCCCTATTTTACATACAGGCCTAATTAGATTAATTGTGGAGCATTACCAAAAAATTCTCATCCCTGCTAATCTGGAAGCCTCCACTAATTTTGAGGAAGACAATACTGATCCCAATTGCTCGGGGTTTTTTCCCAATTTAAGTCTATCTAGAACTGTCCTTAGTCCGCCTGCTATCCATTCTGGCAAGAAAAACCCTAACCCACTTATTATTAAAGCTTGTGAAGTGCCTGAGCTAGGAAGCCCTTCCCTTAAAACCCATTTTATTGATAAGAATCCCAAGGCTAAAAACCTTCTCTCATACTCTGAAGATTCCCCTAACTCTGAGGCATCTGGTCTAACAATATTGAGCCCTTTGTTGACCCATCATTGGATAGAATTGCTAGAACTGGGTACCCTATTACTCTTGACCCTGCTAATACTTGTTTCAACATTGATATGGATCCCTCTATGGATGTTTTGAATTTAGCTAGAAATAATGTTGATACCCATTTCAAACTTTTGAAATGGACTTTCAATGAAATTAATGAGCTAAAGATAAAAAACTAGGCCCTTCAAGGTAAACTGGAAGAGTTGGGAGCCAAGGTTGCGATGATTGAAAAGAAAGAGGTGGAACGAAGAGATTACGGTCTCAACAAAGATACTCAGTACCAAGTTGGCAAGAATATAAATATTGAAATTGAGGTGGAGAAAATGAAAAATACTATCAAAATTATTGTTGAGCAAAACAATCGTATGGCCAGATACAACACCATCATCATCAATGCCATGACTGAGAAATTGGACAAAGCCCAACAGGGGTCTTTGGTGGTTGATTTGGAGGAAACCAATGAAAGAAACCAGGAGGAGGATGTTGGCATTTCTAAGAGAACCATGTCCAATTTGAGGAGGAAACTTTTAAGAAGGGTGTTCATGATATGCAAAACCTAGAGGTAGAGACAGAGTCTATCCTGAAGACTCTGGGTTAATCGCAGCCAATTTTTTGTTGGCTTTTCTGCTGTCTTTTTTTGTTTGACATTCTTGGTCTTTTGTGGATGGCTACTACTTGTTTTGGTTTTTACCTTTTGTGCTGGTTGTTTATGTTGGACTTTTCTTTCTTATCTTTTATGTTGTAAACTTTGTGGTTTCGGGTCCCTATAAAACCTATTTTACCCTTTATCAAAAACATTTCATTTGTTAAATCTAGTGAAACTAAGAGAAATGATGTGATGAATGTTGACACAGATGATGACAACATGGTTAGTATTGAAAAAGGTCTTATGGATACTAATGAGAAAAATCCTATGAATGGTTTGGTTGCATTGATCAAAACTAAACCTCATAAGGGCTGAACTAAAAAGTCTCTTGAAATTGCTTTCTCATCTAAGGATATAATTAGGAATGGACATAATGGTCCTCTTTACATAGCTAGCCAAATCAATGACAAGCCCACTAATGGGATATTAATTGATCCTGTCCATCGAGAGAATGTGATCACTGAAGAATTCTTACTTATGCCTGAACTCTATCAAGAAACATATGATAAACTGAAGGCATGGATAAAAAATCATAATGGTTTCTCTTGTCCTATGATGGGATCAATCACCCTTCCTTTAAAAATTAGACTGAAACAATTAGATGTCTCATTTTCTATCATCCCGATGTCAAATCAATTCCATGTGAAGCTTGGTTATCCATGGTTACACTCCATGTAAGTTGTCCCTTCACTTGTGCATAAATGCTTAAAATTTCCCTTTGATTATGAAATATTTACTATGCACCATAGTGGCTTTAATCTTGTGTCTTCCTATGGGAACTTTTTATTTCATTTATTTTGGACTGAGCCTATGGAACCTATCAAACCTCTTGAGGACTTCTTTTTCAAATCCTACTGATTAGGTAGAAAATGGGGTCTACCAAAATCAAAATGATAGAACACTAATTCTCCTCAAATTATGTGATTTTGTGTGTGATTTGATGCCAATAACAATAAAGAAACTAACCCTAACTATTATAGCAACTATGAGGGAAGTTTTTAGAGCTTAAAATGGTGTGTACCTTACTGCAAAAAGTCTATTTTTAGGGCACAAATGACTCATTCGCCTTTAGTGGTGAATGGGTCCTTGAAATTGAGATTTGGGTTATTTTCCTTGATGTTTGTGGAATCAAGGGAAAAATAAAATTGTTAATTGTTTAGATCAAATAACAGTAAAATCCATTGAAATAACGAAGCACAAAGGAAATGATGAAAATGAAAGGAACGATATTACCAAGAATCTCCATCTTCCATGCTTCACGTTCGTTACACCTCCTAGCTTGCAGTAAAATGTTGCCCTCAGATTCGTGTATGAGCAACTATGACGAATGATAAGACTAAAGCAAGTTTTGAAGGATTTACTCAAAATCTAAATGCCTATGACTATTGCCAATGTCTATGCCTAAAACAAATGCCAAAATTGATCAAATGACTATATCAAATACTAGATTGCCTATGAAAGTAAATGCCTATAATAATTATGCAAAATGTCAGCATGTGTGTGTGTTCGAAAATGAGAAGAAGATGGCATTTTATAGAAAAGGCCATTTCGAATGGACGGACGAGATAAATTGATGAAATGAACAATCCAGATTAAGCCTGAGAATCCTTAATTAGGGTTAGGAAAAAATCCTTAATCACACGGTCATAATAAAATCAGATCGACGGTGGAAAATAAATGAGACAAATTAATTAGAAAATAAAGATTTTTGAAAAATCAAGAAGATAAGATTGTCTGATTTGCCAGATTCAAAAAACCAAAGAGATAAGATTTGGACTGAAGATAAGATTTGGAAAATCAAGAATCTGCCCGATTGCTTGATTTTTGGAAAATTAATTACTAATTTGAATTAAAACAATTCAAATTATGGATTTTGAGAGATAATAAATAATCTTTTTCATATTATTTACAAAAATGGCCTGACAGTTAGGATTGACATGACATTTTCAATAATTTAATTTATTTAAAATGAGAAGAATATGAAATTGACAATTAAATAATTAAATTTAATTATTTAATTTAGGAGATAAGACCAATTAATTAAATAAAGTAATCCATTTATTTAATTAAGACAGTTAATGAAGTATTAAATAAATAAATTTATTTATTTATTGAATAATCAAGAAATTTATTTAATCAAAGAAAGACTTAGACAATTAATAACGTATTTAATAAATAAATAAAATTTATTTATTTAATAATCATGAAGAATAAATGACATGAATTAATTAAATAATTATGAATTATTTAATTAATAGTCGAATGTAGACCAAAGACATAATTAAATGTCATAATTATGCTAGGACGAAAGTGGTAAAAATGAAGCATGCAAGCCTAGGTCATTTTTAGGTGTCTACATTTTTCCCCTCTTTGTCATAATGTAGCATGTCACATTGTGACAAAGAAAATAAGTCAAAAAATGCCCCAGTGCAAAATAAGATGAGGAAGAATGATGATGAGGGTTACGGTATGCCCCCTCGAGAGGACAGATAGATTCCAAGAACATGGGTGTGCTCTCGAAATTAATGAGAAGACTAGAATATGAAGAGACAAAGAAATGTTAGTACAAAATATATGGATGATGATATGGATGCAATGCCTATATGAGATGAGTGAGAGAAGATGATAAGACTAAAGAAGATGCATGCTAGTTCCTAGACCAAATCCTTCAAAACATTGCCAATATTTATTGCTCTTAATCATTATTGGACAGTCTGTTGCAATGGCCAAAAAACACCATGATATGACATAGATCAAGGTGTACAAGGTTGTACCATTATATAAGACAAATAGTTACAAACAAGGATGATCATGACTTATTACAAAGAGGGGCAAAATGTAGACACCTAAAAATGACCTAGGCCTTCAAGCTTCATTTTTACCACTTTCGTCATAGCATAATTAAGACATTTAATTATATCCTTGGTCCACATTCGACTATTGATTAAATAATTCATAATTATTTAATTAATTCATGTCATTTATTCCTCATGATTATTAAATAAATAAATTTTATTTATTTATTAAATATGTTATTAATTGTCTAAGTCTTTCTTTGATTAAATAAATTTCTTAATTTATTTAATTCCCCTTTGTCATTTATTTCTTCTTGATTATTAAATAAATAAATTTATTTATTTATTTAATACGTCACTAACTGTCTTAATTAAATAAATGGATTACTTTATTTAATTAATTGATCTTGTCTCCTAAATTAACTAATTAAATTTAATTATTTAGTTGCTAATTTCATATTCTTCTCATTTTAAATAAATTAAATTATTTAAAATGTCATGTCAATCCTAATTGTCAGTCCTTTCTGATAAATAATCTGAAAATATTATTTATTATCTCTCAAATTAGTAATTAATCTTCTAAAAATCAAGCAATCAGGCAGATTCTTGATTTTCTAAATCTTATCTTCAGTTCACATCTTATCTCTTTGATTTTTTGAATCAAGAAAATCAGGAAATCTTATCTTCTTGATTTTTTGAAAATCTTTATTTTCTAATTAATTTGTCTCATTTATTTTCCACCGTCGATCTGATTTTATTCTGACCGTTCGATTAAGGATTTTTCCCTAACCCTAATTAGGGATTCTTAGGTTTAATCTGGATCGTTCATTTCATTAATTTATCTTGTCCGTCCATTCGAAATGGCCTTTTCTATAAAATGCCATCTTCTTCTCATTTTCGAACACACACACATGCTGACATTTTGCATAATTATTATAGGCATTTACTTTCATAGGCAATCTAGTATTTGATATAGTCATTTGATCAATTTTGGCATTTGTTTTAGGCATAGACATTGGCAATAGTCATAGGCATTTAGATTTTGAGTAAATCCTTCAAAACTTGCTTTAGTCTTGTCATTCGTCATAGTTGCTCATACACGAATCTGAGGGCAACATTTTACTGCAAGCTAGGAGGTGTAACGAAGGTGAAGCATGGAAGATGGAGATTCTTGGTAATATCATTCCTTTTGTTTTCATCATTTCCTTTGTGCTTCGTTATTTCAATGGATTTTAATGTTATTGATCTAACCATCTAACAAATCTATTTTTCCCTTGATTACATTGGTGAACCCGATATTTTGTAGAGAAATTTGTGTGTTTTTGTTTGTTTTCATTGTTTTGTAGGTTACAGCCAAGATGTCATACGAAATCCCATCACCTTCATTCGAGCACAGAAAAATGGGCGAATAAAAGATTTTCAAATGGTTTCTAGGTTTTGTAGATCTCACTCTCACCTTTCAAGAACATTAAATGGTTTTAAATTTCGTTAAGATTTGACAAAATTCATGGAAAAAAAAATTTGGGTTTTGAAGGTCTATCATTTAGCTTTCCATGGATATCTACCACTTAAAATTTTGTTAAGTTTTGAGTAAGTTATCTCTGTTTTAATTTGCTGCTGTCATTAATGTTTTCTTTTATTTTTTTATTTTTTGTGTTACTAATCTTTTCTTGTAGCGTGTGGCGATCTCCATTCGTGTGTCGAAGACCATTGATTAAAGAGACTACTAATCTTTTGTTTACAGGTTTGAATGTCGAAGACAAGATAAACAAACATTGTGCTTGTTTTTCTTTCATAGATTAGCAAACATTTGATTTTGGTGCATATAAAAAGAACACATGTCTTCTTTGGTTCATTGTGCTTGCAAGATGGTAGGTGAGTATGCTCTCACTTGGTGAAAAGCTTGTGATCAGAAAACTAGACCCATCTTTACTTGTTAATTACCCTTCACGATTTGGTATATCGGAGTATCCTCTCCCCTTGCACATTCATGCGATCCTGGGTGTAAGAGAAACGGTTACTGATTCTAGAACTTGGGCGTGTTCTGGTGGGAAAAAAGTACTCATCCCAGGATGACTCAGACCGATAGCACCCTTACACCGAGGGACTTCCAGCCGGTATATAAAAGTGGGTTCTTGGGGAAAGCTCAAGAATCACGAGTGTGGTTCCGACCAGATGGATCTGAAAGGGGACTCTTGCCGCATGGATCATGTCCCACGAATGGAATGCCCGAATTAAAAACCTCTTATTTTAGTGTCCAACCGTTCTATTGGTCATTGCTTGGTATAGTGCAGGGTACAATATTATGCCCGGAGACACTCACTACTGATCCCCTTCAGTAGAGATAGCAGTTCTTGGGAAGTCACTACCCAAGAATTTGAATTTGGTGTGCTTGAATGACATTAATGAGCTGTGGAGGGGAGCCAATGAAACCAAAATTCTAAGCTATCCGCTCTCGAGAAGGAAAGGTGTTTATCACCAATCCAGGGTATATCGATGGGCTATACCAAGTATACAAACCCTTGGCCTATTGGCCTTTTATGATTGTACTTGTCTTATGTGTGTTTGTTTACATCTAAAACATTGTGCTTGTCAAGGGCTTGTTGGATTTTTCAAATATTATACACAATATTCACAAATCTGGACACAAACAATTGACCTTGGACAACTCAGACTATTCAACAAGACATCAAAACACAATGTCATTCCTCATTTTGAACTTAGACTTGGTATTGTCCATCATAGTCCTCATTTGGTATCTAGACTTGGCATTGGTCATTTTCCTTAGTCAACATCTTCATTGTCAACTTAGCATTTGGCATCCTTTCTTGACCAATTTTATCACCTTGCATTAGTCATTTCCCTTAGAAAAACATCATTATCACTCTACATTTAACAACATCATGACATCCACCACCTTTTCTTCCCTTCACCAAGATATGGGTAGGCTTGCTAGTAAAATTTAATACGAATTACTTTGTAGAGGTCAATACCAAGAAGCCTCAGACTTTAGGAGACAATTTATCCAAGCCAAAAATCAATGTCCTTCGTACCAACAACCCATCAGTCCTAGTCCTCTGTCCATCTACCCTCACTACCAAAATTCACTTAACACAAATCCTACCATTAATTCACAACAAATGTCTAGTTATCACCCTTATCCTAACTTTGACAAGGGAAGTCAATTGTCCACTAGTCCATTCCATGTTTCCACATCATATGCTAGTCCTTCACCTATTAATCCCATCCAAGTCTGCATCCCTTATCAATCATCTACCAACTCAGGTCATGTCCCCACATCATACCATACCGATCCCGTCCAAGTCTCCATGTCCTCTTTCAATCAACCTTACACCAATCCAGTCAAAGTCTCCATGTCATATCCTTGTCCTTCAACAGTTCATCCAGTCCAAGACTCCCTGTCATATCCGGTCCAAGTCTCCACATCATACCCTAGTCCTTCACATACTAGTCCAATGCAAGTACCCATGTCATATACTAGTCCTTCACATACTAGTCTCATCCAAGTTCCCATGTCCTACCCTAGTCCTTCATCCATTAATCATTTTCAAGTCATCCCCTCACAAGCCACATCTAGTCATGAAAGTTCTATCATTACTCAAAGTCAAATCCTATTGTGTAAACCTGAGAATACATGTCAAGACGAAAGCCCAAAGTAGGACCTTATAGTGTCACCCTCATTTCAAGAACAAGATAGTCCATCCCATGAGCCTATCTTAAACTCCATTCAAGGAGTCATTCAAGACAATCATGACATCCAAAGTACATCTACCATTGACCAGGAAGTCCAAATCCATGACAACCCAATCTTCGATCAGGACCCTACCATTGACCAAGAAGTCTAAGATGATCCACTCCTTGACCTTTACGCCATTCATGATCAAACTCCTTCCAATCCTATACAGGCCTCGACTACTGACAGTTTCCAAAATGAGACACTTTCCTCCATTACACACATAGACGATATTCCTCCAAAACAAGAATATTCCAATATGGACATATTTGAAAATGATCAAGCTATAGCTGAATTTATTGGACTCTATGACACTGACCATAATGATGGCTTCAAAATTTCTTTGGAAGCACCAACAGAATCATCTGAACCTGACATGTCACAAGATCAGACCATAAATATCAGTTAGGAATATGTCCAACAAGACAATGAAGCTAAGACACTTTATCACTTAGGGTCATCTATATTTTTAAGAGTAGGCTTTCTTGCAGATGAAAATATTACAAGTGACAGTATCCACTACCTAATGATGGGTTAGCATCTTGCGTTCAAAATAATAAATACCCCATTGCAAACAGAATGTGTCAGAGCATGCATTATCAAGGCAAAGGAATAGGCATACATGAGCAAGGCATTCAAGAACCAATACAACTCCAAGAAAATTATAGATATCAAGGTCTTGGCTATTCCTGAGACAACAAATCAAACGATGTTAGTGATACTTTCTCAATATCGGGGGCAACTTTGTCAGATACAAACATCAAAATGGAATCCATGAAAAATCCTTGTCATAAGATTGCTGCCAACACCCCCTCCACCCACACCATGAACTGTCATTCTATTATGAATAAACTTTCCCTTTGGAACCAACAAAAACAAAACTCTTACAAGTCAAAAGATCAAAATCAAATGTCAAAGACCATTGAGTCAAACAAAATGACAAGTGGACAAATGAAATTAAAATGGATCCCAAAGAAAGATGGATCAAACAAAGACATCAAGTCAAACACAAAACTCAATCACAATGTGGAGCCACAATACAAGAGGACTCCCACATATAGCAAATGTCCACCTCCTTCAAAATGTTCATGAAATAAGGCATATAAAATTGTTGGTTCCAAACACCATCCCTCCAAAATCTGTCATCCACCATCCCAAGTTTGGAAAATAAAAAGTGATTCATCCAAATGTCCAAACAACCTTTCCATGTCCACCATCATTTGTCATAATCCTACATTTTGCCTAAAGTCCAAAAATCCTATGTCACAAATCCGTCACATCTTGGCAGCAACTCTTTACCACAAGGATTATCATGGCACTCTATTGCAATGTGTATATTTTGATAAGGTTAAGTCTAGTATCAGAAAGGATCACAATGACATCGATCATTTTTATGCAAGCGCTATGATCTTGACATGAAAATTGCTTTAGAAAAGACATTATTGGCATATTATGGCACCAATCTCTACATCAGCATCGTCAGTGAATTCAGAACAGGCAGTGGTCATCTAAAGCATCCAGGCTATCCACAAAATCAAAAATTGAAAAAAAAATGGAAAATGTAAAAAATTGTCACCTTGATGAAAACCTGGCAAACAGGCATCTTGGTGACACCAAAAAAATCAAAAAGTCAAGAAAATAGTAAAGAGAAAAATTTCATCCAACGGTGAAAACCTAGCAAACAGGCACCTTGGATAAGTACCATGATGAAAACCTGGAAAACAGGCATCATGTGTAAAATAAATCATCTATGTGGACTTTTATACTTGGGGGCAAGTCGTCTTATCTCCTAGACCTTCCTCTTGACATTGGCATCTGACCATTTGATCCATATCATTCCCACTTACCTCAGTTTTGACATAAAATTAGCACACATAAATCATGCTTTGGAAAAACTCTTAACATGTCTATCCTTCGGTCATACACGATTCATGAAACATCATGTCATTCATAGTCATAGTCTTATTGCCCTTATATGACATAGTCCTTGAAAATCATATGACAATTCCCTTAGTCTCATGTCTCTCATCTTTTACCAAGGTCACCCCCTATCAACTTTCATGTATGTCACCTATCTTGGCTTTCCCTTGTTAAACAATCTAAGGATAATCATCATCCCATCTACTCCTCACCAAGTCATTCCAAATGCAACAAGCCTAATCTGTATAAGCACATTATCCAAAATTTTACTTGACTGCATTCCTAGCCCGACTGTAGACCTCCATACTTTTGTCACATTATCGTCATCGTCCTCACGTTGTTTCGGGATGCGTCCTTCCCACGTCAAACAACGTTGTCATCACCTGTCAATTGGTATTCAGCTTGACTAGGGGCACAATCATGTTTTTCCTTGGATTCTCATGTGTAGGAATCAGTCATATGCATTTGTCATGATCCTCTTAAATGTCAAAAATCCAAAAAAATCATAAAATGACAAAAAGACTAAAAACATGGCAAAAAATCCTGAAAAAAGACAAAAACATCATAAAATGATAAAAAGATACAAACATCATAAAATGTCCTGAAGAAAGACCAAAAAAATTAGAAAATGTCCTTAAAAAGGACCAAAAACATCATAAAATGTCCTAAAAAAAGACCTAAAAATCATAAAACATCCTGAAGAAAACAAAAAAAAATCCAAATCAATGCCAAAATCCTAAAATTGGAGTCAAAGTCATTCATGTCAGTCCATGTCATTGTCGAACTACGTTGTCTTTGCACATTTACTACATAGGCAAGGCCATCAGTCGATGAGTCCCCGAGACATTAGGTCAGTCCTTTTAGGTTGGTCCAAATAAAACCATGGCATTTGTCACAATCGTCACATCGGTCAAATAAGTCAAACATAGTCAAACTCAGACACAAGACAATAATTTGAAATGTTAATGTGAAAATTGGTCAAAATTAGATAGCACAGTCCAATCAATCATACAGTCAACATTAGTCAACTTGCCAAAACATATTACTCAAAACCATGTCAGTCTCATCACTCTTTGGTTATCTTCAAGATGTGTCCTTCTTGGAGTTAGACCTCATCAAAATGTCCTTTGCCTTTTCAGGGTGTGTCCTTCCTGATAATAGGCCCTGTCAAACCGTCAACATCGTCAAATTGGAAAAACTCTTAAACTGTCAAAACTGTCAAACCGACAAGAAATCAATCTTTGGCATACAAACATTGGCAAACAAAATAAAATGGTTGTTAATCTTTCTGGTCTATCTTGGCTTATCTTTTGACTATCTTGGCTATTTTGTCTTATATTTTTATTGTCTTATCTTTTGGTCATGTTACTAGCTACCTCGAGGATGTCCCATGAAGGATTTAGAGGTGCGATGACGTCTCCTGGCCTATTTTATTTTCTTTGATTGTTGTCTGTGGATTGTCTCGACAAAAAGACTGGGGCAACTTTTCCCTTAGTATGAGTTAGGACATTCCTTGTCTATGACTGTCTGTTTTTCAAGTGGATGACCTTGCACACCTTGGTCTACGTCATATCATGGTGTTTTTTGTCCATTTGTGTTATTTTTACCACTCAATGATGATTAAGAGCAATAATTATTAAAGTCCTATGGCAATGTTTTGAAGGATTTGGTCTAGGAACTAACATGCATCTTCTTTAGTCTTGTCATCTTCTCTCACCCATCTCATATAAGCATTGCATCGATATCATCATCCATATCTTTTGCACTAAACATTTCTTTGTCTCTTCATATTCTAGTCTTCTCATTAATTTCAAGAGCACACCCATGTTCTTGGAACTTGTATGTCCTCTCGAGGGGGCATACCGTAACCCTCCTCGTCATTCTTCCTCATCTTATTTTGTACTGGGGCATTTTTTGACTTATTTTCTCTGTCACAATGCGACAAGCGACATTATGACAAAGAGGGGCAAAATGTAGACACCTAAAAATGACCTAGGCCTTCAAGCTTCATTTTTACCACTTTCGTCATAGCATAATTAAGACATTTAATTATATCCTTGGTCCACATTCGACTATTGATTAAATAATTCATAATTATTTAATTAATTCATGTCAGTTATTCCTCATGATTATTAAATAAATAAATTTTATTTATTTATTAAATACGTCATTAATTGTCTAAGTCTTTCTTTGATTAAATAAATTTATTAATTTATTTAATTCCCCTTTGTCATTTATTTCTTCTTGATTATTAAATAAATAAATTTATTTATTTATTTAATACGTCACTAACTGTCTTAATTAAATAAATGGATTACTTTATTTAATTAATTGATCTTGTCTCCTAAAGTAAATAATTAAATTTAATTATTTAGTTGCTAATTTCATATTCTTCTCATTTTAAATAAATTAAATTATTTAAAATGTAATGTGAATCCTAACTGTCAGTCCTTTTTGATAAATAATCTAAAAAGATTATTTATTATCTCTCAAATTAGTAATTAATCTTCTAAAAATCAAGCAATCGGGCAGATTCTTGATTTTCTAAATCTTATCTTCAGTTCACATCTTATCTCTTTGATTTTTCGAATCAAGCAAATTAGGCAATCTTATCTTCTTGATTTTTCAAAAATCTTTATTTTCTAATTAATTTGTCTCATTTATTTTCCACCGTTGATCTGATTTTATTCTGACCATTCGATTAAGGATTTTTCCCTAACCCTAATTAGGGATTCTTAGGTTTAATCTAGATCGTTCATTTCATTAATTTATCTCGTCCATCCATTCAAAATGGCCTTTTCTATAAAATGCCATCTTCTTCTCATTTTTTGAAGACACTCACATGCTGACATTTTGCATAGGCATTATAGGTGTAGACACCTAAAAGTGACCTAGGCCTGCAAGCTTCATTTTTACCACTTTCATCATAGCATAATTAAGACATTTAGTTATATCCTTGGTCCACATTCGACTATTGATCAAATAATTCATAATTATTTAATTAATTCATGTCAGTTATTCCTCATGATTATTAAATAAATAAATTTTATTTATTTATTAAATACGTCATTAATTGTCTAAGTCTTTCTTTGATTAAATAAATTTCTTAATTTATTTAATTCCCCTTTGTCATTTATTTCTTCTTGATTATTAAATAAATAAATTTATTTATTTATTTAATATGTCACTAACTGTCTTAATTAAATAAATGGATTACTTTATTTAATTAATTGATCTTGTCTCCTAAATTAAATAATTAAATTTAATTATTTAGTTGCTAATTTCATATTCTTCTCATTTTAAATAAATTAAATTATTTAAAATGTCATGTCAATCCTAATTGTCAGTCCTTTCTGATAAATAATCTGAATAGTATGTGAATTATAGAATGTAATGAATACCTCAAGAAAACATAATCCAAATCCATGATTGATAGACTAATTGCTAACTCTTCATGGATTTGGATTATGTTTTCTTGAGGAATTCTAGTAACCATTGTATCAACACGTGTCATGCTACTTGAAGGTAAAGAGTTGTTAAGGGTATGGTCCATACCTAGTGAACTAGTGTCAACACTATAAGTGAAAGAGCTAAATAACCAAAGATCCATGATGAGTGTCTTTTCATGGGATGACATGAGTCTTGAACTATGTCTCACTATAGTATTAGCAATAAGACACCAAGTTGTAAATCTCATACAAGGGACAACTAGTGAATGCAAGATAAAAGCAATGAATACAAGATAAATGATATTCTTTAATTTTGATTCAAATGAAATTAAGTTAGATGCAATGAAATGAATGAAATAGAAACTTAGTAAATTGAAACAAAGATCTAACAACAACAAACAAAAACATAGAAACAAGGTTTTTAATGTTGTAAAATACAGTTTCAGGTCTAACATGGGAATAAATTTCCTAGTGGGGCACATATGAGTCCCAATTAAGGTTTTTAAAGGGTTCAAATGCTAAAAAACTATCACCACAAAATTCCCAAAAATTAGGTAAAACAACCTATACTAGGAATAAATCACCCAAATGGGTGTATGAGTCCAAGATAAGGGTTTTGACACTAAATTCAAAAAATTATGAGTTAATGTTAAGGTTTCTAACTTGTATGTTGTCTATACTATGTGAAATTATAGATTTCAAATTAAATTCAATGATGCAAGATGAAAAAATGCAACATATATGCACTTTCACTAATGCAAGATTTAGAAGCCCTAAATGCAAATTAACTAATGCAAGATCTAATGTAAAGTTAATGTAACCTAGATCTAGGACTATGATTTGCTCCAAATTATAAATTAGGTGTCCAAAGGCTAGGTTCACCAAAATGAACACAAAGAAAATAGGTGCTCCACATTTTAGGAGATGGAACAAGGGATAAGCAACTATTTCACTCTAGTTCATTAAAGGAAACTAAGATCTCTCGACCAATTGACTTGATTGAGGAATGGACTAGGGTTAGGGTGGTTTTCTTGGGTGTGATTAAAGAAAAAAGGGGGTTCACCACTAAGAAAAGGCTTAGAAAGAAAGAAATGTAAATGATATGAAAATATAGTTATGTAACTTAGGAAATCAAACTTAAAGTAATAACAATAAACTAAGAATGATCAAAGGTACATTTGGAGAACTAAAGATGTTTGAAACAAGGTCTACAATCTTGAAATTATGTATTTTGAAGCTAAAATGATGGTTTTGTGGGATGGAGGTTATCATATGCTTTATGACATAGAGCATGATGGAACCCCTTAAAAATTCTCTAGATTTCATTTTAAATTTTGGAAGTACTTGGATTAAACTCTCATTTTTTGGCTTAGGGTTATGTTCCTTATCACTATTTTAGGGTTTGTGTTGCCTAAACCTCTCAAAATTAATGTATGATACTAAAAACCCTTGGTTGTTCTAATTTTCCATTTGACCTAATGTTCCCGGTATCTGGTCGTTCAAGTTACTTCTTATGCCATTGAAATCATTGTATTCACTAGCCCCTTGATATAGGTTTGTCATTTTCAAGTGACTTTTTAGTTTTTAATTTTTCTATGATCAGGCTTCATTTTCATGACTTACATCTTTATCCTTCATTCCTAAGGGTCAAGTTCCCATCAACCTAGAAGTGGCCCCATTTTAAAATTAACTTTTGCAACATGTGCACAATTAGGTTTTCATGTTGGTTGTTCAATCATCAAGGGTTGAACACCACCATTCCCTGTGCACCCATGTTGTTTTATTCCTTATTATTTTATTCAAATGGGCTATTGGGCTTCAACCACATGTTTTATGCATTAGTGAGCCCAATCTCCTTCATAAAGTTAGCTAGCTCCATTAGAAGAATGTCAATGATAGATACTAAGTAACGTGGCCACATCTTGGCCACTCCCCACTTGCTAGTGTTGGTTTATTTCATATTATTTTAAAACACATGGGCTAGCAGGCAATGGACACATTTCATGTCTAGTAGTGGGACCAGTGTTTTCAAAAGGCTAGTGGACATAGCTTTGAGAAAGATCAACGATGGACACCGCAACATGTGTTCTCATTATGATTGTTCCCCATGTGCTCATCTATCTTGTGCATTAATAATCGCATAGGCTAGCAGGTTGAGAGACATCTATCACTTTATGGAACCTTCTAGGCTTTAGAGATAGCATGTGTTTCTAGATATTAGAGATCAATGATTGATGGTGAATGATGTGGGTCTATCCTGACCACTCCCTATCATCCTGTAAGGGCCCCACTTGTGTCCCATTTTTTTCAATGGGAAAGCGGGCAAGTTCCATGTGGACATTCTAAAGGATTTGATGGACTCTAGTGGAGTTGGAATGCTACTAAATTTAGCTAAGATGGAATTGTGATAAAAATGGTGCTATATTTTGAGATTATTCTTTAAACACATGTTTGGGATTTCAGCCGTGAAATCTAACAATTATTGGTACATGTGGAAAGGTGAGAATAAAGCAATATAGGGTACGAGCTGATATTCTAAGATCGAATCAAGATCACTCCCCACTGTCTTGCTATGACAAATTGCAAGTGTATTAATCCCCATGGGTGAGTAAGTAACTATGGCATGACAAGTTTTAATTAATGCTAAGTATGAGGTTGAATTTATGTATAGAGTGGATGTATATCTACCAGAGGATTTTTTGATTAGGAAAAGGAATTAATAGCATGCAATTAAGCTTTGTTGTGATTAATTACACCGATGTTAACTATCCATTGATTTATCTTAAAACATGATCAATGGTTGAGATTTTAAAAATCAAAGAAGATGATTGTCAGCTCGTGCGCATAAGCTTTTCTTGAGCCTTAAAGGTTGGAACGCTTGCATGGATTGATATAATGAGGACCGATGGCCATATTTTTCATTCACAAATTGAAAATTGAGTTTAGTTTAAGAGAAAAATTGTTGAGGTTTTTTTGAGTCTTCTTGTTCTGTTTATTGAGAAGATGAGTAAGTTAGGTGAGTGTGTTAAGCTAGTCCAAAGGTCTAGGAGATTGAGTTTGCTTGAATCTAAGGAAAATCCCTTGAAGCATGAAATTGAGACACAGGGAGCTCCTGGAACACCAAGGGTATAAGGGTGCACTAGAAATTCAAGAAATATGGTGTAAGGAGCAATTACTACCTAAGAAGCCATAGCATTTTAGAAGAACTGGTCAAGTTTAAGGGGAAAGAGCTGGTTGAGTATGAAAAGAAGGAAAAGAAAAGGTGCAAGTATCATAAGGATTATCTGGGGAGGCATAATTCTCCCATTGAGGTTTCCAATAGCCCTTCATATAGTCGAGATGACATTGATTTAGAGTGCAACTATTATCCCCTTTCCCTAGTACCTTCTAAAGACTCTGACAAGGAAGTGGTGACAGTTCCTCCAGTACCAGCACGAACAAGACATGGTCGAGCATACTCTGATTCTAATGACTCAGAGTGATATTTTTGCCCCATTTTTATTTTTGATGACAACATAGCCAATTTATTAGGATCATCTTCTTCAACATGTTTGTGGTTTTCTATTTTTAGTGTTGATGTTGAAATTTTTCAAGTTGGTGTGTTGGAGAAGTGCCAGACCTCCTAACTTTAATGGCATGTATTCTTTTTGCGTGGGGTATGGAAAATTTTTCTCAGGCTATGAATGGAGAATCTTCTTTGGTCAACAAGGACAAGGTGATTCATTTCTACTGCAGTAACAAAGTTTTCCTTTCAAGGATCTAGTGGGTCTTCATTCAAAGGATGTGGATTTTGGTCTTTTACTCTTCCATAGTCAGAAATGATTACATATAACTAACTAAAAAATGTCTAAAATTCTGGTGCAAATGATCTTCAAATGAAATGAAATGTAAATCTAATGGAATCTGATGCTTGTTGTTGCCTTATTCTATATAAGGGATTTTAGGGTTCATTACAATGGTCATATTTTTAGGTCTCAACATGGTCTAGGTAAAAAGCTAAGTTTAGAAAAGGAATTTTGGAGGTAATATGAATGAATATAACAATAGATTGTCTTGGGTATGAGTCCTATATGCAATAGTCTTAAATTGGTTTTATAGAAGCTAGTGATATCAAAAAAACCATAGTTCAGAAACAAATACTCTCCTATGTATCTTTCTTACAAGCTATAAATAAAAATATTAATGGTGTTCTTAGTTATCTTCATTTGTTCCAATGAATGTATGACTTTTTTTTACTTTTAACTCAAAGAGTTGATTAAATGCTTCAAGAGGGTAATAGATTTGTAAAGAATTGCATAGGATTTGGTAAGAAATTATTGTTTCAGGAATTGTGAGCTTTCATAATGCAAATCACTATGGAAATGGTCCACCAAATTCTAAATTAAATAGCTTATATATTATTGATTCTTGGATATTTGACTCCATTGTCCCAACTGATGAAGCACTACTCTATTTGTTAGATAATCTTGCATGAAAATGAGTTGTTGGAATGCCTGGTCATGGATTTAAAATAAGAACAACATTTATTTAGAAATATTTTCAAGTACAAGGTATGGGTTTGAAATATCCATAATTCTTAGCAAATAGAGAGTATGTGCAGGATCATCATGGAAAAAACAAGCCCTTAAGTGGCAAAATTTTTAGAAAAATCAAAGTTTGGAAAGTTGACATAAAAATTTGAATAAGTTATCTATATTGTTTCAAAAATATGTAAGAATAGAATCTATAGAAAATGAATGTAGTTTATAAACTTATAAGTTTGTTTAAAAAAAAAAAATCTATTTGGTGATAATTTGAAATTTCAATGTAGTGGTACTTAAATTTTAGGGAAAAAATAAGTAGGTGTCTATTTGACCACCCTAACCACTATAAAATGATAATATTATTTTATAATATTTTAGATATAAGTAGAGGACTCATGCCCTGATGTGATGCATATTTTTTTGTAATTATTTTCCAAGTAAATAATTAATTATGAATTTTTTATTACAACCTTTTTAAAAATATAAAAACTTGTATGTCTGACCACCTTAACTTGGTCAGAACTTCATGAAATTTAATTTTTCTTTTCTTAATCCTATAGTATGTGAGGAATAGAATGTGACTTATGTTTTGGATTCAAAAAATGTGATACTATTTGAAAGCTATGTATGTTTTTCAATCATCCTATCAATTAGGACTTTAGTCATAATTTGAATAGAAAATGAATAATAATTACTTACTAAATTCAAAGTAAAGCATAATTTATATTGATGCAAAGTTGAGAATCTCCTATAAAAACCATTTTTGTTTGATTAATTTTGGGTATAAAAATAGTCGTCAGCCACATACCCATCATATTGCCATTTTTTGGCCCATCATGATCTTCCACATACCCTAGATAATCATTTGCTCAAAGGTCTACCAAATCTTCAGTGAATTACATACCAAATATATGATAAATGTGTTACCAATTATACATACATCTTTTAAACACAATCAGGAGCACCCTCCTAGGTCTCACAGAGCTTGAAGTGTAGGAGTAAAAACCTCATAATCCTTTACTCGTTATGTTGGCCACTAGCCTTGAAGTTTCTTAACCATAAGGGTTGGCTACCCTTTAGAGAATTTCAAGGTTTTGTTGGAAAAATAACTAATAGAAATGGAAACTCTACTGGGGAATTGAACTCAAAAATTTGGATGCAGATTGTCTTATCAAAGGGTCATTAAAAACTCTTAAACAGTTATTCGTAACAGGTGGTTGACAATTACTGAATCCTTTTTTCCCATTCGAATTAGGAATTTGGTAAATCTAAACATTTGGTTTATATAATGAAGTTTTGAGACCTAGAAGTGATTTGTTGCAACAAGATTTCAAAGAATTTGTGTGAATTTTCTATGGGAAAAGACATAGAAAGAAATTTATCTTTGAAGTTCAACTTCATACTACTTCAAGTTCAGTCCTTTGTGAAGAGAGGTGGCGACTCTATCTAAAGAATCTGCTGAAGATGTGAAGAAAGTTTTAGATCTACAATATTTCCAATCAGGAAGAAAAAATATACAAAATTTGTAACACATCCAAGTATGTTTCATTTTGGTTCTTAAGAAGGATACATTTGTATATGAAAACCATATTTGAAAGTCACGAAAAATTTGGTTCCCTATTGAGTGAATAAGCACTAAGAAAGGAGAATAATAGTATTAGTTTTACATACTTCTAAGGTGTAATTTGAAGTTTATGTATTATGGTGAAGAATTATTTTTATCTTTAAACTTTTCCCAATAATAAAGTCTTAAGAAAATTGAGATAGAAATATTCATTATAAAAGCTTAAGATTATATTGTAAATGAATTCTAAATTACCCTATGAAACTATAAAGTTGAAATGAAAAGTATTATTATAAGGGTGTAAGTATATCATCAATATATGCATCTTTGTATGGCTCATAGTGAAACCATGGTTTGTAATTAGCTTCGGCTAGGTTGTAAGAGAAGTTTTAACTCTGAAAGATATAGAGCCATCAATTTCAATGGAATTAATGGTTACCCAAATTTTATTCCACCTAAAATAAAAAATAAGATACCAAAATTTAGTGGTATAAAGTATGAATCAACAAATAAGCATCCACAATAATTCAATAATTTAATGGATGATTATGAGGTAGATCATGAGGCTATTTGTTTAGTATTTGAAAGGAGATTCAAGAGATTGGTTCTTTGACTTACTAACCTACTCTATTTATTCTTGGAGTGAGTTCAAGATGGTGTTCATAGAGTAATTTGGTGAAATAATCAATGCTAATTCCTTGATAAATAATTTTATGAGCATTGAGAAAGAAGAGGACGAGTTGGTTCCAACATTCAACCCAATATTTGCTAAAACATTAAGAGATATTCCTAAGGTTTTGAGACTAAGTGATGCATTGTGTTTGGTTGTTTGTTTGGGTTCTTTTGATAGTAAGATGAGATATCTATTGAGAGATAAGGATCCTTAAATTTTGCATCAAGCCTATGGGATAGCCATGAACATTGAAAACAACCAAAATTATAGAATGCAAAGGAGTTATTTGAATACAAGTATTTTTTGCCCTGAAATACGAAATGTTGATGAAAGGTGTAAGGAAAAAATTAAAGATGAATTTCAAAGCACCTAGAACCCTATTGTTTCAACTTGCACATCATTCCATAATGTGGATCACATAGAGCCCCAAATAAATAATCAAGAAGTTGCATGCATTTGTGATCCTATAGTCTTTTTTCAAGTCCTCTCCTACATAGGAAGACATGAAGAAGAATCATCATATGATCATTATGCAAGGTTTATGGGTACTCTTTCTTCAATCCCTAAATGTCAAAGACCTAAAAATTTAAAAATGCATTGATTTGTTTTATGAATCTTATGAACCAGTTTTGAGTGCTCTGCCAAAGGAGTTGAAACCTATTGAGCTTGACCAAGTGTGTGAATAATTTTCTCTTTTTGAGAAGATTAAATATGATCATCAAGAAACTATCATGTTTTCAACCTGTTATGATAATGATTTTGTTGCTCCACATGAGTTAAGAAGTGAGATACCACATAAAGAAGAAGAGACTAGAGCCAAGGTTAAAAAAACATGCCTCAGTGAGGAAAATGAAATGTTTTGTTTCAATTCTTTTGAAGATTCCAATACTTTCACTCCTATGGAATAATAAGACTAAGCATTCAATCTAAGAATTCTAAACATAGTTCGAATATAGATAAGTCATCTTGTTGTAGTAGTGATGTTGGTAATAAGTATGATCATTCCTTTGGTAGTCAGGTCTTTCCTCATAAAGAAGAGATCATTTTTTTTGCTACAAATGGGAAATATGATGAATATGATGGAGATACATGTTTTTTTGAGAAGTAACAACTTTATTCCTATGAATATTTTTTAGAGTGTGAGTCAGAAATGTTAACTATAGATGATGTGAATGAAGTTGAAAATATATCTATAAGTTCTTCTAATGATTATGATGGTTTTAAATACAAATGATGATATGGAAGATTTATATCTTCATGTTAAGGAGGCTAAGGCTTTTATTACAAAAATGAATGTAATGGAAAACCCCTTGATTGATGAACCTCCATCTTTGCTAGAAATGATAAATGATGACCCTTATTGTTGTAGAGATAATCCACTCTTTGCTAAGAACTCTGATGATGCATCTAATATAGGGTTAAAATGTGGCCTTAAGCAAACAAAGCAATATATTGATGAGCCATTCAAGGGTATTACATATGAATTTTTTACATTTGATATAGATGTTGTAGATAACATTGAATATCATGATGCCAGTTACTTGGAAGAGTATGAACACTTTTAGCTTCCAATTCAACGAGGTATTTTGATGGAGCTTGACAATGAGATGAATAACAAGGAATGTTATTTTCAATATGAACATGTTTAATGTGATGAATATAGCATATGTATGTCATGTTATAATGAAATTTTGTATTTAATGCCTGATTATACAATACAAAATGATAGAGATTACATTAGCATTGGTATACTCAAAATAGTTGTGAAAAATGTTAATGGCAATGTTTGTAGTCAGGAAGCTCTCATGAATAACCACATATTTCTACTTATGAGAGGAGGGTTATACATGTTGCAATGGTATGGCAGAGGTAAAAGTGGATGGAGGAAAATTAGTTCTTTCAATAGGTTGGTTTTTGATAGGGGAAAGAACCAACCCTAATTTTTGTGGCTTGGTGTGACCAATTAGAATTGAAGCCTAGTTAGATTGTAGCGTGCATACTAAAAATTTCCACCTCAGATGAAGGCTTCAGATAGGATGAAAATTGGATCTCTTGGTTTACGCCTTTATGGCCTATGTAAAAAATTATATATATATATATATTGGTTGTCCTAGTTTTGTCTTATGTGCTTGGTCTACTTCACCCATGAATCTGGTATCTCACCATGCTTGTGAGAGGCATGTGTCCCCAATAGGAGCCACTAATGGAACCCCTCAAAAAATCTTTGGATTATATTTTAAAATTTGTAAGTACTTGGTTTGAACTCTCAATTTTTTGCCTAGGGTTATGTTCTTTATCACTATTTTGGAGTTTTAGTGTTTAAAATTTTTGGCCAAACTAGACACTGGAATAATATTTTTAACTAAATCTTCATTTTCGAGCACCTATAGCAACTAAACCATGAGGAATTTGAAGATGATGCAAACTAGAGTTTTGTGAAATTTTGTCTATAGATTATAAATATATTTTTTTCAAAATTTTTAGAATCAAATTGCACTTCTTTATCCATCTCCCTCCAAAACTTGTTCTTTTTAGAAAACAACATTTTAAAAAAGTGACACTCATTGTATAACACATAATTTTTTTTCCCTAAAGGATAAAATTATCATTCTTTCAAATTTAGATTTTTAACTCTAATATCTAGTGCTTCCACTTGGTTAGATTTTTTTTATCAAATATTTTTTCCTTAATCAAGTTTCAAATTCAAACCAATTACAATTCAGACATAGTGTGACCGTATAACGCGTAACTTTTTATTTATGTATCAAAATTCAATTTTTATTTTTATTTTTGTATCAAGGAATTCAATATCTAGTGCACTCATATTTTTTAAGTTTTTTTTTTATAACTTTCTATTTTTCCACATGTGCAAAAAGAAGAACTTGATTTTCAATGAAAAACCTAGATTAACAAGAAATAAAAAATAAATATAATAATCAAATTAAATTTGATTAAAATTATACTTTTTTGGAAGCTTATAATAAGGACTACAAACTTACAAAAAACATAAATTTTAAATGAATTCATTTGATCCCCCAAAAGATAAATCAAAAGTGGTATTTTATCAACATTTTGATAGGTGTAAAGGAGACTCCGTTATAGGTATGGTTTAAAACTAGCGGGGTTCTATTCAAGGGGGTTTGGTCTAAGGTGGTTTGATCAAACGCTCTTAAATTGGAATCCTTTAAATGGAACATTTCAAGGCTTAAATCATTATATTTTCTAAAATTATGTGATTTCAACAAAAATCAGGATCTCTCAGAAATTGTAAACCACTATTGTGAGAGCAACCCCCTCACAATTAACCTATGAGTCCAAAAATACTTGGTTATTCTAATTTTGCATTTGACCTGATGTTCTCGGTATCTAGTCATTCAAGTTACTTGTTATGCCATTTAAATCACTATGTTCACTGAACCCTGAGTTTAGGTTTGTCAATCACCAAGTGACTTTTAAACATTCAATTTTTTCTATGATTAGGTTTCATTTTCATGAGTTAAATCTTTAGCCTTCATTCCTAAGGGTCATGTTCCCATTAACCTAAAAGTGGGCCCCTTTTTAAATTAAATTTTACAGCATGTGTAGAATTAGGATTTCACACTAGCCATTTGATCATAAGGGGTTGATCACCACTATTCCTCGTGTGCTTGTGCTTTTTTATTCCTTATTATTTTATTCATATACGCTGTCAAGCTTCAACCATGTTTTTTATGCATTGGAAAGCCTAGTAACCTTGGTAAAGATAGTTGATGCCATTAAAAGAAGATCAATGAAAAATACTTATAAGTAACATGGCCACATCTTGGCCACTCACTGCTCACCTATGTTGGTTTATTTCATATTATTTTAAAACATACAAGCTATTGGGCGATGGTTGTGTGTCATGTCTATAGCTGGTACCAATGTTTTTGAAAGGCCAGTGGACATAGGTTTGAGAAAGATCAACAATGGACACCACAACATGTGTTCTCATTAGGACTATTCCTCGCAAACCCATTCATCTTGTTCATTAAGGAGAGACAATCACACGAGCTAGCGGGTTGGGTGACATCTGCCACTTTTATGAGACCCAGCAGGCTTTGGAGATAGCATGTGTTTCTAGAGATTAGAGATCGACAATCGATGGAAGATGATGTGGGTTAATCTTGACCCCTCCTTGCCATCCCATGAGGGCCCCACTTGTGTCCCATGTTTTTTAGCAAGCAAGTGCCACATGGAAATTCTGAAGGCTTTGATGGACTCTAGTGGAGTTGGAATGTTGCTAAATTTAGCCAAGAAGGAACTATGATAAAAATGGTGCTATGTTTTGAGATTATTCTTAGGGCTCGTGTTTGGGATTTTTCTCATCCAATCTAACATTTATTGGTATATGTGTGAAGGTGAGAGTAAAGCAATATAGGGTATGAGTCAATATTCTGAGATCAAATCAAGATCACTCCATGTTGTCCTACTATGACAAATTGCAAGTATATTAATGACCATGGGTGAATAGGTGATTATGGCATGACTGGTTTTAATTGATTCTAAGTATGAGGTTGAATATATGTATGGAGTGGATGTATATCTAGTTGGGGCTTTTCTAATTAGCAAAAGGAATTAATAGCATGTAATTAAGCTTTGTCATGATTAATTACACTGATGATAACTATCCATTGATTTATCTTAAAACATGATCAACATTTGAGATTTTAAAAATCAAAGAAGGTTGTTGTTAGCTCACATGCATAATCTTTTCTTAAGTAGTAATGGTTGGCACACTTGCGTGGCTTGATAAAATGAGGACCAATGGCCATATTTTTCATGTAGGATTTGCATTTAGAAATTGACAATTTAGTTTAATAGTTCAACAATAGAATTGGTGAGAGTTTTCTAAGTGTAAGAACTTATGAAAAGTAATAATAGGACCAAGAGATCAAAGATAGCACAAAAGTGGGAGAGAAGATGAGAGAATATGATGATTGTATTCTCAATATGCATGAAGATGTTCAATTACAAGTGTGTACAAGGCTTGCTTATAAAGGCAAGCTAGGACACAATGAAGGGCCATGAATGAGACAAGTGTCTCAATCATGTGTAGGGTAGGTAGAAATAAATAATAGATAATTCCATGAAAGGTGGATCAACCACCTATAGTGGAGTTATCATGCAACAAAAAGTGGAGATAAAAGGTGATAACTAGCTCACACCACAGTGGGTGGGATTTCTCCTACACACACTTCCCTAAGTGTCCTAATCACATCTCTCAATATATGCACAAACCTAGATGCAAGATGTAAATAAATAGGTGTCACAAGTGCAAAATACAATGATATGCATTCCCAAAGTAAACTTAAGTGTAATAAGTAAAATACTTATTTACACTAACACCCTCCCTTAAGTGCAATTGGGGGAATGAAGACTCAAGCTACCCATGCAAGATAAGATTTAAGATGGGTTCTAGCAACTGGGCCATGTTAGTGTTAGAAACCAAGATCTAAAATGCAAACTAGAAAAAGCCTTCCACATAAGTGAAAATAAGAAAAAGCAAGAGATTTGAAAAAGATGTACAAAATATTAATATTGAGAAATACTTAATTACAAGATATGATTTTCTTTATAAAGGCAAATATGCATAACCCTAATCTTATCTTGAGCAACAAGATAACTCAAGAAGATAATGAGGAGAATAATAAACCTAGGAATTAAATATTACCTAAGTAAAGTTATGCAAGTGTAATTAAATATTAATTACACTAACACCCCCCCATACGTGCAACTTAGGGAGACTAAAAATGCATGCACCTAAAACTAAGATGAATGCAAGAAAGCATGAATGGGCCCCGACAACAAGGCCTGATCAGGTACCCAAGTAAAAATGAAATAATGAGGTAGAGAAGGAAAACCCAGTGGGACAAAACTCCCCTACAAGGAGATGACTATTACAAAGAAGCATTGGAAGAACACTATGGAGGAACACTAGAACCACAATCTGACAAGCAAGGAAAGATACTTATTTCTACAACTGAAACCAAAAACAAAATCATAATAATGTGACAGTAGACCTGATGCCACGAAACACTGGAAAACTCACAAATTGGAACAACCCTAGAATTTGTGAAGCAACAGTAGATGATATGATGACATAATCTAGAAACCATGTATCTCGATGTTGATGCCAAACTATGGCTAAAACTCTTCCATAGGAACAAGTACCATGAAGACTCTAGAACATTAACCATAAAAACATGGCCCTTAAATTGAGAAGGATCTGAACCAATGTAGATCAATAACCATAAACTCCTAAGCTAAAGTGTGAATCGATGAATTTGATATGTATCAAGCAAGATAAGAATGATGCCAAAAGAAACTAAGAAACTAGATAACCCCTGCAAGTTTCCATCAAAACAATATGAATATGGAGATCAAAGTGCACGCACATTGTAATCAAATTATTATGCAAGAAACCCCCCTGATGGAGCTTTATCTCAGTTCATTTATTAGAATAACCCAATGATTTTAAAAGGAGAGAATGATAATGTGCATAAAAAATAAAATAAAATAGACCTTAGATCTGTGTATAGGACTGAACCAACTTTCCAATGCTGCAAGAATGACAAAATAAGGATCACCGAGTCAAAAGATATGCCCTTTAGAGTGAAAACAATAACATATGAGTTCAAGGACCTGCAAAATAAATCTAGATCAAAATTTTGAAAAAAAAACCTACACCACTAAATCAGTGTCAGAATCAACTATCCAATGGTATCTCGTTTGTGAAAAACAAACATCATATGCAAAAAATACAACTGATTTTGTGAAAAGTGCTCCAAAAGGCCCAATAAGGCCTGGAAGCAGCCCAAGGGGCTTAAAAAAAAGCCCCTGGTCTTGTACGTAACCAAGACCTAGCAAACTAAGGGCTGGGATGGAGCACCTGGTCATACATATGACTACTGCTGGGGCTGGGTAGCCCAGCAGGGGCTGGCTCATAGCTCCTGGTCCTTAATAGGACCATGACCAAGCTGGGGAGAGCCCGCAGGGGCTAGATACTAGGCCCTTGGTCCACAATAGGATTGGAGTAGAGCTTTGAAGGGCTCATGGGGGATATGGGGGATGCGGTGGATCGGTGGCCGTCGGGCAGTGGAAATCTTCAAAACTATGAGCACTGGCACAAAAAAAATAAAATGTTTTTTTAATTTTTTTCAATTTTTTTTCGATTTTTGTGCCTTGGGGAGCTTGCTGGGGAGGCTGTACAGCCCCCAAGAATTTTTTTTCCTGCTAGACCAACTTCACCAAAATCAAAAAAATGACGCACATTCTTAGGGTTTTTGGCCACTAAAAAATACGATGGTGACCTCCATTTGTGCTCAAATTGCTCTAAAAATCTGCGACCTCTAGAACTTGCAAAGAATCTCCCAGCCTACAACTCTCATAGATCTAGCAAATGATGGCCAAAATCTACAAAATAAAAGCCAATCCTCACTTTTTCTAGCACTTTGAATCTAATGGTGAAGCCCGATCTGAACCAAAATGCTTCATAGATGAACTCAAGGAATGATACCCTCAAGTAATCCTAAATGAACTCTGCAATGATTTTCTCAAAAAATATGAGAAGGGGTTGCAAATCAAGGCTTTGATGCCATGTTAGAAACCAAGATCTAAAATACAAACTAGAAAAATCCTTCCACATAAGAGAAAATCAGAAAAAGTAAGAGCTTTGCAAAAGATGTGCAAAATATTATTATTCAGAAATACTTAATTACAAGATATGATTTGCTTTATAAAAGCAAAGATGCATAACCCTAATCTTATCTTTAGCAATAAGATAGCTCAAGAAGATAATGATGAGAATAATAAACCTAGGAATTAAATATTACCTAATTAAAGTTAGCAAGTGTAATTAATTATTAATTATAGTAATAGATAGGTACCCATGTACAAATGCAATACAATCTCTCACAAGCAAGGAAATGGAGAAAACCTCATGGGAAAAACACCCCCTCAAAAGAGAGAAGAAAAAAAATAAATGTAAAAATTGAGAAGGAAAAACCCATAAGATTAGGAAAAAGTCCCCCCATGAAAGAGAATGGAGAAGTCAAGTCACTCTCCTTGAAACATCCCTCACCCCCAAGAGAGCTCACAATTGATGGTACTTACTCATAGTAAAGGGTTTGGTGAATATGTCAACAACCTGCTTTGATGTCAAACAATAGCACAAGTCAATGAATTAATACTAAATCAACTCCCTGATGTAGTTTATATGAATCTCAATGTGCTTGGTCCTCTAATGCTAGATCAAATTCCTATAGATTGCAATAGCACTCTAATTTTCACACTGAATGATTGTTGGAGATGGAATGGAAAAACCAAACTCAAAAATAATTTGTTGAAGCCAAATGGCATCAGTGGTGGTAGTAACAACCCCACTATACTTAGCCTCTGTCAATGAAAGATCCATAGAATGTTGCTTCTTGCTCTGCCATGAAATAGGTCCTGACACAAGATGGAAGTTGTAGCCAGAGGTGGACTTGTGATCATTAAAATCACTAGCCCAATCTAATTCAGTATATCCTACTAAGTCAAGTTGTACACCTGCTGCATAATGAATCCCATGCTGATGAGTACCCTAGATGTAGTGCAAGATGTGTTTGGTGGCTTTCCAATGAAGCTCCTGTGGTTCCTGCATAAAGTGGGATACCATTCCAACTACATAAGAGATGCCAGGGTGTGTGTGAGTCAAATAGATGAGACTGCCAACAAGCTAACAATACAAAGTGGCATCAACAAGTGGAGTGGAGACTTAGCCCAAAGCTTGACTCCTAAAAGAAAGGGATTCAAAGTAGGATTACAATCAGTCATGTGGAATTGTGAAAGAAGATCAAGAGCATACTTGGGTTGTGACAATGTAATCCAAAATTAAGACTGTTGAATCTCAATGCCAAGAAAGTAGTGAAGAAGGACCAAGTCGGTCATAGAAAATCTATCTTGCAAAGAATTTTTGACACTGCCAATGATGGATGAGGTGCTCCCTATAATGATCAAGTCATCGACATAAAGAAAAAGTATCAAATATGCATCATCCAGCCTCAAGATGTAGACATTCTAATCCAAATGACACCTGGTGAATCTTGTGAAGAGAAGGAAGGAATCCATCTTGGTATACCAAGCCCAAGGGGCCTACTTAAGGCCATAGACGGACTTCCTCAACCTACAAACCAATGAAGTATCCTAGATGAAACCCTATGGTTGTCTACTCTATATAGATCTCCTCACCAAGATCTCCATGTAGAAAAGCACTCTCAACATCCATCTGATGTAATTCCCATCCATGTAAAGTGACAATGGCAAGCTTCAGGCCAATGGAAGTCATCTTTGCAATAGGTGAAAAGGTCTCAGTGTAGTCAGCTTTTGCAACCTATGAGAAACCCTTTGCAACATGTCGTTCCTTATACTTATCAACACTTCCATCTTCTACATATTTTTTCTAATAGATCCACTTGCATCGAACCATCATTCTCCCCTTAGGGAGAGGGACTAGTTCCCAAGTATTATTCCTCATCAAGGAACTATACTCTTCCTCCATAGCTACATCCCATTTAGGAACCGTAGAGGCTTCCTTAAAGGATTGTGGATCTGAAGCTAGCAAAATGAGAGCATGTGGAAGAGGCTCATGCTCATGTTGTGACCATTTCCTTCAAGTATCCAAAGGATCCCCAACAAGAGGACCTGCTACCTGAATAGTTTGATGAGCCCAATGAGGTCTAGTAGGGGTAGAAGGACAAGACTCCTCAACAAGAAGTGAACCCTGTGAAGGTGTAACCTTGTGAGTTAGTGAGGAAGGAGACCCATCATCATTTGAATCACTATCATCACTATCAACTATGGAGGAAGGAGGAGGAGTGGAAGATTCAAAGCCAGGTCAACTTTCTTCAACATGTACACTCCTCTAAAAGAAAATCTCGTGAGTCTCAAGATCCACTAGTTTGTATACCTTAACACCATCTACATATCCTACAAAGATACAAGGCCTACTTTGTGGCTCCAATTACCTACATTTCTACAGAGGAATACGAACCCATGTTGGACTCCCAAACACTGTGAAGCATTGCACAATAGGTTTCCTAGCAAACCTAGCTTCAAAAGGAGTGATACCCTTCAAAGGTTTATGAGGAACTTGATTCTAGATGTAGGTGGCACAACTAATTAATTTTTCCCAAAAATTTGGACTAAGAGACCTGACATGTATCATGTAGCTTGTCATTTCCTTGAGGGTTTTGTTTTTCCTTTCTACCACAACATTTTTATGGGGTGTGTAGGCAACAAAATGTTGTAATTCAATTTCCTCAAGTGAGCAAAATTTCTCAAGTCTATTGTTCACATACTCTCTACCCTTGTCTATATAAAGGATCTTGAATTGCTTCCCAGATTGCTTCTTAGCATGTTCTTTGAAGTTGAGAAACTTTTCAAATACTTCACTTTTGTGACAAAGTAAGTAGACCCAAGTGTATCATGAAAAATCATCAATGAAAGTGAGGAAATAATGATCTCCCCAAAGGATGGCACTGGAAATGGGCTCGCTACATTACTATGAACAAGTTGAAGAAGATCCAAGGCTCTCCAAGAGTTCCCTCTATCAAACTTCTCTTCGGTATGCTTTCCCATGGAACATCCTAAATGTACACCCTTAGAAAAATTGAGTTGAGGAAGTCCTTTGACCATGTCCTTGGTGTGAAGTTGTTGAAGATAGTGGTAGTTGAGATGACCAAACCACTCATGCCATAGCTTACTCTGTGAGTTTGAATGAGTGATCAATGTTGCATAAGGAGCACCATTGCATTGTGATTAATTCAACCCATTGCAACCAAAGCATCATTTCCAAGTTCCTTTACTACAATTATTTCGAGAGTGAATTCAACTTTCTTACCATCTCCATGATGTGTGATTTGGTAGATGGAGAGAAGATTGATGCTCAAGTTTGGAACATAGAGCACATCCTCAAATGTCCAATCACCCATCTCAACTGAACCTTTCCCCTCAACTTCCACTTGAATATTATTATCAATGAAGATGTGAGGTACTGAAAAGGACTCCAAGGAGGAAAATTCTCCCTTTGGAGAACACATTTGTTGAGTAGCTCATGAATCAAGATTTCACTGTTTTGATGAACCTGTTGTTGCCATGAAAGATTTCCCTTTTCCCTAGACTTAGATGAAGTAGAAGTGGAAGGAGATGAGTCTTTCTTCTTATAGGAATTAGGAAAATTGATGTTGTTCTTCTTGATGATGTTGGTCAATTCATCAATTTTCTTGGCATGACAACAATGCTCCTCATGTCCAATCTTTTAGTAAAATACAAAAGTTGGTTTCTCCTTCTTGCTTGAGTTGTTCTTCTTTGAAGAAAATGATGATGAACCTTGTTGTGGAGGAGTGGATTGTTTTTTCTCTCCTTGTGGATTTGGTTAAGATTACATTTGGCCTTTCCCTTGGCCTTACTTGTTGTTTCCTTGATTGACCACCAATTTTTTTGAAGTTGATGACTTGAGAATACCCATTTTCATCAACTTATTTTGCTCAAGAATCAAAAGATATGTGTGAGCCTCAAAACATGGTGATGTGAAGTTGCTAATTGTCAATTGTTGAGTCTAAAAACTTGAAAAAAAGGTTGCATACTTAGCTGGAAGCTTGTCCAACAAGTTGAAGACCAATTGATCATCCTCTTTCTCAATACCACAATCTTTTAGTTGTGCTCTTACCTCATTTTCCTTAGTGACATAGTTCTGAATGGTGTCAAAATTCTTGGGATCAAGGCCTAGGAGATCATTTTCAAGCTTGTATCCCTTAACCTTATCAACCTTTCCATACAAAGTAGCAAGCTTATCCCAAACTTCCTTGGTTGTAGTAAATTTATCAACATGGAAAATGAGATAATCTAAAATGAAATTTCTAAGTTTACCCAATGCCATAGATGATTTAGTAAGCCAATCCATATATGTAGTTGGATCTTCCTTAGGGTCTGAAGGTGCAGTTATGGTTCCATCAATATAGTAAATTAAACCTTTTTCCATTAGTTTACTCCATGCACTTACTTTCCATGTAGCATAATTATGTGTAGTTAAGAGTGGAACTTTAGATGAACTCCTGATGGAATGCAAGAGCACAAGAGAGAAAATAGGAACAATCACACAAGCGACATCCCCCAAAAAAATGATGATTTTGGCACTTTATAATTTACTGTGTACAAAAGGTCACTTGCAACTTGGCTAAGTGGATTTATGATTTCTAATTTACAACTTGCCACAGAACAATGAAGTAGAGACTTAAATTTAGATCTATGCAATAGAAATGCCAAATAGGCCAAAAAAACCATATGCTAAAGTACAAAATCCACTCAAGAAATCACTTCAAATTGATTGCAGATTCAAGAAGCAGACAAAAAATGGTGCCCTTTAAACAAAATGACACCTGAAAAGAAGTTCGTATGTGCCTAAACTGAGCCTTGGAAGTTGCAGAAATGAGGATTGCATAGGTATAGTGTTGAAAAAAAAAAAAATTTGAAATATCTCAACCAAAATTAGAAACCTAGCATATGACCATGATGTACATGAAAAATTAGCCAAATAAAAAAAATTGCTCAGAAAAAGGAGCCAGAATGAGTCAGTTATGAGTCTCCAAAGTTGAACTTCAAAATCAAAAACTCCATTAGTGAGGGAGGAATTTTGTTTTTCAAAAATTTTGACGCAATGCTAACATCAACAACATAGATGGCCATCATGGGCTCCAAAGGATTAAAATTGATGGTTTTTGAACCATCGCATGCTTGGTCAGACATTGAAATATTCTTGCACCACTGGGGAATCTGTACACAATATTCAGTGAGAATATTCTTTTGTATTTGGAGAGAATTTGGCCTATCATATTTTTTTGTCAATTTACTAGAAGAAAAAAGGTCACCAAATATTTAAGCACTGGCTAGATTTTGTTGTGTCACCAGAGATGTATGTGTGAGCAACATGGGCCAACAAAAATCTACCGCATGGTGTATGCAGGCCTGCGATACAACAAGTGACATAGGTATCCTACATAGGCAGGGTATGACCTATCCCTTTTTTTTTCCTTTTTAATTTTTAATAAAAAAACTTTATACAATGCAAAAAATATTGTGAAAGTTTTTCCTTTTGATTTTTTTTATTTTTTTGATTTTTGATTTTATTTTTAAATCTAAAAAAACTTTGTACAATGAAAATAATAATCTATAGAAAATTTTATTTTTTGCAAAATATTATTTTTTACAATTTTTTCTAACAAAAATTTTGCAGATTTTTTGTTTTTTGAAATATTGGAAATTTTCATAAAATAAATTAAAAAATACCCAAATAGGTGGTTTTTTTTTAATATGAAGCTCTTGGTTTTGGATTTTGACAAAATGAAAGGCTATCATGTAATTGAAAACAACCTTCTAAATCCAAATTTGAGATCAAATCTAGTCTAGGATGCACCAAAATGCGCTGCTCCTCAGATTTTCCTCACCACCTTCACACAAACTAAGATCTCCTAACAATTGCTATGCAAAGAACCTCCAACCACTCTAATACCATGTAAGATCATATGAAAAGCAACAATAGGATCAAGAGACCAAATATAGAACAAAAGAGAGAGAAGATGAGAGAATATGATGATTGTATTCTCAATATGCATAAAGATGTTCAATTACAAGTATTTACAAGGATTATTAATAAAGATAGGCTAGGACACAATAAAGGGCCATGAATGAGACAAGTGTCTCAATCATATGCAAGGTAGGTAGAAAGAAATAATAGATAATTCCATGAAAGGTGGATCACCCATCTAAAGTGGTATTAGATGAATCATGCCATGAAAAAGTGGAGATAAAAAGGTGATAACTAGATCACACCACAAAGAGTGGAATTTCTCCTACACACACTTCCCTAAGTGTCCTTGAAGCAACCACAATAGGAGATTCCTCAAAGAGAACAATCCAGACTATGTAGCAAGAGTCACACAACGGAAGCAACACAAAAAATGGAGGAAAAATGAAAATCAAAACATTCTTATTATCTAAAATCTCAGTTACAAATAGCCGGTGACATATAGGCTTATAGATTAGGCTCACAGTCCTGTTACAACATGCTCAATTATAAAAAATTACTATATGCTCCTTAACACAAGCGAAAATATTACTTATCAAATCTACATTAACCTACTTAATTGACTTCCCCTATTCCAATGATCTAATACAAGCTTTATATGGGTATGTGCAGGATCATGATGGGCCAAAAAGTGGCAATATGATGGGTATGTGGCTTATGACTATTTTTTTACCGAAAATTGATGAAACAAAAAGGGTTTGTAAAGGAGATTCTCAGCTTTCCACCAATATAAATTATGCTTTACTTTGAATTAAATAAGTAATTATTCTTCATTTTCTATTCAAATTACGACTAAAGTTCTAATTGATAGGCTGATTGAAAAACATCTATAGATTTCAAACGGTATCACATTCTTTTAATCCAAAACATGTGTCACATTCTATGCTTCACATACTATAGGATTAAAAAAAGAAAATTTGAATTTTATGAAGTTTTGACCAAGTTAAGGTGGTCAGACATAGGAGTTTTTATATTTTTTAAAAAGTTGTAATAAAAAATTCATAATTAATTATTTACTTGGAAAAAGATTACAAGAAAATATGCATCACATTGGGGCATGATTCCTCTACTTATATCTAAAATCTTATAAAAAAATATTGTCATTTTATTGTAGTTAGGGTGATCAAAAAGACACCTACTTAATTTTTCCCTAAAATTTAAGTGTCACTGCATTGAAATTTCAAATTTTCACCAAATAGATTTTTTTAATTTAAAAAAAATCCTAGTAGTTTAGAAACTACATTCAATTTTCTATAGATTCTATTCTTACATATTTTTGAAATAATATAGATAACTTATTCAATTTTTTTATGTCAAGTTGCCTAACTCTGATTTTTCTAAATTTTTTTCCACTTAAGGGCCTATTTTTCTATGATGATCTTGCACATACCCATATCATATCCAGAAATCTAGAATCTTCCACATCAGCCAAAGATCATTACAATGTCTGATTAAAGAAAATGTAATGTGTGCATGAATAGGTCAGTCTCAAATTTGAATTACTCCTCAGTGAATGCATAGGATGAAGTGTGGACCTATAATTAAGGTCAGGGACACTCCATGGAAGACAACACTTTGAGTCACACCGCTAAGATCCGTAAGATACGGGAATGATCCATCCACTATCAACTAGCCATTATGTTAGAAAATTATTCTGTTGCTAGTTCAAGAAACTGCCACATAATTTAGAAGCAATAACTTTCTGGATAAAGATCCAATCATGCTCAAATCTTGGAATAAGGAAAATTAACATGTCCACCATGTAAACATAGATCTACAAGGTCCGATGAGCAAACATGAAGAAATGCAGAATTTTCCAACTTGAACTAAACAAGAACTAAAATAAAGACAAACTAGAATGAAAATAGTTTTTTTTTGGTTGACTCAAGATTTCCATGACCCAAGGATGCTCCTACATTAGACACCCTTGGTGAGAAAATATGTTCCATGAGAGGAACTCATGAATATCGAACTAGGTTTAAGATATAGATCCCATGCTCATTCCTGATCCAAATTTCTTCTTTGTTTGTACTTTTCTTCCTCTTGCCTCTTTTCTTTCTTTTGTCAAATCCTTCAACTTCAACTTCTCTTCACCTTCTTTTCCTCACCTCATATTTGCATAAGGTAGTGAGGGACATTTTTCAGCACACTTTCTTTTATCCATCTCATCTAACTCTTTTGCAGGATTCCATTTTATTTGTAATTTTATCTACAACCACAATCTTCTGTTGTATAACTCTACTCCTATATCCTTCTGGTGCCATCTTGCTCTCAGAATTAGCCTCAAGGTTCTTCTTCAAATCCATGGCATCCGTCGATACACCTCTTCATCTTGCTTCTCAACATTGCAACTCTTCACAAGACTCAAGTTCCTCACTTCCTCTTGTTTATTCTTCAAGGAATCCAAGCTAAAATTCCATCCATCCTTCTCTATAGTAATTAGATTCCTTCTACAATCATATATAGCTCCTCTATCAAACTTCCAAGGTCTACCCAATAGAACATGAAAATCACCTATAGACAAAACATCATACAAGACTTCATCCCTGAAGGGACCAATATTAAAGTTCACCAAGCACTACTTTTTCACCTCCTTTACATGATCATCTCGTAACCAACTTATCCTATAAGGACAAGGATGTAGAAACCTCTTCAAACCAAGTCTCTCCACCATCTCCTCAGATACCAAATTATTAGTACTACCACTATTGACAATAACCGTACAACACTTACCTCTTGATTTGCACACAATCCGTAAAAGATTCTTCCTTTGTGAAGTCTCAATCTCTTCCATGCTCTGCCTCATTAGGACTTTCCTAAGCTTAAGAGATTCTCCTTTCTCTAGTTCTATATCATCTAGCACTCTAGTTACCTGCTCTTCATGTGCCATAAAATTATTTTACCAGTTCCTTTACTTGATCCTTTAGAACACTCAAAATATTGATGTATAGTCTCTCCACACTTGAAACATTTACCCTAGAACTCCTTTATGTCATTTTCTCTCCTTTGTGCCCTCTGATCCGATTCTTTACTCCACTTAAGTCTTGATTCCTTTTCACTTTTTGGCTTCTCCTTACTACTGCTCATTTGCTTCTCTTTCTCCTTGGGGTTATTCTATTGTCTTTTCTTCAATTTTTCTTTTTCCTTAAGAGCATATTGGTAGGCATCTTCAACTATGGAAATCCTCAACATACTCAACTCATCTTGAATGTTAAATCTAAGGTCATTTATATACCTTGCCACTCTCTCCCTAGTCATCTCTCTGTGCCTAGATATGATTGTCATCTTGTAAAATTCCTCAGTGTTCTCTTTCACACTCACGTCCTTCTGCTTCAAGTTCTGCAAGTTCTTGAACAATTCCAACTCATAGTCTTCTAGAATGAATTTAGCCTTCAACCTTGCAACCATTTGCCTCTACAGAATGATCCTTGTTTTAGCATTTTCCACTTTTTCCTTCTACAACTCTTTCCACCATAGCAACATACCCTTTCAACTTAGTTTGTGCCAACCTAACCCTCAGTGGTCCTCAAGCTCAAAATAGTCTTGCAACTCTCCTATCTAGTCTATCAAGTCTTCTGGATTCAATGTACCAGAGAAGCTAGAAACCTCTACCCTATAAATTTTACTTGCTTGTGCCACTGCTTTCAACAATCTTTCTTCTCTCTCATCTATTAGTCCTTCAGCCTCTTTAGCCTCAAGTTCTTCTACAACCTCCTTATATTCATCCTCCAATTCATGGTTTCTCCTCAAACCACCCAAGATGTTTTGGATCTCATTCCTCATCTCATTTCTAAAGTACTCCATCATTTGCTCAATTCTTCTAGGATTCAACCTTTTGGATGGAATCTCCCCCTCTGCTCAGTGCAACTGCCTCAACTCAGTGATTTGATTACAAGGTTTCAATTTCCTCTCTCTCAGTGATCTATTGAAGACACTTATAGCCTACTTCAAATCAACTATTTGTTCACCCAAAGAATGCCACAAGGACCGCAACTCACTCAAGGTTCACAACCAACTCTCATCTCAAGATTCACAAGTTTGCAACCTACTCTGATACCATTTGATGCAGCCATAGTAGGAGAGTCCTCAAAGAGAATAGTATGAACTGTGTTGCAAGAGTCACACAATGGAAGAAGCATAGAAAATGGACGAAAAAATGCAAATAAAAACATTCTTATTATCTAAAATCTCAGTTACAAACAATCAGTGACATCTAGGTTTATAGATTCGACTCACATGCATGATACAACATGCTCAATTATACAACATTTCTATATGCTCCTTAACATGAGCATAAATCTTACTTATCAAATCTTCCATGTCGGCCAAAGATAATTACAATCTCCGATTAAAGAAAATGTAATGTGTGTATGAATAGTTCTGCCTCAAATTTGAATTACTCCTCATTTAATGCATAGGATGAAGTGTGGACCTATAATCAAGATTAGGGACACTCCACAAATGACTTTGAATCACATCACTAAGATATGCAAGATACGAGAACAATCCACCCGTGATCAACTAGCCGTCAAGTTAGAAAATTAATTCAGTGTTGATTCAAGAAACTACCACATAATCCAGAAGTGATAACTTGTCAGAAAAAGGTCCAATCACACTCAAATCTTGGAATAAGGAAAATCAACATGTCCATAGTGTAAACATAGATCTGCAAGGTTCAATGAGAAAACATGAAGAAATATTGTATTTTCCAACTTAAACTAAACAAGAATTGAAACAAAGACAAACTGGAATGATTTTTTATTTTTATTTTTGTTGATGCAAGATTACCATGACCCAAGCATGCTCCTGCATCAATACTAATCACATCTCTCAATATACGCACAAACCTAGATGCAAGATGTAAATAACTAGGTGTCACAAGCGCAAACTACAATGATATGCATTGCCTAAGTAATCATAAGTAAAGTGTAATAAGTAAAATACTTATTTACACCAACACTAAGTCTTCTTGTTCTAGTTATTGATAAGATGAGTAAGTTGGGTGAATTTGCTTGAATCTAAGGAAAATGCTCCTAAGGATGAAATTGAGACATAGGTAGCTCCTGAAACACCAAAGGGTAGAAGGGAATGCAAAAACTTCAAGAAATATCTAGTGTAAGGAACACTTACCACTTGAGAAGATTTATTTTTTTTAGACTTGAATTGGTCAAGTTTAAGGGGAAAAAACTAGTTGAGTATGAAAAGAAGGCAAAGAAAAGGTGCAAGTATGATAAGGCTTCTCTGGGGAGACATAATTCTCCCATTGAGGTTTCTGATATCCCTTCAAATAGTGGAGGTGATACTAGTCCATAGTGTTACTATTATCCCCTTTCCCTGGTACCTTCTAAAGACTCTGACAAGGAAGTGGTGACATTTCCTCTAGTTCCACCATGAATAAGACTTGAGTCAACATACTCTAATTTTGATGACTTAGAGAAAGAAATCTTGTAATACGGTTGTCCTGGGGGCTAAATATGATCCAATGAGAGGTTGACCAAAAATTTTAGACTTGAAAAAGATAATGATATGCAAGATGAAATGCAAAACCCTAGTTGAATGCAAACTAACACTAAATGACTTAAAAAGATGAATGAAATGCAACAAAAGACTACAAAATAGAAAATGTGCACCTAGGAAACTGGAGATAGTTGAATGGAGATCTAAATCATTGGAAAATCTACTTTCAAGGCTAACTAGGACTCATTCGACAACATGGGTGAATCAATCCTATTTTTTGGAAACTGTGTAGGAATAGGTTTCTACCAAAAGGGTATCTAGATCTACAAAATCTTAAAAATGTATTGGAATTGGGACTCATTCACCAAAAGTGGCAAATCAATTTATTTTGGCTTTTTTACACATTCAAAAGTTGGTCTTGCTCTTCTCTATCTCCTCTATCCTTCTTGACCGGTCTTTGGATCTAAATCTCCAATTTACAACTTGTAGATCTTCTCCAATGTTCTCCAAGGCTTGATGACAACTTCAAAAAAATTGAATGATTTTCAAATTTTCTCCAATCTTGCTCCTAAGGATATCTACAACCAAGACCTACAAATCACACACATAGGAGAGAGAAAAATACTGTGGGGTTAGTGAATAGGGGTTTTCCTTGCTCAAACCCCTTGTTTGTAATTAAAACTTGAAATGAAAGCAAATGTAAATGGAAAATAATGAATGAACAAATAGCAATGTTGCAACTCACCAAACCCTAGCAATAAGGTGCTACAAATACACTTGAAATGGCTACAATGGATGTGTTTCTTGACACTTGCTTGATTGATGTTGATCTTGCGTGAAACACCTACTTGAATCATAAACTCTACATCACAATTGTTAGCACAATAACAAACATGATGAATGGAATCTTTGACATGATTTTTTACACTTGAATGTTGCTCTAAAATTCTTGATAATCTACTCTTGAATACTCTTGAATGCACTTGAATACTCTTGTGAATGCTTAATGATCTCTTGAATGATAGGTGTTGAATATGAGTGAAAGAACCTTGTATTTATACTCAATTATGTAAGAATTCTTGAAATTACAATACTACAAGCCAACATCAAATCTAGGAGAATAAAATACCACTAAAAATTTGAATTAAATTTGATTTTTGGCCACATGGGACTCATTCATCCGAGGTGGTGAATGAGTCCCATTAGACATAATGTATGGGACCAAAAACCAAAAGTGCTTAGAAATGTGTGAAAACTAGTTAGGACCCAAAAACCTAGGTGGGACCCATTCACCCAAGGTGGCGAATGAGTCCCAAATCACTAAGGTCCCACCCAAGGTGGCAAATGAGTCCCAAATCACTAAACCTAGGTCACACAAGATAGAAACTCTTGAATTGTAATTGGTTATTAATTGGTGTTGGGGTTATCCTTGAAAAGATGCAATAAATGAGGCTTGTAGATGCAAAATAGGGCCGATTAAAGCATAATAAATATCAATTGTTAATTAAAAGCCCAAAAAAGTGTGAAACTATTTTACAACACTTCAAATAAGGAAAGCATAAGGTTTATTTTTATTAAAAAGAGGTGAATTAAGGTCAGTTAATTAATAAAACTTTAGAAAAGTGTGAAAGTGTATTACAATACTTCACAACACTTTAGCAAGGTACCATTTAAATCCATTAGCTCACAAGGTCCCAAGATCTAATATGAAAACATTAGACATATTACAACACTAAATCAAGGCCAAGTTGAGGGGACCTTTTCTGTCATTATAGAAGCACACTGGGACTCATACGCCCAAGGTGGAGATTTAGTGCTAGTATTAGGGTTTGTCCAAAATTCTCGTAGCCTCTAATGGTCTTTCGTAACTTCTCTCCTTTTCAATCTTCAAGTTTGAAACTCTAAATTACAACATATAGGTGGCTTTTTGTAATTTTACAAGAAAGATGACAACTTTGACAACTTTGCAACTTTGAGAACTTTTTCCAATCTTACTCTTCAATGGATCTTCAACCTAAATCTATAAAACACATATCAAAGAGAGGGAAAAATGTTGTTTTGTTAGTGGATAGGATTTTTCCTTGGTCAAACCCTGTTTTGTTAATCAAACCTTGAAATAAAATCAAATAGAATGAAGGAATGATGAATGAACAAATAAGCTATGTTGCAACTCACCAAACCCTTGAAACAAAGGTTGCAATCTTGTATGCAATGGCTAGCATGAATGTAGATCTTGACTCTTGATTGTTGATATGAATCTTGACATGAATGCTTGCCTGAATCATAAATACCTACATCACAAATGTTCGATGAAAAATAAACATGATGCATGATGACTTTGACATAATGTTTGAATCTTGAATTTAACTCCAAAATGCTTGATAATCAGCTCTTGAATGCTCTTGATCACAAATTTTCTATAAGAATGCTCTCATCAATTTGCTAGGAGAAAATATGTGAAATAAACTTGTATTTATACTTGTTTATGCCAAATTTCCTAAAATTACAACACTACAAGCCAACAGTAGATCTAGGAGAATAAAATCCCACCAAGAATTGAATTCAAAATAGGTCCAAGCTATGTAGGACTCATACACTAGTTGGAGCATATGAGTCGCAATAGACTAAGCTTGAGACACAAATTTCAAGAAATGTTAAGTTTTATGTCAAATTTGGGATCAAGCCCCAAAACTTAGGTGGGACCCATACACCTAAAGTGGTGTATGAGTCTTAGATCACTAAATCTTGGACACATAATTCAAAATCACTAAATTATGATTTATTCATTAGTTATGTGTCGAGATTATCCTCAAAAAGATGAATTTAATAGGCTTGTGGATGCAAAATAGTACCAAATATGACATAAAGAAGCCCAATTTTAACATATGAAGCCCAAACAAATGTAAAATTATAAGGAAATACATTTTTCTACACTACACTTATATACAAATGGACTCCAGGTTTTCATGCAAACCATCATATATTAAAAACACACCAACCCAAAATGAATGTCAACTATATTCTTATTCAAAGTCTGGTATGCAAATAAATTCTTTCCATCAAAAGTATTTTCAATGGAGACAGGGGAGTACCAAACCCATGCTCATCTGAAATTCTTTGTTCTTCGATAGAGATATCTGTACAATTATGAATTCATACGCAATCGAATACCTAGTAAATTCTACAATGGCACAGTTTCCATTTTTAATCTTTCCAATATTTCGAAGGGAGTAGTTCTTACGTTCTTTCACTAGTCAAGGGTATTTTCTATATGAAAATATCCCTTTAGAAATATCTCCCTTGTACATTCGACTACCATCATTCAATCTAAACACTAGTCCCAAAAGCCCACCAAATTGAACGAAGTGTGGGGCATGTTCCTCCGATTGAGAAACCCACCGAATTGAACGAATAAATGCTGCAATTTTTGCTGGATATTGACAACCAACGCGAGTAGATGAATTTTATAAACATTTAGAAAAATCCATCTACTCTGAAAGCGGACAAGCACGACTAATGGGCATTCCAAAAGACCATGAATGAAACACAGAAAGTCGTTGTAGGGTTTTGTCTTCTTTCTTTTTTCCTATTTAAACAAGGTTGAAAATTATCAGAAGGCAACGAATGAAATTTTAAGAAGACCTGACTGAAAGTAATTGAGAGGCAGGGAAAGTCGGTGTGAAAATTATAGAAAGGCAACAAATGAAACTTTTGCGAATAGAATTAAGCCAAGCTATACAAGATGGCTGTTAGAATTTGCCTTGGTTGTTGTTCAGAAGCAGATTTGTCAAAGCATACTACTATATGACAGCGTGAAGAACCATCTCAAGCATGTTTTTCCTACACTTGGGATGGAACGTGACGAAAAAATCTTATCTATGCTTCGATGAGTATGAAATTGCACGGCATATTTTGCTGACTAGAGAATTAGTAAAAGGGTCAAGTTTTTTCTATAAGTAAGATCTACAATATTATTTCACCAAGAAAAACATTGGCTTACCTTGTATTTTGTTTTCTAATTCATTTATAAGTTTTCATTCCAAGCATTCTAATGTTGTCTTTGGTTGAAAATAGGGGAAATGACACAGTATTTGAGCATGTTACAATAGTTGTGATAGCATTTGTTTATATAATGTCCAATTTTTTTAACAATATTGGACCAACAGTTATGACTTGAAAGTTGTTAGTGTTGATGATGACTACCCATATTTAAATGAAATGTATTTCTTAGATCTAAAAGTCAACATATTATGTGATGCCACATGAGTGCCCAATAAAACATGATGTAGATGTACAAGTATCAGTCTCACTTTTTTTTTGGGCCTTTTTAGACACCTTGACAAAAAGCATGTTGATGTGGCATCATATTTGATGATTGGCCCTAAAACATTAGTTATAAGCAGGGGACTTGCCAAGTAAGCTGCTATAAAATATTGGGAGTGATTTGAAATTTCCATGTAGGATTTTGTGAAGCAAGAATTTAGGGTGGTCAACTACTAGGTCCTCTCACCTAGTTGGATTTGTTTGGTGAATTGTGAAAGTTAAAAAATAATAACATTTTTTATTTTATAAAAATATTGTTGATAATATTTGCATTAGTTTGTTATAATTTTTGTAGTAAATTATGTGAATTTTTATTTTTAAACTTACAAGGAAAAAGAAATCAATTATAAATCATTAGAAGAAAAATTAAATCTAATTTCTAAAGTTCAAGAAGAATCACTCAAAAATCATGGGTGGAAAAAATTAAGCAAAAGAATCAGTTTAACAGTCTTAGTCTCCCTAACAACATGCATTATAATGCCCCACCAGTTGATGAAAACCCACATTCATTGATTGATGAAAACCCTCCTAAAGAACAACCACAACAAACCCCTCCCATATTGCCTCAACATCCTCCTAGGACACAACAAAATTTATTAAGAAAAATTGAAAACAATAACAAAGAACTTGAGTGAATAATTGGGAGGTTGTGTGTTCCATCAAGAACAAACTCCCACAGGTCTACCCTTGCCATTTCATTAGAATAAATTGCCTCACATAGTATCCGTGAGTGGAAAAATCAACACTTTACCAAACAAAAGATGGAAAGAAAGACAATTTATGCAAAATAATATCCTATGAGAAATTTAAAAAAATAAATGAAATACAACTTGTGTGTGTTTTTCACTGACCCTAGAACTAATGCACCCATATGTGATGCTTGTAGGAGGTTCCCTATTCATTGGTGCCACCACCAAGGGATAATGAATATTTTTATGGATAGGTGGCGAAGGGTTTTTGACCATCCTCCATGAAATAACAATGAGTTCCCCCAATTTTTTGAAGATTTAATTCTATTGTGAGTTTGTCCTCAATGAGATTTATAGGGTAGACATGGGGTCTTAGCATAAAATAGAGTGGGGGAGTTCAATGTGTTCAAAACTGAAACCAAAGCGGGAAAACAGTTGAACTAAAACACACCAAAAACCACCTACTATGTACACAGTCAAAAGAACCTACCTATAGGGAAATACTAATATTGCTCATGCAAAGCCATTCATGGGATGAGAGAAAGAAGATCCACTACAGCATGAGGAGACTCCAAAACTAAATCATCAGTTTCCTTTTCAAATCACAACTCATCTCCATAATTTCTCTCATGACTTTCTAGGCATTCTTGTTGTAGGCATTCTGAACTATTTGCTTCAGCATGAGGAGACTCCAAAACTGATAGATTGCAAGAATTTGATAAGCACACAATCATTCTCAAACAACCATTCTTCACCAAAAACCTCAGTAACATGATTTATTTCCTCTCTGACTTTGTATGCAATAGTGGCAGAAAAAACATGGCTCAACAATAATTGCATCCTTCTCATTATTAGCAAGAACAAACATCTAATCTCTTGATTTATTTATAATTCCATTATCCAATACCCCAGTGCTTGCATCCTTGCTAGCTGGAAATTCATGACCAAAGAGCCACCTTTCATCATGCACTTTTATAGACGGTAGAAAATTGTCCTTATCACACTGCACATGCTTAAAAGAATCCATATGAAGAAAATTATAATTTGCATCATCTTGCACATGCTTGTTAGGATAATGGATTAAGTCTCAGATGGGACACCCTTTGTATAGAATTTGATGGATATTAACCAAAATGATATTTTCATTCACCATTTCAGTATTCTCCTTTCAATAGAACAATTCTCAATCAAGACTAGGAAAGCAAGAAAAAACTTGCTTATCTTTATCTTCAGCATGAGGAAACTCCAAAACTAAATCATCATTTACCTTTTCAAAGCACAACTCATCTCCACAATTTCTCTCTAACTTTCTAGGCATTTTTGTTGTAGGAATTCTGCACTATTTGATTCCTTAATGCTAATATCAACAGGAGAATCTGCTTCAATATGAGTCACTGCTTCACCATCATATTTTGATTTGTCTCTTGGTTATCTATATTGACAGAAGATTTTTCAACTTCTATACTATCCAGTATTAAGTTATCCATGCACATAGATTTATCTTTTTCAAGAACATTCAGATCTTGAGTAAGCAAGAGATACACACTATTGGTCTCTTTTTCAATATCTTGCAAAACCTTGAGCAAGGATGGATGTACCTCTTGGGATTGAAATTGCATGCCACCATAGAAGTTCTTTGAAAAATCCAATTGTTTGGGTTCATTGTCCATCTAAATATTTTGAGCTATAGTAGAGGAGTCTTCTCCATCTTCATCAGTATCATCATCATCAATAGCAGCAACATATAGTTGTCTTTGCTAGAGCCAAGCCATGATTCAAGATTTGAAACAAACAAAGTCACCAACCTTTGTTCTAGGGGAGGCACCTTTAGATTTCTAGGAAATGCAGCACCAGCGCTTCGATTCAATATCCCTAGTGGAGTTGCCAAAAATCTGTTAGTAAAATGATTTTTCCTTTGAAGATAAATATGAAAAAATGACTCAGAATGCCCAAAAAGAAGAACAGACGGCAATAACAGTTGGAGAGATCAACATTAGATTGATGATCTTCCTTTGAATTTTGAAAAGGTACAACTCCATTTTTATAATGTTGAATGAATTAGAATATGGTATGCTTTTTACCAGAAATCAAAAAAGGAAAATCTAACACCTACAGATGAGAAAGATTGATTTAAAATAAAGTGGATGCAAACAAACGACACAAAGTTCATTTATCTCACACCCACAAGTGAGAATCAAGAAAAGAACAAGTAGAAAATTTCCCCTCAATAGATGAGTTCATCTGAATTCAAAGCTTCAAGATTAACCACATATACAGCTTGATATAACAAAATAAACACTAGAGAGTAATTGAAAAGACTCAAAGTTCATTGGCAATCATAAGAAAACATTAACAAATTCGCAAATGTGAAAACATCTTCCTTATTTCTCCAATATAAAAAATGTGAGCTCAAAGACTCCACATCCCTATACAACAAGATAGAATTGAAAAAAAAAAAATTCCCACCTTTCCCCTGTTTCCCCTTTACAACATAAAACAATTAAAAAAAATTCCCCCTAAGTTACAAAGTACTCTTAGAGAGTACTAAAACCTGGCCCCAATGACTTCTAACTCCTATTTAAAGAATCCATCTCCTCTTTTAGAGCTTACAATTATAGAAACTGATTCTTGAAAATAAAAATATGCCTTTTCTTCTTCCTGTAAATATAACCATCTAGAAACATCTACAAACAATATACTCATTGACAGGTGTAATCATCGTGTTTGATGAGATTGGCTCCTTTTATTGGTTTGTACAGTCTTCTTTAACTAGCTCATGCTTCTACCATCCTTTTTTGTAACTGAGCTACTTCAATCGCTTGAGGTACTACTAACATGCTAGTCTCGCTTAGTAGATCAAGTGACATTATATATTATCGGTAAAGTATTCATATCGCACCTGATACCAATGCTTTGTTCTCCCTGTTGAATATCAGGTCGAGGATGTTAAATCAAGAGGTCAGAGAATGTGGAAAGACTTTTGGGTCTTCATCAGGCCTGACACCGCTGATGCTTCGACCTTGGAAAATTTTTCCCAATTGCTATGTAAGATGAACCAGTACAAACCTTTTTAAAATGATGATATTAAGCTGCTTCTTTATCATGATGAGCTCGATGGTGATTTAGGACTCATATTGGCTATGAGAGATATTTCATTGGACTTTTGACTTCAAACCTGGGGCCATTGTGTCACCCAAACAAGAGACTACAAAGAACTTGGGGCATGTTCTTCCCATGGCCTTGTATCCATGTCATTGGATAAGGTGTATCGAAGGGATCAACACTTTGTTTGCATTTGAGCCAAGTCAAGGTTTAAGATGTAATTTCCTTGATACCTCGTTGGTATGTTAGGTAGAGCACAAAATGACATGAGAGGTGAAAATTTAAAAATTTGGCAAGGTAAAAATTTGGAGGTAATAGGTTTATGGTAGAAATTTTCTTTTAAAGGGATGTTCAAACATTTTGCAAAAGTTGATTGAGAATGGCGTCATTAGTTGTATTTTGAGATCATGGTGAATATGGTGGAGGTGTATATGTGTTTGAGGGGGAAGTGAATGGAATGTTTATGGTAGGTAAAGTAGTAGGAGATATAATGTGTTATGCCACAAAGCTACTAGGATTGCTAGTGGAAATACCCAAGGTAGGAAAGATATTACTAGTAAGTTGCATCATTTTTGTAACTTGAGGGTCAGCATAGGTAGGAATAGAGGAAATAGCTGTGGGAGGATAAATTTGAGTTCCTCTTTGACTTTGGAAATTTTTTGAAGGTTGAGCACAACTAATAAGTTTTCCAAAAATCGGAGCTAGGTTACGTGCAAGTTCTATTCCTTCTTCACTTTCAATCATGTGATGTATGTTATCTATGGTAGGAATAGCAATGGTGGAAATTTTTTCAGTACTCAATTGATGTTGTAGGTTTTGTTGATGTGTTTTTTGTGCACTTTTCAACACAAGTAGTGCGTAGGTGCACTACCTCTCTTGAAAGACAATCTCCTACAATTGAATTACAGAACACTATCCCAAGGTCTCTCGAATGTCAAGTCATGACAGTGCTTAGATACCTCAGTAGTTTGATGTGAATTGTTGGAATCACAAGGCGGACTTACGGATGAGTTACAAAGCATGGAAGTTGGGTTTGCAAATGCAGTTTCAAAGTGCTGAAAGTGAATGAACAGTGGCTGTCCACTCAAAACAGCAAGCTGAAACTCATCAAGTTCATCTGATTTGGCTTCATAGTGATGCTTTGGGTCCTACTCTAACCAAGGATTAAAAGAAACAGCAAAAAGAGAAGGGTTAAGAAAGCTATTCTAATCCTAAGCTACGAATGAATAGTAACAATGGTGGCTGCTAAAGTAGACAGACTTCCTAAACTAAGTTTTGCTTGGCCAAGAGAAACCTACAGTTGCACAAAACCAGTGCAATCTTCTAAGGACTGTAGATTTTCAAATTGCACATGCACATCATGCACATGTAATTGAACTAAGTTGCAGCAATGAAGTAATGAGCTCAGACTAGCTTTGCAAAGTGACTCATCATCAATGAACCACAAAAAGCATGAGCTAAAAATCCATCAAATACTAAAACAACAAACACCATCACCACTCCCATTCAAGAAACTAACACTAAAACTAACATGGAAGGAAAAACCATGCATGCAAGATAAGAAAAACAAAGAAGACATCCATAAAATCATGCAATGTTGTCTTCTATTGCTGCAAATGCCTTTTACAACAGCTCTCCAACCCTTACAAATGAGGGCAAGCCCCTATTTATAGTTTTCCAAAGCCCAAATGAATGGCTAGGATTCAATTTCCAATGAATGGATCAGATTTGAATTACATTAGGGTTTCACCTACCCCTCATTATCTAGCAATTTTAAAATACATTCCTTGTCTTTTCCCTGTTTTGTCATCTAGTGCTAGTCACTATAGCAATTTCGTCATTTAGCTAATTGCTCTTTTATTGTAGCTGAAACTGCCTAAAAGCTTCCTTTTGCTTGATGTGCTTGCAGTGTTCTTCCTTTGATCAAACGAGCCCATCGACAATTGGCATCAATGGATTGGTGGCCCTTGATTCAGGCAGAAAGCTCCTTAGAAATCATCATCATCTAGAAAAGGGTAGGACAACTCCCTCAATGGGCCTCTTCGATAGACCTACGGAAGGCTTCTTGACTCCTGCAAACATGAAGTGTCGTAAGTGCATTTATACATGAGTTAAGGAAAATGTCAGTCAAACCTACAAATTCCTGTTAGATCTATCCATGCATCATCAAAATATCTTGATATTCATATTTGGAGCTCATTTGGACCATAAATAGTAATGTGTGCTTCAAGGTCGCCAAAGGGGTGGAAAGATGGTGGAAGAAAGCGAGAAGAAAGATAAGACGGAAGCGAGAATAGCGGGGAAGAAGAGTGGAGCTCCGGATGTTCAAAGCAGTCGGGAAGGAGGCAGGCTCTCTCAAAATCGAGCTCGGATGTTCAAAAGGGAAGAGGCGAGCTCGGAAGGGGAAGGCGAGGCCCGGATGTTCCAAACAACAGGGCGGAGAGCGGAACCCTAGAAACAGCCACCCGGAGGCGCTCGGAGGCAGAGGAAGGAGGCAGCGTCGAAGTTCAAAATGGCGGCGGAGAAGGCGGAACCCGAAAATAGCCATGGAGAGGCCGGGCTCGAGGGCGTCGGGAAGGAGGCCCATTGTCGGAAGTTCAAAAGCGGCGAAAGGGGGACGAAGCTCACGAAACCACCAAAACTTAACAAACTTTGACAAAACCTTGGCAGTTCATTTAAGCACATCAAACACAATCGGATCCAAAAAGGGTGACCCCAAAGTCAAAAATGAAACGGGGGCGGCGGGGGTCGGATGTTTCAACAGACCAGAAGGAAGAGAATTCTAGAGGGATAGTTCCGAAACCATCGAAACTTAACAAACTTTGACAAAACCTTGGTAGTTCATTTATGCACTTCAAACACATCCAGATCCAAAAAGGGTGACCCCAAAGTCAAAAATGAGGAAACGGGAGCGACGGGGGTCCACGGATGTTTCCAAACAGCCAAGGAGGAAGGGAATTCTAGAGGGAAAGTTCCGAAACCATCGAAACTTAACGAAATGTTGACGAAACCTTGGTAGTTCATTTATGCATTTCAAACACATCCTAGATCCAAAAAGGGGTGACCCCAAAGTCAAAAATGAGGAAACGGGAGCGACGGGGGTCCACGGATGTTTCCAAATAGCCAAGGAGGAAGGGAATTCCGAAGGGAAAGTTCTGAAACCATCAAAACTTAACGGAACATTGATGAAACCTTGGAAATTCATTGAAACACCCCAAACACACCCCAAATCCACCAAAAAGTTGTCCTCAAAGACAAAAATGTGGAAACTGGACCGACAGGGGTACACGGACGTTTCCAAAACAACCAAAGCAAGACAAAAGGCAGAAAGGGGACAAACGACTTTATTTCTCTGTAGATTTGAATACCCCAAGTATGTGAATTTGGGAAGGGGAATTTGATTGTTTGATGGCACATGACCAATTTGGGCTTGGAAATGGGGCACGCAAAACAAGACAGGAGCAAAGCAACCTGCCATGAGTGAAAAAAAGGGGGGTCCCTGCCTACGGCGGGGCGTGTGTGCAAAACATGCACAACAGGTTTGCTAACTCTTCATGGATTTGGATTATGTTTTCTTGAGGAATACTAGTAACCATTGTATCAACAGTTGTCATGCTACTTGAAGGTAAAGAGTTGTTAAAAGGGTATGGTCCATACCTAGTGAGCTAGTGTCAACACTATAAGTGAAACAACTAGATAACTCAAGATCGACGATGAGTGTGTTACTACGGGATGACATGAGTCTTGAACTACGTCTCACTATACTATTAGAAATAAGAAACCAAGTTGTAAAACTCATGCAAGGGACAATCAATGATCTTTTGTAGCTTCTCTCCTTTTTGATCTTCAAGTCTGAAACTCTAAATACCAACCTATAGGTGACTTTCTGTAATCTTGTAAGAAAGATGACCACTTTGACAACTTTGCAATTTTGACAACTTTTTTCCAATCTTTTTCTTCAATGGATCTTCAACCTAAATCTGTAAATCACATATCAAAGAGATGGAAAAATGTTTTTTTGTTAGTGGATACGAGTTTTCCTTGGTCAAACACTTTTTTGGTAATCAAACCTTGAAATGAAATCAAATATAATGAAGGAATGATGAATGAACAAATAAGCTATATTGCGACTCACCAAACCCTTGAAACAAAGGCTGCAAACTTGTATGCAATGGCTAGCATGAATGTAGATTTTGACTCTTGATTATTGATATGGATCTTGACTTGAATGCTTGCTTGAATCATAAATACTTACATCACAAATGTTAGATAAAAAACAAACATGATGCATGATAACTTTGACATGATGCTTGAATCTTGAATGTAACTCCAAAATGCTTGATAATCAACTCTTGAATACTTTTGAAAGTGATCTTGATCACAAATTTTCTATAAGAATGCTCTCATCAATTTGCTAGGAGAAAATATATTAAATAACCTTGTACTTATACTTGTTTATGCCAAATTTTCTGAAATTACAACACTACAAGCTGACATCAGATCTAGGAGAATGAAATCCCACCAAAAATTGAATTCAAAATAGGTCCAAGCTAAGCGGGACTCATATGCCAGTTGAGGTGTATGAGTCCCAGTAGGCTAAGCTTGGGACACAAATTTCAAGAAATGTTAACTTCTATGTCAAATTTGGGATTAGGCCTCGAAACTTAGGTGGGACCCATACGCCTAAGATGGCGTATGAGTTCTAGAACACTAAATCTGGGACACACAATCCAAAATCACCAAATTATGATTAGTCATTACATATGTGTCAAGATTATCCTCGAAAAGATGCATTTAATAAGGCTTTTGGATACAAAATATGACCAAATAAAACATAAAAAAGCCCAATTTTAACATAGAGGACCCAAACAAATGTGAAAATGTAAAAGAATACATTTTTCTACACTACACTCATATACAAATAGACTCCAACTTTTCACGCAAACCATCATATATTAAAAACACACCAAGCCAAAATAAATGTCGACTATATTTTTATTCAAAGTCTTGTGTGCATTCAAACAAATAATTCTTTCCATCAAAAGTAATTTCGATGTAGACAGGGGGGTACCAAACCCAAGCTCTCTAAAATTCTTTGTTCTACGGTAGAGATATCTGTACGATTATGAATTCATACACAATCGAATACCTCGTAAATTCTATAATGGCACGGTGTCCATTTTTAATCTTTCCAATATTTCGAAGGGAGTAGTTCTTACGTTCCTTCACTAGTCAAGGGTATTTTCTATATGAAAATATCTCTTTAGAAATATATCCCTTGTACATTCGACTATCATCATTCAATGTAAACGCTAGTCCCAAAAGCCCACCGAATTGAACGAAGTGTGGGGCATGTTCCTCCGATTGAGAAACCCACCGAATTGAACGAATAAATGCTGCAATTTTTGTTGGATATTGACAACCAACGTGAGCAGATGAACATTATAAACATTTAGAAAAATCCATCTACTCTGAAAGCGTACAAGCACGACTAATGGGCATTCCGAAAGACCATGAATGACGCACAGAAAGTCGTTGTAGGGTTTTGTCTTCTTTCTTTTTTCCTATTTAAACAAGGTTGAAAATTATCAGAAGGCAACGAATGAAATTTTAAGAAGACCCTGAATGAAAGCAATTGAGAGGCAAGGAAAGTCGGTGTGAAAATTATAGAAAGGCAACAAATGAAACTTTTGCGAATAGAATTAAGCCAAGCTATACAAGATGGCTGTTGGAATTTGCCTTGGTTGTTGTTCAGAAGCAGATTTGTCAAAGCATACTCTATATGACAGCGTGAAGAACCATCTCAAGCATGTTTTTCCTACACTTGGGATGGAACGTAACGGCGAAATCTTATCTATGCTTCGATGAGTATGAAATTGCATGGCATATTTTGCTGACTAGAGAATTAGTAAAAGGGCCGAGTTTTTTCTATAAGTAAGATCTACAATATTATTTCACCAAGAAAAACATTGGCTTACCTTGTATTTTGTTTTCTAATTCATTTATAAGTTTTCATTCTAAGCATTCTAATGTTGTGTTTTGTTGAAAATAGGGGAAAGGAAAGAATATTTGAGCATGTTCTAATAGTTGTGATAGCATTTGCTTACATAATGTACAATATTTTTAACAATATTGGACCAATAGTTGTAACTTGAAAGTTGTTAGTGTTGATGATGACTGCCCATAATTAAATGAAATGTATTTCTTAGATCTAAAAATCAACATATTATGTGATGCCACATCAGTGCCCAATAAAACATGATGTAGATGTACAAGTATTAGTCTAAATTTTTTTTTGGGCCTTTTTTGACACCTTGACAAAAAGCATGTTGATGTGGCATCATATTTGATGATTGGCCCTAAAACCTTAGTTATAAGCAGGGAACTTGCCAAGTAAGCTACTATAAAAAATTGGGAGTGATTTTAAATTTCCACGTAGGATTTTGAGAAGCACGAAGTTAGGGTGGTCAACTACTAGGTCCTCTCACCTAGTTGGATTTGTTTGGTGAATTGTGAAAGTTAAAAAATAATAACATTTTTTATTTTATAAAAATATTGTTGATAATATTTGCATTAGTTTGTTATAATTTTTGTAGTAAATTATGTGAATTTTTATTTTTAAAATTACAAGGAAAAAGAAATCAATTATAAATCATGGGAAGAAAAATTAAATCTAATTTCTAAAGTTCAAGAAGAATCACTCAAAAATCATGGGTGGAAAAATTTAAGCAAAGAAAATTGGTTTAATGTTCTTAGTTTCCCTAACAACATGCATTATTCACTGCAATTTGTCTCCCTACATGCAATTCATACATTAGGTGAAGAATAGAAACAATTATCATGTACCACTATTACTTTCATTGCAATGTTTTCCTCTCTACTGATAGTGTTAGCTTTAGTAGATCCTTGGTTCAAATCTATTTTTGGTTGCTGCTTACATAAGATAAATAATCCCCAACACACCTACAAATATTATGAATCAGATGGTAAAAAATCCTCACCAATGATTCATATAGCTCAAAAAGTTTGGATAGTGTATCAAATACTCATCATGCGCATGCACTTAAAAGGGTATGACATGGTTATTTTGTAGTGGGTACGAGACATCCAAATTTTAAATAGATTTATACTTGATTAATTACAATTTTCCCATCTTTTTTCTATGTGAATATTACTGAACAAGTGCTATTGTATATGTTAAGGAGGACATGAAATCCATACATTAGGTGAAGTACATAAATAGTTATCATTTACCACTATTATTTTCATTACAATGTTTACTCTCTAGTGATAGTGTTGGCTTCAGTAGATCCTTGGTTCAAATCTATTTTTGGTTGTTGCTTACATAAGATAAACAATCCCCAACACACCTACAAATATTATGAATCACATGGTAAAAGTAGTAGACAAATCCTCACCAATGATTTGTATAGCTCAAAAGTTTTGGATAGTGTATCAAATGCTCATCATCCACATGCATTTAAAAGGGTATGACATGGTTATTTTGTAGTGGGCACTAAACGTCTGAATTTTAAATAGATTTATACTTGATTAATTACAATTTTCCCATCTTTTCTCTATGTGAGTCTTGTTGAACAAGTGTTATTATTGTATATGTTATGAAGGATTTCAAATTGTAGGAAATGGAGGTAAGAGAAAGTAGTGGTTGTGTAACCATCAAGTCCCTACTCTAGGTTATTATAAGTAATATGAGATTTCATGGTGAAGAATATTTTAATCTTTTATGTTTTTTCCTATTTTAATAAACATTTTTTTATGGGGGGAGGCTATCTTAAGGGTCACTACTATCATTATTGCTACTTGGCTATATTTTCAAACTTCCAAGGGCCTAACATCCACAAATCCATCTATTATCCTTATTTTTATCTTCTTCTTTTTTAAGTTCATCCTCATTATAACATGTGTTATTTAGTTAATGACATGAATATTATGACAAGTTTTCTAGGTCACATGTGAATGATTCTTTGTCATTTTTCCACATCATAAAGTCTCATTTATAAATGTTTGTCATTTCATGACATGGATTTATTTGTTAATCTAAATTCATCAATTGTAATTGTAGTTGTACATGGTTTGCAATCAAAACTCAATTTTTGAGCAAGTGTTGCAATTTTATCTAGTTCAGTTCAATAACCTTATAAACATAATAGTCTATTTCAAATGATTAAATACGAAAAAAAAAGGATTTTAATGTAGTTTAATAAATAAATTAACATCCCAAATGGTTAAAAAGTTGCAATTTTATCCAAGTCAAGTCCATAATCATAAGATATGTGTGGGGAGATGGGAGACCAAAAAGTGGCCACACCACTTCCCTCCCCCACCAAATAAATATAATGTGAGCATATCATAAAGTTCTTGTGTTATGTTTTTATTTAAATAAAAAAAATGTAAGAGTTTGAGCTCATTTGAGCTCAACCTCTAAAAAAACTTTTTTTTTTCCAAGGTTACAAAGCATGCTCACATTCTCTAATTGGTCATTCTCTATTGAATCTCCATCGAATCACCATTGAATCATCACAAAAATTCTACCATGAAAACACCAAAGTTGAAGAGGTAAATATTTTTTGTTTTTTAATGTAAAAATTCAATCAAACAAATAGGTAGAACTATTTTTGAGTTATGTTTCTTTATTTTTTAGGAATTGATAATGCCCCACTAGTTGATGAAAATCCACATTCATCGATTGGTGAAAACCCTCCTAAAGCACAACCACAACAAACCCCTACCATATTGCCTCAACATCCTCCTAGGACACAAGAAAATTTATTAAGGAAAAGTGAAAATAATAACAAAGAACTTGAGTGAATAATTTGGAGGTTGAGTGTTCCATCAAGAACAAATTCCCATAGGTCTACCCTTGCTATTTCATTAGAATAAATTGTCTCACATAGTATCTATGAGTGGAACAATCAACACTTTACCAAACAAGAGAGGGGAACAAAGACAATTTATGCTAATATCCTACGATAAAAAAAAAATGAAAATGAAATACAACTTGTGTATGTTGTTCACTGACCCTAGAACTAATTCACCCATACATGATGCTTGTAGGAGGTTCCCTATTCATTGGTGCCACCACCAATGGATAATGCCAAATTTTTTGAATAGGTGGCGGGCTTTTTGACCATCCTCCATGAAATAAAAATGAGTTCCCCCAATTTTTTGAAGATTTAATTCTATTGCGAGTTTTTCCTCAATGAGATTTATAGGGTAGACATGGGGTCTTAGCATAAAATAGAGTGGGGGAGTTCCATGTTTTCAAAACCAAGTAGTGAGACCCACTTGCTAGACCAAAGTTTGAGCATGTCATTCTCCCTTTTGTTGTAAAGGAGGGTGTTGAGGTCGAGACATTACAATCCATTCACTTGATCATTCAAGCCCTTTTATAGCATGACAATCCTTTAGAACAAGGTAACATGGGTAAGTATTTTAGGTCTCATCCTTCACCTCACTTGTATGGAAAATATGGGTCTTTTGTGCTTATGGGTCTGAGGAAGAATAGGATGCACATGGGCAGTAGTAGGAAACATCGATATTGGATTAAATTAACATGATAAATGAGCTACTAGATATAACATTTGGTATTGATAGAAATGTAAATTCAAACAAGGTCAAATTAAATTGATCATATTATATTTTGAAATGTAAGATTAACTAAATTACAAGATTGATTGTAATAAAAATTTAGGGTCTAAGTGTTCACCCTACATATGGTGGCCCTCCACCTCTCTCTTACATGTCTATATTGAGTCAATAGCTATGTAAACAATAATGAAATAACAAATATAGTGCATCTGAATAGTTTAACCTTATATAAATACTAATATTAAAACTCCCATTGGATGTTGAATAGGTTAATGTTGGACCTTTGGCTTCAACTCCTATCATCCAAAGTGGTCATACATCTTACATTGAGGTAAGATTTAGTTTTTTTTAAAGAGGGGTAAATGCTTTTGAATTAGACCTATGAACTAGTCAGGGCACAAATGGGAGACCTCATCCCCAATATAAACACACAATAATAACACATCAATGGGTTTTGAACCTTAGTGTCAAGAACAACACAACATTTAAACCATCACACTATGCCAATAATGAAAGAGGTAATCTTGAGTGATTTTAATTATTAAATATTTGTAAAATAACATTAGGTATATTTTGGAAATTTAATAAGGTTGTTTCATTTTTAGATGATAACAATATTTGATATGTCTCATAGTATTTTTACCACAATGGAGTATGATTTTTTCGTAACAATATCATATTTGATTCCTTTGACAGAGGTATGACCTAAGTTAGAAAATTTTAGATTACATTTTATGTTTTTATATGCTTATTAGTGAAAATTTGACTGATATTCATTTGTAGTTTAATTTATATCTTGATGCTTGCAATAGGGCTTCACAACTTCAACTTGTGAAGATGCCCCTATTATGAATGAAATGAGGCAAAAAAAGGTTCAGAGTGATTATGAGTATATGGTAATTGATTATTGTATTATATGTCATTCTATAATTCAATTCTTATATATTTTAATATGTATACTTTTTATTGTATTATGTTTAGGTCCAAAATAGCTTAGAGAGGAGGTTGAGTGAGTGGATTTCAAAGCAACTATCACTGTATGCCTCTCAATCCAATCAATAGTAAAAGGTGTCTCATGATCGTTTCCCTTCCCCTAGAGGGAATTGATTATATTAGGGTTCTTTGTTGTATGTATTTATGGTATTTTTGAAGATATATTTTTTTATTATTGAAATGTGACATTATACACCTATATAGCTTTCTTGTTCATATATTATACTTTAAAAAAAAATATAACATTGAATTCCTATATGATTTTTCAAAGGGGGGACTAAAGTTTGCCAATTTGAATAATTTTATCTTTTTCCACTATATCCACTTAAACATATATAACCCTACCAAGTGAAAGTTTTATATCCTCATCAAGTTGTTTATTTTTTAAGCAATCAACAGGATTTTAATGTTATAGATAATGGTCAACAAAGAAAAGGAATTATTTTCTATATTATTGTTGTAGTGTCGAGAAATTTCATCGTGTACAATTTCACACTTAATTTGGGAGAAATTAATGATAAATTGGAATTAATGTCACCTCGATCTAGTGTTGTGAGGTGTTTTACACATCCACATTAGGTCTAGGGCCCATTTAAGCTAAGCAAACTTAGCTTTGCCCTAATTTAATGTTGTAAAATGTATTTAGTCACACCTTCACATTAAATTTAGGAGGCTTTTAAACTAAATGGACCTAATCTAGTGTTGTAATGTTGTTAACACATTCACATGGGATTTAGGACCCTTCTAAGCTGAATAGACCAAATTTTTCCTTAATTTAATGTTGTAAAATGTATTTATTTACACTTTCACATTGGATTTTGTGCATTCTTACATTTATTACCTTTATATCACCATTAATATGCACCAATGACCTCATACTATGCATCCCAAGACATATTTCAATTAGAAACCTGACAATATCAATATATAAACTTAATTTACACAGTCCCCGACACTTTAGCAAGCGAAATAGGAAAAATGGGACTCATTCACCAAATTGGATCATTCCCATAGTATGGTGCTCTTCCTTGTGTTGAAGCACCTAATTCCTCTAACTAGTACTTATTTTCATCCTATTTGGCTCATCCTTGTCCTACACTAAGTGGGGGTAAGGGGTTAGGTAGCCTTGTCCTCATATGTCACTTGTTGTTGTCTCTTTTTGGCTAATTGATCACCTTTCATGTACATATAAGAGAAAGCTTGGGATGTGGATGACATGCCTTAAAAGTTGGCTTGCATGTGACATACTTATTCATGATGTAGTTCGATTCAAAAACATATAAAGCTTTCTAAATACACTCTCATGTCTTCTTCTACTTTAAAGAAAATGCTCACAAACATGGTGTTAGCAACCACTTTAAAGTGGGGGCATACATCGACACTCATGTTTCAATGTGTGATCTTATTTCTTCTTATAATGCATCATTTTCTTGGTGGCATCATTGGGCTTGATTACCTCTGAAAATGTGATATTTCTTTGACTCGTCCTCTCTTAGAGACATTAGGTACGATGTTCCTAAAGAAGAGACCTTGTACGAATTAAGCAAAATTCCTTTGAACAAACCTTACACTATTTTTCATCTACAACATTTGAATTTCAAGCATACAAAGCTTTTCTTGCCTCATGGAGCTCAAAGTTGATCTTTGTGTGGCACATTATCAAATTTATCAGGTAGTATAACTTTGGTATGGTTGGGCGAGAGGCTGATTTGAGGCATGACTTTCCCTTAGCCAATCATGTGTGTGTGGTGAGCACATACCAGTCATGTGTGTATGTGTTTCACCCTCTTGGATTACTCACCTAGTGGACAACCAAGAGTTTCGTTGCCTCAGAGTGAGTGTGCATTTTTGGACAAATAGCTTATATCTTATCCACATAGTGTTGGACAAACAGTCAAAGCTTGATCAACCTCATTTTTATTTTTACTTGCTTTTCTTTCTTTTATATATTGACATTTCATGTTTGTGTATCTTGTTTTCCTACATATCATACACCTTGTGTGTGTTATTTTGTGCTTATGTTGGTTTGACTTAAGATCTTAAATCCTAGGGGCTTGACCACTTCCTTGATCTTTTTTATCCTAGACCATCCACATTGGTATGCTCGAACCCCTCTTGAATGTCTACTTTAGTGTGAGTTTGAAGTAAGTTCACCCTCTCAATAAAGTGGGGGCTAAATGTAGTGTCAAAAATGTCATTGTGTACATTTTCACACTTAAATTGGGAATAATTAATGATAAATTGGAATTAATGTCACCTTGATCTAGTGTTGAGGGGTGTTTTACACATCCACATTAGGTCTAGGGCTAGTTTAAGCTAAACAAACTTAACTTTTCCCTAGTTTAATGTTGTAAAGTGTATTTATTGACACCTTCACATTAAATTTAGGAGTCTTGTAAACTAAATGGACTTAATCTAGTGTTTTAATGTGTTTTACACATTCACATGGGATTTAGGACCCTTGTAAGCTAAACAGACCCAATTTTGCTTGAATTTAATGTTGTAAAATGTATTTATTTACACTTTCACATTGGATTTTTGGCCCTCTTGTATTTATGACCTTTATATTGTCATTAATAGGCCCCTATGACCCCATATTATGCATCCCAAGGCTTATTTCAATCAAAAACCTGACAATATCAATATATAAACTTAATTTACACACTCCCCAAAACTTTCTTGTGGGACCCATTCACCACTTTGGGTGAATGAGTCCCATCTAGGTGGGATTGATTCACCCAGCTTGGTGAATGAGTCCCATTTGGCCTATTATTAAGGTTTTCAGCGAGAAATTTGGATTTTAAGTTCAAATTTGTTCTATGTCGGCCTTGGGGATCTAATAAATAGTCATTGAGTGGATATCCTATATAAAAAAGCTTTCAAATCATTATTTCAAAAAAACATATTCATGATATTAAGTTGAAAACAAGTAAGAGTTAGACATTCCAAGACCTCACAAGAACATCAAGAGTGCATTCAATGTCATTTATAAGGCATTCAAGGGTAGAATTATTCATCATTTGTTGTAGAAATTCAAGATCCATCATCATTTCAAGCATATCAATTATCAAGCATGTTATTCAGCTAGTGTTGTGATGTAGCATTGAAGATCCAAGGTCAAGCATTGTTCTACACCTATTGTCAAGATCAAGATCTACATCCTTCATGACCATTTCATGTTGAGTAGCATATTTACAAGACATCATTCAAGGTATCATTGTTCATGTTTCATATCCTATGTGTCATGTTTCATGTCCTTTTTTCATTGTTTCATCATTTGGTTTAATTACCTAAAAGGGGTTTGACCAAGGAAAATCCATATTCACTATCAATCAACAAGTTTTTCTCCTCTTTACATGTGTGATTGTAGATCTAGGTGTTTTGGAGCTTGAAGGATCATTAAATATTAGGTTGCAAAGGTGGATAAATTAATCAAGTTGTCACAAGGTTGCTATCTTCACAAAAAGTCACTTATAGTCCTCAAAATCAGTGTTTCAGATATGGAAACAAAGGGGAATAGAAAGAGCAAACAGTGAAGACCAGATTAAAAACTTGAAGTTCTAGAAAATCCAAACTAGGCTCATTCACCACAAGTGGTGAATGAGTCCCACTATAGGTATGTTTTAGAATTTTTTTTAGATTCAATACCCTTTTGTTCGAAACTTGCTCCTATGTAAAAAATCTAGAATTGGGATTGATTCTCCTAGAATGGAAAATGAGTCCCACTAGGTCAAAAAGCTAGAATTTCTAGCATTTTAGACCTCCTTCCAACCATCTCCAATTTTCCAGGTGCACACATTTTTTACTTTAGCTTTTGTGTTGTTTCATTTACATCTCTAGGATATTCAATTCAAGTTTGCATCATATTAGGGTTTTACATTCCATTTTTCATTTCATAGTCTGTTCCAAGTTCTTACTTGGTGGTGAATCCCTCTTGTGATCTGAAATCATACCATAGGATAGTCCCTTAGTAGATCTCTTTCTCCCATTCCAATCATTTGATTGAGATCTCTAGCACATCCTTGAATTTTAGTTGGAGAAAAGTGATGTTCTATGTCCTAAACCATAAGAGCATCCATTTGTCAACTAATCAATTGTAATCATCCTAGTTATTTTGAGTGCAAATGCTTCAAGAAGAAAGATACAAACAAAGATAACCAAGGAGGTATGATGGTTTAGTTTGAAATTGAAGATGATGGTAAAATTTATAAATTATCTTTATAGATGTTTGCAAATATGTCAAAAATGATGATGTCTAGATCAATGATTCAAGTGCTACTCATCACATGACTAGTAATATTGACAACTTGAGAAAAGTAACCAAATAATCAAGAGACATTGTTATATTAGGAGATGATTCACAACTACATGTTGGAGGACTTTGAATGGCTCATCTCAATATTCTAACAGAAGGTAAATTATTTCTCGATAGTTTCTTACTTGTTCCAAGGAAAAATATTTTTTTTATCTTAGTTATAACCTAAACATGGCCAAAAAAATGAAGGTTATTTTTTAATAAGTAACTTTTAACGTACTTAATAGTAAAGGGAAATTGGTATGTGAGGGATATATGAAAGGACTATTTTATTTGAGAAAATATTCCTCTAAAGCATTGGTTTCAAGTGTTCTTCCAAGAAATTAATTGTGGGTGTAGCATCATAAATTGTCTACCCTTGACAATTTCACACTAGGTTTAGCTCCTCCTTATGTGCTTGGACCTAATTATGCGAGCTCATAATTGGTATATTTAATGTTATCTTTGGAAAATTAGAATAGAAATGAAAATTAATATTAAACAATGATTTAACAACATCAAAAGCCCCAAATAGGTCTATTCTAGGGCACCCATGCCCTTGACCAACCTACTTTGGCCCAAATACAAATATTTATTGTTGGTATTTTTATGTTTATAAATTTAAATTTATTTGTTGTCTCTTCACAATTAATTTTATGGGAAACAAATAATTGCATATAAATATGTCTTTTTACCCATTTTAGTTACAAGGCAATTTGAATTCCAATTGTGTGTCCTACAAAATAAGTTAAGAGTAGGATAAAGCCAAATTATTGTAGCATTAGTTTAGTCAAATATCATGTTAGCAAAGCATCATGTTTATATGCTAGTTTGTTCATGTTTTGTGTTCATTTATTTTGTGAGTATTAACACTTGCAAGACCTTTAATCAAGAATCTAATTTTCCTTGCATGAGATGTCAACCATGACTTCATTCCATCAAGGAACTCAGTTTTGAAGTGGTAAGTTACAACACTTATCAATTTATCACTTGTTTTATCCATTATTTGTCTGTCTAAACTAGGGTAAGCACTCTTTATATCATCATAGACGTTGTGGAGGTGGGAACACCAAAATGGGGTTTAACTTAGGCAAGCCCCTATATGACACAACCCTTTCTCTCCTTTCTTGTGTGTAGGAGATAAATTTGAAGAAAATTTGGAAGGAGATTCAAGGCCTAATTGTAAGATCAATAATTTGAAAGATTCTTACTTCAAAAAATTAGGGGAATGTAAATTATTTACCGACAAAAATTTTTACAAAGTTTATTCCAGGAGGAAAAATCCTACACCATGTATAAAACAATTCCAACCCCACTACCACAAAAAAGGATCAAAACCTTGATCATCCATTTTGGCTCAAGTCCATTGAGAATAGTAGGGAAAGGGGCCCAATAGCCGCTATAACTAACTTCATGCACCCTAGAATCCTAAATGGTAAATTGTATTGTCATGACTTGTTTTGGTTTTCTTTAAATATGAGTTAATAGCTTATAGCTATGGTTTTGGCTTTTGAGTTTTCTCCAAAAATGTGGGAAGGTTCACTATGCGTGGAAAGGTCAAAAGGTGGTCATTTAGAGTTGACATCCATATTATTGGCCCAATTACCATTCACTTTCACCACTAATTAAAAATAATTAACATACCTTTCCTAATCATACAAACATGCAATTATATTTGCATATAAAAATTTCACTACTCACTTTGATATATATAAAATTCAGTTTTTAAATGTTCAAAGTTCACAAAAGTGTTGGTAATTTTTTACAATGCCATGTCCACTACCCACCTTTGCTTGAACCTCAACCACCTTATATCTTGATTAAATCCCATCTTAGGTCAATGCATGGGATTATTTCCCATTGTAATTTGGTTTCCCTCCATCACTTTCACATGTCTTGATATGAAATGTTACATATTAGATGCTCTCCACAGTTTCAGGTAACATCAATCTATCATTTCTCCTTTCATATTACAAAAAATGGTACTCATGAGTTTGGTTTACTCCACTTATTTAGTATTTTTTGCATTATTTTAGAAATTGTTAAGGATTTCATTGTGATGATAGCATCATAAAAGATATAATATGCACCTCTTTTAATTTTTTGGTTTTATTCCAAAATCCTCATTTCAAATCATGAAACTATCTAATTAGGGGATAATTTTAGACACCTTTTCTGACTGATTTCATCATTTCTCATCATGTTTCAGTCTTGGTTACTTGCTATCTACATCATGTGGTATGCCTATCAAATACTCTCCATGGTTTGAGGTAACACCAACCTATCATTTCTCTGTTCATTTACATAGAGTGTGAAACAAAGAAAATAGGGTGTGTCCACCTTTTAGGAGATGGACAACTTAGGGAAGCCTATTTAGGCTCTATTTCATTCAAGGAAATCTTGGAGATCTCAATCCCATGGTTGAATTGAGAAGGGGGATCTACTATAAGGTATCCTAGGGTGTGATTAAAGACTAAAAGGGGTTTCACCACCAAGAAAAGGATTAGAAAGAAGGAGATGCAAATGATATGCAAATGTAACTATGTAATCTAAGATATGAAACTAAAAATCAAAATAATGAACTATGAATGAACAAAGGTGCACCTAGAAAGCTGAAGATGTCTAAAATAAGCTTTGAAACCCCAAAATTATGACATTTGAAGTACACTAGGAATCATACACTAGCAGGGGCGATTTAGTCCCAATTTATGTTTTTGGGCCGAAACTAGAATTTACAACTCGTAAACCAGGATCTACAAAAAATGTTTGAAATCTAATATATTGGGACTCATACACCACAAGTGGAGATTTATTCCCAGTATTAGGGTTGATCTGAAACTCTAATATCCTCTAGTGATATCCTGTAGCTTCTCTCCTTCCAGATCTTCAAGTTTGAAAGCTTGAATTCCAACCTGTAGATGACAACTTTGCAAATTTCTCCAATCTTTCTCTTCAATGGATCTTCAACCTAAATCACCTAGATCTGAATTCACACATCAAAGAGATGGAAAAATGTTGTTATGTTAGTGGATAGGGGTTCGCCTTGGTCAAACCCCATTTTGGTAATCAAACCTTGAAATAAAGTCAAATAGAATGAAGGAATGATGAATGAACAAATATGAAATGTTGCAACTCACCAAACCCTTGAAAAAAAGGCCACAAACTTGTATGTAATGGCTAGCATGAATGTAGAGATCTTGACTCTTGATTGTATGATATGGATTTTAACTTGAATGCTTACTTGAATATGTGGACTATGGAAATGGAGTACACAACTTCCTTTATCCACACTAAAAATGGAATGAAGGAAGAGGGATCCAATTTCACAAAGTTCACACTCAAGAAAAAATCCCTAAGATTCCAATGCAAAAGAGATTGGGGTATGTGCAGGATCATCATGGAAAAAATAGGCCATTAAGTGGCAAAAAATTTAGAAAAAACAGAGTTAGGCAACTGATGTAAAAATTTGAATAAGTTATCTATATTATTTAAAATATATGTAAGAATAGAATCTATAGCAAATTGAATGTAGTTTCTAAACTACCAGGATTATTTTTTATAAAAATCTATTTGGTGAAAATTTGAAATTTCAATGCAAAGAGTAACTTAAATTTTAGGAAAAAATAAGAAGTAGGTGTTTGTCGACCACCTAACCACAATAAAATAATAAAAAATTTAATAAAATTTTAGATAACATAGAGGACTCATGTCCCGATGTGATGCATAATATTTTGTAATTTTTTTCCAAGTAAATAATTAATTATGAATTTTTTATTACAAAGTTAAAAAAATATAAAACTTGTATGTCTGACCACCTTAACTTGGTCAATACTTCATGAAATTTAATCCTATAGTATGTGAAGCATAGAATGTGACACATGTTTTGGATTCAAAAAATATGATATTGTTTAAAAGCTATAGTTTTTTTTCAATCAGCCTATTAATCAGGACTTTAGTCATAATTCAAATATAAAATGAATAATAATTATTTATTAAATTCAAATTAAATCATGCCCTACACATACCCTTTAAAAACCCTATCCTTTAAAAACCCTTTTCAATTCATCAATTTTGGGTAAAAAAAAAATCGTCAGCCACATACCCTACACGTACCTATCATATCGCCACTTTTTGGCCCATCATGATCCTACACATACCCATTGAAATGTCAAAAGAGATTTTCCTTAAGGCTGGAAATTCATAAAAGAGGTTATCTATTAATGCAAAACTTGGAAAATGCAATATGTTTGAAAACACGATGTGATGTGTAGCAAGACCTAGAAGGATGAATATAAATGGAAGTTAAAACATAATAGGAAGGTAAAATAAAAAGTGTGCACCTAGAATTGTATTGAAGACTGTAATGAGGAATGGAAATGTTGTTGATCCTGAAATTTTGACCTACTGGGACTCATATGCCATTCTGGGCAAATCAGTCCCAAATTTGGAAAACTGCACCAGAGCCTATTTCAACAAAATGGGTATTTGAATCCATAGAAATTTCTAAAAATAATGTATAGTGGGACTCATACACCATTAAATGTGTATAAGTCCACTTTGGCTTTTCTGAAAACCCAAAAGTGGAACTAGAAGCTCTCGTTCTGCTCTTTCTATCCCTCCAGGTGTATGAATCTGAAACCCTGATTTCTGGCACTATATGTGACTTTTCGTGGACATTTTGACCTAGCAAATAAGGAGATGTATTTAACAATTTTTAATCTATTCTTTAATGATCTCCATGCCTTCAAAGTCCCTAAATCTACAATCACACAAAGAAAGAGAGAGAAATGTTGAATGTTAGGGAATGGGTGTTTGCCTTGGTCAAACCCCTTTTTAGATAATTAAACCAAATGAAGAAATAAAATGAAGCATGAAAAGGAAATAAAGGAATTAGAAACTTTCCATGATGATAGCTCTTGAATTTTTGCAGTAATTGATGAAGAATTTTCCCTTGAATGCTTTAGAAAGCTATCTTGATGACTTAAAATGTTAAAACCCTAGCTTGCTTGACTTGAGATGGATAATGAATGATGAATGAATGATAAATAAATTATGAATTATGGTTTATAGGATTTTTTATATAGGAAATCCACCTAAAATCCCCATTAATTTGATCCACAAGGCTAACATTGAAGAAAATTAAACTTAAAACCAAATTTTTATTGCTCAAACCTTGAAAAATGGCTCAAATGGGACTCATTTGCCAAGCTGGGTGACTTAGTCCCACCTAGATGGGACTCATTCACCCAAAGTGGTGAATGGGTCCCAAAGGGGCCCTTTTACTAGCTGGGATATCGAGGAGTGAAGAATTTTAGTTTTTTATGTTGATTTTATCAGTTCTTTGATCAAATTAAGCCTCGAGATGCACAATATGGGGCCATAGGAGCCTATTAATGATGATTTAAAGGGTAATTAGGGCTAGGGACACAAATTTCAATGTGAAAGTGTGATTAAATAAACTCTACAACATTAAAATGAAGTCCAAATAGCTTAGAAAGGCACAACATCCAATGTGAATGTGTAAAACACATTACAACACTAGATTAAAATCAGGTTTAATTTACAAGCCTTCTAGATTAATGTGAGAATGCAATTAAATATATTTTACAATATTAAATTAAGTAAAAATAGGTCCATTAGAGCTATATGCTTAATAAAAGTCTAGAAAAGCGTGAAAGTCATTTACAACACATTATATCTTTATAAGAAATGCATTTTATTCAATTTGCAAGGGCCCAAGACCTAATGTGAATGTGTTAACCACATTACAACACTAGATTAAGGCGATATTAAGTCCAATTTTTTATTAAATATTCCAAAATAAAGCAAGGAAAAAGGTGTACTTTTTTTATGTCCACGAAATCATAAAAACCTACATCACAAATGTTAGATAAAAAACAAACATGATGCATGATGACTTGGACATGATGCTTGAATTTTGAATATAGCTCCAAAATGCTCGATAATCAACTTTTGAATGCTAAAATGCTTGAATGATTAGATCCCACTTGCTCATGAAAATTTTTAGATGATAAATGTAAACTTTATAAGAGAGAATATGTGAAATAACCTTGTATTTATACTTGTTTATATCGAATTTCCTAAAATTGCAACACTACAAGCCAACATCAAATCTAGGAGAATAAAATCCCACCAAGAATTTGAATTTAAAATAGGTCCAAGCTAATGGAGATTCATACACCAATTGGGGCATATGAGTCCCAGTAGGCTAAGCTTGGGACACAAATTTCAAGAAATGTTAAGTTCATTGCAAAATTTAGGACCCTACCCTGAGAATTAGGTGGGACCCATACACAAAAGGTGGCATATGAGTCCCAGATCATTAAATTTGGGCCATACAATCCAAAATCATTAAATTATGATTGGTTATTAGGAATGTGTCAGGATTACTCTCCAAAAGATACATAAAATAAGGCTTTTGGATGCAAAATAGGACTAAATAATGCATAAAGAAGCCTAATTTTAGTAGGGAGGGACCAAACAAGTGAGAAAATATAAATGGATACATTTTTATACACTACATTTAGCCCCCCCTTTAGTGAGAGGAGGAACTTGCTTCAAACTGATACTAAAGTAGACAAACTTGCATCAAGAGGGGTCCAAGTGTACCAATGCTAGTAAGATAGGACAACAATGATCAAGAGGGTTTTGAAAGCCCCCAGGATCAAGATCCTATGGAAAACCAACATAGGCACAAAATAAAACACATGTAAATTATGCAAGGAGTGACAACAAGGTACAAGCATACACTGCCAAATACATAAAGTAGAAATAAAAAAAATAAAAGAAAAAGAAGTGGATCAAGCCTCAATGGTTTATCCTGCATGGTGTGGATTAGATCTAAGCTATTTGTCCAAAAAATGTTTACAAGTGGAACATGATGTCCACTAGGAAAACCAAATACACACTCACAAGGGCTAGTGGAACCTTAGGGCATCCACTAGGTGAGCCCCCAAAGACACATACAAATGTGGCCGATATTTACTCACACAGACAAGCAAGTGGCTATGGGAAATTTATGCCTAGGTTCGGCTCCCATATGCTAACCATACCAAAGTTATATACCTCCTAATAACTTTGATAAGGTGTCACACAACATGAACAACAAGATTCATGAGGCAAGCAAAAATTTGTATGCTTGACACCCACGAACAAACAGGATGGCTCCACATGCAAGTAATGTGTGTTATGCAAGGTGGCCATAAAATAGATATTGTAAATGTAATGTATCTTCAAATGAGTTTTCCTTAGTTCATGTAAGGTTTTAACTTAGGGAACATCATGCTTAACGTCTCCAAGAGAGGACCAATTGAAGAATAGAAAATTCACAACTTAGGGGATGCAGTGTGTCGCATCAAGCCACTAAGAGGAATATAATATGCTAAGAGAGATCATGCTCTTGAGGGATATCACACCCAATGTCACCACAAATAGAAAGATGCATCACATGTAGTAATAAGACTACAAAATGAAACATGAGTTGCAAAATAATAATGCCAATGTATGCCCCCACTTTAAAGAAATTACTAAACACCATGTTATGAGCAATTACTTTAAAGTAGCAAATGATAAATGCTAACCATAAAGAAGACATGAGAGCTTACTTAGAAATCCCTATGCCATGAATATGTTTCCAAAAGAAGTTGCATCATGGAAAGGGGTCACCCCCAAAATGAAATTCCAAAATCACACACAAAGGATCCATGGATTCGAGGTTAGTATGTCTTTGCTACAATGTTTTTAGGGAGCTTAGAACTGCCATTATTCCCCAAATACTTATAGAACTCGAAGAATGACACATAGAGAAAGAAAAAAAAAATATGTCGAGTCAACATGGAAGAGACGTGAATGTCATGTCATCCCCAAAAGGAAAACACAAGAAAAATAAAAGATAAAGGTTTACGAAATAGGCGTATGTGCAAGATCATCGTGGAAAAGCCAAACCCTTAAGTGGTGAAAAGTTTAGAAAAATCAGGGTTAGGCAACTTGACGTAAAAATTTGAATAAATTATCTATATTATTTCAAAAATATGTAAGAATAGAATCTGTAGCAAATTGAATTTAGTTTCTAAACTACTAGGTTGATTTAAAAAAAAAATCTATTTGGTGAAAATTTGAAATTTCAATGCAGTAGCACTTAAATTTCAAGGAAAAAATAAGAAGTAGGTGTTTGTCTGACCACCCTAACCACAATAAAATGATAATATATTTTTATAATATTTTAGATATAAGTAGAGGACTCATGTCTCGATGTGATGCATATTTTTTTGTAAATTTTTTCTAAGTAAATAATTAATTATGATTTTTTTATTAAATTTTTAAAAAAATATAAAAAATTGTATGTCTAACCACCTTAACTTGGTAAAAGCTTCATGAAATTAAATTCATTTTTTAATCCTATAGTATGTGAAGTATAGAATGTGACACATGTTTCAGATTCAAAAAATGTGATACCGTTTGAAGCTATAGATGTTTTTCAATCATCCTATCAATCAAGACTTTAGTCATAATTAAAATAGAAAATGAATAATAATTATTTATTAAATTCAAAGTAAAGCATAATTTATATTGGTGGAAAGTTGAGAATATCCTTTAAAAACCATTTTCATTTCATCAATTTTGGGTAAAAAAAATTCGTCAGCCATATACCCTACACATACCTATCATATCGCCACTTTTTGGCACATCATGATCCTACACATACTATAGAGAAGAATTTAGACACATATAGAGGAAGGCACAAAGAGAGAGGGACACATCAAATAGAACAGTATGGGGATATCGCATTACACACATGCAATCACATAAAAGAAACATGTACAAAAAAAAATAATGCAAAAGACTAGTAAGGCACAGGCGAGCCAGCCTATTAGCAGGTCATTTGCATCCCAATCTTGTTCATCGTACATGCAAGGTAGAAAACTAGCAAAAGGGACAAAAACAAGTGTGGAATTAGTGGTATCACCAAGTTCAACACTCTTCTTAGGAGAATTGTCATTTAAGCTCATAGAAGAGCAAAACAATGAATTGAATTGATTATGCATTTCTTCATCAATTTTAGCAACCTCATCATTGTCATCCAAGTTAATCACAATAGGAGGTCGAATAAAAATGTCCAATGAATGATTTAGCTCTTGTTGTGGTTGTGATACAGAATCTCTTTGTTGTGGAAAAGTGGGAGACTCATTGTGTATTGCTTTAGTCAAGTTTGGATGTTGATTTTATTTTTTATTTTTCTTCATTTAACCTTCAAGCAAGAGCATGACATATATGCTGACACTCTCTAGAATTTTTGTTTCTTTTAGTATAATTTTCAAGTTGTGTTTTTGTAGGAGCACTCAGCAGTAGCTTACTTTTCTTCCCTAAGTGGAGGAACAAAAGAAACCATATGAGGTTGTTCAACCACTTTCTCTTTAGCTTTGTAGACTTGTTTTATCCTAGGAGGCATGACGGGATTATTTTTGTTGTCTCTTATTCTTTTGTAGGAGATAGGAAAAGTATTTTTCATGGGTTGGTCTTGGTTATTTGGAATGTCTTTAGGTTCAACCATAGTTTTGTCAAGGATAGGAGGTTCAATCATGGGTTGAAGCATGTTTCTAAGGGATAGTTTTGTTATGCATTTTTCCTTCAAATTTTGATAGGATTTGAAAAAGAAGTTCTCACAAGGTTTTATAGGTTCCATAGGCTCGGGACAAAAGAAATCCAAGGAAAATTTTCCATGGGAAGACACAGAATTAAAGCCACTATGGTGCACAGTAAAGATTTCATTGTCAAAGGGAAACTTTAGACATTTATGCATGACCGATGGGATGGATTCTATGGAGTGTACCGATGGATAACCAAGCTTCACACAAAATTGATCCAACATCGGGATGATGGAGAATGAGACATCTAATTGTTTTGGTCCAATTTTTAAAGGAAGGGTGATCAATCCCATCGTAGGGAAAGCGAAACCATTATGATTTTTATCCATGATTTCAGTTGATCATATGTTTCTTGGTAGAGTTCATGCATAAGTAATAATTCCCTTAGCGATCACATTATCTCCATAGATGGGATCAATTAATGTCCCATTATTGGGCTTGTCACTGATTTGGTCGACTATGTAAAGAGGACCATCATGTGCATTTCTAATTATATCCTTAGATGAGCAATCAGTGTCAATGTACTAATAATAATAAATGCATCTATTTCCTAAATCATTATCTACTATTGACTACTTTTAGTATTGGAGAAATCACAATCATATTACATATTTCAACACTCCCCCTAGTTTCTACCATTGACTACTTCAACATCCACAACACCGAAATTTAGTCACATGTGCTCAAATTATTCATTTTCTAATGCCTTTGTGAATATATCTACCAATTTTCTTTAAATCTATGAAACTTGAAGTATATTTCTTCATATTTTACTAACCCTCTTATAAAATGGTACTTGATACCAATGTGTGCAAGTTCCTCATGTGAAAACATGATTATTTGAGAATGAAATTACTAATTTTCTATCAAAAAATATTGGTTTTTTATCCTCTTTTTCTTGTAATAAATCTCTCAATACCCTTCCCATCTATATGGGTTTACATGTTGCTAATATTGTTATTACATACTATTCTTTTGCTAATGAAAAATTCATTATAGGATGCTTCTTTGATGCCCATAAAACAACACCTAATCCAAAAAGGAAAACATATCCAAAAGTATTATACCTAATAAAATCATTATCATTAGTTATGGAATATAGTATTCTATATCCTATTATTCCTATAATATATATCAATATTCTATTTATAATTTTCCAATGTGAGTCCTTTTGCAACTCCATGAATTTAGAGATTAGAATAACACCACACATGATATGTCTTCTTTTGTTAGTTCGGCTCCTATTGCAATTAGAGTTGGCACTAGATTACAATTCAACATCCAAAGTCTCCTTAACACATCCTTGGAACACTTAGATTGTGTAGCTTTATTATTTTATATTTAAATTCAAAATATACTAGAGATATTAAGATCATCTCTACATTACTTAAAGCAATTTGTAAATATATAATATTAGAGAGATAATAATTATAGAATATTGTATACCAAGATAATAATATAATTTTTAATATAATAATAATATATTTTAGTCGATAGGCTACATATAGTGTGAGATTTTAGTCTAAAATAAGTCTCATGCCTGCAAACCATTGTTAAGTCATTGGAAAACAAGTTTTAGTTGTCATTTAATGGTAAACCAGTTGTTGTTTAATGGTAAAAGCCTCCAAAATCTCACTTATCACATAAAAGCTATATAAATATTCCTTAGAATATTCCTTAGAATATGCCATTGTGAGGATAAATAGAGGTTCATTAGATAATTAAAAGAAAATATTTTCATGTGCAACTTGGTTAGTTGACCATGGGTTGATTTAACTCTTAAAGAGTTAAAAGCTAGAGGATTTATTAATGATGATTAGAAAGTGATTTAAAGTTAATTAATTCATAATTAATTAACTTAGATGATTGCGATATTTGATTTGATTTAATTAAATATGATGAACATTAGTCAGAAGAGGGGTGAATTAATCTAATAAATTTAATTATTTGATTAATAGTAGAAATTGTTGAATTTAACTAAATAATATTGATTATTTAATTAATTGGTTAGTTCAAGGTGATCTATGAGAAAATGGTGTTAATTAATCAAAATCAGATGCTTAGTATCAATCATGACTTTTTTAGTGTCTACATTCTTATTATAAACATCAAAGTGTTTTAAAATAATAGAGTTCATTTAATTATATATATACCCTTTCATTACATTAAAATGTGTAGTCAAGAGATAATTTTATTCTAGAGTAAAATACATATAAAATAATTAAAAATATATTTGTATTAATATATTATGTGAAAATTTATTTGATTACATTAGTCACTAATATTTATAAAAATAAACCACATGGTCTTAAACTAGGGAGAATGAGGTTTCTAAGGAGTTCTTCAAATACCTCAAGGATATGTGAGGCCAAATCCTTAAGTGAAAGTGAATAATGTCAAACAGTCAGGAGGAAAGGGTTATCAACCCTCCACCTTCACTTCCTTAAGGTATATATTTTTTGGGAGATTAACCAAAATTGACAAGATTTCACTTCAAGAGGGGCTTCTTTGGATTCATATCCTGCTCTTTATACTCCACCAGAACATGAGAATTGAGATTGTCCCCTAGGGTGATCAAATATCTAGGAAACTCCTTAAAAAGAATGATTCAAGTGTTTTTGGTCATCCAAGATTGCATGGAGTGCAGTGGGAGAGCATAGACATGTTGGGTTCCTTTGGATAACAATTAATAAAAGAACCTAAAAGAGATCAACTTAATATTTTGATCTACAAGATCACCCAAGGGTGTGAGGAGAGACCATATTCTTAAGAGGGTCTCAAAAACATGGCATACAAGGTCATTTCCCCAATACTCTAACTTTATTGCAACTAAAACAAGTGGAAAATAGAATCTTGGATAAGAAAAGTTACAAAAAATATATTAGTAGTTTGAAGATATTTCTTTGGATAGCAATTTAGATTATGCTACAAAATTGGGCTAGAGAACATGATGAAGAAACCCCAAAAATAATGAACAAACTTCTTTAGTTTCAATTGGTTTTGGCAATTTGTTAAATTATGAAAGCGTTAAAATGTAGAGTGCAAGTGCTAAATAGTGAAAATGTTATTAAAAGATAGAGTGCAAGCATTGAACAATGGAACTATTGAACAATAGAAGCAAAAATTTACAAGAAAAAATTAATAGATATAGAAAAATAAGATATACCTAAACTCAAAAGTGTTAAACCATGAAAGTGTGACCTTAGAGGTTGCAAGGGATAAATGGAGTTACACAACCAAACTTGCAAGAAACGGTTAGATTTCTTGCAAAATAAAGACCTTGAAAAAAATAAAAAAGATGGTGATAAAGTTAGATACAACACATGGAAACATACGATGTCAAAGAACCTGTAAGGACTAGTTAGAAATAGACTAAAAATGAGAGAAAAAAAAAAACTAAAACCATAGTACAAGTGTCTATTTAGAGTACAAGTGAAAAGACTAGAGTATACAAGAACCAAAGAATAGGGTGAAAGTGGTGAAATACAAAGCTACGATGTCATAAATAAATAAAATGAAATGAGGAAATAACAAAAATATAGTGTAAACCAAACCTTTTTACCTCAAATGACCTTGCTCCTTAGATTTAGCTAAAGTGAAGTGCACCCAATGCTCCAATTGATTTACTCTTTTTATGTGTGATGATGGTGGAATGTGGTTGTTTATGGAAAGAAAATGATGTTATGATGATGGTGGATTGGATAGAAGTTTAGTAATCATGAAGTTGGGATGATAGTAGATGATAAAAGAGAGAGTAAAGTCCTTCATTTGTAGATTCTTGATAGTGGAAATGGAGGGTCAAGATGTAATATGAGATGGAGGGTTGATATTGAGTGAGGGGATTAAGGATTAACCTTGCAACAAGTGTCAAAATATGGAGGCATGAGAATTCCATGTGTCATAGGTGTAAGAGATAAGTGTGTTCACACATATGTGAGCATGCACATAGGGAGGCTCATGAATGTGATAAGGGAGAGGTAGGGTGGCTACCTTACAACATGTGTAAGAGGTAGGTTGGCTTCACATGTGTAAGAGATATGTTCACACATGTGTGGAAAAAGGGTACTAGAGTAGGTAGATTAGGATACTTCTCAAAGGATGGATAGTTTATATCTTGATCCATGTAGATGGATTGAATGGACAATGATTTAGAGTGATTTGGAATTAAAATTAGGAAAAATGGTAATGGGGATCAATTATCCAAAATAATTCAATTAAGTCTAGGTATTAATTAATTGATATGGATGGAGGATTTGGGCGATAAGATTATAAATTTATTTAATTAAGGTGGGGGATAAAGGTAAAGGATAAACTAATTAAAAAAATTATAATTATTTAATTCATTAATTACTAGAATAAGGTAAGGTGAAGTGTGGTTGAGTATGAGCTAATTTATGTGTCTATAATATCTATAAACATTTAAACATTATGTTTTCATATAATCTTGTAGCTATTATTGAAGCAACGAAAAAATGGGTGGAGATGATTTCACATGGTTTAGGACATAGAGCAAACCCACTTTCCAATTATCTCATTCAAGGATAACCCTAAAGATATCAATGCAAAAGAGAAAGAGATCTGACAATAAGGTATCCTAGGGTATGTTTAGAGATTAATTGAGGATCAATGAGGGGTTCAACACCAAGCTAGGGCTTGGAAAAATGTATGAAATACAAGATCTAATGATTGAACTCAATGATGCATAAAACCTCACTAAATGAATTATAAATGCAAATAAATCAAAACAGTAAACTGGAAAAGTACAGAGGATCACCTGGAAACCTAAGAGAGCTTGAATGGAGGCCTAAAATGTTGAATAACCTAAAATTTAGGCCTACGAGGACTCATACTCTAGTCTGGGCATATCAGTCCCAGAACTAGTTTTTTGTGCAGGAACTAGTTTATGGAAAAAGGGTATCTAAAACTGCCAAAATTTAAAAAATGACCGAAAATAGGACTCATATGCCAAGAATCTAGTGTATGATTCTAGTTAGGGTTTTCTAGAACTTTTATTTCTATATTTTCTCTTCAATGTCTACTATGTCTTTCCCAATTACATTTTGAATATGAAACCCTGATTTCGGGGCTATAGGTGACATTTTAATGAATATTACAACCTTGCAAATGAGTGGAGAACTCCAACAAATTTCTCCAATATTCAAAGGTATTTCATGCTCCAAGACACCTAGATCTGCAATCACACATGTAAAGAGGAGAAAAACTTGTTGATTTTTAGTGAATAGGGGTTTTCCTTGGTCAAACCCCTTTAAGGTAATTAAACCAAATTATGAGATGTAAAGAAATGAGGGTATGAAACATGAAATATGGGACATGAAACATGAACAATGATACCTTGAATGATGCCTTGCAAATGATGCTTTGTAAATCTGCAATATAACATGAAATGGCCATGAAGGATGTAGATCTAGATCTTGAGATAAGTGTAGAAAAATGCTTGACCTTTGATCTTGAATGCAACACCACAACACTAGCTCAATAGCATGCTTGCTACTTGATAATCTTGACATGATGATGGATCTTGAATTCTTGCAACAATTGATGAAGAATTATGTGCTTGAATGCCTTAGAAATGATCTTGAATACTCTCTTAATGATCTTGTAAAGTATTGGAATGCTCAACTCTTGAGTGTTTGACTTGATATCATGAAGGATTATATGAAATAATGATTTGAGACCTCATTTATATAGGAAATACATCTAATATCTCATTAATTGGATCCCACGGGCCAACATTCATGAAATTTAAAATCAAAACCCAATTTTCCCACTCAAAACCTTAAAAATAGGCCAAATGGGACTCATACGCCATCTATGGCATATGGGTCCCACTTGGGTGGGAATCATATGCCCAAGGTGGTGTATGGGTCCCACAAGGGATTTTTGGAGAGAGAAAGTGTTGGGTTGTTAAGAAATTAAGTTTATTTGTCAATATTGTCAGAATTTTGATTGAAATATGCCTTGGGATACACAATATACGGTCTTAGGGGCCTATTAATGATATTATTAAGGTCATAAATGAAAGAGGGCCCAAATTTCAATGTGAAAGTGTAAATAAATACATTTTACAACATCAAATGAAGGAAAAATCAAGTCAATTTAGCTTAGAAGGGCCCAAAATCCCATGTGAATGTGTACAACACTAGAATAGGTCCACTTTAGTTTATGAGCCTCCTAAATTTAATGTGAAGGTGTAAACAAATACACTTTATAAAATTAAATTAAGGAAAAGTAAGGTTTATTTAGCTCAAAAAGGGCCCAAGACCTAGTTTGAATGTGTAAAACGCATTACAACACTAGACCAAGGTGATGTTAAGTCCTATTTGTCATTAATTATTCCCAAATAAATCAAGGAAAAGGCATACTTTTTCTATTGAAACATTTACCCCCACTTTAGTGAGAGAGTGAACTTGTTTCAAACTCACGCCAAAGTAGACATTCAAGAGGGGTGCAAGTGTACCGATGCAGATGGTTTAGGATGAAAAAGATTGAGGAGGTGGTCAACCTACCAAGATCCAAGATCCTAAGTCAAGCTGAAATAAGCACAAAAGGACACACACAATGTGTACAATATGCAACATCAAGATACGCATTCATGCAATGTCAATAAAAAGAGAGAAAAACAAAAACAAGAAAAAATGCACACTCACTCTGAGGCAATGAAACTTCAAGTTGTCCAGTGGGTGAGTAATCCAAGAAGGTGAGACACATACACACACAGTCGGTATGGACTCACACACACACATGAGTGGCTAAGGGAAAGTCTGCCTCAAATCGGCTTCCTGTCAAACCATACCAAAGTTATACCTCCTAATAACTTTGATAAGGTGCCACACAATAATGATCTTCAAGCTTCATGAGACAAGAAACACTTTGTATGCTTAGAGCTCATGAATAAACAATGAACTTCAAGCTTCATGAGGCAAGAAAAACTTTGTATTCTTGGAACTCATGAACAAACAAGATGACACCATGCGAAATAGTGTAAGGTATGTTCAAAGGTATTTTTCTTAGTTCATGTAAGGTCTCTTCTTAGAGAACATCATGCCTAATATCTCCAAGAGAGGAAAAATTAAAGGAATATCACACTCTCGGAGGAAATCAAACACAATGACACCACCAAGAAAAGGATGCATGTCACAAGAAGAAATAAAATCATTCACAATGAATCATAAGTGCTGATGTATGCCCGAACCACTTTATAGTAGTTGCTAACACCATTTCTATGACAAACTACTTTAAAGTAGAAGAAGACATGAAAGCTTATTTGGAAATCCCTATTCCAAGTCATATGTTTCTAAATCGAACTACATCATGAATCAGTATGTCACATGCAAGCCAACTTAAGGCATGTTGTCCACATCCCAAGATTTCTCTTATATGTACATGAAAGGTGGTCAACTAGCCAAAAGAGACAACGTCAAGTGACATAGGAGGACAAGGCTAACTAACCCCTTGCCCCCACTTAGTGTAGGACAAGGATGAGCTGAATAGGATGAAAATAAGTTTCAACTAGAGGAACTAGGTGCTTCAACATAAGGAGGAGTAGGTCACAGTCCCTCAGATGTTGACTTTTGTTACTTAAAGCCTTACATTCATTAGTAGAATGACCATGAACTTTGTGATATGCACAATATGAACTCTTGTAGTAAAATTCATTTCATGTTCTTAGAGGGAGAGAGATCAAACGATCTTGGAGGAGTCTCGACAAGATACTCTCTTAATCAAAGGTATAAAATTGTTCCTTTATTTTGTGACAAAGATATCTCTTGCTTAGTACAAGGTGTCATATCTACACAAGACTCTTTAGATTGTGAGATTTTTTCCTCACTTTTGCAGGGGGTGTAAAATCTATCGAATTCAAATCATTAGTGTTTTGTGAGATGACATTGACACTAAGCGAAGATTTCTTTGTTTTTTCATGTCTACTAATGGTAAAGTTGGCTTAGAGGAATCTTTTATAATAGTGTTTATGTTAAGTGAAGGCTTGTTTGTTTCTTTCGAGAGGCAAAAAACAAGACCACTAGTCTTTTCTTGTGTGTTAGGCTCTATAGGGACACATATACCTTGTTCATAGATGTACTTTATTTTACAATGAAGGGTAGAAGGAACCCCATTGCATGAGTCCATGGTCTGACTAAAAGGATATCATATGAAAAATCATGAGGAATAACATGGATCAATGTTTCTAATGTGACCTTTCTAGTTGTAATAGGAAAAGTGATCACACCAAGTAGTTGTTTTCCTACATTGTCAAATCCCTTAATAGATAAAGAATCAGGTTGAATTTTTTCTTTATCCACACCAAGCCTATCCAAAAGGTTCATGCTACACACATTAAGAGTGAAGCCATTGTCGACAAGGTTTTTCTTTATGCCAGTTCTTTTGTAGCGAATAATTACCATGAAAGCATCATTGGGTATGTGTAGTATCATCATGAAAAAAATAGGCACTTCAGTGGCAAAAAATTTAGAAAAATTAGAGTTAGGAAATTTGACATAAAAATTTGAATAAGTTATCTATATTATTTCAAAAATATGTAAGAATAGAATCTATAGAAAATTGAATGTAGTTTCTAAATTACTAAGTTGGTTTAAAAAGAAAACAAATCTATTTGGTGAAAATTTGAAATTTCAATGGAGTAGTACTTAAATTTCAGGGAAAAAATAAGTAGGTGTTTGTCTAACCACCCTAACCACAATAAAATGATAATATTTTTTATAATATTTTAGATATAAGTAGAGGAACCATGTCCTGATGTGATGCATATATTTTTGTAATTTTTTCCAAGTAAATAATTAATTATGAATTTTTTATTACAACTTTTAGAAAATATAAAAAAGTGTATGTCTAACCACCTTAACTTGGTCAAAATTTCATGAAATTCATTTTTTCTTTTTTTAATCCTATAGTATACAAAGCATAGAATGTGATGCATGTTTTGGATTCAAAAAATGTGATACCGTTTGAAAGTTATAGATGGTTTTCAATAAGTATATCAATCAGCACTTTAGTTGTAATTTGAATATAAAATGAATGATAATTACTTATTAAATTCAAAGTAAAGCATAATTTATATTGGTGGAAATCTTAGAATATCCTTTAAAAACCCTTTTTGTTTCATCAAATTTTAGTAAAAAAAAAGTCGCCGGCCACATACCCATCATATTGCCACTTTTTGGCCCATCATGATCATGCACATTCCCCATTTTGTTTTTGCACTTCCAAACTTGGGGGAGTTCACTTTGGTGGAAAACAATGTCAGCATTTATTCCTTGGATCATTGTTTCTATGTCATTCGGATTTGAACTAGAGGGGACCACAACTTGTTGCAAAGTTGTTTGAAGCATAGTGTGATAATTAGGTGAATTCTAGATTAGGTCCCATAGGGATATCTTTGTAGGAGTATTCTTAAGTTGTTCAACAAAATCATACTCCTTCCCACTATGTGAAGGAAAATGAGGGCTGGATAAGATAGGATTAGGAAATGGGAGGGATGTTGAAGGTGTTTTTCTTGGTTGCAAATTGTTTCTAATATTATATGTATGAGCAATGGTAGTATGACTCAACTGTTGCAAAACATTATTATTGGGTGGGTAGAGGATAAGTTCGGGTTTGTTTTGAGTTTGAGGTTTTTGTGAAGGTGGGTAAAGGATTAGAGGATTCTTAGGATGTCCCATGGTCTATGTAGGAGGTCCATTAATCGATGAGGATCTAACAGGAACTTGTGCATTCATAACCTCAGTGGTCTTGGTTTGATATACTTCTAATAAAGGGAAATCTAGTATTATCTTTTCACCATAATCCAAGGAAGTCACATCACTGTTATTGTCATTTTCTTGCACCATGATATCCTCCCTAGGAGGAGATTTTTTAGGAGACCTACAAACCAAATTTTCTTGACATTCATGGATTGGAACTATTCCAAATGACTTCATCACAAGTACAAGAATGATCAATGGTTGAATTGTCTTGTTTATCAATGATGGCATTCTCTTGTTCAATAATGTCTTTCTTAGGGGAAGATAGGAAACTAAGACTCTCATGACTTTCATCAATTTTGTTTTCTAACATCAAAGTATCTTCTTCACAACTAGGAAAGATACTAGGAGAAGAACAAATGTGATTGTCAAGATTGTCCAAATTTTCACTCCCTTGTCCCATAATGTTGTCCAAAATAGGATAAGTAGGGGAAGAAACATAAAGAGGGGGTTCATAGAACTTAAAGGTTTGATTATCTAGCACCAACATATCCTCATCACTTACAATATTATCACAAGAGGGGAATATGTTGGGAGATGGATGTAGACTAGTTGAAGTTTCAATGGTCTCTTGTTGGGTTATGTGATCATTATGATTACCTATGGTTGTGTCCTCTTGTTCATCAATGTATTCCCCACTAAGAGAGGTAAGAGGGGAGAAAAAACTAGGACTCTCAAAACTCTCATTCATTGGTTCTTCTAACACCAAAATATCTTCTTCACTAATAGGAGATATATTAGAGAAGAACAAATATGATCGTTAGGATTGTCCAACGTTGTATTCTCTTTCACTAAAACACTCTCATAGGAAGGGGATATTAACTTTTTCTTAGCATGCCTAGAAAGATAAGGTACTAAAATTGTTTGAACAAAAATGAAAAGCACTTATAACCATTTTATGCAATGATTCAAGAATTTCAACAATGTATATCCAAAGATGAAAAGTACTTTTAACCAATGTATGCAAAACTTTAAGAATGCAAACAATGTATATCTAAAACCAAAAAGCACTTTTTTATCAAAGTTATATAAAGTTTTATGAATGTAAACATTGTATATATGCAAAAGTGAAAGTACTTTTATCCCTATGATGCAAAGTTTCAAAAATGTGAACATTTTCAGATCTTATGATTTTTTTCTATTGAAATGATTTAAAAAATGAAGTTACCCTAAATTGATGTTTTTGACCTAGATGCACAAAACAAAAGTTACTAAAACTTTCCAGACTTATACCATATGTTACTAGCAGGCTTAGGAAGCATATAAATGAGGTTTTTAGTGATGTAAAAGGTAGTTTAAAATATGGACTAGGACTAAATTTCCCAAAGGAGCGTATGACTCCTAGATAGGGCTTTTTTCATAATTTTCAAGAAATCTAAAATGTTTTCTATACTTTTGGTTTGAATTATCTGTAGAATAAATGTAAATGTAGTTTTCATATGATTTTCAATGATTTGAGATGGAAAAATGCAACCTATATGCACTTTCACTAATGCAAGAATTAGAAACCCTAGAATACCAATTAACTAATACAAACCCCAATGCAATGTTAATGCAAGCAAGATCTAGGATGATGATACACTCCAAATAAGGCTTATGATGTTCTAAATGTAGATTCACCAAAATGGAACAATGGAAAATGGGTGGAGATGCTTTCATATGGTTTAGGACATAGAGAAAATCCACTTTCCAATTATCTCATTCAAGGATAACCCTAGAGATCTCAATGCAAAAGAGGAAGAGATCTGACAATAGGGTAGCCTAGGGTATTTTTAGAGATTAATTGAGACTGAATGAGGGGTTTACCACCAAGCTAGGGCTTGTAAAAATGTATGAAATGCAAGATCTAATGATTGAACTCAATGATGGATAAAACCTCACTAAATGAATTATAAATGCAAATAAATTAGAACACTAAACTAGAAAAATATAGAGGAGCACCTGCCAACCTGGGAAAACTCGAATGGAGGCCTAAAATGTTGAATAACCAAAAATTTAGGCCTACTAGGACTCATATGCTAGTTCGGTCCTATCAGTCCTAGATTTGGGTTCCTGTGCAGGAACTAGTTTATGGAAAAAGAGTATCTAAAACTATCAAAATCTGAAAAGTGACCTAAAATGGGACTCATACTCTAGGACTAGCATATGAGTCCAATTAGGGTTTTTCAAAATTTCAAAGTCTCAATCTGGTCTTCAATGTTTGCTTTGTCCTTCCCAATTAATTTATGGATCTCAAACCCTGATTTTGAGGTTATAGGTGACTTTTTGGTGAAGATTACAACCTTGAAAATGAGTGGACAACTCAAAAAACTTTCTCCACTATTCAAAGGTCCTTCATGCTCCAAGACACCTAGATCTACAATCACACAAGTAAAGAGAAGAAAAACTTTTTGATTGTTAGTGAATAGGGGTTTGCCTTGGTCAAACCCATTTAAGGTAATTAAACCAAATGATGAGACAATGAAATGAGGGTATGAAACATCAAACATGGGATATGAAACATGAGCAATGATACCTAGATTGATGCATTGTAAATGATGCTTTGTAAATTTTCAATTTCTAACATGAAATGACCATGAAGGATGTAGATCTAGATCTTGAGATGAGTGTATAACAATGATTGACCTTGGATCTTGAATGCAACATCATAACACTAGATCAATAACATGCTTGATGCTTTATAATTTTGACATGATGATGGATCTTGAATTTTTGTAACAATTTATGAAGAATTATGCCCTTGAATGCCTTAGAAATGATCTTGAATGCTCTCTTGATGATCTTGTAAAGTCTTGGAATGCTCAACTCTTGAGTGCTTGACTTGATATCATGAAGGCTTATATGAAATAATGATTTGAGACCTCATTTATATAGGAAATCCATCTAATGTCTTGTTAATTGGATTCCACAGGACAACATTCATGAAATTTGAACTTAAAACCCAAATTTCCTACTCAAAACCTTTAAAATAGGCTAAATGGGACTCATACGCCATTTGTGCCATATGGGTCCCAGGTGGGACACATATGTCCAAGGTGGCATATGGGTCCCATAGGGGCTTTTTGGAGAGAAAAAGTGTCAGGTGTTAAGAAATTAAGTTTATTTGTCAATATTGTCAGGATTTTGATTGAAATATGCCTTGTGATGCACAATATAGGGTCTTAGGGGCCTCTTAATGATGATATTAAGGTCATAAATGCAAGAGGGCCCAAGATTCAATGTGAAAGTAGGAAAAATTATGTCAATTTATATTAGATGGGCCCAAAATTCCCTGTGAATGTGTACAACACATTACAACACTAGATTAGGTCCACTTTAGTTTACAAGCCTCATAAATTTAATGTGAAGGTGTAAATAAATATACTTTACAACATTAAATTATGGAAAAGTTAGGTATATTTTGCTCAAAAAGGGCCCAAGACCTAGTGTGAATGTGTGTAACACATTACAACACTAGACCAAGGTGATGTTAAGTCCTATTTGTCATTAATTATTCCCAAATCAAGCAAGGCAAACGCATACTTTTTCCATTGCCGCAATTATATAAGTGAAATTTTGAGGCAATTTTAATCAAGAAATGTATTGAAAGATAATTTTTTACTATATTAAAATAGAGAAACAATATGAAATTAAAATTAGTAGGAAAAAAACAAGTAGAATAGAATAAGCATGGAATAAACTAATTCATATTTTTTTTGTTTTTTCTTCAAATATTTTATCTAGCTAAAAGTATAGACTTGGATAGAATGTATTGAAACATATTTCAAGAATAATTTGGTATTATTTAGTGTAGAGTAGGAAAAGTGATCCTAAGTTTAATTAGGTTAACTAAAATTATCTCCTTTTCACTTGACTCAACATTTAAACATCAACTAGAACCAAGGTTTAATGATTAGCTTGTTGCCACAAGGAAGAGCCAACCTCCTATGGTTTATGTTATATTGAGTTGTACGAGGAAGATATATTTGGTTTGTGATTTTATAGGAATATTTGACATGTAATCCTAGATCTAAATATGTAATTTATCACACAAATGAAAAAGGAAAGTAGAAAAATTGACCTAGATTTGAGGAATGGCAATAGTGACAAACCTAGACTGTGAATTTGAGCCTAAATTGGTTGGTCTAGGGAATGATACACCCTAGAATAGACTCGTTCTTTTTTGAAACTTAATGTTTTAAGATGTGGAGTAATTTCTAAACTCTATTTTTTGAGATTGTCACTTGTTGAAACATCTATATCTAACCTACACACATGAAAATAGGGGAAAAGGTTGTGTTGTATAGGGGCTTGCCTAAGTCAAACCCTATTTTGATATTTTTACCTCCACGTACAATAATTAATGATGATTAAGATGGCATTCTCTAGGCTAGACAAAGGTTAAAACAATAATAATTGACTAAAATTGATAAAGTGTTACCTTGATGTAAAAATCCTTGAAAAAGATATGCCACATACAAGTTGATTAATGAGCACCTTGATTGCTTGATAGACCTGCAAAATGTTAGCTCACATACACAATAGACTGTTGAAGCTAGCATGTAGAGGATAACTTAATTATTCTCCATAATTTTCTTCTAATTGATCTCCCTCTCTAAATTGATTTCTAATCTTCAAAAATGAGAGGAAAATATGCTTATATAGTCATTTTAATGAATATTTCTGGGTAGGGGCTGACTTGGAGTCATTTTCAAAACATTAAAGGTTGTGAATCAAAATTTTAAATATTTAAAAATCTTCTTTTTGGTCTAGGGAAACCTAGCACCTATGATAGTACTTTTTGGCCTAAATTTCTAGGGATGACAGGGATTTAAATATATTTTATTGATTTGGCCCTAAAATGAGTAAATTATTTTTACAATTAATGTCATAAGGGTGATAATTTTTTATGCTACATTTAGGCCCCACTTTAGTGATAGTATGATCTTACATTCATACTCACACTAAAGGAAATAAAAATGCTAAAAAATAAGATGACATCAAGTTGAGGGGTGTACAATCCCCCAACTTAGGATCTCATCCATCCACAAGATTAAGATGCAAAGCCTACACAACACATCCATAAATAAAACAAACACATAAAATACATGAAGAAAACATGCAAAGAACATGAAGCAAACACTCGGAATATACCAAGTAGACACATAAAAGATGTACAAGGAAAGAAAAAAAATCAAAACACATAATCAACACAATACCAAAAATAATAAAAATAAATCATAAAAACAAGGTTAGTAAGCTAAAAAGGATTCAAGTCAGTAAGGTAAAGAGACCTCAATCTTAAATTTATCTCAAATACCAAGCATCATCTAGGTAGGTGCATGAAGATGGGTAGCAATTTTGTGGCCACATTTTTTTAAAAAGTTGAAAACTCATAACATGAGCACATTATAATGCACTCACATTATGGCTTGGTGTGTCAAGCCTGAGGCTCAACCACCACAAGCCTATAATGTGAGCGCATTATAATGGGCTCGCATTATGACCTAATAAAAGAAAAAAAATGTAAAAAAAAATCATTTTTATTTGTCATTGTGTTTTGTTTACAGCCTGTGGCCAAAACCCCCATTATTCCACGCTTGCATTGTAGGAGGAGAATATTTATGGATTTCTTCATCAACGGTTGCGATTTCATCACCAAGATGTCACCACATCAATGAAGAAATGTGAGAGGTAAGGATTGTTTTCTTTTTGTTTTGAATTTGTTAGTTGTAGGTTAAATTTGTTAGTTTTAGGTTGTATTTGATTTTTATTTTTTTGAATTTGTAGGAGATGAAAATCAACCTACAAACCCTCAAAATCCTCAAAAAGTAGAATAAAAAAAATCCTCAACAACAAAATCAACCACAACAACAACCTCCTCCACCAATCCCTCAACACCCTCTTGGCACTCAACAAAATTTAATGAGTGAAATTGAGAACAGCAAAACCCAAATTAAGGATTTAATCAAGAGGTTGAGTGATCCAAACAGTTAAACCATGGAAAGAATGACCCAGGCAACTTCATTGAAAGATATGTTAAAAAATGTAGATTCAATTAGTAAACAAATAACTCGATGGCAAGATAGGAGGCAGGTGGCCAAGGCATATTACGCGGATAAATTATAATATCAAGGTGTAAAGGATTTAAAAATTACAAAAGGTGATTTTTGCTCATTATTCATTGACCCACGCACAAATCAAAATCTTACCCTCAATGCGAAGAGGTTTCCTATTTATTGGTTCCACCACCAACAGATTAGGAACTTTTTTTATGATAGGTAGTACTTGGTTTTTTATTACCCACCGTGCAATAATTGTGAAGTTATGTAGTATTTCCTTAGGAAACTATATGTTGAGTTCATCTTAAACAAAATCCCAAATTATTTTGATATGAGGGACTTCCAGGGAAGAGTTGGGGGGTAGGCACAAGATAGACCCAATGCACAATCGAATCCTACACGGCAAGCGAGATGACCTCTCACTAGGCCGCCCCATGAGCACATCATCATGCCTTCTATCGCGAAGGAGAGTGCTGATGTAGAGACTTTGTAGGTCATCTAGGGGAGTCTTTGAGAGGTGGGGCTTTGATCCCATGTGTGTCAATCTTGTCGAGTGACGTGTTCATATGGCCCCATCAACACTCAAGAGGCTACTACACAAGATCCGTCTGTAGCTATGGAGATGGAGAGGGCAGCTGAAATTTTGCATGACGTGTATAGCATTGATACTAAGGTAAAATATAACATGTTCATTGAATTTAATTTATTAAATTTTGATTTTGAAATGCAAGATTAACTAATTTAGTTTTATGATTTTAATAAACTTGCAGGGTCACACTGTTGATAATGGATACACCGACCCAACACCTACTTATTTCTGCAATACACCTATCAGTGGGGTTTGTAACTAGTAAACAATTACAAATTTATTACATGTTAATAGCATTTTTTTATGAATGGTATTTTAATATGTGATTTTGTATGTTGAATAGGCTAATATTAGAGGTTTCAAGGAAACACCTCCTAGTGCTAGTGGATTTACCCAAACCTACACATAGGTAATAGAATGAAGAGTCTAACTAATAAATTGTACTTAATAGATTTGTGTAGTTTATATTCATATCATTGATTACGTTGCATTGTACATCATTCAAACTCAAAGCATTACTTCACATTCCATAACTAATAACTAGATGTTGATAGATGACTAAATTTCAACTACAATACAGTTGTTTAGAAAGTCAACATAAGAAATGATGCAATTATTTCACATAGCATAAGTAATAAGTCTAGGAGCAACTTCCAATTACATTTGCTTGTCACCTTTTTGCATTTTTACAACATTGATTGACAACTTTTGTTAAGATTCTACAACTTTACAATTTATGCCTAAAATGACTACTAAAGACCATTACAAACTCAAAAATGGCTATTTAAGCCTTATTCTATCATGAAAATACCTATACAACCTCAAAATCCTAAATTTTCCTCATGGAGGCATGCTCTTGTAAAGGTGCACCTACATCACTTTTTCAAATCACTAACCACCTTTTCTATGCTACCACATTTTCCATACATGTCTACCAAAGAATTTTATCAAATAGTTAATTGCCTCATTGCTATGGCTAAAAGATTAAAAGAGGTGCTTTCCAACAAACTATGGATGCTTGGAAAAAATATATCAAAGCATAATAGTAAGCAATAGCATAGACAAGGCAATTAGTAGTTTGAAAAAATGCCTTGAAGAAATGTGGTCTCATGGTGATGGAATGCCATTCCATCACCATGAGACCACATTTATTAGAGATATTTCTTCGAACAACTCACCACCTTTTCTATGATACCACATTTTACATACATGTGTATGAAAGAATTTTATCAAACTACTCACTTCCTTGCTGCTATGGCTAAAAGCCTAAAATAGGTGCCTTCCAACAAACTATAGATGCTTGGAAAAGTTTTTATCAAAGCATAATAGTAAGCAATAATACCATAGAGAAGGAAATGAACTGTCTAAAAAAATGCTTGAAAGAAATGTGGTCTTATGGTGATGGAATGTCATGATGTGCGTTTGTTTGTAACGACATTCAATCACCATGAGACGCCATTTCTTTGAGGCATTTATTCAAACAGTTCACTGCCTTCTCTATGCCACCATAGTTATCGTACATGTCTATGAAAGCATTTTATCAAACAATTTAGCTTCTTGTTGCTATGGGTAAAAGCCTAAAAAGATGTTCTTTCGAACAAGATATGGATAGGGAAAATAGTAAGCATTATAGTTAGAAATATATAGTTTAATAAGTACTTAAAATTTTGTTCATTATCTCATACATTATAAGTCATGACGTGGATCACTATTGTAGTTTTTGTGATTGAATAATTTGTTTTTTTAATTTTTAGATGTTGGAGGTGGAAACACCTCCAAATGTTATGAGGGAAATGGAGATTGGTGTTTCATCCACTATACAATCCTCGATGGCTCTAACAAAAAAATGAAACCATTATTGATTCATAGTTTAATTTCTATTTTGATGGGTTATACAGGGCTTGAGCACTCCTCAACATGGCTATGAGAATATTTCCTCATGGAGAGTGATCATGAGATGGCGGTAAGTGATTATTTTGTTAAATATATCAATTTTTATAATGTAATTTCTATTTATTAATGTCTTTACTTCTTATTGTAACAGTTAAAACTTCACCAAGAACTAAACACTAGGAGGAGCAATATGAGCACTCCTCTAGCACAACACAAATGAGTGACAGAATTATCGCCATCGGATTGGCAAGCAAAGGGAAATAATTTATTTCTAGAGCATGGAGAGAAATGACTCTTGATTCCTAAGTCCTTTGTTGTATGCCTACATGGTAGTTTTGTACATATTTTGTATTGGGTATATTTGACATTGTATGATTATATGGCATTCTTGTAGGCCTATATGGCTATTTTGTACCTATATTTTATACTTATATCGACATATATTGATGTATGCGTACATGGCTATTTGGTTAATACAAATTTTTTTATCGATGGTGTCCATATTTGCATTATAAATTCATGGCTCAATAACTATGAGTTATGTGTATTCAAGTGCATACTTTACAACTTGCATGTATACCTTGTGACTTATGTGTGTTCCAATGTATACTTTGTGACTTATGCATTTTTATGTGTATACCTTGTATTCATGCATATACTTTGTATTAAGTTGTGTATACTATGTATTCATGTGTATACTTCAAGGATTACGTGTTTGTGACTACTTGTGCTTCCCTTATTCACATGTACATGCTTGACTTATTCATGCACATATACTTATTAATTGGTTAGCCCTACATTGATCATTGTTGTCCTTCATGGTTTGTCTTGAATAAATTAATTGATTGATGCTAAACAACTTTATCTAAAAGCAAAAAAAATGTTTTCAATTGGTATTCCATGAAATGATTCATAAAAATATTCCAATATATTTAATCATTTGATTGGAACAACTCAATTAAGTAAAGGATACATAATCTTCGCAACACTTGAAAAACATAATATTTAGAGTAGATGAAGTAGTCAACTTCTTGACACATTATCTATGTTACCGGGTTCTTCTATTTTAGCCCTAGTTTTGGTCCTGGTTCGCTCTTGGTGCGGGTTATGGTTTAGTCCGCCTGTGGGTTTGACCAAGGTCCTTCATTTTTGGGTCTGGGTCACCCAGGAAAAACCCAAGAGAACCTGAGCATAACTAAGACATAACCCAAGTGAACCAAGAAAAAAACTGCATGCCTAGGCATCCAAAAAGTGTTTTTTTGAACATTTTTTAATGTTTTATGGAGTTTGACTTTGACCCACGCCCAAGGGAACCCTAAAAATGACCTTTAAATCGCTTCAAACACCTTAAATCCCTCACTCTTATTCATTTGTTTTGCAAAAAAGTATTTTCATTCCAAGAGGCTAAGCTTTCATTTTTGCTTATTAGATTGAAAGCAGATTGTGACACAACTTTCTTTTTAAAAAAAATTGTTTTACATCATTGAACTAAGAATTTATCACACATCTATAGAGAAATAGAGGAATACTACAAACTAAAGCACATTACACTTTTGTTCTCACTGACTTGATGTACTCTCCAATATCTCTCTTCTCTCATGTGAAGAGTTAGAACTGTTAGACCATGCCTTTGCATCATTCAAGAAGTTTTTCTCTTTTTGACAATGTCATGGTCGCATACAGATTAGGAAAAAGACTTTTCCTTTTATATTAGCAATGCATGGAAGTTTCAAAAAGCATCCTTGATATTACAAAAATATTTCTCTTTATACACTTCAATTGTGCATTCACCCTTTGGTTCTTTGAAAGAAAAATATTTCTATTCCACTGTTACACTGCACAAGTAAACTAAATTTTGTATTGTGGAGCTATATTAAGCTACCACTCTCAAGACCAATATAACAATGATACAAAATAATGTTTGAGACTGTAAGAAGACGTCAAAATGGCTAGTGTACTAAACAAATTCTTATGATTTCTGAAGAATGCTGATAAGTCTACTCAGTTGGATTCTTTTTTCAAAATCATACAAATTAAACCCTAGCATCAATAGGCTCTATATATCAAGCTACCAATATTCAAGTTTCAACAATGAATATTTATCATGCATGTTTTAAATGACATTCAAGTTTATGGTGGTTTTGTTGTTTATATGATGCTATGTGATATTATAATCCTAATTCATGCTTCTAGGCTGAATATATATATATATATATATTATACATGTTTTTTGTACCAATGAACCAAACCCCCCTCCAAAAAAAATTTTCTGAACCAGCGAACCGAACCCCCGAACCCAAACTCGAACCTCATACAACCTCAAAACCTCTTCCAACATTCTTCATTCTACCTGCACAAACTTAATTGACCACCAAATTATGTTGCCCCCTGACTTTACCCACTTTTACTCCCTCAAACCTCTATTTTTTCATTCAAAACCCCTATTTTTCCAACTAGGGCATCATGCCATAACATACTTTTGACCTTCTCTATCCTTGTAGACCTTTTGAACACATCAAACTCCACAACCTCACCCTATTTCCAACCTATTCTAACTTATTTTCAAGCAATTTCTTCTTTTCACCTCTCCTAGCCTTGCTTTTAAGGGGCCTCAATTCTAAATTTTCAATAGGGGCACCATTAGTAATCTCTTCCAATTCCTTTACCAATGCTATTTTCTTATTCCTACTCCATATCCTACTTAAATTGGGCCCATTCCACTAAGACATAGCCTGAACGATAGGTGGAATGGCCTATTTCAACATATTACACTCAAACCCTTGTATGAGAAAGTTCAAACCTATTTTAGGAATCTACTTCTAAGTTGCTTAGAACTTAATAGAATTCCACAAGAATGGATTTTAATCAACTGTTGTGTGTATATTTCTCTTTTTGATTGTTTTGCATGCCATCATAAGGGATCAAGTCGGTTGAACGTAGCTTGAACCAATTCTGTGTGTTTGGGTTCGAAAGAGGACCATGCGTAGCATAAACATACCTATTGAGATGTGTTGGAGCAATATTTTTTTTCATGCAAATTACAAAATGAAAGTTGCACCACTTTGCAACTTTACACTGCTTGCATTTGACACTTTTTCTATCAAGTGAAAATTGACCACCACAGGAAAACAACTCTGAGATAACAAAAATTGAGAGAGGTTATTGTAGAAGGGCCCAACCTGATCAGATAGGCTCAAACAGAGAGTTCGTAAGCATCAATTTTTTTGAGTAATAGCTCGTCAAAGATTGCTTCCCTTTTTCAATTTGGACCCTTAAGAGATCGATCTGGTTGAATATAGCTTAGAGCGATTTCACATGTTTGGGTGTGAAAGAGGACCATGTATAGCATAAACATACCTATTTGAACATGTTGGAATAGTCTATTTGGTCACATGAGCTGCAAAACGAAAGTTGCACCACTTTGCAACTTTCAACTACTTGCATTTGACAACTTTTTCCCTAAGTGAAAATTTTCCATCATGGGAAAATGCCTCCAAGATAGCAAAAACTAAGAGAGGTTATTGTAGGGGGGCCAATGTGATCCCATAGGATCAAACAAAATTTTTTTAAGCATCATGGTATCCGATTAACAATTTGTTGAAGTTTGCAGCCATTTTGCACTTTCAACCCTTAAGGGATCGATCCAGTTAAACATAGCTCAGAGTGATTCCACGTGTTTGGGTGCAAAAGAGGACCATTCCTAGTGTAAACATACCTATTTGGACATGTTGGAACACTCTGTTTGGTCACATGAGCTACAGAACAAAAGTTGCACCACTTTGCAACTTTCAACTACTTGCATTTGATAACTTTTTCCCTAAGTAAAAATTCACCACCACAAGAAAATACCTCTAAGATAGAAAAAAACCAAGAGAGGTTATTGTAGAGAGCCCCAACATGATCCCATAGGATCAGATGAGAAGTTTCTAAGTGGCATAGTATCCAAGTAACAACATGTTGAAGTTTGTAGCCATTTTGCACTTTGGACCCTTAAGGGATCAATCTAGTTGAACATAGCTCAGAGCGATTCCGCATGTTTGGGTGTGAAAGAGGACCATTCCTAGTGTAAATATACCTATTCAGATGCGTTGGAAAGTTTTTTTTAGTCACACAAGCTGCAAAATGAAAGTTGCACCACTTTGTAACTTTCAACTACTTACATTTTACAACTTTTTCCCCAACTAAAAATTTTCCACCATGGAAAAATTCCTCTGAGATAGAAAAAATTTAGAGAGGCTATTGTAGAGGGGCCTAATTCAATCCCTTAGGATCAAACAAGAAGTTTCTAAGCGTCACGATATCTGAGTAACAACATGTTGAAGTTTGTAGCCATTTTGCACTTTGGACCCTTAAGGGATCGGTCCAATTGAACTTAGCTCGAAGCGATTCTGCGTGTTTGGGTGCGAAAGAGGACCATGCCTAGCATAAAAATACCTATTCAAACACGTTGGAACAATCTTTTTGGTCACACAAGTTGCAAAATGAAAGTTGCACCACTTTGTAACTTTCAACTACTTGCATTTGACAACTTTTTCCCCAAGTGAAAATTTGTCACCATAGGAAAATGCCTTCAAGATAGAAAATATTGAGAGAGGTTATTGTAGAGGGTCCCAAAATGATCCCATAGGATCATATGAGAAGTTTCTAAGCATCATGGTATCTGAGTAACAACATGTTGAAGTTTGCTGCCATTTTGCACTTTGGACCCTTAAGGGATTGATCTGATTGAACGTAGCTCGAAGCAACTCCGCATGTTTGGGTGCAAAATAGGACCATGTCTAGTGTAAAATTACCTATTTGGACATGTTGGAATAGTCTGTTTGGTCACACAAGTTGCACAATGAAAATTGCACCACTTTGCAACTTTGCACTACTTGCATTTGACACTTTTTCCATCAAGTAAAAATTAGACACCATGGGAAAACCACTCTGAGATAATTAAAAATAAGATAGTTTATTGTAGAGGGACCCAACATGATCTCATAGGATCAGAGGAGAAGTTTCTAAGCATCATGGTGTCCAAGTAATAGCATGTTGAAGTTTGCATCCATTTTGCACTTTGGACCCTTAAGGGATTGATTTGGTTGAACATAGCTCGGAGCGATTCCGAATATTTGGGTGTGAAAGAGGACCATGCATAGTGTAAAAATACCTATTCAGATGTGTTGGAATAGTCTATTTGGTCACATGAATTGCAGAATGAAAGTTGCACCACTTTGCAACTTTGCATTGCTTGCATTTGACACTTTTTCCATCAAGTGAAAACTGGACACCACGGGAAAACCACTCTGAGATAACAAAAAATGAGAGAGGTTATTGTAGATGGGACTAACATGATCTTATGGGATTAGATGAAAAGTTTCTAAGCATCATGGTATCTGAGTAAAAACATGCTAAATTTTGTAGCCATTTTGCACTTTGGACCCTTAAGGGATCGATTCAGTTGAAGTAGCTCAGAGCAATTTTGTGTGTTCGAGTACGAAAGAGGACCATGCCTAGCATAAACATATCTATTCAGACATATTGGAATAGTTTTTTTTGTCACACAAGTTGTAGAATGAAAGTTGCACCACTTTCCAACTTTCCACTGCTTGCATTTGATACTTTTTTCATCAAGTGAAAACTAAACACAATAGGAAAACCACTCCGATATAACAAAAACTGAGAGAGGTTATTGTAGAGGGTCCCAATGTGATCTTGTAGGTTTAGATGAATATTTCATAAGAACCATGGTTTCTAAGTAATACCCCATCAAATATTGCTACCCTTTTGCACTTTGGGATCTGATGTTTCCTTGAACTATATAGTTTCGTACAAGGTGATTATGCCATCTTTTTTATGGAATTCAATGGAAAAAAAACTTAACTCCATTTTAGTTTTGGTTTGGTTGGATTTCAAGTAATTTTGTGCATTTAAGAAGCCAATTACTGAGGGTCGGTCTTTATACCCTATTTTAAGGGTTTTGAGTGCATTAAAATGTGATATTAAGCCTTCCACCCACTGTATGCTTCTATAACTCGATGGAAAGGATTATTTGGGGTTATAAAACATGTGGGAAAAGTTTTGTGTGCAAGGGAGGCAAATAGAGGGTTTTTAGGTGATGCTCTAGATGTCAAATGGTGCATTTTTAGGTGGAAAATGGTGGTTTAGTGCTAGGGTTTAAACAAATCTTTGGGAGAAGTGATATCTCTTGAACTTTTAAGCTTTTCCATACCTTTTTGAAGGTTTTTTAGGCTTAGGTTGGTTGTGGGAAGGTTTGGAGTATGGGTATTCAATAAACCCTTACCTAACTTGTGAAAGAAGAGGGTTTTGGGGTTTGTTATGTTATAGGGCTTATTGATGCAATTCAAGGTGGAAGAACTCTTTTCAATATCAGCTAATCAATTCTCAAACAATGAACCCAATCTTTGATCACTAAAACACCTGGTTTCTCAAAACACACTCAAAAGGCTTCTAGCCTTCAATATTCAATAAATGAAGTTATCCTACTGCTAAGGCCATACAAAGGCCAAAAAATCATCACTAGAGACTTACCATAGTTCTACTACAAGATTCAAAAAATATCTCCATAAGTTTCTTTGTGCCATAATAGAGAACCAACAAACTGACCTGCTAAAAGGCTAGTAGAATTAGCCCACTTTTCCAAATAAAGTGCCTTTTAAACTTCTTATAATCTCACAATCCCTTGGAAAGTCACTAATTGTGACTCAAAATAGTAAATTCACTAAGCATTACACCAACACAAGGCTTCTAGGGTGTCGTCCCAACAAACCCTCCCTTTTCATGTATAAAACTAGGGTTTTACTAGATCTACCATAAATTGGGCTTTCCAAACTTTGAAATTATTTCCAACACACCTATCTAGGTCTGCATAGACATTCCACACCATTACCAAGCCAAATCCATCAAAAGTTCACTAAAACCATTCATAAAACCTCCATTTTCACATGCATTTTGCTCTACCCAACCCTAGGGCATCACTCAAAACTAACCAAAATGACCTCTTAGCCTTCCAAATCCCCTGTACAGTTATATTACACTTTTCATGACCCATTCCACAAGAAATAGTGGAAAAATATAGTGGAATGGGTCAAATCCACATTTTAGAAGACCCTCAATAAGCAAACAGTGTTAAATCAAGGGAGCAACAAAGTATTGAAGAGAACTCACTCAATATTTTGTCAAGAACTAGAATCTACAAAATGATGCAAACTAAAACTACTTCACACTACCACACAATGCAAAAGGTTTTAGAGCAAGAAGGACCTGTATGGATTCGTACAAGGGAAATAAAGTTCAGAAAACTCAACAAAATACTAAGAAAACATTGTTTTTAGTTTTGAATTTCTTCTATTAGCAAAATTACATTGTTTTTGAGCATTCAAGATGCTTTAAATAGCATTTACAAATGATTCTATTGTTAGTGTAATTAATATTTAATTACACTTGCATAACTTTACTTGGTAATATTTAATTCCTAGGTTTATTTGTTCTCATTATTATCTTTTGAGCTATCTTGTTGCTCAAGATAAGATTAGGGTTATGCATCTTTGCTTTTATAAAGAAAATCATTATCTTATAATTATCAATTCTTGAATATTGTTATGTTGCACATCTTTTTGCAATATCTCTACTTTTTTTCTTTTTGTCTTCTGTGGAAGGATATTCTGGTTTGCAAATCTGATCATGGTTTCTAACATGGTATCAGAGCCTTGATTTGCAACCCCTTCTCAGATTTTTGTGAAAATCATTGTAGGGTTTGTTCAGGATTCCTCGAGGGTATCATACCTTGAGTTCATTCATGTGGTGTTTTGGATTAGATCGGGCTTCACCATTAGATTCATAGCACTGGAAAAAGTCAGGATTGACTTTTGTTTTGCACATTTTGGCAATCATTTGCTAGATCTATGAGGGTTTCAGGCTAGGAGATTTTTTGCAAGTTCTGGAGGTAGCTGATTTTTCAGAGTAGTTTGAGCACAAACGGAGGTCACCATTGTGTTCGCAGTAACCAAAAACCCTAAGAACGCCCTTCGTTTCGTTGATTTCTAAGCAATTGATCTGGAAGGGAAAAAAAATTTCCCTGGGGGGCCGTATGACCTCCCCAACACGCATCCCTATGCACGATTCTCAAAAATAATTTTCAAAACGTGCATTTTCAGCCTTTGTGCATGTGCCTCTAGTTCTAAATAGATCTATCACCCGACAGCCACCGGACAGCCACTAGTCTGGCGCCACTCAGCCTCTCCATCGCCGGCTCTATGCAGCCCCCGCAAGCCAAGTTGGTAGGGCCTCGATCATATGGGGGCCTCGGTGCTATGCCCCTAGCCCCCGACTGGGCCTCTGTAGTTCATTGGCAGTCCTATGGGGACCAAGAGCCTCGCACCACCCAACTAGCCAACTGCCAAATATTCTGGGAATCAAGGAGCATATTCTAGGAATGGAAAAAAAAAATTTGGCAAGGGGGGTCAATTTTTTACTCCGACGGCCGCCCAACTGTCAATTTTTTTCTCATAAAGTGCTGACATCAGCATGACGTCATCAGCTGTACATCCCTCTTTGCCCCTCCTAGCCCTAATTTTCCCTAAAGGAGTAGTTTTTTTTATTTTGATCATAACTTGGGCATACGGTATCAAATCGGGCAAACAAGATATTTTCGGAAAGATGGTTCTGAGCACTTTCCAGTGGTGTAGGTTATTTTTTAGTAGTTTTCTTTTTATCTAAATTTATTGCTGTTTGAAGTCAGATGTTCATTTTGGGCTGCCGAGGTCATAACTTTTTGCTACAATCTCTGATTTTCGTCTTCTTTGCGGTGTTGGAAAGGTATTGAGGAGCTCTATTTTGCTGTCTATGCAATTTTTCTGTATCTATCCCAAGTTTATCATTATTCCATATTTTTCCTGATGGGTTTTTTGGAGATTACTTGGATGTTTTGGCCGTTGGAAAGGTGAAACTTGAATATTTTTACTTCATTTCAGTACCACATCATGTTATTTTATGTTTATGCACATTTAGCATTCTCTCCTTTTACAATTATTGGGTTATTGTAATAAATGAACTAAGATAAAAATCCATCAGGGGGGTTTCTTGCATAATAATTTGATTAGAGTGTGAATGCACTTTGATCTCCATATCCATCTTGATTTGATGATAGCTTGTATGGGTTATCCGGTTTCCTAGTTTCTTTTGGCCACATTTTTTCTATTGCTTGACACATATCAGATTCATCGGTTCACACTTCAGTTGAGAGATTATGTTTCTTGATCCGCATTGGTTCAGATCTTTCTCAGTTTGAGGGCCATGTTTTTTATGGTTAATGTTCTAGGGTCTTCTTGGTACTCCTTCCCATGGAAGAGTTTTAGTCATAGTTTGGCATCGACATTGAGATACACAATTTCCAAATTATGTCATCATATCATCTACTATTGCTTCACAAATTCTAGGGTTGTTCCATTTTGTGAGTTTTCCAGTGTTTTGTGGCATTAGGTCTGCTGTCACATTATCATGATTGCAATTTTGGTTTCAGTTGTAGACAAAAGTATCTTTTCTTGGTTGTCAAATTGCAGTTCCAGTGTTACTCCATAGTGTTCTTCTAGTGCTTCTTTGCAGCAGTCATCTCATTGTAGGGGGTTTTATCCCATTGGGTTTTCCTTCTCTACCTCATTATTGCATTTGTACTTGGGTACCTGATTAGGCCTTGTTGTTAGGACCCATTCATTCATGCTTTCTTGCATTCATCTTATTTTTAGGTGCATGCTTTGTTAGTCTCCCTAAGTTGCACTTATGGGGGGGTGTTAGTGTAATTAATATTTAATTACACTTGCATAAATTTACTTGGGTAATATTTAATTCCTAGGTTTATTTGTTCTCATTATTATCTTTTGAGCTATCTTGTTGCTCAAGATAAGATTAGGGTTATGCATCTTTGCTTTTATGAAGAAAATAATTATGTTGTAATTATCAATTCCTGAAAATTATTACGTTGCACATCTTTTTGCAATATCTCTTCTTTTTCTATTTTTCTCTTATGTGGAAGGATATTTTGGTTTGCAAATATGATCTTGGTTTCTAACACCTACATCTTTCCAATCATGCGTAACTGTTGTTTTTGTAACTAACATGACTTATTACATTATAAAACAATTGGTCTAATATGACCTTATTCAATTGACAAAACTCAAAACACAAAACTAACTTAAGACTTCCATGAACCAAATTTGTTCAATAGCCTTGGTTCCTCTACACAAAATTTTAATATTTCAATAAATATAATTAGAATGCCTTAGGTACTCTGTTCTCATAGATCTTTTACAATGTCACTTATACATTTGAGATTCTCATATAATGTCTACATCATAGGTGCTCATTATGAGGTTAACTTCAAATGAGTAACTTTAGATTCCCTCACAAAGTTTCACATGCTCTTTTATAATGGCTTCAAATCATAATTGAGATTTTTCAAGATCATCAAAATAAGGATGTTGCATTGCTTTTTTTTCTAAGATTCTCTTTGATGGCTCATTAATCAGTATTTTCTGCCAGGAGAGACCAATCAATTTTTAATAGTTTAGTTATAGATACGCAAAGTAAAAGAAGAAAAAGAAACAACATCCAAAATGGAAATGAAATGAAAATAGATGGAAGGAACTTACAGATAGGCATGGCAGTCTCTGAACTTAGTCACTCCTAGCCATAAATCTTCATCGGGAGTTCCAAGATACCTATTGCACACAACACCTCACATGAATAGAATATCTTGAAATTCGAGATTCTCTTATAATGTCTACATTATAGGTGCTCATGATAAGGTTAACTTCAAATGAATAACTTGAAATTCCCTCACCAAGCTTCGTACACACTTTTGCAATGGCTTAAAATCATAATTGAGATTCGTCAAGATTATCAAAATAAGGATGTTGCATTGCTTTGTTGGCTAAGATTATCTTGGATGGCTCATAAATCTTCATTTTCTGCAAGGGGAAACCAATCAATGTTTACCAAGTTACAAATATGCAAAGTAAAAGAAGATGATAGAATTTTCATCAAAAAAATTAACATGCATACAAGTATAAAGGGTATGTGTAGGATCATGATGGGCAAAAAGTGGCAATATGATGGGTATGTGGCTGACGACTTTTTTTTTACCCAAAATTTATGAAATGGAAAGGATTTTTAAAGGAGATTCTCATATTTCCACCAATATAAATTATTCTTTACTTTGAATTTAATAAGTAATTATTATTCATTTTCTATTCAAATTATGACTAAAGTCTTGATTGATAGTCTGATTGAAAAACATCTATAGCTTTCAAATGGTGTCACATTTTTTCAATCCAAAACATGCGTCACATTCTATGCTTCATATAATATAGGATTAAAAAAATAAAAATTGAATTTCATAAATTTTTGACCAAGTTAAGGTGGTCAGACATACAAGTTTTTATATTTTTTAAAAGTTGTAATAAAAAATTCATAATTAATTATTTACTTGGAAAAAAATTACAAAAATATGCATCACATCGACATGAGTCCTCTACTTATATCTAAAATTTTATAAAAAATATTATAATTTTATTATGGTTAGGTTATCGGACAAACACCTACTTCTTATTTTTTCTCTGAAATTTAAGTACTATTGCATTGAAATTTTAAATTTTCACTAAATAGATTTTTTTTTGAAAACAAACCTAGTAGTTTAGAAACTAAATTCAATTTGCTATAGATTCTATTCTTACATATTTTTTAAATAATATGGATAACTTATTCAAATTTTTACGTCAAGTTGCCTAACTCTGATTTTTCTGATTTTTTTGCCACTTAAGGGCCTATTTTTTCCATGATGATCCTGCACATACCCTAAATTAATAAGAACCAATGTGCATATACTTAAAAATTAATCCAATGAACCATACGGGTCTGCTCTACTCTTTATTGTGTCAGGTATTAGCTCATGGTCAGACTCACGGACCTTCCACAAGGTCTTGTTCAAAGGTCTATCCCTATATTTGGTCAAATGAACATTGGATGCCATGACAAGTTTTGAGTAATGAAGAATCTTACGATGCATGTCAAAGTCTTGAAACAACCAATGTTTAACACTCTTATGTGGGTACCTTCTAAGCATGTTCCAATAACAACAACTGAGCCTATAGGGTATTCAATGTTTTCTCCATCTATAACTAGGGCTTCCAATTTCTTTTTGGCCTCAACACGACACAAGTAATAGTATGTTCCCTCTTTGTTGTCTTCATCTGCAGTAACTACATAAACATGCCCTACATTGATATGTGCAACAAATCTCTTGAAATTAGTCAACATTACGAATACAGTACAAAGTAAGATAACAATATGGAATTTCAAAAACTAAGTAGATATATTACCTGGTTAAACTAGATCTGATACGTGGTCAAAGTTGACTAATGATTCCATTTGCATGTTAGTTCCAATGTCTTTGGAGGGTGATATGTGTGAAGTGGGCTAAGATAACTTGTCAACCATTTATCAACCGACTCCCATAACTCACAATCATTCCAGGCTTGCATTGTACATGAAGAACAAAAGCATTCCATCTTATGTGTATCGATACTCCATGAACCTGCATTTGAGCTAAGGAAAGAGTGTAGCTCACTCGATCCTATTAGTGTACAACAATCATCATATGGTGCAATGTTAGTATCATCCATCAACCAAACAAATCTACAAACTGAAGACGTACCTTCATTACTTGGACCCATCAAAGCATTACACCACTTGATGATTGATCTTGCATCTGTCAACTTTGCACTATCTTTATAATTTAACTCTTCTCATGCTAATGCTCTTTTCATGCATGCTCCTACATCATCATGCTCCTTCTTTCCATGCCTGGCCTCACAAAAGTTCCACATATGCTGAACACTTGTAGTGAGATGCATCATGCACAACTAGTAGAACATCGCGCATTCTTGAACTATGTTGCACAATTATTTGACCATATTATATGCTGACCTTATTGTATGCCCCTCTGAGCCAAATCACTATAAAACATCTAGAAGAAACCTTGCATGAACTTCAAAGAATGTGTGTGATCATCACTAATATAAAAGTGATACTCCCTCAATACCTTCCTTTGGTCCTTTGTACTATCAGCTGCATGAATGAATGCTATGTGTACAAATATCAAAACATGTGTGGAGTTGTAATACTATGACTGCACCTCACATTGTGGCTGTAGATTGTAGTTCTCTACAAGTTCAACCACTGAAACTATGCTACCAATTAGAAAGGTGTCATTGCATAGCTTGAATTGTGTGTCCATCCATTGTGCTCTATGGGTATGCCTTGCATACTCATACACTATATTGTCACGAAACATGGACATAAACTAATATACTGGAATCTATTGAATAACCAAATTACACCTTTTTGCTTGAGACCCATCTTTTGTAATGTATGCCACTGTTTTATACTTCCCAAACTCTACTAGTTTTTGTCCCACCTCATTTGTGCTTTCCATATGTTGACATACTGGCATTTGTTGCAAGCCATTGCAACACTCTCATGAACCATCCAAGCATGTTGTCCTATAGAATATTTGGCCATCCTCTATTTCACATAAATTTTTTGATAAGAACTCTCTTGAAGATTTTGGTGGGGCTTCTATGCCATAATCTTGCAAAACATCATTAGTATGCAAATCTAAACGTATAGAATGATAAACATCATAATGGTTAGAGAATTCAATATGTAGTCTACAACAACAAGCAGTGCATGTGTTATTTTTCTTTACATAAAAAGGTTTAAGCATTTGAAAAAATATTTCAGAAATACTAATTTGAGGATAATCATTTTGAAATTTATGAAAAAATTGGGTTTGAGTCATATCCAAAAAATTATTTGGATGTGGCTCATGGTTCTGACTACTGATTCTCCTTCTTACGACATCCCTTTGATTTGGAGATGGCCTTGTATTATTCTTCCAATACTCTTCAATTATGGTTTTGAATGCTTCAACAATTTTTTTATCTTTTTGTGGTAGTCTCCTCGAGAATTCCCATAATTCATTTGAATTGGTGCCCTCAATTCTTTGCCACTTTGAATGGCTTTTGATAAAGTTTTTCTACTAATTCTCATTTGTTCACTTGTCTTTTTAATGAGATGATATCTCTTTGTTTGATAGCTTACCAAAGTCGACGTAATGACACGTTGAGTGATATTACTATCCTTTGAGTGTGAGGTCTTATCCACACTTTCATAAGCATCCATTAGATTCTTCACAATAGTGTTTTCACTTGATGCATTCGATGTTCTCAACCCAAGAGTCTTCATTATGTTTCTATACTTTAAACCCTGCATCATTTCAACAAATAGTTGACATCTTACAGTCTCATTTAGCCTTTCAAAGAATATTTTCCAAATCTTATTAGCATATCTTCTATAAGTGCATTATAGAATCTTACCTTCCATGTGCTGCAACATATCCTCATCAATATTAATCAAATATTTTGGCTTTCTATTCAAAATTATAGGTGTGTTCTCCTAGGTACATTCATCTCAACATTAGCAATTTCATAAATATTTAATTGAGGTGGGCTAGATTTCATACCATCGTTTGATGGTGGAGTAGAAGACATAGCTTTAGGTTCACATGGGAATGATTGCATACCTTCTTCATCAAATTCGAGTGATGATGTACTCTCAACTTGAGATGCGGTGGATAGTGTCCAACCATATTCACTTGTAGTAAATGGTGTCCCTCCATATTCGCTTGTGCTTAATGGTGTCCCTTCGTATTCACTTGCAGTAGAGGGTGTATCTCCAACTACCGTATCTAAATCTATCCTAGCACGATGCTTTTACATTCGTTCCCTTTGTGCTGCCAATTTTTGTTCTCTTTTTTATGGTTGAGGTTCCTCTTCAATTGGATTTTTTTTTCAATCATTTCCAATTTCTTCTTTTCATGATATGCCCTCAACCATTCTTTCTCCTTTTCTTTGAAGGTTTGGAGCTATTCATTTCTTAGTTTTTTCCTTGTTTGTTTCTTTATCATGATAGATAATTTTATGTGTAGCATGGTAATAAGATGAATATTATTTCCTCAAAAACATATCCATTAAAATAAATGAAATATATGTCATTCAAGGCTTCATAAAAAATACTTACAATCATCCTATAGGAGGTTAGAGAGTTAAAAATTGCAAACTTTTCCAAAAATATGAAAATTTGTCATTTCAAAAAGTGTTTGTTTTAAGGGTTTGTAGTTGTCCACAATGAAATAAAACCTATCCCACCCTCTGTAATTTTTGTAACTAGGTGGGATAGGTCTGAAATGTTAGGGATATATTTTTGAATGAGTCTTGGGAGTAGGGGAAGTTGTTTGAGTGTTTGGGCATGATGCCCTGGTGGTGAAAATATGCATTTTTCAGTGAAATGGTGAGGTTTGATAGGGGAAATATCTATAAATTTTGGGGCAGCAGCATTTCCTATTATTTTGAGTTTGTACAGACTAAAATCAAGCTATTAGAAGCCTTGGTTGTGCAGCATTTCCCCATTTTGCTAACTTATCCTTGAATAAAGAGTCTTAGAACAATGGAGAGAAGGGTTAGAATCTCTTGTAGGTAGACTAATCAAGGAAAAATTTAAAATATATGACAACATAGGTGATGAGGTAGCTTTACTGATGAGGTAATTTAGAAATAGAGATGAGAACCAAATTATTTTAAATCAGTGCTATCAATGTGGGAGGAGTTGGTGCAGAAGCACCATTTAAAGTTGTTAATCCATTTAAGGTCATAAGTTCTAGATTATAGTTTTGGAGGATTTTTGTCTTAATAAGGTCTATAAGACCATGTGGTGATGTAATTGGTCATTTTTTATAGTATTTAGGGGTGTAGGTAGTAGAATTTTCAAAATGTGCAAAAAGTGCTAAGTTGCCAAATTAACAAATAGTGAAGGGTTGTAAAAGTGTATTAAAGAGGGAGACCAATGATAGCCTCTTTCAAATGTTAGTTTTGGAATTTGAAGTGGTTTTTTTAAGGAGGGAAAAATTGTATAAGGCCGTGAGAAACTTGAATGGAGGATGATCCTTGGATTGGAAAGAAGAATTTGAACAATAAAACTCAGAATTTCTCCATTTTTTTCTATATTTTCCAGTATAGCAGTGCAGTTGGTACAGGGCGTACAACATATTTTTGATTTATTTTCTTGTTGAATATCATATTATATTGTTTCTTCTCTCATTTTCATCCATTTTGAGTTTTTTCCAATAAGTTTTGTGTGATTTATCTTCAAATTTCTCTAACCGATTTAAATAGGGTTTCTTGTAAGTTTGTAAACCTTAAATATGTATTAACTCCATCCCACCTACTATAGGCATTGTAACTCAGTGGAATGGATTGGAAACAATAGGTTTTTGGTGGAGGAATTTTGAACTAGAGCAGGGGAGGTCTGGAAGTGGATTGGGTGTGAAACCCTATGAGGAAATGTTGAGTTTTCCTTAAGAAAAATGAGGTTTTGGCGAGTGAAATTGAGTTTTTCAGTTGGGTAGTGTTATTTTATGTTATATTGAGTATGAGAAGAGTATTTTATGCTTTTTTAAATAGTTTTCAAGTTTTGGAGTGTTTGGCAAGTGCTACTTTCAATTAAACCTAGGGTTTCTAAGCCTAGGGAGAGGGTTTTATGGTTTGGCTAGTAAATGATTGAATCTCTACAATATAATGATGGAATTTGAAGTTTTGAAATACATAAAGTGCTTCCCCAAGGTTTTAGGAGATTTGGACGAGTTTTGAAGGTGGTCCCTTTGTAAAAGTGGGCTAATTTGGGCCCTTAAAAGCATAGAAAACTTAATTTGTGCAGTTTGGTACAAAACAAGCATTGGTGATTGTTGGATATGTTGAAAGGCTCTATAATGGGTCTTTGATCTATGTTGTGTTGTGATTTGAAAGGTTGTGTGAGTGGAATTATACCCGATTGAGTGACTTTGATATGCTATAAGGAAAAGTGTGAATTTGCTAAATGAAGAGGTCATGATGAAATTGTCAATTGTAAATTGTGTTTGTAGATTGGAGTTGTGTGTTTGTGTGTTGCAAGCCTCCCCCTACTACATCAAGAGTATATTCCAATTTCTTAGAGACATGTATGGAAATTTTGGTAGCATAGACAAGGCAATCGGTTGGTTTGTATAACTGTTAGACAAAATACCTAAATGAAAGCTTTGGAAGCATACACAAAGTAAGTCAATTGTTAAATAACAAAATTCCTCAAAGAGATGTGGTTTAAAAATGTAATTGGAAAGTGTATAGAATTGTGTAATTTAAAATGTCCATTGACAACCTAAGGTTGTAACATGACAAACAAACAATGATCAACATGGAATATGCAAAACAACAAAAATGAAAGCAAGCCATAATAGAATGAAAGAAAATGTGTAAGGACTTCACATTCCTAAAAAACCATAGTTTCAAATGGAGGAGTTCTAGCCAATTATGTAGCCTTTGCTTCTTCTTTCCTCAAACTCCTCAACAATTTGACTTTTTCAAAAGATTGTTCCCCTCCAAACATCAATTGTATATTAGTTATCACTGGAATTCAAACTTGAATTGATATTATATCAATGTGAAAACTTTGTTATTTCATGCAAAGGTGGTGGAATCTAAAAATCATGCATGCACACTTCACAACATCATCAAAAAGCTACTTTTTGTTGAAGCACGCATAGAACTAGGAGAATATGTAGAATGTGGGCCAACATCATGGGTATATTGAGTTTTTTTACCATTTTTAGAGAAAGATAAAATGTGCTCATGTTATAACACACTTGCATTATAACACAGGCATGTTATAACATGAGCACATTATTTCTTCCTAAAACAGCCATGTCTCTACTTCTTCAGAATGCGCTTGCATTATGAGAAAGTTGTATTTTTTATAGATTTATTTTCTCTCATTGTCTATACCC
>VDFB02000017.1:211229318-211251160 GCA_007258455.2 Sequoia sempervirens
CATACTCTATCTAAAAATCCTCACAGTCCATGGACAAAAGAAACTCTACAAACTTCAAATGAGGAAATACCTTCACATAATCAACAATATTTTTTAAAAAATAAAAAAATATTATTATTATTTGCCTTTCACAATTTACCAAACAAACCCAACTATTTTCAACCAAACACAACATTAGAATGCTTGAAATAAAAACTTATAAATCAGTTAGAAAACAAAATACAAGAGTTAATGGCCGGTATTGGTATGGTGTGATGGTTTATAGGTGGCATTGTTGTTCTTGTCACCAAGGTTCAAACCCTGTTGGAGTGGTATTGTTGATTGGCTGTATCCGGTTCATAGCTCCGGTCAAAAACGTTTACCCCTTAAGTAAAAAAAAAATACAAGAGTTAAAAAGACAATTTTTTTTCTTATAAGAAAAACATCACCCTTTAGCTAATTCTCTTAATCCATTTGTGTTCAAATATGTCATTAATTATTAGTACAATTTCATATTCATCCCTAATATTATCACAAATAAGGAGTACGCTTTGACAAATCTGCTTCTGAACAACAATCAAGTCAAATTCCTACACCCATCTTGTATAGCTTGGCTTAATTCTATTCGCAAAAGTTTCATTCGTTGCCTTTCTATAATTTTCACACCGACTTTCCGTGCCTCATTCACCGTCTTCTTAGAATTTCATTCGTTGTCTCGGTATAATTTTCACCCTTGTTTAATTAGGAAAAAAAGAAAGAAGACAAAACCCTACGAAGACTTTCTGTGCATCATTCATGGTCTTCCAAAATGCCCATTAGTCGTGCTTGTCCACTTTCAGAGTAGATGGATTTTTCTAAATGTTTATTACCTTTATCTACTCCCTTTGGTTGTCTGTCAATATCTAGCAAAAAATTCAGCATTTATTCGATCAATTTGGCGGGTTTCTCAATCGGAGGAACGTGCCCCACTCTTCGTTCAATTCGGTGGGCTTCTGGGACTGGTGTTTACATTGAATGATGGTAGTTGAATGTACAAGGGAGATATTTCTAAAGGGATATTTTCATGTAGAAAATACCCTTGACTAGTGAAGGAACGTAATAACTACTCTTTATGCATTTTTATGAAGATAGCTTTATGGATTTGCAAAACTTATTTCTTGGACATTCCATTCTAAATTGGTAACATTGTTTTGTCTAGATAGCTTGCATATCCATTATGTACATGCATGGTATATTATGGTTAAGAAAATAATAGCTATTATAGCAGTATTGGTGTTTTTTCTCTATTAATTTTGTTATCCTATATTTATCTAGAAATTTTTTCATTTTTTCTTTCAATTCTTTAATATAATTAATTGAGCTGCAAATGTAATATTTTATCTTCTTTCAACTATGTTCTTATTATAAACCCATAAATTCGTATTAGAGTAGTCAAGAATTTAAATTCATTCTCCTCTTCCTAATGATAGATCATTGAGTGTGATCTAAAACATCTAGGAAAAAAACATTCATAGTTTAAACTAGAATTGTGCACTACTTGAATTGATGGAATGTGGAAAACTCATACCAACTATTTTTTCTTACTCAAAACAACCAGAAGTGGAAATTGTGGATGGTTTTTTTCTTAGTAGAGAAATGATTTTTTTCTTGATTTTGTGAGAGAAGACTGGTCCATTTTTTTGTGAAAGGGAAATAAGGAAACCAATAATTCAAATTTAACTTTGCCTAAAATACCTATATTGAAATTTGTGTGCCCAAATTTGGGTTATAGAGACCTTTTACTCTTTATGCATTTGTATCAACTTGTTTATATACTAGCAAGGTTTCTAATCTATTCAATACATTCTTGATCAGTAACTCATGCAACTCTAGTTTTTTTGTACATTTTGTCATTTTTTAATGAGAATTCATTATCGCACCATTTTTATCTTGTGGTACACAAATTATCTATAAGTTTTTAAGCATATAGTCAAATGTAGGGTCTGTCATTGGTTCGACATTTTCATGACATTCTTTTGTTGAGCCCTCTGGCTTATGTGTAAGATCGTGATTTTAACAATGGTAGATAGTGGGTTTGTACATTTTTACCATGTTATAAGAGATTAAAAGGTATAAAAATATGCTACCCATCTAATTAGGATTTCTCAAAATCTTTGGAACACCCTCACAATGGTGGCACTGAGATTTTAGTGTTCCCAATGTGCCATTAGTCAAAAATTTTGTGTTTTCCCTCTTTATTTTTCCCTCATGAACTAAAGGCATATGAATAATAATCATGAGCGAGAGATCATAGTAATATTTAGCATTCCTAAAGTTTTATTAGCTGTTTGATTCATGGGTTAGGGTGGCATTAACATGGGAATATATCTCCATAATAGGATGGACCCTAGGCTTCTTGGTGACTTTTTAGGTGCAAGTATATCTAGCTTTCAACAAATTTCAACATAGTGGAAACAAATTAATACATTTTAATTTGGACCATTTAGAAACTTGCACAACTCCTCTCAAGATTATCATTATATAAGATGTTATAGCTAATGTCCACCAACCATTGATTGGTTTTTTATTAATAACCTAATGCGATCTCCCTATATACGTATTTGTATCATATCTTCATCATATTTTGCTACCACTTATTAAACTGGAAGTCATTATGTATAGATTTTAGCTAACATATTTTTTAATTCAAATGCAATCCAAAAGTTATGCTAAAATATTGAAAAGGTCATCATTGTAAATATTTACTATTCACGACAAATCAAATCAATGGGCATTCATTTATTGAGTAGATTAGGTAGATTATGTAAGAATAGATAACAAGAAATTACATGCAAAATTAACTACATGTCTAAGGAATTTATTTACCACTTTTGATTAGTTATTAAATTAATTTTTCTATTTGGATATGTACATGAAAATGGGTGAAAAAATGGGGGTTAAAAGGGAAATATTTTTACTCAAATTAGTAAAATTTTATCTTGGATGATGAATTGAAGATATTCATGTTAAGAAGTTAGAGATGTAACAATAAAAATATTTTTAGTGCTCAAGATCTAGTTTATAAACAACAAACTTTTGTATCAAAATTGTGGAGATTAATAGGTTTAAATAGGAATACATAAAGTGCTCCTATTTTTATCAAAAAACCATGATTCTTCTAGTGTTCTTCCCCTAAAATTTTGACCTTTTAAAAGTATTTCATAAATTACTTTGGTTAAAAAATAACTATCACATAGTTTATGCCTAATAGTTTAAAATGCTATATTTTTAATGAATATATAGATTTTAATTATTTCTCAAAGTGGAAAAATCCTAAAAAATGAAATTTTGAGCATGCTCCCCACTAATATTTATGAAAACCAATCAATTTATTTAATGTGTATAGAATAGAGTCTAGAATGTAAAAATGTATTTTTTTCAAATTTGGATGAATGGATAAAAAATGATGCAAAAAAATACTATACATATAATTTTGGAAAAGAGGAAGGTAATAGAAAAGAAACTTAAGATAAAAACCTTAATGTGTTCAAAATATAGAAAAAAAATTACATGGTTAGAAAGGTAAGAGATATCTTGATGTTATTGTATAATTTTTTAATCAACATAAAGAAAAATAAAACATGATGAAGAACATACTCAAAATCTAGTTACATTTTTTAATATTTTGTACAAAACACATTTTTTGGCATCAAAATGCAAGTCCAAGCCTTCAGGTTGAATTCCCAAGAAAAATAAAACACTAAGGTTCATTTGTTTGCAAAGAAAGTTAAAATGAAAGCACATTATAACATGCTCACATTTTAACTTGAGATGGAGAGCGGGAAGAGCGATGGGAGTGGAGGTTTGAATTCTTTAGAGGGAGAGGGAGATGGAGATTTTGAACTAGATGATGATCACGTGGATGGCAGGCTACTAGTTTTCGGCTTTTTTATCATTGGAAGGTGGTTGGGTTCTCTTGGTTTTTAGGTTGTGGCTGGGGACACAAATGGTGTTGTTGGTTTGTTTCTCAGTGTTCTCTTAGCTACTTCTATTGGTTTTGGGTTGCATGAAATCCTTGTTGGTGTGTGCATTAGGTCCCTTGCATGGATTTTGTTAGTGGAATGGTCTATCTTTAGCTCTGACTGAAGCATTAGGGTGGATGGTGTGCTTCTTGTTATGGAAATTTCCTTGACTCTTCTCTACATTATTTTCCCTTGCCCTCCTAGGATCTCTTTTTTATTCGTTATAGATCACTAGCTATTGGGTTCAGATGCTTTGTCGGTGGAAGGCTCTTGTGTTTTCTATGTCGTTGGGTTGCATCTGGTTGCATGGGTGGGGCTATTGTTTGGCTTCCTCAAAATTTGTTGGTTGTGTATTCTACTTTTGGGTTGTGAGTTTGCATTGTTGGTGGGTGCTTTAGGCCCCTTGTGGGGGTTTTGGTCTTTGAAATGGTCTATCTTTACCTCTGATCAACATGTTGGGGTGGATGGTGTGCTTCTTGTTTTGACCTTTTCACTGAATTTTCTCTATATTGTTTCCCATTGCCCCTCTGGGCTCTCTCTATTGCTTGAAGCAGATGGCTGGTTGTGGGGTTTTGGCTTCTTTACTGTTGGCTAGATTTTGGGTTTTTTGTGCTAGGTTGGAGTTGGTTGCATTAATGTTGTTGATTTTCTTCCTCGCATTCTATTAGCAACTTGGGAGGCTTTTGGGCTACAAGATAGCCTTGTTGGTGTGTGCTTTGGGTCCCTTGCAAGGGTTTTATTAGTAGAATGGTCTATTTTTAGCTCTAATCAACGTGTTCAGGAGGAGGGTGATCTACTTGCTTTGGCCTTCTCCATGACTCTTTTTCTGCATTGTTTCCCTTTTCCCTCATGGGCTCTCTCTACTATTCTTCAAGGATTATAGGCTGTTGGTTTTTGAATACTTTGCCAATGGCAGGCTATTGGTTTTTGATTGCTTTGCTAATGGCAGGTTGTTGGTTTTTTACTACTTTTCCAATGGCAGGCTGTTGGGTTCTCTATGTTGTTGGGTTATGGTTGGATGTGTGGTTGGTGATGTTGGTTGGCTCCCTCATGTTTTGTTGGTAGTTTGCAATATGTTTCAAGGGCTTCGTGTAAGCCTGGTATTTTTTTAATTCATGGGTTGTTCCTATTATTTATCTTAAAGAGCCAGGTGTGTTTTCTTTCTATTTTGTTGGTAGGGTTGCTCTCTTTCTACATTTACCATTCGCTCGTGCTGCCATGGAATGTTGTGTTTTCCCTTTCTACTGGTGGGCCTTCTTTTTGTTGGATTCTGCTGATACAATCTTCCATTTGAGGTAGATCTGGGTGTTGTGGATTTGGTGGAAAGATTTCCCATCTCTTACGGGTTTCTATTGAGTTGAAACCTTTTTGGGATAGAGGGTTGTGTCGTTGGTGGAAAGGGTTTTCCTTTCATTCTCTCCTATAGAGGCAAGCTCACTCTTGTGGTGGTGGAGTTTGGGAGGGCTAATCAATTGGGTTAGTGTTGTAAGAGGTTTGTTGCTATCATGTGCTCTTTCTCCACAATTTTGGTTGGGAGTTGGATTGTCCTGAAAGTGTTGATTTGGTTCTCTTTGCTCTTTTTTGCTTATGTTCTACCACAAAGAACCAAATCTTGTTATGTGGGTATTACACACCAATTTTTTGGCTTTCCATCTTGGCTCAGTGTTGGTTATTTTGAATGGTTAGTGTGCTATGACATGGTTGTTGCAAGTCATGTTGTTGGCTATCTATCTTAGCTCGGTGTTGGTTGTTCTAAACAGTTAGTGTGTTGTGACCTGGTTGTTGCAAGTCATGTTGTTGGCTCTTGGCTCAGTGCTAGTTTTTTTGAATGGTTAGTGTGATGTGACCTAGTTATTGTAGGTCATGTTGTTGCCTAGTTTTCTCAAGCATGATTTTTTTCTTGTTTAAATTTAAGGTCCCTGTTAAAACCTGATTGTTTTGGGTTCTAGGTTCCCTTCAAAACATTGTCTTTTGTTGCAATTTTGGGTAGTCAAGTGCTAGTCCTTTGATTGATTGTTGTTGTTTCACTGTAGATTGTTCAATGCCTTCTTTTTAGGAAGCATGATTGTATATGTTTGGGTTAAATTGGGTCCCTTCAAAACCTTCTTGTAAATGGTTTCGGGTCCATTGAAAACCTATTTTTCCCATAGAATCATTTGATATGCTTGCATTTTGGATAACATTTTTTATTTTATTTTTGTAGTGTAGAAAAATGTACCCCTTTACATTTTTACACTTATTTGGGAATTTATATTAAAATGAACTTAGTTATGCCTTAATTTCATGTTGTAATATGTGTTTTACATATTCACATTAAGTTTAGGGCCCTATTAATTAAAACAGACTTAATTGTGCCTTATTTTTATGTTGTAGAGTATACCTCTTTACACTTTGAAATGTAGAAAAATAGGATAGTGGAGTTTTCAAAAATGGAAAAGTGGATCCAAAGAGGGAAAAGGGGTCAAATCAAGGTGTGAATATGCAAATTTCCCTTTTTGCAAGGATGGGAGTATGAGTCAAACAACACTCTAGTGAGAAAGATTAAAAATAACAAATTAACTCCAAATTGTGATCTATAAAGTGCATTTAGAAGATTAAGAATAATACTGATGGAAGCTATAGACTTTTTGGAAAATTTGGAAGGGATAAATCTTGTGTACCTCTCACAAAAAGCCTTTTTTCAAAGCAAACTGAGGACTCATTATTGTTGAGGATAAACTCATAGTATAGTTTCCTCTAGAAAAATTGTGGGACCTAATTATTGTTGCATGGAGGATGGTCAAAAACCACCCACCACCTCTGCCGAAAATTGTCCTTTATCCCTTGGTGGTTGCACCAATGGATAGGAAACCTCTTCCTTGTAAGGTGTAGAGGTTGATTTTTTTTCATGGATTTGTGAAAAGGGAACACAAGTCAAATTTTCAAAATTTTCATTTTTGACTTATGTGTAGGATAGTTTATCTACATAATATTCTTTGTACTCATGTCTCTTCTCTACCAAACCACTTACTTGCTTGCTAATTGAATCTACATGTGTTAACATAGCTTCAAGTGACTGTGCAAGTGTGGTTCTTTGTGAGGTTGAACTTGTAGGATCTTTCAACCTCACAATTAACTCAATTTGTTTTTTGTTATTTTTAATTTCCCCCATTAAATTTTGTTGAGTTTCAGGAGGATGTTGAGGAATTGTTGGAGTTTTTTGGGGTGGTTTTTCATCAAGTATTTGGTCATGAGGGGTGATCCCATAATACTAGTTTATAATTTTTGGCCAAAATTGACATTGAACTAATTTTTTTAACGAGATCTTCACTTTTGGGCACCTATAGCAGCTGAACCATGAGGAATTTGAAGATTATGCAAACTAGTGATTTGTGGCATTTCGTCTATAGATTTTAAATATTTGTTTTCATTTTTTTTGAATCAAATTGCACTTATTTTTGGATCTCCTTCAAAAGCTAGTTTTTAATAGTAAACACCATTTTTAAAGAGTGGCATTGCTAGCTAACACAACTTTTTTTATATGAAGGATAAAATTCAAAGTTTCTCAAATTTAGATTTGTATCTATGATATCTAGTGCATGGAACTAGTTCCATAGCATTTCATTAAAAAAATTCTTAATTAAGTTTTAAAGTCAAACTAGTTACGATTTATACATGATTTACTGGCTAAAACATTTTTTTTTTGTATGTATCAAAATTCAATTTTTTTTTTGTTGGATTAGGGACATCAATATCTAGTGCACTAATATTTTTCATTTTTTTTTATAATCTACTATTTTTCCACGTGTAGAATAGAGATCTTGATTCTCATTGAAAAACCTATGTTTAATCAAATTAAAAAAAATACATAATAAAACCAAAACATGTTAAAATTATATTCAATGGATAGCTCATTCTGAAGACTACCATCATCTAGTTGGGTTTGTGAAGTCTCCTCCATTTTCATCCTCAACTCGAACTTCGAAAGCAAATTTTTTGCAAAGATTTGGTAGAAGAGGGGGAGAAGGGGAAAATGGGGATTCGTATGGACCCCCCTTGAGCCCACCCCTTTGACCCTTTCAAGTGAAGGGGGGTTTGCTCGAATGGGGGTCCATATGAAGCCCCTTTTTTTGGAATTTTTGTTTGTCCTCAATTTTAAAAATGTGCCAAAAGGTGGCTCCCATCATTAAAGAGGTTTTTCTCAAAGGGGGTTTCAAGTGAACCCTTTTTTGGGTCCATACGAACACCTTGTTTGTGTGAATCCCTAAAAAAAATAAAAAAAATATGGGTGCATTTTTGCAATTTTCCTTCCTCAATGGAATTGTAAACCAGTATTGTGGGATCGCCCTAAGGTGAAGAAGGATTTTGAGGAGGAGAAAGAGGTGAATTATTGAATTCTAAAAATTAAAGAAATTAACATAAAAAACATATTAAATCTACCTATTTAACAAGAAATTCACAAAAAAACATTAAAAGCTTACTCCTTTGAGCTCCTCGTCGATGCGGTGACATTATGGTGAAGAATTGGAAAAGAATCGATGAAGAAACGGTGAAATTTGGGCTCTCAATAATGCGAGCATCCTTCTTTCTTATAATATGACATAATGTGCTTGCGTTATAATGTGAGCGCATTATAGCTTCGGTGTGACTGAACCTTAGGCTCAGTACACTGAAGCTATAGTGTGAGCACATTATAACACACTCACATTATCACTTTTCAAATTTTTAAAAAAATTTGGCCACTTTTTGGTGCCCCATATTTTTGCACCCACCACTGACACATATAATGCTAGAAATAATAAGAAACCAAAACAAAAAACAACAACCATTCCTTTACCTCAACCATATCTTCCACCCTCACCTAGCCTTCCTTGACACGTAGTGGTAAAGAGTATGATCTTCTTGAGAAAATTCATACTACTCCAACCAAGATATCTCTTTGGGACTTTATTCAAACATTACTTACATACCACAAGATGGTCCAAGAGGCTTTGTAGAAGATTGATATCTCACATTCTATCAAACTAAATGATTTAGTAGCCTTGTTTGATTGTATACAAGAAACAAAGTTGGACATTACCTTCCCTTAAAATGAATTACCCTACTTGAGGTCCAAAAAAACATGAATCTCTAATTATATTTGTTGCTGGATTAATAAAACTAGAGTTAGATGTAAACTTATTGAAAATGGTTCGGGTCTAAATATTTATAACATTGATCTTCTAAATAAACTTGGTGTGGATAAGAATCTCATAGAACCTATTAATCTTGATATCCATGGTTTTGATAATGTTAGTAGGTAACCTTTGGGGACAATAACACTACCCATTAAGGTAGGGCACATGAATTTGTCTACCCTTATCCATGTCACGTTAGATGTACTCTCTCATATAATATTCTCCTAGGTAGACCATGGATTCATGCCATGAAAGGATTCCCATATACTTTTTACGGTGAGATTATCTATGAATATAATAACATGATATATATGGTTAAAGAAAATGAAAAAAGTTATAATTCATAAATTGAAGCTGGACATAACACTTCCAACTCTCTTAATACTTTGATTCCATCTTCAAAATTTGAGCTAGTACCTTCCAAGGATAATGATACTATGGACACACACTTGCGTGATGATTGGGAATCATTATCTATTTTATACCTTGTTTTAGTGAGGAGTGAAAAATATCACCATCAAATCTCAAAGAGTGAAATGTGGTAGCATCTAGTACAACTAATGATCAAAATAATGCTTCATCATCAAGTGCATGTTTTGGTGATGATTGGGGTTCATTATATTTTACACCCTCATTTGTGGGAGAGTACCAAATCTCACAATCCAAACCTAAGGATTCTTGTGTTTCATTTGATCAATCTTGTTCTACATAAAAAATCCAAAAATGTCACCCCATGATGGTGATGGGGACTCTTTATCTTTCATCCCTCATGTGTTGGAGATGCCTAACTTTAAAAAATATTTGTGTTCTTGCGAGAGAATCAATTCTTTTGATTAACATTTATATAAGACTTCATCTAAATTGGACTAGTGTTATGGTATTGGATATAAAATTCTTTCTAAAAGTGGATATAATGAAAACATGAAATAAGGAAATAAGTATCATGTGAAATCTATTCTATAGCTTTCAAAAAGGGATTTTTTTTTCCAATATTCTCCTTCATCTACATATCATACTCCACCATCTAGTATATTTAAAGCATCACATGGTAAGCGAGTAAGATTTTATTCACAAGAAAAAAACTTGTCTCCTACATCTTTCTCACAACAAGAGTATATTTTGTTGAGGCTTCTCAAATCCTACTTGATTACTCTTCCTCCTCCAATACAAAATAATATTTATAGAAATAACTCTTTTTGTGCATGTCATTAAGTGCATGGTCATTCCACCAATGAATGTCAGACCTAGAGTAATAAAATACAACTACTTATTTATTGTAGTGCTCTTCCATATGTTAGTGCACCCAATCACTCTAAACAATAACGATCTTTATTCTATGGTGTTTCTCCTCAATAATTGGCATTTGTAGCTTCACATTTTTTCTCATTCCCATTCATGGTAGTACAATCTTAATTGCATTCATATTTCTTTCTATGGTAGAAAAATGATAGTCCCTTGTGTGGTTGTCTTTACCTATATACTTGGAGGAAAAGATAACGAGTTTTAGGAAGTGTGTATTCTTTGCCAGGATCCCCTCTCCCTTTTTTTCCTTGAAATACCAACATAGCAATTATGTTAACATTTTAAGGGGGTACATATCATCATATCCATTTCATAGACGTCTCATGATATCTAACTTATTGACATACCCCTTTAGTAGTGGTTTTATTATAAATCCCCCTAAGGCATGATTAATAATTTGTCTCGTGTGATGTTGAGCATTGATTCATCCCCTACAATGTTAATCTAGTATGCCCTCCTTGAGGCATGATTGGTAGAATAGTCCATGGATTTGGCATAATAGAGCTTGTTGATTCATGAATTTGAGCATTTTTCTATGGCCACCTAGCATAACACACCTTACTTGCCAGTGGAGCCATGTGCTTCGTAAGTGATTTTACATATCCTTGTAATGGTACCATTTATTTTAAACAATACATTTGATGGATGGGTAAGTGCACCAAGATGGTTCCCAAAAAGGGGGCTTCAGTGGCCACTTTTTTTTTTGAAATAAGGAAATATTGACCTTGGATGTGAAATTGAGGATAGTTATAGTCAAAATTTTGAGATGGAACAAAAACAAGGATCAAAGTGCTCCGAGTCTACTTTCTAAAATACTAATTTATTTTCAAAATGGATAAGATTAAGGGGTTCAAAAGAGGGACGTACACAAATTGGTGTTGTTTTTGTTAGAAAAACATAACATAGCAACTCTTGTACAACCCTAGCATGGTGAACTTTTTTGTAGTATTTTTAAAATCGCTATAGTCAGAAGTTAGCTAATAGTATGTAGTTGATGCGTGATTTTTCTAATAATATTTTAATGAATATTTGATTTTTTACTAATTTTCTAAGTGGGCACTTCCTGAAAAGAAATTTTTTGGCCATGCTCCCCCTACAAATTTTGGAAAGTAATTGAATTATTTTTTTTAAAATTTGTAGAATGGAGTCTAGTTTCTAAAAATGTAATTTATTTAAAATTTCGATGAATGCTTTATTTATAATGAAAAAAACACCAAACACTGCTTTTTGGAAATTAAAAGAGACATACAAACAAAATAAATTATGGATGAAAGGCTTAACATTTCCAGAAAGTGAAAAAAATTACATCATTGGATAGCTAAGAGAGAACCTAACATTACCCATGTGTTTTATTTTGTCGACATTGAACCTGATGCAATCCTAACAGTGAGCATGAACCCAATTATGTGAAAATTGTAGAATTTTCAAAAACCCATCTTTGGTCATTGGGAATTCCCTCCAAGCCTTTGGGTTGGTATTCCAAGGAAAATACCAATCCAAAGGCTTGGGGATTCCCAAAGAAAAATATAACGCGAGTGTGTTATAACACGCTTGCATTATATCTTAGTTATGACATGTTTTTTTGCTTCTTCGGGAAACATGTCAATCAAGACATAATGTGAGTGTATTATAATGCGCTCACATTATGTCTTCCTTTATGTTAAATTCCACTCTATTGAATGTATGTTGATATATTTGTATGTTTGTATGTATATGTATGCTGCTGTATCATGTATGTATGCATTTATGCATGCTTTTATGTATGTATGTATGCCTATATGTATCAGTGCATGTATATTGTATGTATGCTTATATGTATGTAAGATTGTATCTACACATGCATGTATGTATGCTTGTATGGATGTAGGATTGTATGTACATATGTATTATGATTGTATGTATTTATGTATTTATTTAGAGGGAGGGATAATTTTAAGAGAGAGAGAGAGAGAGTTGTCTAGGTAGGGTGGGATGGAGAGAGGGAGAGGGGTTGGAAGTGAGAGTTTAAGAGAGTGGGGGTGGGAGAGAAGGGGTTGAAGTGAGAGGGACTTAGCTAGGTAGGGTGGGAGGGATAGAGAGAGAGAGAGAGGGAAAGGGTGTGGGAGGGAGTGACTTGAGAGAGGGAGAGAAAGAGGGGGGTGGAGTGAGAGGGACTTATCTAGGTAGGGTGGGAGGGATAGATAGAGAGAGGCAAAAGAGAGAGAGAGAGAGAGTTAACTAGCTACGTTTCTAGAGGGAGAGACCTGAGAGAGGGGGTGGGAGGGAGAGACTTGGGAGAGAGGGAGAGAGAGATAGAAGGAGTGAGAGAGAGTTGAGAGAAGGAGAGGATTTAAGTGTTAATGGTAGAGGGTAGAGGGTTAATAGTAGAGGGGAGAGAGATAGGAGTGAGTGAGTGAGAGAGAGAGAATTGAGGGTATAGGGTTGAGGACCTATAGGGTTGATAGTTTAGTGTATTGGGTTGAAGGTAGAGGGTAGAGGGTTTAAAGTTTTAGGGTGTAAGGGTTTTTGGTTGATGGTTTAGGGTTGAGGTGGTGCAAGAGCACCTAAGGGACACTAGGGAACACTAGGCAATTAGGCAACCTAGTTTTTGAATTTTTATCTTTAGTATGTTACCATGAAGGTCATGTTGACCATTGAATAGATGAGATAGCTTAGGACTAAGTTTGATCATTAGATTGATGTTTGGAAGGTTTCATGAGATTTGGAATCCTTTTACTCAGTTTCTAGGAAATTAGCAAGAAGATGCAAAATGTTCCATTTTGCAACTTTGCCATAAGAGGATTAGCATACAAGCGGCCAAGGAGTGGTTAAGGCCGAGCTTAAATATTTTAGTGGTCATATTTAAAGAGGACCTTGACTTGCAATTTGGGTTGGAAGCATTCAATTTTGTATTTAGTTTTTGAAAAATGACGAAGTGATATATTAGTGTGCATTTCTTGTTTCTTTTGTTTGGAATTAGTATATTAATGGACTGATCATGGCACTTTGGATAGAGTAGGATGTAGTGAAATTGTATTTCAAGCATTGTTTGGAATAGTAGATAGTTAGGTCATTCATTTCAAGCTATTATGTAGTTACTTTGTTTTTCTTTAAATTGTTGTTCTAACTAGTAGCTTGTGAAAAAATGGGGTTTTATCTCACATTTCCACTATACTTTGGGTACAGGCTTGTGGGAAATGTGGCTAGGCTCCATGTCTATAAATAGGTTAGGGTTAGGAGTTAGTAGGAGTCAGGAAATCATGGAGAAAGTCTTCTCCTGGGCGAGCTTGACAGTGCCCAACTAGGAAAGACAGGTAGTGCAAAGCACTTGGTTTGCAAGCGTGACCTTTCCCTGTCAAGGGACAGTGTGGAGAGGCAGATAGATGCCTTGCAAAGACTTGGCATGAAGGAGGAGGCTTCATCAGTCCATTTGGTGGTTGAATAAACTGACAGACTGTTATGTGGTCAGGAAATGGCTTTAAAAAGGCCTAAATTGCTAAATCTAAGGGTTACGCCTATGTACAAACAGTGAAGGTCCAAGACCCCAAAAATATTTGAGAGGTGGGCATATGGACCAGGAAACCTAAGGAAAGATCCTATGTTCTTTGGGAAACTTTCAAGGACTGGCCTATTTTCTCAGAGATGGAGACCTAATTGGGGCTCATGGCTAGTAGCCTTTTTAACCCTAGATGAGGGTTTGGTGAAAGCGATGAAAAGGTGGAGTTTGGTGAACCTTCAAGAACCCTAGGAGGATGGTTTGAAACTATTGGAGACATCTCTATACCCCTGTAAAGATATAATTGAGTGTTGAGGTATTGTTAGTCTTTAGGGAATATTTAAAGGCTAAGGAAGAGTTAGAGCTATCGCACCAAGATTGACTTAGTTGGTTGAAAGGTGATGGTAGTGGGGTTGGCCAGGAGAACCAGGGGTACCTAAACATGAGAAGGGTCTTATAGGTTAAGGTGGTGAAGCAAAACACCAAGGAGGTCTTGCAAGCAAGACCTGGAGTAGGAATTTGTGATTGATTCCTCCAACACCCTCCCTATTAGATTGGTATCAGAGCAAGAAAAAGATTTTGGATAGAATAATATATGTCAGAGGTTGAGTCTAGTGATTCTACCATCATGGTGACAAATTCATAATTGGCCAAGATGGTCGAAGGATAGGAGGAAGACAATAGGCTATTGAGGGAAAGAATAGAACTTGAGCAAGCATTGAATGATGTGCAGTTTGAAGGAAGGGTACCAAAGAAAGAAGAGGTTGTAGAGGAAGATGAGACCCCTGAACCTAACCCTGTTTTGAAAGAAGAGCCTTTCTTAAAGGCATTGAAGGCTTTGAGTGGGAAAGCACTTGAAGGCATACCACTGTTTAGTGGGAAAATGGAAGCTGATCTAGTCATGGATTGGATAGAGGGAATGTAAAGCCATTTTGAATGTGATGGAGTCACTGAAGCACATAAGGTAAAGGTGGAAAATTCAAGGTTAAGAGGTTCTTCCTTGACATGGTGGAAGTTCATTCAGCCAGAGAGGGAAAAGGAAGGTAAGAAGCCTATCTCTACTTGGAAGGGAATGGTTTCCAAAGTGAGAGAAGCATACATGCCAGATGATTATGAGATTTAGTTGCATAAGAAGAGACAGAGCTTGAGGCAAAGAGACCAAGATGTGAACACTTACACAGAGGAGTTCCAAAAACTTTGTATGAGGTCTAATGTTTCAGAAGATGAAAGTCTTAAGGTGGCTAGGTATCTTAATAGCTTGAAGTGGAACATCCAAGAGGAGATGACTCTTTTAAGTCCTAAGACAGTACACCGATGTTACCAATTAGCTATAAAGATTGAGGAAAGAAGCAAAAGGAAACAAGACCAAGCTTCTAAGAGTAGAGGCAAAGGTAGAGATCAAAGAGGACATAGAGGTGGATATCAAGCTAGAGGGACTCAATAAAGAAATCAGGGAGAGTCTAAACTCACAAAACATGGAAGTGAGACAACTTCTAGAGGAGGTTATGGAAGAGGTAGAGGACCTCAAGGAGGTTCAAATAGAGGAAGAGGAGTAGGAAGGAGTAATTCTCACTTTGCTAATATCAAGTGTTACCATTGTGGTCAAGTAGGACATCCAACTTATAGGTGCTCGGAGAAAGCATCTTCATCAAGCAATGAGAAGAGCGTGGAATATGCTCAAGAGGAAACCATGAATACTAAATCACTAGAGGTCAGTCACATTAAATCATAAATGGGGGAGAATCTGATGTTCAAGAGAGTTTTGATCAGACAACTAGTCAAGGAAGAGCCAAAACAAAGAAGAGCTTTATTTAGAGTGAGAAACAAAATACTTGGGAAAGTATGTAAGGTTATTGTGGATTTAGATTCAATAGATAACATCATCTCAGAAGAGGCAATAAAGAAACTGAAATTGGAGAAGGTACCCCACACTAACCCCTACAAAGTAACATGGTTGAACAAAGGGCAGAGTGTTCTTGTCAATGAGCAAGTAACGGTGGAATTTTCCATTGGAGGGTACAAGGATAAGTTGATTTGTTATGTGTTACCCATGGATGCATGCCATCTACTATTGGGCAGACCATGGCAGTATGACAGAAGTGCCATGTATGATGGGAAAGAGAAAACCAGGTATGTGCAGGATCATCATGGAAAAAATAGGCCCTTAAGTGGCAAAAAGTTTATAAAAAAATCAGTGTTAGGCAACTTGACAAAAATTTGAATAAGTTATCTATATTATTTCAAAAATATGTAAGAATAGAATCTGTAGATAATTGAATTTAATTTCTAAACTACTAGGTTTATTTAAAAATAAATAAAATCTATTTGGTGAAAATTTGAAATTTCAATGTAGTAGTACTTAAATTTCAGGGAAAAAATAAGTAGGTGTCTGTCTGACCATCCTAACCATAATAAAATTATAATATTTTTTTTATAAGATTTTATTATAAGGAGAGGATTCATGTCCAAATGTGATCCATATTTTTTTGTAATTTTTTCCAAGTAAATAACTAATTATGAATTTTTTATTACAACTTTTAAAAATATAAAAATCATATGTTTGACCACCTTAACTTGGTCAAAACTTCATGAAATTTATTTTTTATTTTTTTAATCCTATAGTATGTGAAGCATAAAATGTGACGCATGCTTCAAATTCAAAAAATGTGACATCGTTTGAAAGTTATAGATGTTTCTCAATCAGCCTATCGATCAAGACTTTAGTCGTAATTCTAATAGAAAATGAATAATAATTATTTATTAAATTCAAATTAAAGCATAATTTATATTGGTGGAAATTTGAGAATCTCCTCTAAAAACCCTTTTCGTTTCATCAATTTTGGGTAAAAAAAAGTCGTCAACCACATACCCTACAAATACCCATAATATTGCCACTTTTTGGCCCATCATGATCCTGCACATACCCCACCATTTCTTTCAAGAAGGATGGGAAGACATTTAAGTTGCAATCACTGTCAGATGAGGAAGAAGGATAGTCAAAGAAACCTAGTGTCTTGTTGAGCAGTGGTAAAGAGTTCCTTAACAACCTACATCAAGGGGGTGAAGGATATGTGGTTATGATGCAGACTAAGGAGGAAGATCAGACTAAGAAAACAGTCATACTAGAAGTAGTCCAGAAGTTACTTGTGAAGTATAAGGACATAGTCAGTGATGGTACACCTAAAACTTTACCTCCAAAGAGAGCCATTAGTCATCAAATTGACTTCATACCAAGGGCTTCATTGCCAAACAAAGCAACCTACAAGCTTACCCCAGATCAAAACCTAGAGGTAGCTAGACAAGTGCAAGAGTTATTGGATCAAGGATTGATTAAGAAGAGCATCAGCCCATGTGCAGTACTAGTGGTCTTAGCAACCAAGAAAGGTTGTAAGTGGAGATTATGCATAGATTCTAGGGCAATACATAGATTCACAATTAGGTATAGGTTCCCTATTCCTAGAATTGAGGACTTGATGGATTGTCTTGGTTGAGCTCAGTACTTCACCAAGTTGGATCTCAAGAGTGGATACCATCATATCAGAATCAAGGATGGAGATGAGTGGAAGACAACTTTTAAGACAAATGATGGGTTGTATGAGTGGAGAGTTATGCCATTTGGCCTCTCTAATGCTCATAGCACATTCATGAGCCTCATGAATGAAGTGATCAAAGACTTTATAGGGATATTTGTGGTGGTATACCTAGATGATATACTCATTTTTAGTAAGACAACAGAAGAACACCTAAAGCATGTGGAGTTGGTTCTGAGAAGATTGCAAGAGGAGAAGTTGGCCATCAAGCTAGAGAAATGTGAGTTCTTCAAACAAGAGCTTGTGTATTTGGGGTTTGTAGTATCCCAAGGATCATTGAAGATGGATCCAAGCAAGGTGGAAGCTATCCTAAATTGGCCTACACCAACCACAGGGATAGAGGTAAGAAGTTTTCATGGATTGGCTCAGTTTTATAGGAAGTTTATAAGAAACTTTAGTGGCATATGTGCACTAGTCCTAGATACAATCAAAGGTGGCTTAAAGACTAAGTTTAAGTGGACTCAAGAAGCTGAGAAAGGTTTTGAGAAGCTAAAACAAGAAGTGGAAACTCAACCTATTCTCTTATTACCTAGTTTTGACAAGTTGTTTACTGTGGAGTGTGATGCTAGTGGAGTTGCAGTAGGATGAGTGCTAAGCCAAGAAGGCAGGCCTATAGCTTTCTTTAGTGAAAAGCTCAATGAATCTAAGAAGAAGTGTTCTACCTATGACCTAGAAATTTATGCTTTAGTTAAGTCACTTAGGAAGTGGAGGCATTACCTTCTACCCAAAGATTTTGTAGTCTTTACTAACAATCAGGCACTTAGCTATATCAACACTCAAGAGAAGTTGAGTAATAGACATTTGAAATGGATGGAATACATCCAAGCTTTTACCATCACCATCAAGCACAAGAAGGGATAGTTGAATAAGGTGGCAGATGCACTAAGCAGGAGATTGCTGATAGTGCAAGAGATACAGATCAAGAGCATTCCAGGATAGAGAGTTTCAAGGATCTCTATGGTGAAGATGAAGACTTCTCGGAGGCTTACAAGGTATGTTCTGACTTTGAGAATCATTTTCATAGTCAATACTCAGAGTATATATTACAAAATGGATTGTTATTCAAGGGAAATTAGTTGTGTGTTCCAAGAGGATCAATGAAAGAGAATCTCATCTAGGAGAAGCACAATGGTAGTCTTAGTGGTCATTTTGGCATCAACAAGACAATGGAACTAGTGCAAAGGTTCTACTATTGGCCCAAATTGCAAGGGATGTCAAGAGATATGTGGAGTAGTGTGTAGTTTGTATGAAAGCTAAAGGGGGAGCTAGCAATGCAGGTTTGTATCAACCTCTACCCATTCCCAAAAGACCATGGGAGTGTGTTAGCATGGATTTTGTTGTAGGACTCCCTAAGACTAAGACAGGGTGTGATAGTGTCTATGTGGTGGTAGACAGATTCAACAAGATGAGTCACTTTATCCCTTGCAAGACCACACATGATGCTAGCTATATTGCTCATCTTTTCTTCAAAGAGATTGTAAGGATCCATGGATTGCCATTGAGAATTGTATCAAATAGGGATGTGAAGTTCATGAGTCATTTTTGGAAGACTCTATGGAGCAGATTAGGTACCAACCTATCTTTTGGATCAGCTTACCATCCTCAGATCGATGGGAAAACAGAGGTGGTTAATAGGGTGCTAGGTAACCTTCTCAGATGCCTAACTAATGAGTATGGATAGACATGGGACTTGGTCATATCACAGGCTGAGTATGCATACAATGACAGTGTGAACCGAACCACAGGGAAGAGTCCTTTTGAAATAGTGTATGGGATGCACCCAAGAGGAATATGTGAGTTTAGGGATCTTGGAGCTATGGAGCATAGGAGTGGACATGCAGAGGACTTCACTCAGACCATGAAAGAGATTCAGGAGCAAGTAAAGAAGATAGCCACTGAGGCTACACAAAAGTTGAAGGATAAGGTAGATTTGTCAAGAAAAGATTTGCAATTTGCAGTAGGAGACTATGTTATGGTCCACCTCAACAAATCCAGGTTGTAGAAGGGCACATCAAGAAAATTATAGATGAAAAGAGTGAGACCATGCAAGGTATTAGCCAAATATGGGAAGAATGCCTACAAGGTGGAACTACCTACAGATTTAGGCATATCTCCAATGTTCAATGTAGCTGATTTGATCAGATATAAGGGAACACTCAATGACATGGATCAAAACAGTAGGGATATGTTAAAGGATGTAAGAAATATAGCCTTACCTACTCCAAACAAGCTACAAGCAGAGAGGATCTTGGAGTCAAGAGTGAAGAAATCTACAAGGCATAAGGTATACAGGGAGCATCTTATCAAATGGAAGAACAAACATGAATCTGAGGCTACATGGGTAGATGAAGCTCAGTTCAAAAAGTAGGGCATTGATGAATCACTGATCTCTCCTCACATTCCTTAGAGTTTGTACAGAGGGGGGAGAATGGTGCAGGAGCACCTAAGGGACACTAGGGAACACTAGGCAATTAGGCAACCTAGTTTTTGAATTTTTATCTTTAGTATGTTACCATCAAGGTCATGTTGACCATTGGATAGATGAGATAGCTTAGGACTAAGTTTGATCATTAGATTGATGTTTTTAAGGTTTCATGAGATTTGGAATCCTTTTACTCAGTTTCTAGGAAATTAGCAAGAAGTTGCAAAATGTTCCATTTTGCAACTTTGCCATAAGAGGATTAGCATACAAGCGGCCAAGGAGTGGTTAAGGCTGAGCTTAACTGTTTTAGTGGCCATATTTAATGAGTAACTTGACTTGGAATTGGGGTTGGAAGCATTCAAGTTTGTATTTAGTTTTTGAAATCAAGAAAATAGTGATATCTTAGTGTGCATTTCTTGTTTCTTTTGTTTGGAATTAGTATGCTAATGGACTGATCATGGAAATTTGGATAGAGTAGGATGTAGTTAAATTTTATTTCAAGAATTGTTTGGAATAGTAGATAGTTAGGTCATTCATTTCAAGATATTTTGTAGTTACTTTGTTTTTCTTTAAATTGTTGTTTTGATTGGCAGCCTGTGAAAAAATGGGGTTTTAGCTCACATCTCCATTGTACTTTGGGTACGGGCTTGTGGGGAATGTGGCTAGGCTCCATTTCTATAAATAGGTTAGGGTTAGGAGTCAGTAGGAGTCAAGAAATCATGGAGAAAGTCTTCTCCTAGGTGAGCTTGACAACGCCTGGCTAGGAAAGATCGGTAGTGCAAAGCACTTAGTTTGTAGGGGTGACATTTCCCTATCAAGGCATGGTGTGGAGAGGTAGATAGATGCCTTGAAAAGACTTGGCATGAATGAGGAGGCTTCATCAGTCCATTTGGTGGTTGAATAAACTGATAGACTGCTGTGTGGTCAGGAAATGGCTTTAAAAAGGCCTAAATTGTTAAATCTAAGGGTTATGCCTATGTACAGACAGTGAAGGTCCAAGACCCCAAAAATCTTTGAGAGGTGGTCATATGGACTAGGAGACCTAAGGAAAGATCCTAGGTTCTTTGGGAAACTTTCAAGGACTGGCCTGTTTTGTTGAAGATGGAGACCTAATTGGGGCTCATGGCTAGTAGCCTTTTTAACCCTAGATGAGGGTTTGGTGAAAGCAATGAAAAGGTGGAGTTTGGTGAACCTTCAAGAAACCTAGGAGGATGGTTTAAAAATATTGGAGACATCTCTATACCCATGCAAAGATCTAATTGAGTGTTGAGGTATTGTTAGTCTTTAGGGCAGATTTAAAGGCTAAGGAAGAGTTAGAGCTATTGCACCAAGATTGACTTAGTTGGTTGAAAGGTGATGGTAGTGGGGTTGGCCAGGAGAACCAGGGATACCTAAACAAGAGAAGGGTCCTATAGGCTAAGGTGGTGAAGCAAAACACCAAGGAGGTCTTGCAAGAAAGATCTAGAGCAAGAATTTGTGATTGATTCCTCCAACCCCCTCCCTATCATGAGGGTAGAGGGTTTAGGTTTGAGTTTTTAAGGGTTTAAAGGTTGAGGGTTTAGGGTTGAGGGATTATGGTAGAGAGGTAGAGATGGATGGATAGAGAGATGGAGGGAGATCTGAGATTGAGAAAAGGAGAGAAGAGGACGTATCGATAGAGATATATGAGAGTTGAGGATCCAATGTATAGGGTAGAGGGTTGACAAACTATAGGGTTGATGGTTTATAGTATTGGGTTGAGGGTAGAGGGTAGAGAGTTTAAGGGTTTAGGGTGTAAGGGTTTAGGGTTGATGGTTTATGGTTTATGATAGAGGGGATAAGGGTTAAGGATAGAGAGTAGAGGGGAGAGAGATAGGAGTGAGTGAGTGAGCAAGAGAGAGTTGAGAGAGGGAGAGGGGGTAGGAGGGAGAGACTTGA
>VDFB02000017.1:211251260-211348006 GCA_007258455.2 Sequoia sempervirens
TTCACTACATCCTACTCTATCCAAAGTGCCATGATCAGTCCATTAACATACTAATTCCAAATAAAAGAAACAAGAAATGCACAGTAAGATATCACTGTTTTCTTGATTTCAAAACTAAATACAAACTTGAATGCTTCCAACCCCAATTCCAAGTCGAGGTCCTCTTTAAATATGGCCACTAAAATAGTTGAGCTCGGCCTTAACCACTCCTTGGCCGCTTGTATGCTAATCCTCTTATGGAAAAGTTGGAAAATGGAACATTTTGCAACTTCTTGCTAATTTCCTAGAAACTGAGTAAAAGGATTCCAAATCTCATGAAACCTTCCAAACATCAATCTAATGATCAAGCTTAGTCCTAAGCTATCTCATCTATCCAATGGTCAACATGACCTTCATGGTAACATACTAAAGATAAAAATTCAAAAACCAGGTTGCCTAATTGCCTAGTGTTTCCTAGTGTCCCTTAGGTGCTCCTGCACCATTCTCCCCCCTCTACACAAAATCTAAGGAATGTGAGGAGAGATCAGTGATTCATCAATGCCCTGCTTCTTGAACTAAGCTTCATCTACCCATGTAGCCTCATATTCATGTTTGTTCTTCCATTTGATAAGATGCTCCCTGTATACCTTATGCCTTGTAGATTTCTTCACTCTTGACTCCAAGATCCTCTCTGCTTGTAGCTTGTCTGGAGTAGGTAAGGCTATATTGCTTACATCCTTGAAGATATCCCTTCTATTATGATCCATGTCATTGATTGTTCCCTTATATCTGATCAGATCAGCTACATTGAACACTGGAGAGATGCCTAAATCTGCAGGTAGTTCCACCTTGTAGGCATTCTTCCCATATTTGGCTAATACCTTGCATGGTCCCACTCTTTTCATCTACAATTTTGTTGATGTACCCTTCTACAACCTAGATTTGTTGAGGTGGACCATAACATAGTCTCCTACTGCAAATTGCAAATCTTTTCTTGAAAAATCTACCTTTTCCTTCAACTTTTGTGTAGCCTCAGTGACTGTCTTCTTTACCTGCTCCTGAATCTCTTTCATTGCCTGAGTGAAGTCCTCTACATGTCCACTCCTATGCTCCATAGCTCCAAGATCCCTGAGCTCACATATTCCTCTTGGGTGCATCCCATACACTATTTCAAAAGGACTCTTCCCTGTGGTCCGATTCACACTGTCATTGTATGCATACTCAGTCTGTGATATGACCAAGTCCCATGTCTGTCCATACTCCTTGGTTAGGCACCTTAGAAGGTTACCTAACACCCTATTAATCACCTCTATTTTCCCATCGGTCTAAGGATGGTAAGCTGATCCAAAACACAGATTGGTACCTAATCTGCTCCATAGAGTCTTCCAAAAATGACTCATAAACTTCACATCCCTGTCTGATACAATGCTCAATGGCAATCCATGGATCCTTACAATTTCTTTGAAGAAAAGATGAGCAATATAGCTAGCATCAGGTGTGGTCTTGCAAGGGATAAAGTGACCCATCTTGCTAAATCTATCTACCACCACATAGACACTATCAAACCCTGTCTTAGTCTTAGGGAGTCCTACAACAAAATCCATGCTAACACACTCCCATGGTCTGTTGGGAATGGGTAGAGGTTGATACAAACCTGCATTACTAGCTCCCCCTTTTGCTTTCATACAAACTACACACTGCTCCACATACCTCCTGACATCCCTTGGCAACTTGGGCCAATAGTAAAACCTTTGCACTAGTTCCATTGTCTTGTTGATACCAAAATGACCACTAAGACTACCATTATGCTTCTATTGGATAAGATTCTCTCTCATAGAACCTTTTGGAACACACAACTGATTTCCCTTGAATAACAATCCATTTTGTAATGTATACTCTGAGTATTGGCTATGAAAATGATTCTCAAAGTCAGAACATACCTTGTAAGCCTCCGAGAAGTCTTCATCTTCACCATAGAGATCCTTGAAACTCTCTATCCCAATGCTCTTGATCTGTATCTCTTGCATTGTCAGCAATCTCCTGCTTAGTGCATCTGCCACCTTGTTCAACTATCCCTTCTTGTGCTTGATGGTGAAGGTAAAAGCTTGGATGTATTCCATCCATTTCAAATGTCTATTACTCAACTTCTCTTGAGTGTTGATATAGCTAAGTTCCTGATTGTCAATAAAGGCTACAAACTCTTTGGGTAGAAGGCAATGCCTCCACTTCCTAAGTGACTGAACCAAAGCATAAATTTCTAGGTCATAGGTAGAATACTTCTTAGCTTCATTGAGCTTTTCACTAAAGAAAGCTATAGGCCTGCCTTCTTGGCTTAGCACTCCTCCTACTGCAACTCCACTAGCATCACATTCCACAGCGAACAACTTATCAAAACTAGGTCATAAGAGAATAGGTTGAGTTGCCACTTCTTGTTTCAGTTTCTCAAAACCTTTCTCAGCTTCTTGAGTCCACTTAAACTTAATCTTTAAACCACCTTTGATTGTATCTAGGACTGGTGCACATATGCCACTAAAGTTTCTTATAAACTTCCTATAAAACTAAGCCAATCCATGGAAACTTCTTACCTTTGTCTCTGTGGTTGGTGTAGGCCAATTTAGGATAGCTTCCACCTTGCTTGGATCCATCTTCAATGATGCTTGGGATACTACAAACCCCAAATACACGAGCTCTTTTTTGAAGAACACACATTTCTCTAGGTTGATGGCCAACTTCTCCTCTTGCAATCTTCTCAGAACCAACTCCACATGCTTTAGGTGTTCCTCTGCTATCTTGCTGAAAATGAGTATATCATCAAGATATACCACCACAAATATCCCTGTAAAGTCTTTGAGCACTTCATTCATGAGCCTCATGAATGTGCTAGGGGCATTAGAGAGGCAAAATGGCATAACTCTCCACTCATACAACCCATCATTTGTCTTAAAAGTTGTCTTCCACTCATCTCCATCCTTGATTCTGATTTGATGGTATCCGCTCTTGAGATCTAGCTTGGTGAAGTACTGAGCTCCTCCAAGACAATCCATCAAGTCCTCAATCCTAGGAATAGGGAACCTATACCTGATTGTGATTCTATTTATTGCCCTAGAATCTATGCATAATCTTCACTTGCTACCTTTCTTGGTTGCTAAGACCACTGGTACTGCACATGGGTTGATGCTCTTCCTAATCAATCCTTGATCCAATAACTCCTGCACTTGTCTAGCTACCTCTAGGTTTTGATCTGGGGTAAGCTTGTAGGCTGCTTTGTTTGGCAATGAAGCCCCTGGTATGAAGTCAATCTGATGACTAATGGCTCTCTTTGGAGGTAAAGTTGCAGGTGTACCATCACTGACTATGTCCTTATACTTCACAAGTAACTTCTGAACTACTTCTGGTATGACTGTTTTCTTAGTCTGATCTTCCTCCTTAGTCTGCATCATAACCACATATCCTTCACCCCCTTGATGTAGGTTGTTAAGGAACTCTTTACCACTGCTCAACAAGACACTAGGTGTCTTTGACTGTCCTTCTTCCTCATCTGACAGTGACTGCAACTTAAATGTCTTCCCATCCTTCTTGAAAGAAATGGTGTTCTCTTTCCCATCATACATGGCACTTCTGTCATACTGCCATGGTCTGCCCAATAGAAGATGGCATGCATCCATGGGTAATACATCACAAATCAACTTATCCTTGTACCCTCCAATGGAAAATTCCACCGTTACTTGCTCATTGACAAGAACACTCTGCCCTTTGTTCAACCATGTTACTTTGTAGGGGTTAGTGTGGGGTACCTTCTCCAATTTCAGTTTCTTTATTGCCTCTTCTGAGATGATGTTATCTATTGAATCTAAATCCACAATAACCTTACATACTTTCCCAAGTATTTTGTTTCTCACTCTAAATAAAGCTCTTCTTTGTTTTGGCTCTTCCTTGACTAGTTGTCTGATCAAAACTCTCTTGAACATCAGATTCTCCCCCATTTATGATTTAATGTGACTGACCTCTAGTGATTTAGTATTCATGGTTTCCTCTTGAGCATATTCCACGCTCTTCTCATTGCTTGATGAAGATGCTTTCTCCGAGCACCTATAAGTTGGATGTCCTACTTGACCACAATGGTAACACTTGATATTAGCAAAGTGAGAATTACTCCTTCCTACTCCTCTTCCTCTATTTGAACCTCCTTGAGGTCCTCTACCTCTTCCATAACCTCCTCTAGAAGTTGTCTCACTTCCATGTTTTGTGAGTTTAGACTCTCCCTGATTTCTTTATTGAGTCCCTCTAGCTTGATATCCACCTCTATGTCCTCTTTGATCTCTACCTTTGCCTCTACTCTTAGAAGCTTGGTCTTGTTTCCTTTTGCTTCTTTCCTCAATCTTTATAGCTAATTGGTAACATCGGTGTACTGTCTTAGGACTTAAAAGAGTCATCTCCTCTTGGATGTTCCACTTCAAGCTATTAAGATACCTAGCCACCTTAAGACTTTCATCTTCTGAAACATTAGACCTCATACAAAGTTTTTGGAACTCCTCTGTGTAAGTGTTCACATCTTGGTCTCTTTGCCTCAAGCTCTGTCTCTTCTTATGCAACTAAATCTCATAATCATCTGGCATGTATGCTTCTCTCACTTTGGAAACCATTCCCTTCCAAGTAGAGATAGGCTTCTTACCTTCCTTTTCCCTCTCTGGCTGAATGAACTTCCACCATGTCAAGGAAGAACCTCTTAACCTTGAATTTTCCACCTTTACCTTATGTGCTTCAGTGACTCCATCACATTCAAAATGGCTTTACATTCCCTCTATCCAATCCATGACTAGATCAGCTTCCATTTTCCCACTAAACAGTGGTATGCCTTCAAGTGCTTTCCCACTCAAAGCCTTCAATGCCTTTAAGAAAGGCTCTTCTTTCAAAACAGGGTTAGGTTCAGGGGTCTCATCTTCCTCTACAACCTCTTCTTTCTTTGGTACCCTTCCTTCAAACTGCACATCATTCAATGCTTGCTCAAGTTCTATTCTTTCCCTCAATAGCCTATTGTCTTCCTCCTATCCTTCGACCATCTTGGCCAATTATGAATTTGTCACCATGATGGTAGAATCACTAGACTCAACCTCTGACATATATTATTCTATCCAAAATCTTTTTCTTGCTCTGATACCAATCTAATAGGGAGGGTGTTGGAGGAATCAATCACAAATTCCTACTCCAGGTCTTGCTTGCAAGACCTCCTTGGTGTTTTGCTTCACCACCTTAACCTATAAGACCCTTCTCATGTTTAGGTACCCCTGGTTCTCCTGGCCAACCCCACTACCATCACCTTTCAACCAACTAAGTCAATCTTGGTGCGATAGCTCTAACTCTTCCTTAGCCTTTAAATATTCCCTAAAGACTAACAATACCTCAACACTCAATTATATCTTTACAGGGGTATAGAGATGTCTCCAATAGTTTCAAACCATCCTCCTAGGGTTCTTGAAGGTTCACCAAACTCCACCTTTTCATCGCTTTCACCAAACCCTCATCTAGGGTTAAAAAGGCTACTAGCCATGAGCCCCAATTAGGTCTCCATCTCTGAGAAAATAGGCCAGTCCTTGAAAGTTTCCCAAAGAACATAGGATCTTTCCTTAGGTTTCCTGGTCCATATGCCCACCTCTCAAATATTTTTGGGGTCTTGGACCTTCACTGTTTGTACATAGGCGTAACCCTTAGATTTAGCAATTTAGGCCTTTTTAAAGCCATTTCCTGACCACATAACAGTCTGTCAGTTTATTCAACCACCAAATGGACTGATGAAGCCTCCTCCTTCATGCCAAGTCTTTGCAAGGCATCTATCTGCCTCTCCACACTGTCCCTTGACAGGGAAAGGTCACGCTTGCAAACCAAGTGCTTTGCACTACCTGTCTTTCCTAGTTGGGCACTGTCAAGCTCGCCCAGGAGAAGACTTTCTCCATGATTTCCTGACTCCTACTAACTCCTAACCCTAACCTATTTATAGACATGGAGCCTAGCCACATTTCCCACAAGCCTGTACCCAAAGTATAGTGGAAATGTGAGATAAAACCCCATTTTTTCACAAGCTACTAGTTAGAACAACAATTTAAAGAAAAACAAAGTAACTACATAATAGCTTGAAATGAATGACCTAACTATCTACTATTCCAAACAATGCTTGAAATACAATTTCACTACATCCTACTCTATCCAAAGTGCCATGATCAGTCCATTAATATACTAATTCCAAACAAAAGAAACAAGAAATGCACACTAATATATCACTTCGTCATTTTTCAAAAACTAAATACAAAATTGAATGCTTCCAACCCAAATTGCAAGTCAAGGTCCTCTTTAAATATGACCACTAAAATATTTAAGCTCGGCCTTAACCACTCCTTGGCCGCTTGTATGCTAATCCTCTTATGGCAAAGTTGCAAAATGGAACATTTTGCATCTTCTTGCTAATTTCCTAGAAACTGAGTAAAAGGATTCCAAATCTCATGAAACCTTCCAAACATCAATCTAATGATCAAACTTAGTCCTAAGCTATCTCATCTATTCAATGGTCAACATGACCTTCATGGTAACATACTAAAGATAAAAATTCAAAAACTAGGTTGCCTAATTGCCTAGTGTTCCCTAGTGTCCCTTAGGTGCTCTTGCACCACCTCAACCCTAAACCATCAACCAAAAACCCTTACACCCTAAAACTTTAAACCCTCTACCCTCTACCTTCAACCCAATACACTAAACTATCAACCCTATAGGTCCTCAACCCTATACCCTCAATTCTCTCTCTCTCACTCACTCACTCCTATCTCTCTCCCCTCTACTATTAACCCTCTACCCTCTACCATTAACACTTAAATCCTCTCCTTCTCTCAACTCTCTCTCACTCCTTCTATCTCTCTCTCCCTCTCTCCCAAGTCTCTCCCTCCCACCCCCTCTCTCAGGTCTCTCCCTCTAGAAACGTAGCTAGTTAACTCTCTCTCTCTCTCTCTTTTGCCTCTCTCTATCTATCCCTCCCACCCTACCTAGATAAGTCCCTCTCACTCCACCCCCCTCTTTCTCTCCCTCTCTCAAGTCACTCCCTCCCACACCCTTTCCCTCTCTCTCTCTCTCTATCCCTCCCACCCTACCTAGCTAAGTCCCTCTCACTTCAACCCCTTCTCTCCCACCCCCACTCTCTTAAACTCTCACTTCCAACCCCTCTCCCTCTCTCCATCCCACCCTACCTAGACAACTCTCTCTCTCTCTCTCTTAAAATTATCCCTCCCTCTAAATAAATACATAAATACATACAATCATAATACATATGTACATACAATCCTACATCCATACAAGCATACATACATGCATGTGTAGATACAATCTTACATACATATAAGCATACATACAATATACATGCACTGATACATATAGGCATACATACATACATAAAAGCATGCATAAATGCATACATACATGATACAGCAGCATACATATACATACAAACATACAAATATATCAACATACATTCAATAGAGTGGAATTTAACATAAAGGAAGACATAATGTGAGCGCATTATAATACACTCACATTATGTCTTGATTGACATGTTTCCCGAAGAAGCAAAAAAACATGTCATAACTAAGATATAATGCAAGCGTGTTATAACACACTCGCGTTATATTTTTCTTTGGGAATCCCCAAGCCTTTGGATTGGTATTTTCCTTGGAATACCAACCCAAAGGCTTGGAGGGAATTCCCAATGACCAAAGATGGGTTTTTGAAAATTCTACAATTTTCACATAATTGGGTTCATGCTCACTGTTAGGATTGCATCAGGTTCAATGTCGACAAAATAAAACACATGGGTAATGTTAGGTTCTCTCTTAGCTATCCAATGATGTAATTTTTTCACTTTCCGAAATGTTGCCTTTCATCCATAATTTATTTTGTTTCAAGTCTTTAATTTCCAAAAGCGTTGCTTTTGGTGTTTTTTTCATTATAAATAAAGCATTCATCGAAATTTTAAATAAATTACATTTTTAGAAACTAGACTCCATTCTACAAATTTTAAAAAAAATAATTCAATTACTTTCCAAAATTTGTAGGGGGAGCATGGCCAAAAAATTTCTTTTCAGGAAGTGCCCACTTAGAAAATTAGTAAAAAATCAAATATTCATTAAAATATTATTAGAAAAATCACGCATCAACTACATACTATTAGCTAACTTCTGACTATAGCGATTTTAAAAATACTACAAAAAAGTTCACCATGCTAGGGTTGTACAAGAGTTGCTATGTTATGTTTTTCTAACAAAAACAACACCAATTTGTGTACGTCCCTCTTTTGAACCCCTTAATCTTATCCATTTTGAAAATAAATTAGTATTTTAGAAAGTAGACTCGGAGCACTTTGATCCTTGTTTTTGTTCCATCTCAAAATTTTGACTATAACTATCCTCAATTTCACATCCAAGGTCAATATTTCCTTATTTCAAAAAAAAAAGTGGCCACTGAAGCCCCCTTTTTGGGAACCATCTTGGTGCACTTACCCATCCATCAAATGTATTGTTTAAAATAAATGGTACCATTACAAGGATATGTAAAATCACTTACGAAGCACATGGCTCCACTGGCAAGTAAGGTGTGTTATGCTAGGTGGCCATAGAAAAATGCTCAAATTCATGAATCAACAAGCTCTATTATGCCAAATCCATGGACTATTCTACCAATCATGCCTCAAGGAGGGCATACTAGATTAACATTGTAGGGGATGAATCAATGCTCAACATCACACGAGACAAATTATTAATCATGCCTTAGGGGGATTTATAATAAAACCACTACTAAAGGGGTATGTCAATAAGTTAGATATCATGAGACGTCTATGAAATGGATATGATGATATGTACCCCCTTAAAATGTTAACATAATTGCTATGTTGGTATTTCAAGGAAAAAAAGGGAGAGGGGATCCTGGCAAAGAATACACACTTCCTAAAACTCGTTATCTTTTCCTCCAAGTATATAGGTAAAGACAACCACACAAGGGACTATCATTTTTCTACCATAGAAAGAAATATGAATGCAATTAAGATTGTACTACCATGAATGGGAATGAGAAAAAATGTGAAGCTACAAATGCCAATTATTGAGGAGAAACACCATAGAATAAAGATCGTTATTGTTTAGAGTGATTGGGTGCACTAACATATGGAAGAGCACTACAATAAATAAGTAGTTGTATTTTATTACTCTAGGTCTGACATTCATTGGTGGAATGACCATGCACTTAATGACATGCACAAAAAGAGTTATTTCTATAAATATTATTTTGTATTGGAGGAGGAAGAGTAATCAAGTAGGATTTGAGAAGCCTCAACAAAATATACTCTTGTTGTGAGAAAGATGTAGGAGACAAGTTTTTTTCTTGTGAATAAAATCTTACTCGCTTACCATGTGATGCTTTAAATATACTAGATGGTGGAGTATGATATGTAGATGAAGGAGAATATTGGAAAAAAAAATCCCTTTTTGAAAGCTATAGAATAGATTTCACATGATACTTATTTCCTTATTTCATGTTTTCATTATATCCACTTTTAGAAAGAATTTTATATCCAATACCATAACACTAGTCCAATTTAGATGAAGTCTTATATAAATGTTAATCAAAAGAATTGATTCTCTCGCAAGAACACAAATATTTTTTAAAGTTAGGCATCTCCAACACATGAGGGATGAAAGATAAAGAGTCCCCATCACCATCATGGGGTGACATTTTTGGATTTTTTATGTAGAACAAGATTGATCAAATGAAACACAAGAATCCTTAGGTTTGGATTGTGAGATTTGGTACTCTCCCACAAATGAGGGTGTAAAATATAATGAACCCCAATCATCACCAAAACATGCACTTGATGATGAAGCATTATTTTGATCATTAGTTGTACTAGATGCTACCACATTTCACTCTTTGAGATTTGATGGTGATATTTTTCACTCCTCACTAAAACAAGGTATAAAATAGATAATGATTCCCAATCATCACGCAAGTGTGTGTCCATAGTATCATTATCCTTGGAAGGTACTAGCTCAAATTTTGAAGATGGAATCAAAGTATTAAGAGAGTTGGAAGTGTTATGTCCAGCTTCAATTTATGAATTATAACTTTTTTCATTTTCTTTAACCATATATATCATGTTATTATATTCATAGATAATCTCACCGTAAAAAGTATATGGGAATCCTTTCATGGCATGAATCCATGGTCTACCTAGGAGAATATTATATGAGAGAGTACATCTAACGTGACATGGATAAGGGTAGACAAATTCATGTGCCCTACCTTAATGGGTAGTGTTATTGTCCCCAAAGGTTACCTACTAACATTATCAAAACCATGGATATCAAGATTAATAGGTTCTATGAGATTCTTATCCACACCAAGTTTATTTAGAAGATCAATGTTATAAATATTTAGACCCGAACCATTTTCAATAAGTTTACATCTAACTCTAGTTTTATTAATCCAGCAACAAATATAATTAGAGATTCATGTTTTTTTGGACCTCAAGTAGGGTAATTCATTTTAAGGGAAGGTAATGTCCAACTTTGTTTCTTGTATACAATCAAACAAGGCTACTAAATCATTTAGTTTGATAGAATGTGAGATATCAATCTTCTACAAAGCCTCTTGGACCATCTTGTGGTATGTAAGTAATGTTTGAATAAAGTCCCAAAGAGATATCTTGGTTGGAGTAGTATGAATTTTCTCAAGAAGATCATACTCTTTACCACTACGTGTCAAGGAAGGCTAGGTGAGGGTGGAAGATATGGTTGAGGTAAAGGAATGGTTGTTGTTTTTTGTTTTGGTTTCTTATTATTTCTAGCATTATATGTGTCAGTGGTGGGTGCAAAAATATGGGGCACCAAAAAGTGGCCAAATTTTTTTAAAAATTTGAAAAGTGATAATGTGAGTGTGTTATAATGTGCTCACACTATAGCTTCAGTGTACTGAGCCTAAGGTTCAGTCACACCGAAGCTATAATGCGCTCACATTATAACGCAAGCACATTATGTCATATTATAAGAAAGAAGGATGCTCGCATTATTGAGAGCCCAAATTTCACCGTTTCTTCATCGATTCTTTTCCAATTCTTCACCATAATGTCACCGCATCGACGAGGAGCTCAAAGGAGTAAGCTTTTAATGTTTTTTTGTGAATTTCTTGTTAAATAGGTAGATTTAATATGTTTTTTATGTTAATTTCTTTAATTTTTAGAATTCAATAATTCACCTCTTTCTCCTCCTCAAAATCCTTCTTCACCTTAGGGCGATCCCACAATACTGGTTTACAATTCCATTGAGGAAGGAAAATTGCAAAAATGCACCCATATTTTTTTTATTTTTTTTAGGGATTCACACAAACAAGGTGTTCGTATGGACCCAAAAAAGGGTTCACTTGAAACCCCCTTTGAGAAAAACCTCTTTAATGATGGGAGCCACCTTTTGGCACATTTTTAAAATTGAGGACAAACAAAAATTCCAAAAAAAGGGGCTTCATATGGACCCCCATTCGAGCAAACCCCCCTTCACTTGAAAGGGTCAAAGGGGTGGGCTCAAGGGGGGTCCATACGAATCCCCATTTTCCCCTTCTCCCCCTCTTCTACCAAATCTTTGCAAAAAATTTGCTTTCGAAGTTCGAGTTGAGGATGAAAATGGAGGAGACTTCACAAACCCAACTAGATGATGGTAGTCTTCAGAATGAGCTATCCATTGAATATAATTTTAACATGTTTTGGTTTTATTATGTATTTTTTTTAATTTGATTAAACATAGGTTTTTCAATGAGAATCAAGATCTCTATTCTACACGTGGAAAAATAGTAGATTATAAAAAAAAATGAAAAATATTAGTGCACTAGATATTGATGTCCCTAATCCAACAAAAAAAAAATTGAATTTTGATACATACAAAAAAAAAATGTTTTAGCCAGTAAATCATGTATAAATCGTAACTAGTTTGACTTTAAAACTTAATTAAGAATTTTTTTAATGAAATGCTATGGAACTAGTTCCATGCACTAGATATCATAGATACAAATCTAAATTTGAGAAACTTTGAATTTTATCCTTCATATAAAAAAAGTTGTGTTAGCTAGCAATGCCACTCTTTAAAAATGGTGTTTACTATTAAAAACTAGCTTTTGAAGGAGATCCAAAAATAAGTGCAATTTGATTCAAAAAAAATGAAAACAAATATTTAAAATCTATAGACGAAATGCCACAAATCACTAGTTTGCATAATCTTCAAATTCCTCATGGTTCAGCTGCTATAGGTGCCCAAAAGTGAAGATCTCGTTAAAAAAATTAGTTCAATGTCAATTTTGGCCAAAAATTATAAACTAGTATTATGGGATCACCCCTCATGACCAAATACTTGATGAAAAACCACCCCAAAAAACTCCAACAATTCCTCAACATCCTCCTGAAACTCAACAAAATTTAATGGGGGAAATTAAAAATAACAAAAAACAAATTGAGTTAATTGTGAGGTTGAAAGATCCTACAAGTTCAACCTCACAAAGAACCACACTTGCACAGTCACTTGAAGCTATGTTAACACATGTAGATTCAATTAGCAAGCAAGTAAGTGGTTTGGTAGAGAAGAGACATGAGTACAAAGAATATTATGTAGATAAACTATCCTACACATAAGTCAAAAATGAAAATTTTGAAAATTTGACTTGTGTTCCCTTTTCACAAATCCATGAAAAAAAATCAACCTCTACACCTTACAAGGAAGAGGTTTCCTATCCATTGGTGCAACCACCAAGGGATAAAGGACAATTTTCGGCAGAGGTGGTGGGTGGTTTTTGACCATCCTCCATGCAACAATAATTAGGTCCCACAATTTTTCTAGAGGAAACTATACTATGAGTTTATCCTCAACAATAATGAGTCCTCAGTTTGCTTTGAAAAAAGGCTTTTTGTGAGAGGTACACAAGATTTATCCCTTCCAAATTTTCCAAAAAGTCTATAGCTTCCATCAGTATTATTCTTAATCTTCTAAATGCACTTTATAGATCACAATTTGGAGTTAATTTGTTATTTTTAATCTTTCTCACTAGAGTGTTGTTTGACTCATACTCCCATCCTTGCAAAAAGGGAAATTTGCATATTCACACCTTGATTTGACCCCTTTTCCCTCTTTGGATCCACTTTTCCATTTTTGAAAACTCCACTATCCTATTTTTCTACATTTCAAAGTGTAAAGAGGTATACTCTACAACATAAAAATAAGGCACAATTAAGTCTGTTTTAATTAATAGGGCCCTAAACTTAATGTGAATATGTAAAACACATATTACAACATGAAATTAAGGCATAACTAAGTTCATTTTAATATAAATTCCCAAATAAGTGTAAAAATGTAAAGGGGTACATTTTTCTACACTACAAAAATAAAATAAAAAATGTTATCCAAAATGCAAGCATATCAAATGATTCTATGGGAAAAATAGGTTTTCAATGGACCCGAAACCATTTACAAGAAGGTTTTGAAGGGACCCAATTTAACCCAAACATATACAATCATGCTTCCTAAAAAGAAGGCATTGAACAATCTACAGTGAAACAACAACAATCAATCAAAGGACTAGCACTTGACTACCCAAAATTGCAACAAAAGACAATGTTTTGAAGGGAACCTAGAACCCAAAACAATCAGGTTTTAACAGGGACCTTAAATTTAAACAAGAAAAAAATCATGCTTGAGAAAACTAGGCAACAACATGACCTACAATAACTAGGTCACATCACACTAACCATTCAAAAAAACTAGCACTGAGCCAAGAGCCAACAACATGACTTGCAACAACCAGGTCACAACACACTAACTGTTTAGAACAACCAACACCGAGCTAAGATAGATAGCCAACAACATGACTTGCAACAACCATGTCATAGCACACTAACCATTCAAAATAACCAACACTGAGCCAAGATGGAAAGCCAAAAAATTGGTGTGTAATACCCACATAACAAGATTTGGTTCTTTGTGGTAGAACATAAGCAAAAAAGAGCAAAGAGAACCAAATCAACACTTTCAGGACAATCCAACTCCCAACCAAAATTGTGGAGAAAGAGCACATGATAGCAACAAACCTCTTACAACACTAACCCAATTGATTAGCCCTCCCAAACTCCACCACCACAAGAGTGAGCTTGCCTCTATAGGAGAGAATGAAAGGAAAACCCTTTCCACCAACGACACAACCCTCTATCCCAAAAAGGTTTCAACTCAATAGAAACCCGTAAGAGATGGGAAATCTTTCCACCAAATCCACAACACCCAGATCTACCTCAAATGGAAGATTGTATCAGCAGAATCCAACAAAAAGAAGGCCCACCAGTAGAAAGGGAAAACACAACATTCCATGGCAGCACGAGCGAATGGTAAATGTAGAAAGAGAGCAACCCTACCAACAAAATAGAAAGAAAACACACCTGGCTCTTTAAGATAAATAATAGGAACAACCCATGAATTAAAAAAATACCAGGCTTACACGAAGCCCTTGAAACATATTGCAAACTACCAACAAAACATGAGGGAGCCAACCAACATCACCAACCACACATCCAACCATAACCCAACAACATAGAGAACCCAACAGCCTGCCATTGGAAAAGTAGTAAAAAACCAACAACCTGCCATTAGCAAAGCAATCAAAAACCAATAGCCTGCCATTGGCAAAGTATTCAAAAACCAACAGCCTATAATCCTTGAAGAATAGTAGAGAGAGCCCATGAGGGAAAAGGGAAACAATGCAGAAAAAGAGTCATGGAGAAGGCCAAAGCAAGTAGATCACCCTCCTCCTGAACACGTTGATTAGAGCTAAAAATAGACCATTCTACTAATAAAACCCTTGCAAGGGACCCAAAGCACACACCAACAAGGCTATCTTGTAGCCCAAAAGCCTCCCAAGTTGCTAATAGAATGCGAGGAAGAAAATCAACAACATTAATGCAACCAACTCCAACCTAGCACAAAAAACCCAAAATCTAGCCAACAGTAAAGAAGCCAAAACCCCACAACCAGCCATCTGCTTCAAGCAATAGAGAGAGCCCAGAGGGGCAATGGGAAACAATATAGAGAAAATTCAGTGAAAAGGTCAAAACAAGAAGCACACCATCCACCCCAACATGTTGATCAGAGGTAAAGATAGACCATTTCAAAGACCAAAACCCCCACAAGGGGCCTAAAGCACCCACCAACAATGCAAACTCACAACCCAAAAGTAGAATACACAACCAACAAATTTTGAGGAAGCCAAACAATAGCCCCACCCATGCAACCAGATGCAACCCAACGACATAGAAAACACAAGAGCCTTCCACCGACAAAGCATCTGAACCCAATAGCTAGTGATCTATAACGAATAAAAAAGAGATCCTAGGAGGGCAAGGGAAAATAATGTAGAGAAGAGTCAAGGAAATTTCCATAACAAGAAGCACACCATCCACCCTAATGCTTCAGTCAGAGCTAAAGATAGACCATTCCACTAACAAAATCCATGCAAGGGACCTAATGCACACACCAACAAGGATTTCATGCAACCCAAAACCAATAGAAGTAGCTAAGAGAACACTGAGAAACAAACCAACAACACCATTTGTGTCCCCAGCCACAACCTAAAAACCAAGAGAACCCAACCACCTTCCAATGATAAAAAAGCCGAAAACTAGTAGCCTGCCATCCACGTGATCATCATCTAGTTCAAAATCTCCATCTCCCTCTCCCTCTAAAGAATTCAAACCTCCACTCCCATCGCTCTTCCCGCTCTCCATCTCAAGTTAAAATGTGAGCATGTTATAATGTGCTTTCATTTTAACTTTCTTTGCAAACAAATGAACCTTAGTGTTTTATTTTTCTTGGGAATTCAACCTGAAGGCTTGGACTTGCATTTTGATGCCAAAAAATGTGTTTTGTACAAAATATTAAAAAATGTAACTAGATTTTGAGTATGTTCTTCATCATGTTTTATTTTTCTTTATGTTGATTAAAAAATTATACAATAACATCAAGATATCTCTTACCTTTCTAACCATGTAATTTTTTTTCTATATTTTGAACACATTAAGGTTTTTATCTTAAGTTTCTTTTCTATTACCTTCCTCTTTTCCAAAATTATATGTATAGTATTTTTTTGCATCATTTTTTATCCATTCATCCAAATTTGAAAAAAATACATTTTTACATTCTAGACTCTATTCTATACACATTAAATAAATTGATTGGTTTTCATAAATATTAGTGGGGAGCATGCTCAAAATTTCATTTTTTAGGATTTTTCCACTTTGAGAAATAATTAAAATCTATATATTCATTAAAAATATAGCATTTTAAACTATTAGGCATAAACTATGTGATAGTTATTTTTTAACCAAAGTAATTTATGAAATACTTTTAAAAGGTCAAAATTTTAGGGGAAGAACACTAGAAGAATCATGGTTTTTTGATAAAAATAGGAGCACTTTATGTATTCCTATTTAAACCTATTAATCTCCACAATTTTGATACAAAAGTTTGTTGTTTATAAACTAGATCTTGAGCACTAAAAATATTTTTATTGTTACATCTCTAACTTCTTAACATGAATATCTTCAATTCATCATCCAAGATAAAATTTTACTAATTTGAGTAAAAATATTTCCCTTTTAACCCCCATTTTTTCACCCATTTTCATGTACATATCCAAATAGAAAAATTAATTTAATAACTAATCAAAAGTGGTAAATAAATTCCTTAGACATGTAGTTAATTTTGCATGTAATTTCTTGTTATCTATTCTTACATAATCTACCTAATCTACTCAATAAATGAATGCCCATTGATTTGATTTGTCGTGAATAGTAAATATTTACAATGATGACCTTTTCAATATTTTAGCATAACTTTTGGATTGCATTTGAATTAAAAAATATGTTAGCTAAAATCTATACATAATGACTTCCAGTTTAATAAGTGGTAGCAAAATATGATGAAGATATGATACAAATACGTATATAGGGAGATCGCATTAGGTTATTAATAAAAAACCAATCAATGGTTGGTGGACATTAGCTATAACATCTTATATAATGATAATCTTGAGAGGAGTTGTGCAAGTTTCTAAATGGTCCAAATTAAAATGTATTAATTTGTTTCCACTATGTTGAAATTTGTTGAAAGCTAGATATACTTGCACCTAAAAAGTCACCAAGAAGCCTAGGGTCCATCCTATTATGGAGATATATTCCCATGTTAATGCCACCCTAACCCATGAATCAAACAGCTAATAAAACTTTAGGAATGCTAAATATTACTATGATCTCTCGCTCATGATTATTATTCATATGCCTTTAGTTCATGAGGGAAAAATAAAGAGGGAAAACACAAAATTTTTGACTAATGGCACATTGGGAACACTAAAATCTCAGTGCCACCATTGTGAGGGTGTTCCAAAGATTTTGAGAAATCCTAATTAGATGGGTAGCATATTTTTATACCTTTTAATCTCTTATAACATGGTAAAAATGTACAAACCCACTATCTACCATTGTTAAAATCACGATCTTACACATAAGCCAGAGGGCTCAACAAAAGAATGTCATGAAAATGTCGAACCAATGACAGACCCTACATTTGACTATATGCTTAAAAACTTATAGATAATTTGTGTACCACAAGATAAAAATGGTGCGATAATGAATTCTCATTAAAAAATGACAAAATGTACAAAAAAACTAGAGTTGCATGAGTTACTGATCAAGAATGTATTGAATAGATTAGAAACCTTGCTAGTATATAAACAAGTTGATACAAATGCATAAAGAGTAAAAGGTCTCTATAACCCAAATTTGGGCACACAAATTTCAATATAGGTATTTTAGGCAAAGTTAAATTTGAATTATTGGTTTCCTTATTTCCCTTTCACAAAAAAATGGACCAGTCTTCTCTCACAAAATCAAGAAAAAAATCATTTCTCTACTAAGAAAAAAACCATCCACAATTTCCACTTCTGGTTGTTTTGAGTAAGAAAAAATAGTTGGTATGAGTTTTCCACATTCCATCAATTCAAGTAGTGCACAATTCTAGTTTAAACTATGAATGTTTTTTTCCTAGATGTTTTAGATCACACTCAATGATCTATCATTAGGAAGAGGAGAATGAATTTAAATTCTTGACTACTCTAATACGAATTTATGGGTTTATAATAAGAACATAGTTGAAAGAAGATAAAATATTACATTTGCAGCTCAATTAATTATATTAAAGAATTGAAAGAAAAAATGAAAAAATTTCTAGATAAATATAGGATAACAAAATTAATAGAGAAAAAACACCAATACTGCTATAATAGCTATTATTTTCTTAACCATAATATACCATGCATGTACATAATGGATATGCAAGCTATCTAGACAAAACAATGTTACCAATTTAGAATGGAATGTCCAAGAAATAAGTTTTGCAAATCCATAAAGCTATCTTCATAAAAATGCATAAAGAGTAGTTATTACGTTCCTTCACTAGTCAAGGGTATTTTCTACATGAAAATATCCCTTTAGAAATATCTCCCTTGTACATTCAACTACCATCATTCAATGTAAACACCAGTCCCAGAAGCCCACCGAATTGAACGAAGAGTGGGGCACGTTCCTCCGATTGAGAAACCCGCCAAATTGATCGAATAAATGCTGAATTTTTTGCTAGATATTGACAGACAACCAAAGGGAGTAGATAAAGGTAATAAACATTTAGAAAAATCCATCTACTCTGAAAGTGGACAAGCACGACTAATGGGCATTTTGGAAGACCATGAATGATGCACAGAAAGTCTTCGTAGGGTTTTGTCTTCTTTCTTTTTTTCCTAATTAAACAAGGGTGAAAATTATACCGAGACAACGAATGAAATTCTAAGAAGACGGTGAATGAGGCACGGAAAGTCGGTGTGAAAATTATAGAAAGGCAACGAATGAAACTTTTGCGAATAGAATTAAGCCAAGCTATACAAGATGGGTGTAGGAATTTGACTTGATTGTTGTTCAGAAGCAGATTTGTCAAAGCGTACTCCTTATTTGTGATAATATTAGGGATGAATATGAAATTGTACTAATAATTAATGACATATTTGAACACAAATGGATTAAGAGAATTAGCTAAAGGGTGATGTTTTTCTTATAAGAAAAAAAATTGTCTTTTTAACTCTTGTATTTTTTTTTTACTTAAGGGGTAAACGTTTTTGACCGGAGCTATGAACCGGATACAGCCAATCAACAATACCACTCCAACAGGGTTTGAACCTTGGTGACAAGAACAACAATGCCACCTATAAACCATCACACCATACCAATACCGGCCATTAACTCTTGTATTTTGTTTTCTAACTGATTTATAAGTTTTTATTTCAAGCATTCTAATGTTGTGTTTGGTTGAAAATAGTTGGGTTTGTTTGGTAAATTGTGAAAGGCAAATAATAATAATATTTTTTTATTTTTTAAAAAATATTGTTGATTATGTGAAGGTATTTCCTCATTTGAAGTTTGTAGAGTTTCTTTTGTCCATGGACTGTGAGGATTTTTAGATAGAGTATGCAAGACGATTAAACAAATCTCAACCGTTCATCATTTTTCGCCCTTTTTTTTACTGTTTTTTACTGCTTTCTTGCCACTATTGATTCTGCTCCTCCAAACTCTTCCTCGCTAGTATTTAGCTTTCACTTTTATGATTTGGTGAGTTGCAACCTAAAAATAAGGTTTTGATGAGGGTTTTAGAGTATGTTTATTAAAATGAAAATCACAGCCAAGATCCTAATAATGAGCACATTTAGGTTTCAAACATTACAACATCCTTTACCCTACGTAGTTAATTTTATATATATATATATATATATTAACATAATTAATATATAATTTATATTTTATATAATTAAAAAAAATTATAAATAATATAATTATATTACTTATTATTATATATTATATTCTTTAAGAAAACTATTAAATACATGTATAAAATTATTATAATTAGTAATTAATAATTGTTATGTTTTTGTATAATACAATATAATTAATATATAATATATATTTTATATAATACAGATATAAATTATATGTATTATTATATATAATAGTATGTATAGATTATATTATTATTATATATTATATTCTATAATAAAAAATGTTAAATATAAATATGAAATTATTATAATTAATAATTAATATATTTTTATATAGATCAAATTAAATTAATATATAAAAAATATAATATTTTAACTGATCTTTGGAGAGATTAAGAAAAAAGAAAGAGATATAGAGGGGGAAACAATTTTGTATATAGAGAGGTATATATACTAACACTTGCATCTAAAGGAGATTCAAAGATTATGCTAATAGAAAACTATATGTATGTTAATGTGTTAGAGAGTATGTGTTTATGCATGGATGCACTACATGTGAATAGATTAAACAATTAATAATAAGTGCTAAATAAAGGAATGAAATAAATTTAGAAAAATCTAGATTTTTTCTTTAAAGAAATTGTGTATTATGTAATTATGAAATATTTGCATACAAATTTAGAACATAAATCAATGCAAATGAAAAAATAAAATTGTCATCAAATTGACAAAAGAATAGTGTAGAAAGAAGTAGAATGTTCCCATCCAGTTGTCAAATCAATATTTATTTGGATTTTATGTGATAAGTGAAAGTTTGGAGGTTTTTACCTAATATTTTGGAGGATTTTACTATTAAACTAGAGCTGGTCTACCATTAAATGGTAGTTGAAACTTTTTTTCCAACAACTCAATAATGGTTTGCAGGCATGAGACTTGTTTCATTCTCAAATCTCACACTATACATAGCCTATCGACTAATAAAGAGAGAGAAACTCAAAAGATAGAGAATGAGAGAAAGAGACAAATTTAGATAGATAGATATCGAGAGAGAGAGAGAGGAATTGACAAAGAGAGATAGAGCATGAGAGAGAAAAGAGAAACTAACTTTTGATTGGTTGTTTCATGTCAACAATTCAAGGATGGCATGTGTCCTTGGGGAGTTATGCTCAAGGTAGCATATTATTTAATTAAGGATATGATAATTCACCTTTAAGACCACTTCAATGTACCCATTCCACACTTAAGGAGACAAACATATAGAGAGAGAAAGAGAGAAAGAGAAAAGGGAGAGGGAGAGAGATATGCTTATATAATATTATATGTTGTATAGGTAAAGCTCACATCTTATATAATATAATCTATTACATAATATTATTAATATTGTATATTATAAAATAACATCTCTATAATAATTATAGTTATTTTAATATATATATTAATTATATATAAAATCTTAAAATATAATAATACTCCTACAAGATGATCGTTACTTATTATATATATTATTATATTACTTATTATATTATATTTAAATTATATAATATACATAAAAAGATTATAATAATATACTATATATAAATTATGTATATGGTTCACTGTCTACCCTACTCATAACTTTCAAGCCTCTTGGTTTTTACATCAATCACCTATTTAGTGGAGGAATCTAATCCAAAGGCATCAACAATTGAAGGGAAATTTATAGAGAAGTTTATAGCAAGAAAAAAAAATTACTTAGGTCTAAGATTAGTGTAGTGAATATGTTGCTAATGGTGTTTGTCATTGATGTCAAAGGTCATTTGATACAAAAAAATATTTCATTCAAAGGTTCACTTGATGCAGTTCACATTTTTGTTCATCATGCAAAGACAAGGTAGGAACAAGTGTCAAAAATAGGTGCATGATATGCCAAAAGTGACAGTAGGTATTTTTTCACTATTTTCCTAAGTTATTTGCTTATATAAAGTTAATGCAAGTTGATCCAAAGTGCTCCTTCATTTCATAATGGTGTTCAAGTTGTTCAAAAATGCATTTTTGGTGCAGCATGCCATGCAAAGTCTTTATTCTTTGTCACTGATATCCAAGAGATTGTTTCAATGTTGCCTTAGTACAAAGCACAAAATGCTTGACATTGATATCATAGTGGTGTTTGTGATTCATTGAGGTTCATGGTAAAGCACTTGTTTATGATCATAATGCAAATTGGAAAGAGATTCTTCATTACAAGTTGTTTGCTTCAGAATTTTGTAGAGAGTGGGGTAATATGATGGAAGTCCCACTCTAGGGTTTCTGATTACTAGAATTTGTATACTCTTTAACCTAAAACCCAAAGATTCATCTAAAACCCTAAATGAAGCTTGTTGTGAAAAATTAGTAACAAGTTTACTTTATCACGTTTTCAAGGTGACTTGATATAGCAAGTTAAAGGTTACTTAGGTAATGATTTAAGGGTTTAATTTCGTTTATCAACTGGTCCCCTCTCCTCGGCTTTACCAGCATGGCGGGTTAAGGCTTCTTTTAAAACGCTTAAAGAAAGATCAATGATCAAAATTTAAATGTTTGTTTGGTGGGTTATAAGAATCAAGGGTTTGTATTTAAAGTTGAATAACAACTATTTCTCTAAGGTGTATTTTGATAGGTGTGTGGTTTTCATATCTCTTGGAGCAGTTTCAAATGGTTACTTTTGAAGACTTTCATTTTACTACCCAATGTAAATCGAATGCTTTTATTTTTTTGATATCATGGTGCCAAACCTTAGATGAATGAACAATATTTGATGTCCTTTTGTATTGTAACGGTTAATGAGTTTTGTTTTGAAGATGAAATGATTTTTCATGAGTATGGTATGCATGTTTTGATTGAAAAAATGTTGGCAGGCAGAGATAATATGTTTTGCTTCTACAATTCAAGATAATACCTCTGTGAAGAGGAGATACTGAGAAGAAGACTGAAATAATAGGTTATCAAAGTGCTAAATGGTATCTCTATATGATTTAAATCATGAAGTCTTTTTTTTTTTTTTTTGTGCAAATTGGTTTGTTCTGAATGAGCCCTTGGGTGTTTAGAGCTTGATGGAAATAAAAACAATGTATGAATTTGCATAACAGATTTTTTTTGTACAAATTTCTATGAGAATGTTGATTAGCTTAATAGTGGACAGGAATTTTGTCTCATTTATTTTTTTATTCAAAGGACGGTTATAGTGAGTTTGTTAGCAAAGATTTTGAATACTTTGTTCATGTATACATGAGTTTATATCTTGATTGTTTTTGTAAATCACAAGTGATATAAATTTAATTGGAAGTAATAACATTATGAAGATTTGTATGACAGTGTTGTGATTTTATATGTAGAGACATGAACTTGTTTATTAGTGTGGACACAAAAAAAGTATCCCTTTTTTCTTGCTTGATTCGGGAATAATTAATGATAAATTGGACTTAATAAGGACTTGGTTTATTGTTGTGAGGTGTTTTACACATCCACATTATGTCTTGGACCCTTGCAAATTGAATAAAATGCATGTCTTATAAAGGTGTTGTAAAGAATTGTAAATGACTTTTACACTTTTTCTAGACTTTCAGTCCAATGGTCCTTTCTCCCCCACTTTTGAATTAATTATTATTTTAATTCAAAAGTTAGCTTTTCCCTCTTCTTCTCTAATTAAATAATTATTTTAATTATTCATTAGACTTTTCTCTCTATAATTAAATAAATGTTATATCCTTTCTTTATCTCCCCAATTGAATAATTATCTCTCACCTTTCTTTTGAAATAAATAAAATTAATATTTTATATATTTCTCCTATGTTGGCCACCCAAATTAACTAATATTTATTATTTAATTTCTTATATCACCTCTTTTTCTATGCCAATCTGATCTTCCATCTCAAGTCTTTATCTACCCATGTCTCAATTAACCTCCACCCTTCATTAATTTATTTTGTAATTTAATCTTGGCCCTTGATCATGATCCATATTCTTATCTCTTCTCTATAAAAGGATACCTTTAAACCCTAATTCATTATTCATTCATTATTAATTCAATCACCATTCATCATTCATGCATGTTGACAAGACAAGCAAGCTAGGATTTTAGTATTCTAAGTCATCAAGATAGCTTTCTAAGGCATCAAAGAGTAAGATATACATTGTTACAAAACCTCAAGATCTATCATCATGGAAAGTTTCTAATTACATTGTTTCATATTTCATGCTTCAATATATTATTTCATCTTTTTGGTTTAATTACCTAAATGGGGTTTGACCAAGGCAAACCTCCAATCCCTAACAATCAACATTTTCTCTCTTCTCCTTTGTGTGATTGTAGATCTAGGTGCTTGGATGGCTTCGACATGATTGAATCTAATAGGTTGCGAACTTGTTGAAGTCATCTCCTTATTGGAAAAGTCAAAATCTACACAAAAAGTCACTAACAGCCTTAGAAATTAGAGTTTTAGAACCATACACCTAGAGGAACAGAAAGTGTAGACTGAGAGCTTCAGTTTCCACTTTTGGATTTTTAGAAAAGACAAAGTGGACTAAGTTTTCAATAGTGGAAACTTAGTCCCACTGCACCTATTTGTCAATTTTTTTTGTAGATCCATTTGGTAGAAACGGGCTCCTAAGCAGTTTCCTCAATTTGGGACTAAGTTGCCCAACTTGGCGTAACTATCCTAGTTGGCTAGAAAATCATATTTTTTATAATTTTAGAGGCATCTAAAATCTCCATTCTACCCTTCATTAGTTTCTAGGTGCACATTTTTTCTCATCATCTTTATTTTGTTCTTTATTGCATTCATTTTATCATTTTGCATATCACAATGTGTTTTTGAACAACTTGCATTTCTTAGATATTGCATTAATAAGTCATTCATTAAATTATCAATTTGTTGCATTTAGACATCATATCTAGGCATAGTTCATCCATCCTTGCATTGATTTTGAGTGTTTACATTACATTTTGGCCAATCTTTCTCCTTTTAGGTGAAAAACCTTAGAAGTGCAAGAAATCCCTTGGAAGCCAAAATATTTGTTTACAATTAGTGCCATGTGAATTTGTCTAAAGGAAGATATTTTAGAGTGATATCATGAAAAGTAAAGTTTTCTGAGTAAAGATGACTTTTAGAACTAGACACTTTGATTGATGAATTAGTACTATGATATGCATGAATAAGGGAGTTGGAGTTTTTTCAGTGTAGAGATTGAGCAGTGGATTGTATGGAAACAAAGTAACCCTCTGAGTTTTGTTTATTTCTCTTCAAGTGATGTGTGTTTAGCCGGTGAGGCTTGTTTTTCCAGTGAGGAAGGTTAGTTTTCTAGTGAGGCTTATATTGCGAGTGAGTCAGGTTGGTTTTCCATTGAGGTAGGTTGGTTTGCTAGTGAGGCTTTTATTGCCAGTGAGGCAGGTTGAGTAGCTAGTGAGGCTTGTAGTGCTAGTGAGGTTGAGTAGCCAGTGAGGATTGTTTTATTGCTAGTGTTGCATGCAATATGTAATCAATAATTTTTTAGCTAGTGAGGCTTAACGAAGCAAAGTTTTGGAGTGGTTTTTCAACCTTTTCGGGTTTTCCACTCATAAAAACTATGTTATGCTTTCTCTTGGTTGTGTGCTATATTGTACTTGATTAATCATCTCTAATTTAAGTGTTATATTCATATTTTCATATCTTTGTGACTCCCTCAACATATAATATCTATATTGTTTGAAGTATTTTCAATAGAGCCTCTTTGAATGATCAAGTGAGTGAAATTTTAAAATTGGTTTTTTTATTTGACCGCTAATTCACCCCCTCTTAGTGGTCCTATACTCCAACAAGTGGTATCAAAGAATTAGGTCTGTCACACATTTTTAATCAACTTGGGAGATCTTGGTAGTGGAGTACTTATCATGGAATTTTTTTTTCAGAAATGTGACTCAAATTTATTGGCTTGATTGACTTCCTAGAGCAATTGTGTTTTCCTCCATCAGCCTGACTTAAGTCATTGGTTTTCAATATTTTCTAACTAAATTTGTTGGGTTATAATGTTTCATAACCTCCTAACTTAGCGACTATGAAGCGAAAGGTTAATACCTTTGTTATCAACATGTCATGAGTTTTGAGAAATTCACAACCTCCGAAATGAGGTTCAGAAGTTTGGGTTTTGAGAAAAAAAGTGATCCCTTTGTTGTTGACATGTCATGGGTTTTGAGAACTTTGCAACCTCCAACATTTTGAACATTTTGACGAGACATGGGGTGATTGGCAGGAATTCGGAAGATGTATGCTTGACATTTCAGTAGAAGGTTGCAAGGACCTTGTCAAAGTGACTTAATGTTGTTTCTAGGACGTTGGATCATGTCTCTTCAACATGTCGATTGAATACTTGTTCATTCATGTTGATGGGTGATCCCACAATACTGGTTTACAATTTTTGGCCAAACTGTACATTGAACTAATTTTTTCTAACTAAATTTTCACTTTCAGGCACCTATAGCAACTAAACCATGAGGAATTTGAAGACGATGCAAAATAGTGATTTGCAACAATTTTTTTGTAGATTCTAAATATGATTTTTTCAAAAAAATTGGAATCAAATTTCACTTTTTTTCCATCTCCTTCAAAAACTATTTTTTTTAGTAAACACCATTTTTAAGGAGTGATGCTAACCGTATAACACATAAATTTTTTCCATGAAGGATAAAATTCTTTTTTTTTTTAATTTAGATTTGTAAATATGCTATATAGTGCTTCTAATTGGTTTCATAGTGTTTTATTGAATATTTTTTCCTTAATCAAGTTTCAAAGTCATACCAATTACAATTCAAACATAGGCGGATTGTATAACACAAATTTTTGGTATGTATTGAAATTATTAATTTTTGTTGGATCAAAGACTTCAATATCTGGTGCACTCATATTTTTCAAATTTTCTTTGATAATCTTCTATTTTTTCACATGTGCAGAACAAAGAGCTTGATTTTTCAGTGAAAAAACTACATTCACAAGAAAGAAAAAATAAATATAATAATTAAATTAAATTTATTTAAAATTATACTATTTGGGAAGCTTATAATAAGTACTACATACTTAGAAAAAATAAATAAATTAATTCATTTGATCCCCTAAAAGGTAAATCAAAAGTGGTTTTTTATCAACATTTTGATAGGTGTAAAGGAGACTATTATAGGTATGGTTTAAAACTAGCAGGGTTCTATCCAAGAGGATTTGATCTAAGGTAGTTTGATCAAACCCTCTTCAATTGGAATGCTTTAAATGGAAATTTTAAAGGATTAAATTATTATATTTTCTAAAAATATGTGATTTCAACAAAAGTCAAAATCTCTCAAAAATTGTAAACCATCTTTGTGGGATCACCTTAATGAGACTTCGGGAGGTCATCGTGAGTTGGTGAAAGAAGTATCTTTGACATGTAGGTGGAAGTTAGGGACTTAGTGTCGATGTGACTTCAGGGTGTCACCATGACTTTTGTGAAAGTATCTTCGACATGCTTGTCTCTTCGATGGACCAGCAGTACAGTGAGTTGGAAGACCTTGTCAATGTGATAGATCGAGTGTTTGAGGAGAGATGGTCAAGTGTCTCTTTGACACTCTGATGACTAAATAGTTGGTGAATTGGATGCTTGTCTATGTGACGATGTGATTTCGGTGTGAGATTATTTGATGTCTCTTTGACACCTAGTAACTGAATTCTTGATGAATTTGATGGAGCAGTGGCTTGCAGGGTGATAAAGACTTGTCGATGGGAGTATGTAAGATGTCACAACAATAGCCCAATGTGTAGCATTGGATCCTCATTGGTGAGAAGTTGTGTCTTTGATGAGACACTAAAGCTTGTCTCACTGACAGAATGATGGAACAATCTAGTGGTGAACTCACTTGTCGCTAGGACAATGTTTCATCGATAGGACTCTAAAGGTGGTCTCTTCGATATGATAATGGTTGACTCAGTGACCTGTGTAGAATGTCTAAGTGGGACCCAATTAATGATTAGTTGAAAAGTGGTGATTGGTTGCATGTTTTTGATAGTTAAGTTGCTTGTGGTTGTTCATCTATTGTGGTTAGGGTTTCCTAGAATGATTAAGGGTAGAATGAGAATGTTGTTGTAAAGGATGCGAAGAATGTGAACCTAAGAAACCAAAGGGATAGGTTGGATGGGAGAGAGTAGACTGGTTAGAGGATATAGATCTACACTGTATGTTGTGTGAGGATTATGAATAGTTATGGTTGTTGTCTGTATTCACCAGATGGATAAGATGTGTAAACTCCTGTAAAGGCTATAAGCTTGAATTGTATTGTAACTCTTTTATTGTTGAATAATAAAATGGCTAGATCTTTTGGAGTATGGGGCTTCTTACCCATAAGGGTTTTCTCCATGTAAATCTATGTGTCTATTTATGTTTTTCTTTCATGTTGGTTGATTCTACAAATTTGAATCTATGCATAGTGTTAAATTTGGTTAATTTGCATGTGATTTTATCAGAAGGCTTAATGTGGGAAATCAATTGTTGTTGTTTCTGCTTTAGGGCATAGTAGTTGTGTCTTTGAGGAAATTTGAAGGAATTAAAATCATCGAAGGCACTATTGTTCTTAGATGTTTCTATCTGATATGACCCAATTTCCCTTACAAGTGGTATCAGAGCCTTCTTCTGGGATGTGTTTCTTCCTAGTGTGTTGTTGGTCCTGGGTATTCCTTCTGTGAAGAATTCTTTATCTACCAAGTTTGAGGAAATCTAGAGGAATCGGTTGATGATTGATCCTTTGGTGAGTAAAAGTCCTTTCTTTTTTGAGACAACACACAGTGTGAAAGACATTGAAGATGGAGAAACTAGAATTGATCATATTGTAATGATGTGGTATGAGGCTCCTGGTTGGCAGTGATTGATCCTGATGCAGGGGGTGTGAGTTTATGCTTATGTTTGTATTATAATAGAGTGAGGTTCATATTGGGTGTCTATGTGAGAGGCTCCTTGATGGTACAGAGATTCTTGGGTTATTATTCAGCCATGGAGTATTGTGGTTATGTTGGGTTCTTTGACCCAGTATTGAAGGAAATGTTCTTTGTTACCCTGATTGTATGTAGTATATGGAGTTGATCATTGGATGATATGGAAGCTTTTGAAATAGCTCGTCTCTCTTGAAAGCATATGCATTATTGGTGGTTTTGGAGTGGGCTTGAAATGGGCCTAGAGTTCTTAAACTCTTGTTTCCATTTAAGGATGGTTTGCACTTGCATGGCTCTATGGTTTTGCAAGTTTTACACAGTCAAGAAAAACTTGTGATTATGTGGAGCTATTGTTAAGCTATTTTCTAGACCCTGGCCTTTGGGGTGTGAGTAGATGAGATAGTTGAAGTTTGGCATGGTGTGAGAAGGTGTGATTCTTTCTCTGCATGGGAGTGGTGTTACATGATTTCTCACTCAACATTCTTTTGGTGGTGCTTGGTTTCCTAGACCATGGTGCTCATTGTGGACATGATTGGAAAATCAGATTTGAACTTGATCTAGCACTTGTTTGAGTCAAGTTGTCTACGTGGTTATTCTCTTTGAGAACTCAATTTTGCAGTTTCTAGTGCGATGATGGTTTTGCATGCTTCATTGATTGAATCTATGGGTTGATAAATGTTTTGGGTTGTATTTAACAACATGTTTTTTGTGGAGCAACTTAGAATTGGACTGTCAGTATCCATGAGGTTTGATTATGTGTTGTTGCAGATTTGTTAGTTGTCCTTGTCTCTAGTCACTTGTGCATTAGCATGGTTTCTTCTAGATGAGAAGAAAGGGTGGAATTGAGTACCTAAATAGTAAACTATGGGGACCTATAGCGTGTGTAGCATGATGTCATGAAGAGCTTGATACACATTTCGGTGTAAGCTTTTGGCAGTGATAGTTTTGTCAGCTTGTTTTGGAGATTTAGGTGCTACTTGGTATTATTGTCAAATGGACAAGTTATTGAGTGGACCTAGAAGTTTTTCAGATTATCAAATGTTTGGTCATGATTCTTGGAGAGATCAGGTCTCACAATTCATTGGGAGCTTTAGTAGTGACTTTGGATTCATCACGTAGTGGTGAATGATATTCTTTAGTGTTACAAATGTTATTAGGAGGGACTCTTAGATCATGTTTCTATTGAAGAGTTCTTTCTCATTTGCATGGACACTATTTGAAGATGTGCAACATCTCAAAACCATGGAGGATTCATAGAGTCTTTAGTTGAGGTTTTGGTCATTCTTGATAGGTGATGTGGTCTAGAATATGTTTGTTTCATGTCATGGTATACTCTTGATTGTGTGTTAGAGTTTTGGCATGATGCATTACTTTTGAAACCATGGTATGTTCACTTGAAGCATGGGATCTCCTAGGGGGGATGCTTAGATCATCGTGTCATGATAATTTCCTAGTTCAAATGTTTGGAGCTTTGAAAGTGATTTGGTGATTCTCTGTGTTTTGGGTGCATTGGCCATATACTTGAGAGCTTCATGATAGTGTAGTGATGCATTTGGAGTTCAACATGAGATGATTGGTTGCAAGTGCTCATGGATACATGGAGAATAAGGTGATTCTATGTTTCTCTTATGATATGTGTATTGTTGATGGTTACTCTTGATGAGATTTTAGTAGAAAGTATAAGGAGCCTACACCTTGGTTAGATGTGAGTTCAACAGAGACCAATGAGGAATTGCTCTTGGATGATTCACGATGGCTTGTATATCTTGGAGGAGAATTCTTATTCCCCAATCTTGGTCTACTTGGTGGTGAAGTATATCTAAGAGGTATTTTCCCATTGTATCTTTTAGATGTGTTATATGATTTCTTTCATGATATGGATCTTGAACTATTATTTAATGGATCTAGAGGATTCATAGTGGAAGATAGACAACTTTTTTGTCTCCTTGTGAATTTGAGTTGATAAGAACAATTATGAGATGCTTGATGGGTGTGTTTTCCTAAAATGAAAAATGAAGTAGCTTGATCTTCTTTGAGAGGATTACATCTATATATTGTGTTTGATCTCTTGAGGTTGAGTGGGTTTTGGATGTTGTTATTGCTTTTCTCTTGGGGTTGTGAAGGAAATATTACTTGAAATAGTTGTCATTTAGAGGTGTATGTAGGATGATGCTACATGTTTATGATTTGTAGTTTTTCTCTTTAGTCTAGTTCTTCCTATATGTTCAAACTCATATGGCTTTAGATGTGGATTTCTATGTGGAGACATGATGCTCACTAGTTTTTGGTCATTTTTTGTCACTTGGGTGATGACATGTAGTTTTTTCTATTTCTTTCTTCTGTGAAATATGGAGAGCATGGGAGAGATGGAAGATTGTTGAGAGAGATATTTCTTATAGTAGTTGGTTGAAGGTTTTGCAGATCTTTGTTGATGTTTCCTCAGTACTACATGGTTACATTGTCTATGTGCTATCATTGGTATACTTTCTATTCCTTTGATCTTTTAGATTTGGCATTACCCATGCAATGGGAGTTTCTAGATGTGCTTTGTCTTTTCAACTGGTTGGAACATGGAGCTTTCATTTGAAGTTGATGGCTTGGCTATGAAGGTGGCATGAGTTTGTTGATGTGGATACCTTGGAGATATGTGTGATTGGATAGATTAGTACTTGATATGTGTGATATTTCCAATTGTGTGGGTTGATTAGTTAGATGGGAGCAACTATTTTTCTAGTTGTTCTAACTGATGTTCTATCTTGTTTCTAGAGAATGACTTCATAGTGGTCTTCATGATTGAGGGAATTGAAGCTAATGTTGTGTTGCTTCTATATATCTTATGTGCACAATGGAGTGGTGGAAATGTTAAAGCCCTTGTCATCTATAGGATCTAATGCCTGTGTTCTTGAGACTGGTGCATATACGTCTTGGCTCATTTGTTTTCTCCTATGGTGGATGGTTTGAATTGTTGCCTGAGTTGGTGCAAATCTTGGATGTTGTTGCAGGTGTATTGGTTGGAGCGCAATTTTTTTTTTAAGATCCTTGAGTTTTCTTTGGAAGGAGCTAGTAAGTTCTTCATCAAGTGGGAGAATGTTGAGAAATGTGACTCAAATTTATTGGCTTGATCGACTTCCTGGAGCAGTTGTGTTTTCCTCCTTCATTGACCTAGCGTAAGTCATTGGTTTTCAAGTTTTTCTAAATGAATTCACAGGGTTCTAAAGTCTTATAACCTCCCAACTTAGTGATTGTGAAGTGAAATTTTAATCCCTTTTTTGTTCGTATATCACGGGTTTTGAGAACTTCACAACCTCTAACATGAGGTTCACAAGTTCAAGTTTTGCGCGATAGAGCAATCCATTTGTTGTCGACATGTCATGAGTTTTGACAACTTTGTAACCTTTGACATGAGGTTCAAAAGTTTGGGTTTTGAGCAACAGAGTGATCCCTTTGAGTTTCAGGAGACATGGGGTGATCGACAAGACTTTGAAAGATGTCTCCTCCATATTTCGGTAGAAGGCTACAAGGACCTTGTCAAAGTGACTTAAAACTATCACTGGGACATTGGATCATGTCTCTTCAACATGTTAGTTGAAGACTTGTTCATTCCTATCGATGAGACTTCAAGAGGTCATTGTGAGTTGGTGAAAAGTCTCTTCAACATGCAAGTTGAAGTTAGGGACTCGGTGTCAATGTGACTTCAGGGTGTCACTAAGACTTTGGTGAATGTCTCTTTGACATGCATGTCTCTTCAATAGACCAATGGTACAGTGAGTTGCAAGACCTTATTGGTGTGACATCGGGTGCTTGAGGAGAGATGATCAAGTGTCTCTTCGACACTTCGATGACTAAATGGTTGGTGAACTAGATGCTAGTCAATGTGATGATGTGAGTTCGATGTGAGATTGTCTGATGTCTCTTCGACACCCAATAATTAAAGTCTTGGTGAGTTTGGCATAGCAATGAATTGCATGGTGATAAATACTTTTCGGTGGGAGATGACATCATCCATGGGATTCTATAGGATGTCATAATGACAGCTTGATGTGTAGCATTAGATCCTCATTGGTGAGAAGTTGTCTTTGGTGAGATACTAAATCTTGTCTCACTGAAAAAATGATGGAATGATTCAGTGGTGAACTCACTTATCGCTAGGATAGAACTTCACTGGTAGGATTTCAAAGGTGGTCTCCTCGATACGACAATGGATGACTTGGTGACCTATGTAGAATGTCTCAGTGGGACCCAATTGATGAATAGTTGGAAAGTGGTGATTCATTGCATGTCTATGATAGTGAAGCTATTGGGTGATCCTACTATACTGGTTTATAATTTTTGGCCAAACTAGACATTGAACTAATTTTTTCTAACTAAATCTTCACTTTCAGACACCTATAGCGGCTAAACCATGAGGAATTTGAAGTTGATGCAAACTAGTGATTTGTGAAATATTGTCTATAGATTCTAAATATATTTTTTTCAATTTTTTTGGAATCATATTGCACTTCATTTTCCATCTTCTTCGAAAACTAGTTTTTTCAATAAACACCATTTTTAAAGAGTGACACTCACTGTATAACACATAACTCTTTTTCCATGAAGGATAAAATTCTATTATTTTTGAATTTAGACTTATAACTATGATATCTAGTGCTTCCAATTGGTTTCATAGTGTTTTATTAAATATTTTTTCCTTAATGAAGTTTCAAAGTCAAACCAATTACAATTGAGACATAGGCGGACCATATAACATAACTCTTTTTGTATGTATCAAAATTCCTTTTTTTTTGTTGGATCAAGGACTTCAATATTTGGTGCACTCATATTTTTCAATTTCTCTTTTTGATAATCTTCTATTTTTCCACATGTGCAGAATAGAGAGCTTGATTTTTTGGTGAAAAGTCTACATTCACAAGAAATAAAAAATAAATATAATAATCAAATTAAACTTAATTAAAATTATACTTTTTGGAAGCTTATAATAAGGAATACATACAAAAAATAAATTTTAAATGAATTCATTTGATCCCCCAAAAGGTAAATCAAAAGTGGTTTTTAATTAGCATTTTGTTACGTGTAAAGGAGACTCTATTATAGAACTATGGTTTAAAACTAGCAGGGTTCTATCCAAGGGTCTTGGCCTAAGGTAGTTTGATCAAATCATATTCAATTTGAATGCTTTAAATGGAAATTTTCAAGGCTTAAATCATTATATTTTATAAAATTATGTGATTTTAGCAAAATCAAGATCTCCCAGAAAGTGTAAACCACTATTGTGGTAATGTACCCTACTTGTGGTTGTTCGTCTATAGCGGTTAGGGTTTCCTGGAATGATTAAGGGTAGAATGAAAATGTTGTTGTGAAGGATGTGAAGAATGTGAACCTCATAAGATGAAGGGATGGGCTGTCTGGGAGAGAGTGGAATGGTTAGAGGAGATGGATCTGCACTCTATGTTGTGCAAGGATTCTAAATAGTTACGATTCTTGTTTGTATTCTTTATATGGAAAAGATGTGTAAACTCATGTAAAGGCTATAAGCCTAAATTGTATTATAACTCTTTTTGTTGAATAATACAATGGCCATATCTTTTGGAGTGTGGGTTTGTTTACCCGTAATAGTTTTCCCCACATAAATCTATGTGTCCATTTATGCTTTTCTTTCATGTTGGTTGATTCTACAAATTTGAATCTATGCATAGTGTTGAATCTGGTTAATTTGCATGTACTTTTCTCAGAAGAGTTAATTTGGGAAATCAACTATGCATGTTTCCGCTTTAGGGCATAGTATTTGAGTCTTTGAGGTAATTTGAAGGAATTAAAATTGTTGAAAGCATTGTTGTGCTTAGATGTTTCTATTTGAGATGACTTGATTTCCCTGAAAAAATTAAAAGAAATAAAGTCGAAAGAAATAGCCAATAGAATGTTAAACAACAAGAACCACCTAAACCAAATACAAAGGATGATGGAGTATTTATCAAAAATTATTTACAAATGGAAGAAAAATTCTATCTCTGGAGAACCTCAGTTTGATGGCACCAATTTTATTTTTTGGATACTTAGGATGGAGTCTTACCTACCCTCTTTGGGATTTGGCATGTGGAAAATAATAGAGAAAGGTTATCTAGTATCTTCAATACCTCCTTCTAGTACTGATGAGTAGAAGGCTCTTGAATTCAATACAAAGGCCATGGATGCCATCTTTAGTGGTTTGCTAAATGAGATCATTGCTAAAGTTATGAATTGTAAGGATGTAAAAGAGGTTTGGGAAAAGCTAGTTGATATGTATCAAAGTGATGTGTTTTTGCAAGAAACATCCTTTCCAATTGACACAAGATGTGATATATCTAAACTTAGAGAAGATGATTTTGTTGTTCAGAATGTTGACAAAGAAGGAGACCACACTATGAGTCAATGTGAACATGAGTATGATGAAGATGAATGTGAATTTGATCTTGAAGGTGAACTTATGTATTCCCTAGATGAGATTAAGAACCTAAAAAATGAGAATCAAAAATTAAATTTGGATCTTCAAGAAGAAAAGGATTCCAAAGCCAAGACACTTTCAGCCCTTCAAGAATTAGAAAAACTAATCATATATTTGAAGGTACAAGTTGCAGAAGTTAAGAAAATAGAAGAATCAAATATTAGTTTATGGAAAAAGAGGTTGATTGTGAAAGATATGAATCAAAGGTAGTTTCTTTGAAAAATTAACTAGAAAAGGAATCTTCTAAGTTACATAAGACTCATCTTCAATTTCAAAAGAGCATTGAATTCTTAAATGAGATGTTAAGCAAGGAAAATTGTCACAAGGATACTACTGGTTTAGGCTTTGAAAAATGGCAGAGTTCTAAGGTTAGAGAAACTCCAAGAAAGAAAATAGATCTATACTATCATTATACTACTCCTAAGGCTAAAGACAAGAAGAACACAAAATAAAGTACCCCTGTAGAAGCCAACAAAAACTAGTTCAAAAAATCCTTTCATCCAGAATAGCAACAAATGTCTTGGATGCATGCAAGGAAATTTGATTGGAATAAGAGTCCTTATGAATGATCAAATAGAAGAAACAGTGTCCTATGTTATAAATACAACTTTCTAGGTCATACTACAAGGTTTTGTAGTACACAAGTAAGAAGTGATGTTTTCAGTTCTTCAAGAAGAAATAGTACTGTTGTACCTCCTATTGGTTACAAGATTATATTTTGTAGATGTAACAAGTTTGGACATAAAGAAAAATCTTGTAAGAGTAATCTGGTGGAACTTTTTAATCATCACAAGAAATCAAGCACTATGAAAGTTTGGAGAAGGAAATAAGAGAAAGAGAAGAAAGAACCTAATCTTGTGCATGTTGCATAAGATGCATTCATAACTACATGAAGAATAGCTTGAGTTGAGGGGGAGATGTTTATTGAGGTATCATTCAAACCCCATAGACAATAAAAAATAGGTTGTGTCTCTGTACAGATAATGGTAACATGGTTATATTAAGTTTAGTAGTTAGTCATAGAGGTGTCTAATTAAGTGAATTAAAGTAAATCAAGAAGTATATCAGTTCTTCCTATGTATTTAATAGAGGGTAACACAAATATCAAGATGAAAATCACAAATTCATAAGAGAAATGGAAGGTTTGTAACAAGGTCAATAGTTAGTCACAAATGTCACAAAGGAGATACAGGCAGATCAATCAAAGAGAGCAGTGATCACAAGTCTTAAACTTGACTTGAAGGATAGAATTGGATTATAATTCATAGTCATCAAGCTTCATGTAATTCTTTAGCAAATCAATAATAATGGGGAAGTAGTTTATAGGAGGACAGTTCTTTAAGGTTGATAGTGACTATGGACTATGCAAAGGAATGAACATTCACCAAGTCAGGTTGTAGCTATTCATTGTCTTGATTTGTATGGTATCATATACAAAGATGACAACAAGAAGGCTTGTAAAAGCATTGTTGATATTTTTTTGGTACACTTTCTCAATATAGGTAATGTTGAGGTGCATCACCTTTCATGAAAGGAGACTTCCAGCAGCAAATTGTTGAAAATCACCCCAAGGTCTCTTGAGTGTCAAATCATGACTTGCATGGAATTCCTCAGTTGATAATTGATATGATTTTGTTGGTAATCACAGGGCAGAATTATTAAGCTAGATAGGGTGAATTAGATCTTATGAGTTGAAGTTCCAAAGATGAAAAGTTGGAATGTACTTTTGTTAGAATTGGCTATGGCTGCCAAGATCTATGGACCAAATGGAAAGCACACAAAAGAGAGAGAATCGAATATGACAAGAATAAATTATATTCAATGTCAATGACATGAGATGATTACAATGAGAGATACCCCTTGGCTATATAGCCAAGGTGAGAACATAGAAGGGCATAAGATTATGACAAGTGTCATAATCTTATGACATGAGACAACTATGAAAAGCTATCCCTCCACCTAAGGTGGAAAAGTGATAATGTGATAATCACCACAAAAGGTGGAGATGTAGTCACATGATGTGCCCACAAGATGATGGATGTGATAAAGTAATAACATGATAAGTCCACCAAAAGTGGAAATTCTCCAACTACCTCCTATCTGGTTCCTAAGTAAACTTAACTAAGGTGTAATTATGACCTAGGACAAGGTACAACACTTTTAATTACACCAACACCCTACCTTAAGTACAACTTAGGGAGTGGAAAATTATTATACAAATTTCACAAAGATGCAATGATGGGTCCTGGCTACTAGGCCATCTTAGGTCCCCATGCACATATGTAATGCAAATGAAATGCAATCTCTCATAAACGAAGAAAAGGACAAAACCCAGTGGGACAAAACTCCTCCCCAAAAGAGAGATCAAATACAAAAAATGAAATTCTCTCAATGATGCATGAGAAGGTAAAAACCCCATGTGAGGAAAAAGACCCCCCATAAGAGAGAAGTTGAAGAGAGGAAACACTTCCCCCCCTCAATGTTGAGTCTCATGCACTGATGGTAGAAGCTCAACATTAAATGTTGAAGATGATCCAATGTCACCGAACAATGTTCCTCCCCTTAGGTAGAAAAAAAACCATGGATATATGCAGGATATTAGGAATATGGATGATGTATGATGTCTCTGAAGCATGCTCAATTGTCTCCATGTTGATGTCGAAAGCTGACACACTCCAAACAGGCATTCTAGGCCATACTACTGAAGAGGAAAATCCAACATCTATTATCTAGAAGAATGTAGAACATGATCCAAGGACAAAGATATCCCCTCTAAAGACAAAAAAGCCTCCTCCAAATGTTGTCCAAAATAATCCACACTCATGCCAATTTGTGAAGAATGATCATGTAGAGAATGAACAAGAGGGTCAAGGTGTTCCCTCACAACAACTAAAGAAGGTGCATATTCATCAAAGAGAAGATGAATGTTATCAATGGTGTCCTCCAAATGAGACAAGTCTAAAATACCTGTCAAGAAGTCATCCAAAGTAGCCATAGCTGGAAGACTATGTATGTCATGTTGCACTAAATCACTAGGAGCCAAAACTGTAGCAACACAAGCATCATCAAGTAAAATAGTAGATGGAGGAGATGAAATGCATGGCTCAAGTACTCATTCTTATGTGAGTATGCCCAAGTTTAAAAAGCCAAAAGTCTCCTCTGAATCATGGTTGTGATCAATAGCCAAAGGAACATTGTCACCATCAAAAGCAAACTGTGCAAATGTGTATAACCAAGATGAATGATCAAGCACCCCAGTACCAATGATCTCTCAAGGCTCCAAGTCTCGAATGATGACAAAATCAGGTGTGAACTCCACAGTTCTCCCATCTCCACCATGTGTAATCTGATATATGGAAAGTAGATTGTTCGTCAAATGAGGAACACAAAAAACATCTTGGAAAATATTTTCCCCAAAACTAATAAATCTTTTCCCTGTTACACTCATGTATGTATTGTTTCCCATCAAGATGGGAGACATACTACAAGGCTGAAATGAAGAGAAGATAATCTATGAAGATGCCATATGATGTGATGCTCCTAAATATAGAAGCCATCTCCTTGATCTTGGACCTAAAAGAGCACAAAGAGCTTGTCCTTTATATCTTGATGAAGATGCAAAATCAGCATGACCTTTTTCCTGAGACTACTTTAAAGAAGGAGGAGGAGGAGGAGGTGATTCAGACATTCTAGAAGGAAAATCAATGTGATTCTTTTTGAGAATATTTTTCAACTCATCAATATCCTTCTTATAACAATAATGTTCTTCATGTCCATCCTTCTTGCAATATGCACAAAAAGGTCTCTCCTTTGATGTTTTCTCTTTTGAAGATGAATCTTTACATTCTTCTGTAGAATTTGATGTGGATTGTGTGTTCTTCTTAGGCTTGTTCTTTGTCTTTTCTTTGCCACTTGAAGACTTCTCATCCTTTGCAACCAAGGCATGTGATTTCGAAGACTTTAAAGTACCCATTTGAATAAGATTATCTTGCTCCCTAGTGAGTTGCATAGCAAAATCTTCAAAGGAAGGCATCTTAAACTCACTCCCAAAGGAATTCTTTATAGCATAGAAAGTAGACACAAACACTGAATATTTAGGTCCTAACTTTGAAAGAACACTTAAGATTAGTTGTGTATCTGATTTCTCAATTTTACAATCCTTCAATTGTGTTCTTAGTGACTTGAATTTGGTGATGAAGTCCTATATGTTGTCAAAATTACATGGATTGAGACTAGTTAATTCATTCTCCAACAAATGTCCTTGAATTTCATCTATTTTCTCAAATAAGTCTGACAATGTAGTCCACATAGCCATAGGTGTATCCAAGTGCTCCATGTGAAACAACAACTCAGAAGAGACATACAAGCACAAATAGCCAATTTATTCTTCACAACTATTCAACCACTTATTCTTTCTAGGTTCATCATCTTTTAGTTCACCATCAAGCCCATGAACTCTCCTATACAATATTTTTACTCTTAGCAATTTGTTCATTTTAGATTTCCATTTAGGATAGTTGTAAGATGTTAGAAGTGGAATTGTAGATGGCTCCATGATCAAACAAGAACACAAATCAAGAGGAATGCAACCACAACCACAAGAAGAATCCCCCCCCAAATTCACTCAGTAAAAGAACCCCCCAAACAATATATGAGCTTGGAACTTTATGAGTAGTTCGTTTACAATTGCCACTTTCCAAAAATAGCAAAGTGGTCTTGATCTTGGTACATATAAATGCCCAAAATAGGCCATAGAATCAAATACAATTTTTGGTATACAATCAAATCAATCTGATCATACCACTAAAAAGTATGTGAGAAATCATGCACTTTTAAAAAAAATCATACAAAAATGTTACCGTAGGAGCAAGATATGAGCTCCCGAAGTTCCCAAAATGAGGATGAAGCAGCAACACCTGTGAGAATCTACAATTTCTAGAAAAACCAAAAACCAAAATGAAAAAATGATTGCACCACTATGTAGAGCATGAAAAATTAGTCCAAATAAAAAAAATCTCGAAAAAAGGAGCTCGTATGACTGAGATATTAGCATTCAAAGTTCGCCTTCCAAAATTAAATTGCAAACTATGAGGGGTCAAAAAAATCCAACTAGCCGCTGACATCACTATTGATGCAGGATTACATTAGCAATCGAAGCAATTAAATTTGGTGGACTGGAAGCTGTCAAAAAAATAATATACCTCTTCCATAGAATATACACTACGATATGGATTAAATTTGGTGTACGTGTAGCCATCAGAATGGAATATGCTCCGGTCCTGGAATATTCTTCATACTCGTCACTGTTGGTATAGGATTTTTGCTAGATTTCTTTATTTGACTGCCTGATTTAGTGATACTGATGCTAGATATTTATTAGACTCCTAGAATTGCAAAAAATTGGTGTTGAAAGATTTGAAATGAGCCTACAGGATTTTATATGGAGCCAACCAGTTATGAAATATGTCGGAGTTTGATTTACCCCGCTGGAGTTATTTCTCTGCCTGGATTTTGTATAAAGTTCCTGCCAAAAATTTGAATCATCGGTGTACAAAAATGGGGGACCCGCGGTGCAGCAGTACAGGTTTGTTGTGTGGTGGAATGTTAAAGGGTTGCAATACTTGTACACTACGACAGGTACAAAAGTATCTTATACAGGTCTGTGGACAGGTCCACAGACTTGTATTTTTTTTTTTGACTTTTTGATAGTTATAAAAAACTTTTACAGTATAGAATATTATCTGAAGAACAATAATTAAAAAAAAAAAAATCAAAAAATTTATGACTGATAGAATAATAATTTTTTGAAAAATCGTACCGGCTAATAATGACAATCTGGGGGATCGTACGACTCTTTGGAAAAAAAAACCCTCACTAGACAACTACTCCGAATTGGATGAATTGACAGTCGATCTTAGGGTTTATGGCCCTTCTAGACATGATGGAAGGGTCAAATTTGACCCAAAATGCTCCAAAATTGCAGCTACCTTCTAGATCTGGCAACCACTCTTCAGCTTCAAACCCTCATAGATTTGGTCTCATATGTCCGATTTAGACAAAACAAAAGGAAAAAATGACTTTCTTGAACCTTTCAGATGCAATGGTGAGCTTAGATTTGCACCAAGCTCTGATATGATCCTGCAATAAAAAGCCACAAAATGGAAGCTCCCCAAATCTAGTATCTCTCTTCAGAAAAACACTCTCCAATGGCACCCAATCTGCTCTGATACCATGTTAGAATTAGCTATGGCTTCCAAGATCTATGGGCCAAATGGAAAGTACAAAAGAGAGAGAATTGAATATGACAATAATAAACTATATTCAATGTCAATGAGATGAGATGATTACAATGAGAGAAACCCCTTGGCTATATAGCCAAGGTGAGAATATAGAAGGGCATAAGATTATGACAAGTGTCGTAATATTATGACATGAGACAACTATGAAAAGCTATCACTCCACCTCAAGTGGAAAAGTGATAATATGATAATCACCACAAATGGTGGAGATGTAGTCACATGATGTTCCCATGAAAGGTGGATGTGATAAAGTAATAACATGATAAGTCCACCAAAAGTAGAAATTCTCCAACTACCTCCTATGTGGTCCCTAGTAAACTTAGCTAAGGTGTAATTATGACCTAGGACAAGGTACAACACTTTTAATTACACCAACAACTTTGTTGTAGGTTTGAACAATAGTCTGAAACTTTAATATTTTCTTAAGTTTTGGCTTTACAATGTGCAATGAACCTTAGCACAGGCTATTTCTAAAAAAAAAGGAAAAATGGCAAGGAAGAGGAGAGTTTCCTGGATCTGTAACTAACTATGAATAGTGATCATGGAGATTTTTCTATGGACAACTTCTTTTAAACAAAATTTCACTTAACCAGAAGCTTCACAATCTCATGAAGTCTGTGTTATCTTCTAAGGTCTACAGATATTTCACCATTCATTCACCATATGCATGCATGGACAAAGATAAAGTGTGGAGCAGCTTTGAATTTAAGTCTAGACTAACTTTACATAGCTATTTACTAGCAGCAAACAACAAAAAGTATGGACTAGGAAGGCATCTACACAGTAGAAATTTTTATAACCACATAATAGCATTACCAAATCTACCAAAGCAATCTGAAACTAACTAAAACAACAAATAAAATCTAACTAAAACATTTAACTATGGGAGATGAATCATGAAACATGTAGAGAAACTCATAACTGCACCAAAGTTAATGTATTTCCATTAAATTTTTTGCAGCATGTCATTACAACAACTCAACTCTCCTTGAAAATGAGAGGAGACCCCCTATCTATAGTGTTCAAAAGGTAGAATAAATTGCCAAAATTAATTTGCATTGTGTGGCCAAGATTCATTACAAATTAGGGTTCTGCCTACCCCACAAAATATTATATTTGAAAATACAACTTTGTCCTTATCCCTATCTTGTCTTCTAGTGGCAGCACTATAGCGTTTTGTCTTCTTGTTGATTGCTCTTTGTTGTAGCTATTCCTTTAGGAACTCTTCATCAATAATAGAGTTTCCTTCCTACTTCTTCAAAGTTGCATACTCTATGAACTTTAAAATTAGCGGCTAGAGCTTATCAATTTCCAAAATTTTAGATCATAGCACTTGATAACTCCATTCTTTAGATCAGTCTATGAGATTTTCCCAATCTTCATCATACTTAGCAATGTGGTCTCTGAATAGCTCTAACTAGGTGAAGGCTTGGGTTGCAAAACTCATGAAATCGGTGGTGATCTCATCTGACATCCTATCCTCCATCCTTTTCTGGAGTATGTGTAGGATCATCATGGAATAAACAAGCCCTTAAGTTGTGAAAAATTCAGAAAAATCAAAGTTAGGCAACTTGACGTAAAAATTTGAATAAGTTAAATCTATATTATTTTAAAAATATGTATGAATAGAATCTATACCAAATTGAATGTAGTTTCTAAACTACTAGGTTTGTTTTAAAAACAAAATCTATTTGGTGAAAATTTGAAATTTCAACGCAGTAGTACTTAAATTTCAAGGAAAAAGTAAGAAGTAGGTGTCTGTTTGACCACCCTAACCACAATAAAATGATAATATTTTTTTATAAGATTTTAGGTATAAGTAGAGGACTCATGTCCCGATGTGATGCAATTTTTTTTGTAATTTTTTTCCAAATAAACAATTAATTATGAATTTTTTATTACAAATTTTTAAAAATATAAAAAACTCATATGTTTGACCACCTTATCTTGGTGAAACTTCATGAAATTCAATTTTTCCTTTTGTAATCCTATAGTATGCGAAGTATATAATGTGATGCATGTTTTGGATTCAAAAAATGTGATACCATTTGAAAGCTATAGATGTTTTTCAATCAACCTATAAATTAGGACTTTAGTCATAATTTGAATAGAAAATGAATAACAATTACTTATTAAATTCAAAGTAAAGCATAATTCATATTGGTGGAAAGCTTAGAATCTCCTTTAAAAACCATTTTTGTTTCATCAATTTTAGGTAAAAAAAATTCATCATCCGCATACCCATCATATTGCCACTTTTTGGCCCATCATGATCCTGCACATACCCTTGTCTAGCACTTGCTCCATCCTTTCCTTTTGATTCGTGAAGTCTTGCTTCCATACATCCACCAACCAGTGGTCATCTTTCTTAAATGCAAGGTCCTTTTCCTAAGTCGCACTTGGAAATTTGAGAATAGCCTCAATCTTCGGGTACGTGGAGTCGTAGCTCATTGGGAAGTCAGTGTAAAGTTTCCTCGTACTATCACGAGACTATTGTAGATCCAAGTATTTGTTTGCTATCCTAATAGCATGGTCGATGCCCATGTTCCCAATATATAGGACCTGCCAGAACCGTCTCTTTGTAGTCTTATCCAATTTCTTTCTCTTCTCAATCTTATCTATTTTTTCTTTGGACAACAATTGGGGTGGGGCCAAAGACATGGTAGGAATTTCCTCTGCTGAAGACCATTGTTGAATGTAGGATGTCAATTCAACCACTTGTGCCTTAAGTTGTTCTTTCAAAATCTTGTCTTGTTGTATTAGATGCACCACTATGGCAATAGACTCCTGGAGGTGCTCCACCTTTTTTTCTCTGATGGTTGTTCCTAAATCAATAGTGGATACATTGTAGCTTATCCCTTCCACTCCCACTACTAGCATTTCCACTTGGACAGTCCAAGATCTAGAAGCATCCATCGTCACCTTGGATCTGATTTTGGGTTTCTTCTCCTTTTTGGTACTAATTTGTGCTTGAGCTAAGATAGCTTCCAGCCTTGCTCTTGGGTCACTCAGGGTAGGACCTCTCTTCTCAAGTTGCTTTTCTGGCCATTTAGGCATTATAGACTTTTCTTTAGGTGATCCATGATCACCTTCCTCTCCATTCCTTTGGACTTCTAATTATTTATCTCTAGGAGCTTCTTTCTCCATTTTAGTTCCTTCTCCCTCTTCCTCATTGGAGTCTCGAATGAACACCAAGCATTTGATAGGAGACTTAGTAGGAAATCATTCCTTGGGACCTTCTTCTCTTTCAACCTCCTCTTCTTCCTTTTCTTCATTTTCTTTATCCTATTCATCCTCATGCCCGTGCTTCTTGGGTTGTTCTATTTTGAGGCTCCTATTAGTTCAAACCTCATCCTCAAGTTTATCTTCTTCTATATTCTCCTCTTCCTTATGTGGAGTTGGCACATCTTCATGCTATTTCTTTTCTTGTTCTTCATGTCCTTCAGAGAGAGGAATTTCCTCATCATGCGAGGAGCCTTCTTCTTGTTGTTCATATGTAGGAAGTTCCACATTTTCTTCCACCTTGTCATCTTCTTGCCTTCCTCCCTCGGAAGGTAGTCTTTCTACTTCCTCTCTGCCATCCTTTAGTTTTCAGGCGAGCTCTTCCTCAATGTCAGGATAAAAACTTTCTATGATATATTTTATGTTGGAATCTCCTTCTCTTTTGGAAGATTTTGCTTCTTCTTCCTCATGGACCACCTCATCAATTTTCAAATGCTAGTATTCTGGATGTTCATGATACTCATCTACTTCCTCCTCTAGTGCTTGTTCTACTTCAATCTCTCACCTTTCCAACTCCTTGGATATTTGCATTGTGCCTTCCATTGTTGGTGGTTCTGTTGGAGGCTTTGAGGGAGGAGCACTGAAAAGAAATTATGTTAAGGAAGCTTTGATGATAGGATTCATCGGTACTTAGGAAAACTCAAAGGGAACATTCTTCATGTGTCACGAGAATGCCTCTGGCAGTATGAGCGTTGGCATTGGTATTGTTGTTGCTACCGGTGGAAGCGATGTGGTGGGAGACATGGAGGCAAAGGAAAGTGAAGTTGTAATAGAGGAGTAATCAACCATTACTACTGGCCCAGTTGGCAAAGAAGAAGCAAGGTGGACCAAGATATCCACCGCAGGTGGGGATGTGGCAACTATGGCTTGAGAAATAGATGAAGGGACAGTAGTATCAGAGGCAGCTAGTGGAGACTCTAGCTGATCTATCTCCATTTCTTCTCCCTTGTGCAAAGGAGCTTCTTGAATAGCAGGAAACCTTGCAACACTTCATGTCCTTTTGTATTTCTTTGATGGCTCACCCTCTAAGGCCTTCCTTGCGTATACTTTTGGATTTGGCTGTTGCTCCTCAGTCTCCTTCCTTTTTCTTGACCTTGTGAGTGGAGGGGATTTGGATGTTTTTCCTATTGAGGTTGTAGCAACCCCATCATCTATTGCACTAGGCTCACTTTCGATCCCTTGATAGGTCGGGATGACCCCTTGTTCCTTTAATCACACAAATTTTCCATTGACCCATTCCCTAGTGTGAGCCTCGACAAGCTTCAAGGTTATAATATCGAGGTCATCGACCTCTAGCTCATCCTAATCTATTGCTAGCAACAACAAGTTAGCAAATACATTGTACCTAGGGTCCATGATTGTGCTTTCATCTTATTCAACTTGATTAGGTACATGAAACAAATTCACCCTTTTCACAAAGTATGCAATCATTCGCATGTAATGCCTCATGCATACCTCCATATCATCTTGGAAATTCGCCCAGCAGAAATCTTTAACATGATGCAGATGGGCATAGTCGGGTTCTAGTGCTTTCCTTACATGCCTATATGGGTCCATTCCTAGGCGAGCAGTGTGAGGGATGAAATGATATTCTGCTAGCCCCTTCTTAGAATTCCCTGCACATTGAGAGGTGTGTAGCTTATACATCCCTTAACCAAAAGAAAGGGGATAGGGGATTCCTACTAAATGCTTGCTGCTAAGGAGGGTATGTACATGTTGTAGCTACCGAGAGAGTTCTAACAATATAATCTGGTCATTCAGATACCGGGGCAGCTTATTCATCCTTTCTTTGTAGCCTTGGGTGCGAATGTATGTGAATTTGGGGTACTAAATGAACAAAAGGGTGTATTGTTTGAGGAATTCCCAAGCACTGTGGGAGACTCACCTTTTGAAATTTCCTCCAAGGAACTTGATAATGCGACCTATGAAAGTGTCATTCACTCTACAATAGTCCCTCTTGAAATTTCTAAACTACAGCTGACGGTATCTATCATAAAATTTCAATGCACAACCAAATTCTTCATCAAGTGCCCTAAACAATCCACTATACTGCCTTCATTCAGCTAATGAGTAAACTAGGTAGAATGTCATATAAAATTTGGAGGTCCTTTTAGCATTCATAAACTGCTCATGAAAGTAGTCACTTATTATTCCCCCCAGTAGATTGTGGTCTACGTGGAATCCTCTTCCTTTCCACAAAGTATTTTCTCTACAAAGTAGACCATCCATTCTTGAAAGTATGTTGCAATTGGAAGGCCCATTACTCTACTTAATAGAGTTACTAGGTCATGATAATCTTCGTGGAAATAGCTATGGAAGATTTCTTGGGGAACTTTCGTAGCATTTCCTTGCTTCTCTTTGAACCAATACTAGTTTATAAGTTTCTTACAACCAATCGGGTCCTAATCCCACATTGTCTTGCATTCATCTATTGTTAGCAGTTCCATCTCCCCAAAGGTGGGGATGTGCAAAGTCTTTGTTATTACTTTTCCTAACATATTAGCTAAAATTTTCCCCTCTCTATCTACTATTGTCTAGGTCTCTAGTTGGTATGCTTTCCTGAAAGCCATGACTAGTTCAGGAGCTATAAGGGATGGAGGAAAGCCTACAGCCTTAGCAATTCCACTACTCCTAATCAGCCTTGCATTCTTCATCTTAGGGTTTACTCTAACTCTTTGTTTAAATTCGTCGATGTCAACATGCCCAATGTTTGTATCTATAATCTGCTTCCAATCTGTAACGACCTTTGAGTGCAAAGGCTCCCCTTGGAATTGGTATTTCATTTGATCCTTGTACTCCTTCCCATAAGGAGTTCTGTCGATTTTCTTTCCGTTGTCTTTTTCTATGGCTTCTCCTGAGGGTCCTACACCCAATTCCATATATCCTTCAAACAAAGGCATGATGAGCACAATCAATCATGAAGACACAATTTTTATCCAAAATCCCTGCCGATAATGTCAGATTAAATAACATACCATTCATGAAATTAAATATTTACTTCAAGATGTCATTAGAAGTTTACTGAAGGAAATTTGGTCAACGTGGGCCCAAGGGACTGTACTTCCCTGGTAGGATTGCTATTTTTAAAGGGTGAACAAGGCAGGGCACTCCGTATGATTTCTCCCAACTTTAGATTTGGATGATTTGAAAGGTTCATGCAAGAGAGGGTTCAATTTAAGCACATGGGTCAAGACTTGCTTCCAGATTGGAGGTCATTTGGGTCATCATTGGAGCACTCAGAGCTATGAGGAGGGAAATCCTTCTAAGTTTTGTTGTTTGAAATGGCTATGATGAAACAAAATTCCAAGGACAGAGTTCTAGGGTTTGAGACCTACGAGTCCAAAAGATGGATGGCATAACTTTGTTAGTCATTTAAGTATGTGAATCAAATGGGTCAGGAAACCATTCAAGAATAGTCATTTCAAACAACATGCACTAAGTGGAATTCTAGTGGGAGTGACTCGGCGGACCAAACCCAGCATTGTGTTTGGCCTTTAGGTTTCCTTTGTCAAAACTCTACCAAAAATCATAGTGGGATCCAGGGATCAGAGGGACAGACCATTGCCTAACATAGCAGGCCCAGTGAAGGCCAAGGCACTTAAACAAATCGTTGCCTTATCCTTTTTTAATGGCAGAGAAGGGACAAAGTCCCATCGGCAGAAGTCTAACATAGCAGGCCCAGTGAAGGCCAAGGCACTTAAACTTCATCGTATCATTCATGAAACATAAGCACACTTGGGTCCCAAAGGGTGGAAGGTGGTTTTTTGATGGTTGTTTTAAAATGGAAAAGACTATGCAACATCCCAAGAACAAAATCTCACAGGTGTGGGCCTGACAAGTGTGAATGGAGGCTTAGATTTCAAGTTTTGTTTTAAGTCTCGACGGTGATCCATCAAAGTAGATTTGGGGGTTGCAGGCCTGGGGAGGCATTCTATTAATTCAAAGTTTTTTGAATTTGAAGTTTTCTAAATGGCAATGGGGAGGCTTAGGTCCATAGGGTGAGGGTGTTCTGTGGGAAGAACAGTGTCGAGACATGGGAGCTCTAAATTCAATTTTTATGATGATTTGGAGGTTTTCTTGAAATCTTATCATATGGTTTTTTTAGGTCTAATCCTCCTCTATCAAATGAATAGATTTTAATCCTATTTTATTCATTTTTTAAACAAGAAATCACCAAAAAACAATGTGGGAGGGTGGACGGTGAACCTACCTCAAGAACCTAGTGAAGAAGGCTACTAAATCCTCAAAGAATTAGCAAATAAGGGTAGCGGACGTGGAGGTGGTAGATGATGAAGGCACTGGACTTCTTAGAACTCGCTCTGAACTCTTCTAGCCAACCTAACATGTGAAAATGATAGGTTGGACCAAGTATTTATACTCCTAAGTGCATTCAATGCACCCTCATTAATGTGAGTACAACAAGCTCAAGAGGTTGGTAAGTTCCAATTCTGAGACAATGGCTAGACGTCCAGAACTCGGACGTCAGAAGGGAGTGAGCCAACGACTCTTTCAAATGTTAAAGTGGAAAAGCACTGACAAGAGAAGGCATGGGGTCCAAGAGGCAGAACTCTGGAAAAAGATAGCCATCTCAAAGGGGAAAACTCATAACGGAGTCCTAGGTAGAGAGGTCCGAGAGGAGGAACTTGGGGCAAGTGAAGGACAGTCAATTAGCAATGTAAGTCATGAGGATGGCAGTTGAGGAGCTAGGTCCTAGGGAATGGGAAGGAAAAATCCTTTGGCCATTTTGAAACAACAAATGTGCAATGGAAATCCGGCAAGGAAAACCTTCCATGCCAAACCCGGAGGGCCCCAAGGCCATTGGCAAAGGAAAACTGCCAAAGGAACTCTAGGAGGACCCTAGACTTATCAAATTTTGTGGGCATGAGACATGCTCAACTTGAGGTGAGACTTCAGAGACACACTGACCATCTAGGACACCAAAACGGAGGCACACAAAATGAGGCAGCAACAAAACTACTAGACAAGGCGAAAGGAAGAGAGGCCCCCCATTAGCAACGGGGTGTGTGTGCTAAGGGCACAAAAAGCATGAAATATAAACTCAAGGACAATAGCAATAGAATAGGATAGTCACACTAAAACAGAGTCAATTAATGAGAATGGCAAGGTTACAATCCTTTAGATAAGAAAATGACAGATTGTTGGTAGTAAAAATATTGTGTTATAATACACAGTCAAGTGATAGGGCAGTTATCATCATAAATGCATGTATAACATCCATAAATGGTAATTTTGTAAGAATGTCGTTATGTGTCAAGAATGAGTGTCATCACAGTTTAAGAGCAATAAAGGAAGTTCAATAAGCTAAAAGGCATCAGTGATGAAAAAGACCATAGGAAGTGACTATGGGTAGTAGCAAATAAGATGAAGGATCAAAATAAACTATAGAAAACCATTATAGATAAAGATAGTGTTCATAATAATGTGTAGCCTTGAAAAGATAATTCTATGATACTACATAATAAAAAAAAGAGGGCAGTAGTCACAATCTAAGCAAGGTGTATGAACATGTCATCAAGGGTAGCACCATGACATTCAACTAGAGGATCTAAAGACAACCCTTTCATAGTTTCTACAAATTTTTGTCATGAACACTCAAAGAAAAAGGGGTCACAAATCTCAAAGAATAATATTCATTGAATGGTTAGCTGAAGACAGTTTTTATGAGAGGAGAACCTTCATACATAATTAATGCAATGTTTTTAAAATGGTAAAGGCAGTCAAGATGCATTGACTGTGATGTTGTCATTGATAGAGTATACTAAGCATGCAAGATAAAGCAGTGGTTTTTGTTTATGTTTTCGTATGTAGACAAGAGGATAGTTCATAATGATGTAAGTTGTAGTGATAGTGTATCGTTACTCTAAGTCACAATCTTCATAAGTCCAAGGGGTAGTTTTATTTCTTTGTAAATGTTGTATTTGTCTCATCTCTTGACAAGTGCTTTAGACAGTGGAGAAAAATTTCCATTAAGTGGATTAGGGAAGTATTCTCTTGCAAAGCACAATGGAGTAGTGGAGTACTTTGTATAATGAACATGATAATCTTTGTCAGTGGGATGCATCCTTGATGGTGCTATGACATCAACTCAGCGGTGTTACTACTTTTAATAATTTACCAATGTTGTTTGTTGTAGGTGCTTCAAATATGTCTTAGATAGTTATAATACTTGCAATCTATATGGATCTTATTCAGTGAGTGTGGACAACATTCCATCTTGCACATATATAGTGGAAAGTTACAATGACATGTTTAAAATAACTTGTGGACAGTTTGTTTTGGATAATGGTTGGATGGATGGCTTTTGATGGTAGTCTTTTCCTTGGTTTGAAAATGATATTGGTTTGGTCTTGGTCAATGTGGTAGTGTTATAGTCAATATGGTAATGTCTTTTTTTTTAACATTCATAACAATACTCCTACAAGACAGTTATTGTATGGTGCTTGTATGGTCACAATGGAGTTGATTAAATTTTCTTGACAATTAAATGCTCCTTAATCTACTTTATATATGTGATGGTTCGGTATAATGGTGATAGTGGTCACTGTCATGGTGTGTGTATCAAGAGCTCTATCCCAGTGGTTCAATAGTTATATTTCAGTGGTCCTATCATAGATTGTGTGCACAATAATTTGATATTCCACTGGGTAGTCAATGTGTTTTCAATCACAAAGGAGAGTCACAGTTTTGAAATGGTGATCTACTTATCTATTTTTGGATAAACAAGGGCAAGTGATAAGTTTAAGAAGAGCTTAAATTCAAGTACCTTGATGACATGGGGAGCAAGCTAGTTGATTACAAAAGTGCCAATGTCATGCTTCACATCCTATTGCTAATGGTAATGAATGTAATTCTTCAGTCATAACTATGCTCCTAATCATATTGATCTCATATTATCTGATAGTTTTGATGTACATACCATTTTTTTTGTGTGCTAGTACCTGTATATATGACAGTAGGCAGTCCAATCCACTCCTTTTTCCTTTATGTCAAAGGGGGAGAGATTGTGGTGAAGTGTTTTTATGAAGTGATGGTTTTTTCATCAATGATAAAGTGGAATTTTTTTGCTAATGGTGTTCTCCAATGATGTCAAATTTCATTGATACAAAGGATGCCATTCAAAATTTCACTTAATGCAATTCATGTTTTTGTTCATCATGCAAAGACAAGGTAGGAATAAATGTCAAAGAGAGGTGCATGATATGCCAAAGGTGATAGTAGGTATTTGTTCACTATTTTCCAAAGATATTTATTTATATGAATTTGATGCAAGTTGATCCAATGTGTTCATTCATTTCATAATGGTGTTCATGTTGTTCAAAAGGAAATTTTGGTGTAGCATGCCATGGAAAGTCTTTATTCTTTGTCACAGATCTCCAAGAGATTGTTTCAATGTTGCCTTAGTACAAAGTACAAAATTCTTGGCATTGATATCATAGTGGTGTTCATGATTCATTGAGGTTCATGGTAAAGCACTTGTTTATTATCATAATAAAAATTGGAAATATAACCTTCATTATAGGTTATTTTCTTCAAAATTTTGTAGAGAGTAGGGTAATATGGTGGAAGTCCCCCTCTAGGGTTTTTTGTTATTAGAATTTGCATACTTTCTAACCTAAAACCCTAAGAGTCTTCTAAAACCTTAAATGAAGCTTGTTGTGGAAAATTAGTAAAAAATTTACTTTATCATGTTTTGAAGGTGACTTGCTATAGCAAGTTAAAGGTTACTTAAGTAATGATTGAACCATAGATTTTTGGCACCCCAAGGCTCTCTAGCTCTTCTAGGGTTTTTCACCTAAAAGGAGAGAGGTAGGACAAAAATGCTAGCTAGGTTCATTAAAATTATGTAATGCATGATGTTATTTAGGCTAAACGAGATGATCTAAGTGAAATTAAGTGATCTAAATGACTAATTATGTATGCAAAACTTAAGATTTATGCTATTCTGGAAAACATGATATGATATGCAAACAATGAAATATGAATGAATAAATGCAGAACATAATGAAATGGGTTGAATTGGTGTACACCTGTGAAGGAATTGAGGAATCTAGAATGGTTTGAATGTTGTCTAAAATTATAGAAATTAACTAGTGGGACTCATTTGCCTAAGGTGGCAAATTAGTCTTGCTTCTGATGAAAACTACTAGAAGTAGGTTTTTGAGTGTTGGGATCTAGAATTTGACAACACTTAGATTTCTAGCCTTAAGGTGGGACTCATTTTCCACTGGTGGTGAATTAGTCCTCTCCAAAAATTCTAAGAAATTAGGACACAACTCTACAACACCAGATATGAGGATGTCTGCTTGTCAGGTTGTTCTAGTCAATTCTGCAGGAAATGGATAGAATACCTTCACCAAGCTTGAAATATGGTTGATTTGACTTGAAGAACATATTTGACTTGTTGACCACTCATCAACACCTAAATGCTTGTTAAATCTGCACACAAAGGTCTATAAACACACATGCAAGAGGGGAAAAATGGTTGAGGGTTACAGAATAGGGGTTTGCCTTAGACAAACCCCAATTTGGTAATCAAACCCTTGATGAAATAATGAAATGCAAGAGAATGATAAACAAATAACATGCAAATGCTATCAACTTACCAAACCCTTGTTGAAGAAAATATGAAGTTGTGTCAATGGATGCTCCAAAATGCTTGATTAGTGCTTGATTCGTATTGTAAGATGCTTGAATGCTTGAGATTGCTTGAATGTGATGTGTAAATGTAGGAGATTGAATACTTGAATGAATGGGGGTTATAATGGATGTAAAAAAACTTATTTATACACTTGTGTTCCTTAGTAACCCATTAATACCTCATCACAAGCCGACATCAAGTGATTTTGAATAAAAACCCGAAAGGAAATTTAAATTATTTTGAATTTGGAGCCAAGGGGGACTCATTCGCCACCTATGGCGAATGGGTCATGCCTTGTACTTGAAAGTGGGTGTTAGGAATTAAGTCATAAAGGGGTCAAATAAAGCATAAGAAAGGTGTAAATAGTGAAGTTATGCCTAGAAAAATGTGAAATGTTGTTACAAGACATTAACACTTCAAAATAGGACTTGACTAGTGATGAAAAGGTGATTTTTAGGTGAGTTGTAATGAATAGAGTGTAGAAGAGTGTAGAAATGTATTACAACACTTCAAAACACCTTCACAAGACATCATTATTTGAATTTTAGTACCTAAATATGCATGTTCAAGCCATACTACAACATAAAATCAGAGAAAAATAGACCAAACATCATGAAACAAGACCTAAAAGGCCATGTAAATGACAAGGGGCCATTTTTCTACAAGAAATTTAGCCCCCACTTTAGTGAGAGGGTGAAATTTCTTTAAACTTACACTAAACTAGCCATGAACATTGAGAGGAGGGTTCAATTGTACTTACATTAGAAAGATGGAATGTCAATGATCAAGAGGGATGATCAAACCCCTAGGATGAAGATCCCATGGAAAAATAAGCATAAGAATAAAGGAACACACAAGTGTTGAAAAGAGAGAATCAGATGAAGCTTTGATCATTTTTCCAACTAGTTGTGGATTAGATCTAGGCTGATAGTTTGAAAGAGAGAATGTATACTCACTCTGGGGCAACAGAACACATGGTGGTCTCCAAAGTGAGAAGGCCCAAAAGGTAAGATACATACACTATTTGGTATGCACTCACAAACACAAAGGTGGCTATGGGGAAAGTCGTGTCAATGGATGGGCTTCCTGCTCAACCATATCAAATTTATACCTCTTAATAAATTTAACAAGGCACCACAAGGAAAATTTTAGTTTGTGCTTCATGAGACAAGCAAAGCTCTGTATGCTTAAAACTCATGAAGGAAGAGCAAGGTACCACAAGAATGCAAGTTTTGTTATGTAAGGTGGAAAAGATGCAAAATGTAAAATGCAAAAGTGTAAAAATATAAAAGATGTTCAAAGGATTCTTATTAAGTTCATGCAAGGTCAGTCACTTAAGGAACATTGTGTCTAATGTCTCTAAGAGAGGACCAATCAAAGAATAGTATATTCACAATTTAGGGGAAGCAGTGTGTCCCATCAAGCCACCAAGAGGAATGTAATATGCTAAGATAGATCACACTTATGAAGTAAATCACACCCAATGTCATCCACAAAGTGGCAAACGCATCATATAAATGACAAGGCTACACTAGGAACTAAGAATGCAAATGAATTAATGGTAATGTATGCCCCCTACTTTAAAGGAATTGCTACACACTGTTCTGTGAAAAATTACTTTAAAGTAGCAAAGGGAAAATGAAAAAATAAAATAAGACATGAGATCCAACTCATAAAGCACTATGCCAAGTCATATGTTTCTGAGTAAGGCTACATCATGTCAATGAAAATGAAAATCAAAAGAAAGAACGTTGCCCCAGAAAGGAACACACCAAACACATAAGAGATCTATGTATTTGGGGTCAATATGTTCATTGCTACAATGTGTTTATTAAAGAGCCTAAAATTTTCATCATTCCCCAAAGCACATAGAACTAGAAGAATGACACAAAGAAAGCAAAAACAAAAGGGTAAAAGCACAAAGTTATGTCACACTTTTAGCCAAAAAAAAAATTCCAAGCGAAATGTTTTCAATTGGAAAGGTTTCGGCCAAATAGATTTTTGTTGCTACCATGTGGACTATTACATGGCACAAAGGTTTTGGCCAAATAAGTTTCGCCCGAATCCCAAAAAAATATTTTTTTTCTTTTCTCGCTTTGAAATTGGCTATGAAATTGGATTTTTTAATGTGCAAGGTTTCTATAAAAAGGGTTTCAATAGATTTCTATAGAAAGGGTTTTGGCCGAAACCCTTTCTATAAAAACTATTTCTAACAAAACTTTCTATGTGGCATCCTAGTTGGTAGCCAACTTAACTTTTTTTAGAATTTTCTAAAAATTTCAACTTTAGCTAAGTATTTATTTAGTCAGAATGATGTTTAAAAAAAAAAAACCCTTTTATAGAGCTCATAGTGGTGAATTTGAATATATAATTTTTTAAATATTTGGATTAGTTTTAATATATTTCATTTTTAAAATAATGCAAGTAGGTTGTTAAAGTTAAAAAAGAGGCTGATTAAAAATTTTAAAAAATAGTAAAACATATATTTTTTTAAAAATTATATGGGGCACAAGAGGAGAGTCTTTTTCAAAAGGGTATAATTTATTTTTTTTAAATTGGGTATGTGTAGGATCATAATGGGCCAAAAAGTGGTGATATGATGGGTATGTGTAAGGTATGTGGCTGACAACTTTATTTCAACCAAAAATTGTTGAAACAAAAAGGGTTTTTAAAGGAGATTCTTAGCTTTCCACCAGTATAAATTATGCTTTACTTTTAATTTAATAAATAATTTATTTTTTCTATTTGAACCATGAGTAAAGTCCTGATTGATAGGTTGATTGAAAAACATCTATAGCTTTCAAAGGGTATCACATTTTTTGAATCTGAAATATGTGTCACATTTTATGATTTGCATGCTATAGGATTAAAAAAAATGAATTTCATGAAATTTTGACCAAGTTAAGGTGGTCAGACATACAATTTTTTATACTTTTTAAAAGTTGTAATAAAAAATTCATAATTAATTCTTTACTTAATAAAAAAATACAAAAAAATATGCATCACATCTGGACATGAGTCCTCTACTTATATCTAAAATCTTATTAAAAAGTATTATAATTTTATTGTGGTTAGGGTGGTCAAACAAACACCTACTTCTTATTTTTCCCTGAAATTTAAGTACTACTACATTGAAATTTTAAATTTTCACCAAATAGATTTTCTTAGAAAAAATAAACCCAGTAGTTTAGAAACTACATTCAATTTCCTATAGATTGTATTCTTACATATTTTTGAAATGATATAGATAACTTATTCAAATTTTTACATCAAGTTTCCTAACTCTATTTTTCTAAATTTTTTGCCACTTAAGGGCCTAGTTTTTCTATGATGATCCTGCACATACCCAATTATTAAAAGAATTGACAATAGTTGACGTCACATGAAAACTGTAAAATTCTGACAACTCTAACTTTAAAACATTATTATGAGAAAAATATAGATCAAAATTTGAAAAAAAATTGCATGCACAAGATATTGAAGTTACCTATTTGGGGAAAAAAATTAGGGAGAAATGAGGTTTTTATCAATTTGTTTCTTGACATCCCAGGAAGTCGCTCTTTTATGAAATTTTCAGCTTTCAAAAAATTTTCCTTAAATTGATAAAAACATAATGAAAACATTTTTTTTTTAAATTGAAAAATTACAAGAATAAACTTCATCAAAAGTTCTACATTTCATTAGTTTACACCATTTTGAAATTCAAAACGTAAAGACTACTTTTATGTGGTCGAAGCTCATAATTTTTTTTGTTGTTGGCCGATTCCCTTATAAAGTGTAACACATGTTTTTGCTTTTACCAAAAGAACAAGAAAGTTCATTTTGGGTCAAAATGGAAGAGACATTGCAGTCTCAATGCTTTGCATCGTCCCCAAAAGGAAAACACAAGCGAAAAGAAAATGAAAAGGAAAAACCAAAGGAAAATGTTTTGGGTCAACATGAAAGAGACATTTTGGCCTCAATGCCTTGCGTCATCCCCAAAATGACAAACACAAGAAAAAGATAGAGGAAAAAGTAAAAGGGACCGATTGGGTTAACATTGAAGAGACATAGGGTGTCTCAATGCTTTGCATCATTCCCAAAAGGAAAACACAATAAAAAGCAAAAAATAAAAGGACCTTTTCGTTCAACATGGAAGAGACTTAGGGCATCTCAACACTTTGCATCATCCCCAAAAGAAAAACACAAAACAAAAGCGAAAAATACAATGCACGACATATAGAAGAATAGAGGTACAAATAGAAGAAGTGTACAAAGATAGTGAACATCAAAGACACGTTATGGGGGAACACGATACACATATGAAAGAAAAATGAAAAAGGAGCAAGTAATGCAAATGGAAGTCAACCATTAATTAAGTTATTGGTTTCTCAATCTTAAGAAACTAAGGGGAAATGAATACCATAGTTAAGAGACAAAGACAAGTGCATTACAAGGAGAAGGCTAACAACTTCTTGCCCCCCACAAAGTGTAAAGGAAAGAATGAGCTGAGGTGAGTGATGTGAAAGGATCATGCAATAGTGAGAATAGTAAATTCTACAACTACAACATGATAAAGGGATTTAGTTTTTATGGAATAAGAGGAAAGCAATAGGTATCAGTGAAATGATACTTATTCAGTATATCTTTCAATGTCCAACATTCTTTGGTTTGATGTCCAAGAATAAGATCATATTTTCAAAATGGTATCTTAGAATCTTTAGGATGAATAACCAACCTACTAATAGGTGGTAAGAGTATAAGACCCTTGTTTAAAAGCAATTGAAGTCTCCTTTCACATTCAGGTGGAGGATGTGTAGGAAACTTGAGTTTGTTCAATTTGTAAGGTCATTTTCATCTGTTGGATTCTCATGTTTCATGAATGGAAGGATGAAGAGGACCTATGGGGATCCTAGCATTAGTGTTATTAGAATAAGGTAATGATTGTTCATGTGGACTTCAGGAGAATGTTTAATATGTCAGGAGGAGAATCAAAGATCACTATACCATCATCCTGAAGTCTCCAATATTCAAAAGGAGGTTTATCAGGATGTGAAGGATCTTGATATCCTAATCCTATTGTGTTTAGGAGGTAAGTAGGAAAAGTGATTAGGAGGTGCAATAGTAGGAAGATATTGTGACTTCATGGATGGATAAAAGGCTACATTGGCTTTTAGCTTATCAAGGCATTCATTGTAAAACTTGTTCATGCTATTATCATCTTCTCCAATGATGTCTACTTCACGAGGAGGACAATCATGAGGAGTTGAGGAGCATGAGGCAACTCAATGTCATTAGGGTCATAGCCAAAGGCACAATTGGACATGTCTACCAAGGATTTTAAGAAGTTCCATAACTTATTGAAAGAAAATTCCATGATGCAAGTAAACTAAGATACAATAAATGACTAAAAATAGAGATTCTGGAAATAAAAATAGAAAGCAACTACTAAAAACTATAATGTAGAAAAATGCCAAAAATGTCTGAAAATGTTGTGTAAAAAGTGTAGGTGGCCTAATTTACCCAAGGTGGCGAATGAGTCCCAGTATGATATTTTTTTTGTTTTTTTCAAAAAATTTAATGTGATTCTAATGTGTTTTTTAGAATGCAATGAAGGATGCAGATGTCGGTTTTTAGTTATTTCAATTATATGCAATGAAAAAATGAAATCTAAATGAATGTTTCACTAATATAATTTTGAGAAACACTCTAATGCAAGAAAAAAAAATACCCTAATTGAATGTTGATGCAAGCGTAATCTAGGATGTAAATGAAATCAGAAATGCAAGCTCACCAAAATGAACCGTAGATTTTTCACACAAGGCTCTCTAGCTCTTCTAGGGTTTTTCACCAAAAAGGAGAGAGGTAGGCAAAAAATGCTAGCTAGGTTCATTCAAATTATGTAATTTATGATGTTATTTAGGCTAAATGAGATGATGTAAGTGCAATTAAGTGATCTAAATGACTAATTATGTATGCAAAACTTAAGATTTATGTTATGCTGGAAAACATAGTGTGATATGCAAACAATGAAATATGAATGAATAAATGCATAATAGAAGAAAATGGGTTGAATTAGTGTGCACCTGGGTAGGAATTAAGGAATATGGAATGGTCTGAATGTTTTCAAAAATTATAGAAATTCACCAGTGGGACTCATTCGCCCAGGGTGGCGAATTAGTCTTGTTTTTGATGAAGACTATTAGAAGTAGGTTTCTAAGTGTTGAGATCTGGAATCTAACAAATTTTATATTTCCATCCTTAAGGTGGGACTCAATTACCACTGGTGGTGAATCAGTCCTCTCCCAAAATTCTAATAAATCAATTGACAACTCTACAACACCAAATCTGAGGATGTCTACTTGTCAGGTTGTTGAAGTCAATTCTACAGGAAACATATATAATATCTTCTCTGAGCTTGAAATATGGTTTATTTGACTTGAAGCACCTAGTTAACTTGTTGACCACTCTTCAACACCTAAATGCTTGTTAAATCTGCATACAAAGGTCTACAAACACACATGCAAGAGGGGAAAAATGGTTGAGGGTTAGAGAATAGGGTTTTGCCTTAGTCAAACCTCACTTTGGTAATCAAACCCTTAATGAATAATAAAATGCAAGAGAATGATAAAAAAATAACATGCAAATTCTATCAACTTACCAAACCCTTGTTTAAGAAAATATGAATTTGTGTCAATGGATGCTCAAAATGCTTGATTAGTGCTTGCTTTGATATTGTAAGATGCTTGAATGCTTGAGATTGCTTGAATGTGATGTGTAAATTTAGGAGATTGAATACTTGAATGAATAGGGGTTAGAATGGATGTAAAAACACTTATTTATACACTTTTGTACCTTAGTAACTTGTTAATACTTTGGCACAGGATGAAATAAAGTGATTTTGAATAAAAACCCGAAAGGAAATTTAAAATATTTTAAATTTGGAGCCAAGGGGGACTCATTCGCCACCTATGGCGAATGGGTCATGCATTGGACTTGAAAGTGGGTGTCGAGAATTAAGTCATAGTTAATGTTATTTTTTGGGTTTACATTCAAAAATACATTTAAGCTTTATAAGGGCATAAAGGGATCAAATAAAGCATAAGAAAGGTATAAATAGTGAATTTATGCCTAGAAAAGCGTGAAATATTGTTACAAGACTTTACAACACTTCAAAATAGGACTTGATTAGTGATGAAAAGGTGATTTTTAGGTGAATTGTAATGAACAGAGTCTAGAAGAGTGTAGAAATGTCTTACAACACTTCACAACACCTTCACAATACATCATTATTTGAATTTTAGTACTTAAATATGCATGTTCAAGCCATATTACAACATAAAATTAGAGAAAAATAGACGAAAAATCATGAAACAAGACTTAAAAGGCCATGAAAATGACAAGGGGCAATTTTTCTATGGAACAATGATTTAAGGGTTTAAGCTCGTTTATCAACTAGTCCCCTCTCTTAGGCTTTATCAGCATGGGAGGTTAAGGTTTCTTTTTAAACAGCTCAAAGAAAGAGCAACGAACAACATTTAATTACTTTTTTGGCATGTTATAAGAATCAAGGGTCTATATTTAAAGTTGAATAACAATATTTCTCAAAGGTGTATTTTGATAGGTGCATGGTTGTCATATCTCTTGGATAAATTTCAAATGGTTGTTTTTTAAGACGTTTATTTTACCACCCAAAGAAAATAAAAGGCTCTTATTTGTTTGATATTATGGTGCCAAACCTTAGATCAATGAAAAATATTTGATGTCCTTTTGTATTCTAATGGTCTATGAGTTTATTTTTGAAGATCGAATGTTTTTTGGTGAGTATGGTATGTATATTTTGATTGAAAAAATGATGATAGGTAGTGATAATAGGGTTTTCTTCTACAATTCAAGATGAACCTTTATGAAGAGGAGATACATAGAAGAAAACTGAAGTAACAGGTTATGAAAGTGTTGATTGGTATCTTTGTATGACTAAAATCATGAAAAAAAAATTTGTGTAGATTGGTTTGATCTAAATGAGCACTTATGTGTTTGGAGTGTCATGGAAATAAAAAAAATGTATGAATTTACATAAAAAAGTTCTATTTGTACAAATTTCTACATGAGAATGTTGATTAGCTTAACAGTGGACAAGAATATTGTCTCATATATTTTTTTATTTAAAGGATGGTTATAGTAAGTGTGTTAGCAAAGATTGAGAATACTATATTCATGTATATACATGAGTTTATATCTTGATTGTGTTTGTCAATAAAAAGTGATAGAAGTCTAATTGGAAGTACAAGAACATTATGAACATTTGTATAACAATGCTATTATTGTAAATGTGGAGACATGAACTTATTTATCAGTGCCATGTGTATTTTTCTAAAGGAAGAGATATTAGAGTGATATCATGAAATGTAAATTTTTCTAAGGAAAGTTAGTTTTTAGAAATAAATGCTTTTCTTGATGAATTAGTGTTACATAATATACATGAATAAGGGAGTTGGATTTTCTTAGTGAAGGGATTGTGTAGTGGGTTGTATGGAAACATAGTAACCCTTTGAGTTTTGTTTATTTATCCTAAAGTGATGTGTGTTTAGCTAGTGAGGCTTGTTTCAAGCCATTATGGTAGGTTGGTTTTCTAGTGAGGCTTGTATTTCCAGTGAGGCAGGTTGTTTTGCTACTGAGGCTTGTAGTGCCAGTGAAGCAGGTTGGTTTTTAAGTGATACTTGCATTACCAGCAAGGCAAGTTGAGTAGCCAATGAGGCTTGTATTGCTAGTGAGGTAGGTTGAGTAGCAAGTGAGGCTTGTATTTCTAATGAGGTAGGTTGAGTAGCCAATGAGGCCTATTCTATTTCTAGTGAGGCATGTAATATGTAATCATAAATTTTTTATCTAGTGAGGCTTAATGAAGCAAAGCTTCAAAGTGGTTTTTCACCCTTTTAGAGTTTTCCACTCATAAAACATGTGTTATGCTTTCTCTTGGTGGTGTGCTATATTATGCTTGATTAATCATCTCTAATTTAAGTGTTATATTCAGATTTACATATGGGTATGTGCAGGATCATGATGGCCCAAAAAGTGGCAATATGATGGGTATGTGTAAGGTATGTGGCTAATGACTTGTTTTTACCCAAAATTGATAAAACGAAAAGGGTTTTTAGAGGAGATTCTCAGCTTTCCACCAATATAAATTATGCTTTACTTTAAATTTAATAAATTATTATTATTCATTTTCTATTTGAGTTATGACTAAAGTCTTAATTGATAGTCTGATTGAAAAACATCTATAGCTTTCAAATGGTATCATTTTTTGAATTTGAAACATTTGTCACATTCTATGCTTAACATACTATAAGATTAAAAAAAAAGTGAATTTCATGAAGTTTTGACAAAGTTAAGGTGGTCAAACATCAATTATTTATATTTTTTAAAAGTTGTAATAAACAAATCATAATTAATCATTTACTTGGAAAAATATTTCAAAAAAATATGCATCACATTAGGACATGAGTCATCTACTTATATCTAAAATCTTATAAAAAAATATTATCATTTTATTGTGGTTAGGGTGGTTAGATAGACACCTACTTATTTTTTCCCTGAAATTTAAGCACTACTGCATTGAAATTTCAAATTTTCACCAAATAGATTTTTTTAAAATAAACCTAGTACTTTAGAAACTACACTCAATTTTCTATTTATTCTATTCTTACATATTTTTGAAATAATATAGATAACTTATTCAAATTTTTATGTTAAGTTTCCTAACTATGATTTTTTTTAATTTTTCACCACTTAAGGGCCTATTTTTTCCATGATGATCATACACATACCCATATCCTTGTGACTCCCTCAATATATAATATCTAGATTATTTGAAGTATTTTCAATAGAGCCTCTTTGAATGATCAAGTGAGTGAAGTTTTAAAATTTTTTTTTCATTTGACCATTGATTCACCCCCCCTCTTAGTGGTTGTGTACTCCAACAATATCCATCTTCAATTGAAGTCCAAACTCCAAACACTAGTGAAAGAAGGAAATCTTCCATCCTAGTTTTCCAAAATGCATAATTTGTCCCATCAAATAAGGGAGAATCCTTTAGGTTTTTTCCATCTAGATCTACCTCAAGCGGTTAAACTTCTTCCAAGGAACCTTTCTCTGATAACAATTGTTAGATATAGAGGATAATTGAAAGGGGGTGAATTAGTTGTATATTAAAACATCATAACCCTCATTAACATTTAGATATTTATTATCCCTTAAACCCTTAATCAAATTCAACATGAAAGTAAACAAGTGAAACACCAACACATCAAGAAGGGAAAAACAAAGAAAGGAAAAAAAATAGTGAGTATTAGCTCACAACATAAATTTGTAGCAACACCAAATAAAGTAGGCTCACTGCTAAAGGGCTTGATACCCAAAATAAAGAAGGGCTCACTACCAGATTAGAAAGAAGAAAGAAATAAACTATTACAAAGAGAAATCAATCTCAAAGCAACAAGAAGATCCACCACAAAAAAATTAAATCATCGACAACCTCCATCTCATTTCCTTCAGTAACTTTAAGTACACTACAAATGTAGATCATTCTACTCACTACTTTAAAGTTCTAGGAATTAATCTCCCAATCAGATCACCATACTTAATCAAATTTGAATCTTTTGCACACCTTCAATAGATCCATACTCATCTCCAAAAATCTACCTTCCTTATGTACCATCCTCAACCTTGAAAATATTCTCCAAGGTCGATTATGCACTACAAATACAAAATAGGTTGGCACCAAACACTTCTGCAATGGAAAGAAGTGAAGGAAGATAGCACCATGGGTACTAACTAGGACCCAAATATATATCACCATGCTTTGACACGCTTCCATAAACAACACACCACTTCTACAATTAGTGCTAACACACCATGCCATCTAATCATGTATTAACGCCCCTAACAATTAAAATTTCATGCTTAACTAGGTCCAAAGATAATTTTGTGGAACACATAAAAACACTCCACAATATCCATACAACATCTCAGAATATTCTAGCATTATCAAATTATTTTGCAACTCTACCAAAACCACCTAAAAGTGAGAACACCATCATTTTGCGCAACCAGACACATTGGCACAAATAGCCAACTCACTAAAAAACCTCATGGAACATTTGAGCAATTGAAATCTCAAGGAAAAGAACATAAAAACATTATAATTACATCCTAAAATATGTAAGACAAGAAACCTCAATGTGGAGAAATGCAAAGCAATCTCATTTCTCCTAGATAACCTTCTTCATAGACACACACTGGTGAACACAACTTTTATTTTCTTATGATCTAGAACCTGCAACTCTAAGTATAACACCTTTGTATACCTCTAGTCAACATATTCAAACCACATAGGCATAAATTCAATAATGAATAAATGTGGAGCACAACATTGAAAATCACTCTGTCATACTATAATCTCTTTTATTCAAATTTTCTCAAAAGCACTTGGAAACCAAGTGATCCAATGAAAATTGCAACACTACTAACATGTCCTCAACATATCTAGGGCATCTATAATACTTTGTATTAACCACAATACATCCATACTACAAGAAATATCATCAACACAAGTAGGTTCCAACAATCTCCATAGTTATGACAACACCAACATCCTTCCAATAACTTAAAAAATATTCTCCATATAGTTGACATCAATGACCAACACCAACAACTGTTGACATCAATGACAACACCAACAACATACTTGCAATATTAACTTGAGTGTGATATTGTACTAGTACATTAATTGTACTTATTTAATTTATTTTTAATTATATATGATAAGTGAATAAGTTAGACATTCTCATTCTTTCATGGGATTCAATTATTTTTCTTATCCTAATAGATTTGGAGACTTGGAATTAGCAATTCCTATATTTTTTAATCTTTTTCCTCTTCCTCATCCTCATTATATTTGAAAATTATAAGACTATATATTGTAACTCTTTCCTTTATTAGTAAATAATTGAACAATCTATTATGATATTTTTATTTATCTCGTAAGTGAAACTAACTCTGTTATGGTATTTTGATTTCATTATCATAGCTCTCTCTTGCTAAATAATTGCACAAAATTTTAAATTTAGAAGAATGTTGCTAAAATAATTTTTCATAACCTACATACTTTAAGAATTCATACTTCTCATTATCTCAACCAAGAAAAATTCAGAATAACATCATGGATTTATCTATGTTATAAAAAAAATCTTGATTTTTATTATGTTAGTCAAATGACAATTCTTTTTACAACTAGATTTGTTATGTAATTTACACTTTGCATCAAAATGGCATGATGTAAGAGAACTCTTAGAATGGGAACCCAAAAAAAGAGCACAAATATGCCAAGTTTCCTATAATTATATTATCTTTTCCTTTTATGTGTACTTAGTTAGTGGGATGAGAGAATGGTTATGTGTCTACTGTCAGCCAATGTATAAATTGCCGATCTTTAAAAATAATTGAATAGTTTTTAAGTTCTTTTAATATTTATTTTAAAATAAGAACTTCAAAAGGGACACACTCATTTTTTTTGCTAATTAACCAATGACACAAAATAATATGTTTTTAAACTAATAAACATTTTAGAATGAAAAAATATCTAATAAACACCTCTCTATTTGTATTTCTTTTTTTTTCTTTTCCATGAAGAAAATATAATAAAAGTGACCCACTTGTGATATCAAGGCAATCTCCATCTAATAGCACAATATTTTGGGCTATCAAACTAAGTAGTTGAAAATGTTAGCATACACTATTGATGATTGAATTATTCTAATGCGTTTTGGTTACTCTATTTTAAAACTTCATGACTTCAAAATTAAAAAGAAAATATACACCAAAACTATAAATACCTAAAGAGAAATACTTAGCTAGATATATGGTAATCAAAAGAAGATAGGTGTTGATATATACTGATATATAAACATAAAGGATCTCATGAAGGGATCTTAGTAGGCTTTGGATGAGCACAAAGATGGAATGATCTATATAAGTGCTCGCTAAAAGTAGTCCATGACTTTTATCATCATTTTCAATATCAAATTCTATCATCATAATGCATTACTTACATTTGATCATATATTTCTTCTTCTTGAGGTGTTTGCACTCAAAATTCCCAAGATGATTGCAATAACAATAAACCTTTCCTTTTCTCTATCATATATGATTTCTTTCCATTTATGACTTATTTCCCTAAAACTTGAAGGAGAAACTATTTTTTGATTCAATTTCATCAACTCTATAAATTATTTCGTGATACAATAATAGAACCTCCAAGGCACTGAATTTAAAATTTGTCAATATTCTACTCCATGTGTGCAATCTTGAAAGTAGTCTATGACTTTTATCATCATTTTCAATATCAAATTCTATCATCATAATGCATTACTTACATTTGATCATATATTTCTTCTTCTTGAGGTCTTTGCACTCAAAATGCCCAAGATGATTGCAATAACAATAAACCTTTCCTTTTCTCTATCATATATGATTTCTTTCCATTTATGGCTTATTTCCCTAAAACTTGAAGGAGAAACTATTTTTTGATTCAATTTCATCAACTCTATAAACTATTTCATGGTACAATAATAGAACCTCCAAGGCACTGAATTTAAAATTTGTCAATATTCTACTCCATGTGTGCAATCTTGAAATCTTGAAATTATTGAAATTATTGAATGTCAATATTCTACTCCATGTGTGCAATCTTGAAAGTAGTCTATGACTTTTATCATCATTTTCAATATCAAATTCTATCATCATAATGCATTACTTACATTTGATCATATATTTCTTCTTCTTGAGGTCTTTGCACTCAAAATGCCCAAGATGATTGCAATAACAAAAAACCTTTCCTTTTCTCTATCATATATGATTTCTTTCCATTTATGGTTTATTTCCCTAAAACTTGAAGGAGAAACTATTTTTTGATTCAATTTCATCAACTCTATAAATTATTCCATGGTACAATAATAGAACCTCCAAGGCACTAAATTTAAAATTTGTCAATATTCTATTCCATGTGTGCAATCTTGAAATTATTGAATGATTTTGAAACACTACTAAGAGTTATGGGGGTGTGATCTTTACAAACAATAGTCTCTATTATATTCATGAGATGATTTAAAATACCATTTAAATTTAAGTGTATAAGAGTGAATTTTTACCCTTGTGTAAATTCCCCTTTTGTATCCCTTCACCTTAGAAAATCAAACCCGAAGGAGAAATTCTACATCACCCATCAAAAATGCATCAACTTGGTGTGTGTTGTGTGTGTCGGTGGGGAATATTTGTCAAGGATGCAAGCGTGACATGTAGACATCTACACGTCATGTTGTTGTTCCTAATAGATTCCTACCTTTAGTGTCTATAGAGAAATTACACTCCTCATTGAGGATGAATTGTATTGCCTCTATGTCACACAACCAACCTGAAAATGGCTCCTTCTCTCCCATTTTAATCTTGAAATGGCTATCTTGTTCATTCATTCAATCTTCCAAAATCTGATGGAAATCTATCACATTCTCTCAAGCATTTCTCACACAACTCCATTGAGCATTACAACAAGCAAGCTTGTTAATCCATCAATTCTATCCTTGTACATGTGGTGCTACCTTAGAAGCTACAAGTTTGGAGTCTTGTGAGACCACCCTTTGTCACTATTGTTGTTGTGTCAACTTTTCCAAGATCGTTTCCTTGCATTCTTCCTTCATTGGCCTTGAGTGCCTTTGGGTGGAGGTGGTATTGCATCACTCTCTTTCCTATTGTGGTTTGATAGAGTAGCATTTCATATTTTGTACTGCTCAATACTTTCATTTCTATTTCCTTTATCACACTTTGTACTTCGTAGCTTTTCTGGCTGTCCATGGAGGTGGAAACACCAAAGCGAGGGTTTGACTGAGGAAAACTCCTATACAACCAAACATTTTTTCATCTCTTGCTTGTGTGTAGGTGAAAGTGTGAGTGGAGCTCATTGGTGAACTAGGGATTTAGTGAGTTGATATTCATTACCCTTGTCTTCATCTACCTTCTTTATCATTTATGTAGTTATTTTTCATACTTAATAGTTTTGTTTATTTCATTAAAACTGGATAGCTAGACTGTCAGTAGGTTCTCTAGTATTTTGTACTGTATTTCACTCTTTCTGGCCATATAGACACCAACACGCCATAGAGATTCCAACGTTTCATGATGTCATCCCAGACTTGCATTGTCATCCTCTGATAAAGAGTCATCTAAAACACTAAACTCCAAAAACTAACTTGTCTAGCCCCATTTAGACTTGCAGATTTGCAGAGTGACATAAGCACTTCAAAGTGCTCTTCATTCTTGATTCTTGTCCTAAACACCTGCTAGCTTTAGGTAAGTTAGGGCATCCCTCTTCTCTCCACTCTCAGTGACTTGGAGACTTGGTGTGGTTGGTCCCCCTCTCTTACATTCTTGGTGAACCCGACATGAGCCATTTTGGTTTTGTTTAGTGGTGTTCAAAGTTCCTTTCCTTGTATCCTAGGAGCATTGTCGGTGTGAGTGTTGTGAGGATGTTTTCCTTGTAACCCAACCTATGACCCCTAGTGGCATAGTTGGAAGGTTCCATAAGTGTCATAGAATGAAACCTTAGTTGGGTCACTATCCAATTGCAAAACCTTTGGGGACTCTTTGAAAGTGTTGTTTAGTGTATGCAATGGCTTCCTTTCTACATCTTCCTATCCATTTTCCATAGCCTGTGAGTAGCTCTCCTAATATAGCATTCACCTGCAAGACCTATTGATGGGTTATAATAGAGAGCCATGTCCTCTTTACATCCCCACACGAATCAACAGAAACATTGTGACAGGTGTTCTTGTTGACCTGACAAATCAGGTGAATGTTATAATTGAGGAGATTATGTTGATCAATTTCTTGCATAAAGATGGGTATGAAGCATCTAAAATTGCCATTTTTACACATAACAAACTTTTTGTACCTCCCTAAGTAGCATCACCTTATCAGTCCTTGTCAAACCTAAGTAAGGAAACTTACTTTTTGGCATAATCTCAAGGTCTAGACTCTTCAAAGTGAAACTAGGTATCCCCTGGTTAGTCCCTATGAATGCAGTTCCCTTGGTGGTGCATAAATGTCTAAAATTTATCCATGAGGGTTCAATGCACGTAATCCATGACACCGACTATAAACTATTGGTTGCGTGTGGTAGCTATTCTCTGGATCACTTTTGGCCTACACTCGATAGTTGGCTTCCACCAATGACTAACCTCTTGTACCTTATCTATGAGAAGTACAAGAAAGGGTGCTTAACACCTAAGGTGAGATACCCTCCATCTCCCAATGCTATCTCACATAAGGCTTGTTTGAAAGCTGATAGTGATGCCACCCTGGCCCAGAGAAGGGAAGAGGATAAGAACTCTTGAGGTTCCTCTTCATCCTCTTCCACTGCCCAACCTGTTGCTTCCTCTTCCTTGTTGTGGCATCATTGAATTTTTCCCTACGTTTGTAGGAGAACCCTATGCTACTCACTTGGAAAAATACCAATCATCCTGCATTCGAACTTCCCATTCTACACATGGTGCCTAGGCCCATTTGATATGGTAGAGGAAAGGGTCCTCATGGGGATTCCTTTGTGTCAGCCTTCATGGCCTCCTACCACTCTTGCTCACACCACAATGAATGGGAAGAGGCCTGTCACTAAGGCGCTAGAGTTGATTCTCCCTATTGTTATTCCAACCTCTTCTTAGTCTCTCTCTCCTGCTCTTGTCTAGGATTCTCCCTCCATAGGAGGTATGGTCATGATGGACACTCTAATGGCTAAGTAGAAGCCTTCTATTCCATCTCAGTTTCTAGTCTCTAGCTCTTGGAGTCACAGAAATCACCTTGTACACGAGTGCAAGTGTGGATGAAAGGCTCTAGTAGGTGAGTAGGCCACTTTGCAGAGGAAGGAAGAGGATTTGACCTCCCTTATTTCATGGCTTCCTACTATATTTATTGCTCTTTTGATCAAGCCCCCTCTCTTGATGTCCCTTCCAGACATCTCACCATTCCCTAAGCTTGTGGGCATGCCGAACACCTCAATGGTGTCCATCATGGTTTTCTCCTCCTCCTTTGCTCCTTTTTCCTTTTTCATGGGGGTATCACATCCTCCAACGAAGTAGAAGGTGGAAGATGGACCTGCTAGCAATGGGGATTGAAAGAGGAGTCCACCCTCTTCAAAAGGTGGTTCTACATTAGCATGTGTCCTCCTTGTGATAGAGGAAGCTCTGACATCCCCTAAGATCGTCACTGCTCCTGAGTCACTCGATGAGCTTAGCAGTGAATCTCAGGCACTACCTCCCTCACCCATTAAGGTAACACATGTCACTCCTATGAAGTGCATGTTCAACTCCTTAGATGAGGTCCCAACCCTATCAGTGATGAAATCACTAACCTTTGCTCCACAAGAACTAAGAGGAGGAGACCCCAAAGAGTCTCCTTCCTTGGCTCTTGTTGTGGGAGGGTCATAGGGTTCCCCCCTTAACATTCAACCACTACAAGCTTGTCTATCCTCCCCATATAATGATCTAGATTGGGAAGCGAATGATCTCTTGGTTGATGAGTGTTAGGGGCCGCCTCTTCTTTACCTTTAGATTAGGTGTGTGTTTTTTGTGGCATGTTCCCCAGTGTTTGCATTATTTGTTCTTTGATGACCCTTGTCACCCTTGTAGGTGCTTAGATACAGGAGTGATTATGTGTCATGAAACTTCCTTTACTTGTTGCATCATTCTTCCTCTATTACATGTATTGATTTTCAACAAATTGGGGATGATAAAAAGTGTTGAGGGAATTTAGGCTTCCCTTCTATGTTGCCCCAATTTTTTATTTTTTATTTTTTTTCTCATGCATTCTTCAAATGGTCTGATATAGTAGGGGGTTGATGATAGTTCACTAAATATACTATTATTATACTTATATATTTATGAGTAGCTTTGACCCCAAAATATCAGATTTCCCTCAAGTGCCCTTTGTTTGTGATGTTATTATCTTTATTTTTTTAGTTTTGGTATCTTTCTTTCTTCTTTGCTTGATTCACGATGTTGTGGTGCTTATGCGTTGTCCCTCGTGTGTGTGGCAACATCACCACAATGACATCTCACTATGTCTCGTGGGCCACAACATCACTTTTTCATTCTTGATTTTCTCTCCTTAGGATGTCACATGCCTCTACATTCAACATGTACCATCTTAAGGGGGCTATCATGTCAACTTTAATTTTCAAAAAAATACATTCATAAAAAATGAATTTTTTCTCGAAAATCTTTGCAAACTTTTTCAAAAATTGCATTCTCAACTTAGACCCCTAGCGGAAAGTGTTTCCTTCATCATGGGTTCACAAAGAACTTGAAGAATTTTCCTTCGAGGTGGCAGCATCTTTTTCTATAGGAGAAGACTATACCTTCCCTGGCAGGGGGAATTTTCTTCCTTTTGAATTCCTTGATGAAGTGAACATCATTCAAAAGGATTCCTTGATGTTGAATTGATTTGAAATAAACATTCTTGCACTTTCAAACAATGCGTCTATTGAGTGGACCCCCTTTCTTTTGAAGGGTTCTCAAGGGACCCCTTTGAAAGCTCTTCCTTCAATATCTTGACTTTTTGCATGACTTTCTACATTTTTCCTACATGGTTACTTTTTGTTTTTTGACATGTTTTATATGCAAATTAACATGTTACTTTTGTTGAAAAACAAGGTGAAGAAATCTTGCAATATGAACTTAAATGTGTGAATGCAAATCTGAAATATGTAGATTAACCTTAGCCTTGGTGTGAAGAAAGAATGAGAGAGAGAGAGAGAGATAGAACAATATAACACATGCAACAACAGATTTACATGGAGAAACCCCGAAGGGAAAAAACTCCACCACTGAAAGAGAGGCAAGTATATTACTAATAATCTTCAATATTACATGCAGCAATAGACTTCTCTTATCATTCCCTGTAAATCCTGCAACACCCTGTTACCCTGCAAAACTGAATTCCTCATAACACTAGCTCAAGGCCCCAATTTATAGAGATTTGTGAGGATGAAAACCACCATGGTTTCACCAAACAATAGGCAGCAATACCACCTAGAAAAACCCACGCCTCCCTCCTTGAAATGGTCAAAAAATACCAAAAATAGCCTCTTACAGATGCTCTTACAGCTGTCATAAGGCATCTTTTATGCATGGGCGCTTGGGGTCTTAAAATAGCATATTTTGTCATAGGGAATCTGTCATACTGTCATAGCATCTTATGAAAACTTGCATGCATGTCATAGATGCTCTTACAACACCCTATTTTGACCCACAACCTTATTTTAGAAGATTCCAAGGTGGGACGCCTAGCTAATTTGTCCTTTTCCATAAGGATAAACGGTAATGGTAACACTACATTTACATAGTCTCTTTCACCACTGTTGGTCAAAAAATTTCACCTCTTATGGGTAAATGTACAAAACACTTTAGGAGAATAATAAAATAAAGGATTTACAAGATTGATGACACCTAAATCCTAACAACTTTGTGGACCTACACCTATGAAGCTGCTTTCTAGTTAGACTTTGTGGAGTCCCCTTACATTGGTCTTCCTTCATGAGAGAGTACCTAGGGGAATGCCTTCTTTATAGTTTTGAGGGCTTACGAAGTGCTTGCATCTTATGGGATTTATCCATCATTGGTTTGCGGGCCTTCGATGTACTTTTCTCAACTTTGTAGTTATGCAGAGCTATGAAGTCCTTTTTTTTTAACCTTCTTAGAAGAGAATACTTGTGGACTCTTTTGTCTACATCTTGTGCTTTCGATCTTGCTAGATTGTGGCCTGCTTCCTTGATGGTTCAGGTATGCATTTCTAACTCTTTGATCTACTTTATCAAACACTCATCGATACTTGTGCTCGCTAAAGTGGGGGGAAATGTATAGGAGTGAATTTTCACCCCTCGTGCAAATTCCCCTTTTACATCCCTTCACCTTGGAAAATCAAACCCGAAGGTGAAATTCCACATCACCCATCTGAAATGCATCCACTTGGTGTGTGTTGTGTGTTTTGATGGGGAATATTTTTTAGGAATGTGAGAATGACATGTAGACATTTGCATGGTGCATTGTCATCCTTGACAAATTCCTACCTCTGGTGTCCACAAGGACATTACACTCTTCATTGGGTATGAATTGTAATGCCTTTATGTCAACCAACCAATCTAAAAAATGTATCTTTCTCTTCCATTTTGGTCTTGAAATGGCTATCTTGTTCATTCATTCAGTCTTCCAAGATCTGCTAGCAATCTATCACATTCTCTCAATCATTTCTCACACAACTCCATTGAGAATTGCAACAAGAAAGCTTGTTACTCCATCAATTTTATCCTTGTAAGTGTAGTGCTACTATAGAAGCTATGAGTTGGAGTTTTGCGAGACCTCCCTTCATCACTGATGCATTTGTGTTGACTTTTCCAAGCTCATTTCATTGACTTCTCCCTTCATTGGGTTTGAGTGTGCGGAGGTGGTATTGCATCACTCTCTCTTTCCTATTGTGGTTTGATAGAGTAGCATTGCATCTTTTGTAGTGTTTAGTTCTTTCCTTTCTATTTCCTTTATCGCACTTTCTACTTCATGGCTTTTTTGGCTATTTGTGGAGGTGGAAACACCAAAGCAAGGGTTTGAATAAGGAAAACCCCTATACAACCCAACATTTTTCCCTTTCTTTCTTGTCTATAGGTGAACATGTGTGTGGAGCTTGTTGGTGAATTGGAGCTTTAATGAGTTGATATTCATTACCCTTGTCTTCATCTACCTTCTTTATTATTTATGTAGTTATTTTTCATACTTCATGGTTCTTTTTATTTTGTTAAAACTAGCTAGCTAGACTATCAAAGGTTCTCTGGTATTTTGTATTGTATTTCACTCTTTCTGGTCATACAGACTCTAGTGTGCTAGAGACATTTTAGTGCACCGCGCTGTCATCCCAAACCTACGTGGTCATCCTCAAACAAAGAGTTGTCTAAGGTGTAGTTTGAACTCTAGAAACTAGCTCGTCTAGCCCCATTTAGACTTTTGGATCTGGAGAGTGACAAAAGCACTTGAGAGTGCTCTTAATTCTCAATTTTTGTCCTAAACACTCACTAGCTTGAGGTAAGTTTGGGTAGCCCTCTGCTCTTGGCTCTCCATGACCTAAAGCCTTGGTGCGGTTGGTCCCTATCTCTTACAAAGATGTTAGCTACTAATCCTCTCATTCTTAGATTGTATAATTGATATCAAAACAAATGTGTTCTTATATACTTCTTATGCTTAAATATTATGGTGATTGCATTCCAAAATTTCTTTAGTATGGTTACATTCTTCACTTTTTTGTCAATGTACTAGTGATAAACATGTTTATTAAGGTAAATACTTGGATTGATATTGTATCTAACAATGATTTTGGCAAACCAAATGCTCTCTTGCACTTATAGGGTTTTTCACCTAAAAGGAGAGAGATGTGAGCCAAAATGAAATTTTCTACACTCAAATTTAATGTAAATGAGATGTATTACATCTAATTAAGATGCTATAATGCTCTGATCTAAAAATGAAATGATTTAATAATGCAAAACCTAAGAAATGTGAAGTGTTGGAAAACACAGTTTTGTATACAAACATGTGGAAAATGACCTAAAAATGCAAATAAAACCAAATAGAAAAATGTAAGGCAAAAGGTGTGCACCTAGAAGTGTGTTACAAACTTGAAGCAAATTTGAAATTTTGGAAATTCTAATTTTTAAGCCTATTAGGATATTTACGCCAAGCTAGGTGGCTTAGTCCTTTTTTAGGGTGATTTTTTAAAATTGTACTAGAGCCCGTTTCAGCCAAATGAATATCCAAATCTACAAAAAATTCCAAAAATCAGGTTCAGTGGGACTAAGCTACCACTAGTGGCAACATAGTCCACTTATGAATTTCTAAAAATTTAGAAGTGGAAACAGAAGCCCTAGGTTTGCATTCTGGTTTCCTATAGGTGTTTGCTTCTTAAACTCTAATTTTTGGGCCTAAAAGTGAATTTTTATTGATACTTTGACTTGGTAAACAAGGAGATGTCTTCAATGAGTCTTCAACCTAATCTTCAATGATCTTCAAACCTTTAAAGTTCCTAAATCTGCAAACACACAAGAGAAGAGAGAGAAATGTGGAATGTTAGGGCATGGGGGTTTTCCTTGGTCAAACCCCTTTTTAGGTAATTAAACCAAATGAATAAATAATTTAATGAAACATGCAACAATGGAATTAGTACCTTTCCATGATGCTTGATCTTGAATTTCTACAACAAAACATGAAGAGTTTTCCCTTAAATGTCCTTGGAAGCTATTTTGATGTCTTGCAATGATAAAACCCTACCTTGCTTGACTTGAGAACATGATGAATGATGGATGAATGATGATGAGTTATGAATTAAGATGAGTTAGTTTAAAATGAGAGGGAAAACCCTATATTTATGCACAAATATGCCTTAATTCCCAAAAATACCTCATCAAGGGATGACCTTAGGTCTTAAGGAATAAAAACCTAAAAGAAAATTAAATTAATTTTTATTTTCATGCCACATGGGACTAAGTTTCCCAAGGTGGTGACTTAGTCCACCTAGGAAATTTTGAGTGGATGTCAGAGATTAAGGTATATTAAATGTTGTTTATTGAGTTCTTTTTCAACAAGACACTTAATTAAGGCATGTAAGTGCATAAGGGGGCCATTTAAAACATAAGAATAGTGCAAATATTGATGAAAAGCATAGGAAAGTGTGAAAGTTTGTTACAAGACTTTACAACACTTTGAAATAGGTCTTGGTAAGGTTATTTAGGTGAATTATGGTCTTAGAAATGTGTGAAGATGTCTTGGTAAGGTTATTTAGGTAATTATTCAGTTTGCAAAGACCGAAGACCTAGTGTGGATGTGTAAAACACCTCACAACACCAAATCAAGGCCTCATTAAGTCCAATTTGTCATTAATTATTCCCATATCAAGCAAAGTATACACTTTTTGGCAACACAAATTTATCGTTGAATTCTCCATATATATGAACACCTATAAGATACCTTGTTGTAGTTCTTTTGATAATGGACGTGAGTTCTAGTAAGAGAAAATTTATTGTCTTGACTTCATTTAGATAATTCCTTCAAATATCCAAAATATCCAAGTCTTCAAGATTATTTAAAGGTAGCACCAAGCATAAAAATCCAACAACTACCCACTTTCATCCTTCCAGAGTTACACTATTCTTAAAATTGTACAGGGATTTTCCTTGCATATATGGTATATATCAATTAAAACAACCATTATTTGTTGGATAAGATAATGTAGCATTAAAATTTTAATAAATGGGCAACGAATAATTTGAAGAAATACTGTATCATAATAAAAGATTAAATGCAAAATGATTATCAAATCATTATATAGTGCAAAGAAAATTATGAGCAAAAAAAACATTAAATTTTAATTAACAATGATATCAATATATACATATTTAGTGTAAGGTATGGAGTTCTTGTAAGACCATTACTTTATAGCATATTTTATATTCTTGCTAATATTAATATATAATAATTGCACCGAAACAAGTGCATTAAAACATCTCATAATTGTAGGTTAAAAATCTAAGGGAAGGTTGTAAGTAAAAGAAATAAAAATTATGTTTATGTGATTAAACAAACCTTTATTTACTATTGAGCACTTGACATATATAGCAAGAAGCAAATCTTTACAATTTTTTTAGTAAATATTCAATCTATAAAAAAAAAAAAAAAAAATTGTCTTATAAAAATTTGTAATCAATAGAAATTTTCTAATTTTAATAAAGAAAAAATCTATATTCAAAAAATAGAATAAAAAGAAAAAACATAACAAAATATATATATATGTATGTTTGATTAATCGTAACTTCTACATATACTAGAAATATAGAACAAGAAAATTATGAATATAAAACGAGATACAATTTTGAAGGTCCATATAATGCAAGATAAAATACATGGTTTGTTATGCAACAGCATCGTGATTACCTATAACTAGCAGAAGTGTTTGCTTTAATTACAACTAGGCCTACGCCTCTATAAAAGTACTTATTGTTTTGCGGGCCCAGAAACACTTGATATCGAAGCACCCACTAGCACCTGTAGAGACGTCGGAATTTGTGGCTGAGGAGCCTCCTTCGTCCCTTCCAACATCTTCACCACTTCACCCATGCTTGGCCTCTCATCCTCATTGTCTTGAATGCACAGACCCCCAACCAGAGCGGCTCTTCTCACCTTTTCGATATTCGCCTCCGCCGCTATACTTACATCCACAAGGTCTATAATGTTTCCCCTCTGAATTTGAGATGAAGCCCAGGTAGGAAAGTAAAACCTGCTCTCCTCCGCGCCCAAGTCCAGATTTCTACGACCCGATATAATTTCCAACAACGTCATACCAAAACTGTACACGTCTGCCTTGGAAGTGATAGGAAGGCCGGAGATCCACTCGGGGGCCAAGTACCCTCGTGTTCCTCTCGTTGTCGTCAATACGCGGCTGAAATCTCTGCCAATCAGCTTTGCCAGCCAGAAAATCTGCCACCTTCGGGCTGAAGTCGTCGTCCAGCAGGATGTTCTCAGGCTTAATATCGCAGTGAATAATGCGATCCCTGCATTCTTCGTGGAGATAGAGTAATCCTCGTGCGATGCCCCGTGCGATAGCAAACCGAGTTTTCCAATCCAACACCTTGTCTGCTTTTTCATCTTTACAGAAGAGGAAGGAATTTAGAGAACCATTGGACATGTAGGCATACACCAGTAGCCTTCGAGAGCCTTCTACGCAAAATCCCCAGAGCCTCACCAAATTCACATGCTGTATTCTGCCGATGGTGCTTATTTCCGCACGGAATTGCTTTTCTGATCCTTGTACAGAACCCTCTAATCTTTTTACCGCCACAAGCGTCTTGTCTGGCAGAGTTCCTTTGAATACAGAGCCGAATGCTCCGGCCCCCAGCTCATGCTTGAAATTATTGGTTGCAATTCGTAGCTCTTTATAAGTGAAGGCTTTAAGGGATGTTGGCACGTCCTCTTCTTTGCTTTTCATCCGCAGTCTTCGACGTTTACACATAATAAATATGGCCAACAGGAGACCCAAAACGACAGAGAAAGCAGCAGCGGCAGCAGGAAATAAGACTTTAAGTGCATGGGCTTTGCTACTTCGCTCTGATGTCGAGTGCGGCAACTCAGAAGCAGCCATCCTAATGAAGACCGATTGGCCGTCAGAAGAAACGCGTATTTTGAACAAATCCCGAAACCACAGTCTGCAGACGTGTTGATAAGAAATAGAGAAAGCAAAGGCTGTGCAGGAGCAATTGTTGAGACAAGCAGTTCGGCAGGCTTGCTGTGTTGTCTCGTTGTTGTATGAGACAGCTTCTTCATCGGGCAAGTATTGATTCTTGGCTTCCAAAAAGCCGTCGGTGGTGCCCTCTGTGACAGAGCATTGCAGGGGTTTATGTCGAGCACAGCCCCTTAAGGGCCAACTTTGAGAGTCGTGCATGGGCGTGAAGCCATGAGCACAACCACACACTTCATTCGCATTGCACACTCCATACACCCCGCAGATATCGTAGACACTGCATTGACCTCCGTACGTTGTCCAGCCCAGATTCCATGTACCATCATCCTTCCAGTAGTAAACTTGTACTTGGCCCTTCTCATTTATCAGGATCCGCCCCAAGAGATTATGTTCTACCAGGAATATGGTAAAATTGAAGTATATGGCTGAAGGAGAAATCCTCACACACAAGATTTTGATTGTCTCATCGTCTTGCACCTCCGGAATATTAGTAAAACAATTCGCAGTCCACTCTCCAGTGGACCAATATGCAACACTGTTGTTATAGACCAGCACCAACTGCGTCTTTCCTGGAGACGTGTCCATTCCAAAAGAGAAGAGCCCAATTGCAGGATCTACAGAACTCTTCCACGAAGTTAGCTTCATGCCTTTCCACAGATTCATCCCAGGCAACCACGTGTCTCCCGGATGCGCGAAACTCTCCCAAACAATCTCAGACTTGTTGTGACCGTGCAGCATAATGAAATTACCAGAGTCCTTTATCATTGCCCGCGATCCTTTCCGGTGATTGTCAGTCGACCAAACTGACTGGCCCTTTCGATCAAGCAATATGAGATTACCGTTGCTCGAAAATTTCAGAAGACCGAGCGTACCTCTGACTGGATTCTCTCTGTTAGCTACCCAAACTATAGTCTGCGGAGAGACTTGTGCATACCAGATACCAATGTACCAATTATCGGTCCCTCTCGGACTGAAAAATCCTAAAGCAAACGTGCTATTCTTTGACATTATGGTCTGATTTCCACTGATCGAAGCCCCCAGTAGTAGCGTATCTCCACCATCCACTGCTAATGAACTGCAATTATGCGCTGCAATAATAAAAGTATATGCTAGGACCAAATACTTTATCGCCATTTCAATAACCATAGCCTTTGTATTTTTCTTAAAAATTGCTTGAAGTAGTGCGTAGATGGTCCTATGTTAAATGCTCATTTTCCAATATAAATAGAAAACAATCAATCTATTGCAAATGAAAGAACAGGATCGAAGTAGTGTGGTCGCTTCCGCGTAAATGAATTCAGAACTTTGACTTCTAGTAGCCAATAATTCCAACCGTTCTTTCTTCACACATAATTAGTGAAGAAGACTCAATGTAAGTCAAGTCTTTTTAGCATGCGACAAAATCACATGGCCAAAGTAGCGCCGTACTCCGCGTGAACTTTGACGACTTTTAGCCAATAATTCCAAACATCCAAGCCAGAGATCAAGTATTCTATGGCAAAGTCTTTTATGTGGTTGAGTTTACAAGACTTTTCAAACCCTAAAACTATAACAAAAATGAGCGTCTCAAATTTTAAATTCTATAGAATGCATACCTAATTTTAAATGTATTATTGTTCTAAAAATAATTAGTGTACATTATAAAATGGGTACTCACTTTAAAAAAGAAAGGGTTCTCATTTCTAATATAACTATTATAGTTATATTTTTAACTTAGTGTACTATCATTCCATCTTTACAATGACATGGAATTTACAAGGAGAAAAATTAATACCTTTACAAAGTTATGTACTCATTTCTAAATGATACATATTTGTGATAGGTAAGCATTTAGTAATAGGGTCTTAAACAAAAATGAGTACCCATTCCATATGGGTATAAGTTTAGGTTTTGGACCCTATTTCTTAATGGGTACCCATTTTTATGAAACAAGTACATATTCATATCAAGATTTTTACTCCTCATAAGACTTGCACTAAAAGTGGGCTCAATTTCTTTCTTCCAGACCACCGAATTCATTACGTACATGTGAGTTGGGAGAAGTGTAGCACGACAACTCACATTGTACAAAATTTCTTAGTGTCCTCAACTCTCTTGAATTGTCTCCTTGAGGATTCCTTGTTGGGGTCCCTATTACTTGTTATATTTTTTGTCCTCCTTCCACACTTTGATATTCAAATTCTTCTTCATTTTGAGATATAGATGCAATTGTGATTGATCTATCATCACTACCATCCCATTTATTTTATTCTTTAAATTCAACATTTCCAGTAATTATCACCTTCTTTATAATGGGATTGTAAAACGTGTGATATTTTGACTCTTTAATATAGCCAGTAAAGACACATTTCTCACCTCTCTCATCCAATTTTCTTTTTGTTTCACCTGGGACATATGCATATATGAAATAACTAAGAAAAAAATAAAACAAATATAGTATGATTTTTACCACCTCATTTTTCTTGTGGAATTCTATCCTTCACACTCTTTAGTGGGCATCTATTCATAATATACACTACACAGACTACTAATTCTATGTAGTATTCATCACGCATGTGCTTGGCCTTCAACATGCTTCTAGCCATATCCATGATTTTCATATTCTTCCTTTCTACTACACTATTTTGTTGTGGTGTGTATGTTATAGTAAATTGCTTCTTGATTCCATGATACTTGTAGAAACCTCGAATCTTATTTTACTTGTATTAGTCACCTCTATTTATCCTTAGTACCTTGGTGTACAAGCCACTCTACTTGTCAATCAATTCTTTGAATTCCCTAGATATTCTAAAATCTTCAAAAAAAAATCTTGAGAAAATAGACCCATGTCTTCTTACTAAAATTATTAATGAATATTAGAAAATAAATACTTCCAACTAATCATGGATCTTAGATGGATCCAAATAAATCCACATGAACAAGCTCCATTTTTTTCCTCAATCTATAAGATTCTCTTGCTACAAAAAATTCCTTATGTTTCTCTACCAAAATAAAATTCTCACATGAACTAGCTAGTTCCTCAATTGGTTGCAATCCTCTCACCATCAATTTTTCCAACAATATACTCATCCACCCAAAATATAAGCGTTCATAGATTATTTTTCATAGTGTCTAGTCAAAATAAGCTACTTTGAAGTTTTCTCTAGGTTCTCCTTGTAACTCATTCATAAATTTATTTAATAATTTTTACTTTCCTTGGAGGATGATTCATGCTTGAAGAAGGACTAGATGGAGAAGATCGTGAGTTTAGTAAAGGTGATGCAATAGAACTTGAGATACTATTAATATAAGAGGAAGAGATGCAACATATTTTTGTAATCCAATAAAATTATTTGTCTTTCCTAATTCAAATTTCAATTCCATTGCCAAGCTTCATTTTCATCAAAGGTAACATCTTGACTAACAAAAGCTAACCTCTTAGTTACTAGATTGCACAGCCAATAATGATGTGTCTCTTTACCATAGTGAATAAAATTGCACTTCTCAATTTTATCATCAAATTTAAATCCTTTTTTCTTTAGCTATGTGAATAGAAGTAATGCTTCTAAAAAACTTAAGACTTAAGACATACTAGACTAGGTTTTATTTGGCAACATACCTTATAAGGCATCATATTTCTTAAACATTATGTTGGATATCAAATTAAAAATATATATAGATGAAGCAATGGATTTACCAAAATAATTGTTTGGTAGACCCTTGGGTTTTTATGCTTCTAGCCATCTCTGAAATGGTTCCATGTTTACATTCAACGACCTTTTTTTTATGGATTTCATTTCATGTGAATTTCATTTAAGCATTTTGTGTTCAACTATACCTTTAATTATTAATGCAATTTAATGTTAATCACAACAACAAAAATATTTTTTATGTACTATTCAGTTTCCACTCAAGTTAAATTATATCCAAGTCTTTTGTCTAACCATGCCCATCTCAACCACCACAAAAGACTTATCTCAAAGGATGTGAAAGACTTGTCTCACATGACATGGAATACTTAACTTGCCTACATGTTCACACTCAATGCTATCTTTGAATAATCTCTTTGATTAGATGTTTTGAATCACTTACTCAAACAAATCAAAGTTGTCAATTCATTTATGTAGGATTAATGCTATTACTTCAACAATGTTTGTTAATTGTGTAGCTTAATTGTTTTCAGAATTATCTGTGCAACCCTCAAAATGGACACTTGACCATATTTATTAATTAATTAAAAATAAAAATACAATATATTCTTTCTTTATTTTTAATCAATTAATAAACACGGTCAAAATGTCCGTTTTGAATGGACATTCCCGTGAATGTTGGATAGACGGATCACAGTACCTATAGCGACCGTCTCTCGTCCGGCAGAAAAGACTTTACCCAATACAAATGTTTAGAAAGACTTGACTTACAATCATTCGTCAAGACTAACAAATTTCTGAATTCATTTACGTGGGCTTCACGGCACTGCTTCGGCCATGTCATTCTTTCTTGTTAACTATTTAATTTCGAAAATAGACCAGAAACTGTTTATGGACCATCTATACACTACTTAGAAGAAATTGTTAAGAAAAATACAAACGCTATGGTTATTGAATCGGCGATGAAGTATTTGTTCCTAGCAATTACTCTGAATATTGCACCGCATTATTGCAGTTCACTAGCAGTGGATGGTGGAGATACGCTTCTATTGGGTGCTTCGCTCACTGGAAATCAAACCGTAATTTCAAAAAATGGCACGTTTGCATTGGGAATTTTCAGTCCCAGGAGGAACGAATAACTGGTATACTTGCATCTGGTATGCACCAATCTCTCAGAAGGCCATTGTTGGGTGGCTAGAAGAGAAAATCCTGCCAAAAGTAAGCCCGGCATTCTGAAATTTTCAAGAGACGGTCATCTCAGATTGTTTGATAGAAAGGGCCAGTCCGTTTGGTCGACAGATATCGGCCAGAAAGGATCACGAGCTGTGATAATGGACTCTCGTAATTTCATTATGCTGGACGCCAACAAGTCTGCGATTGTTTGGGAGAGTTTCACATCCGACAGATACATGGTTGCCTGGCATGAAGATGTGGAAAGGCATGAAGCTAACGTTGTGGAAAAGTGCTTTGGATCCTGCAAGTGGACTCTTCTCTTTTGGAATGGACATGTCTCCAGGAAAGACGCAGATGCTGATGTTCTATAATAACATCGTTCCATATCTGTCCAGTGGAGAATGGACGGGGAATTATTTTGCTAAGGAACCCCAACTGCAAGCGGATAGATCATATCCTCACGGGGCGGTTCCTGGTAAGTGAGAATGGCGGATATGAACTTTACTACCTGATGGATAATGGTAGATGGAGTCCGAGGTGGTCGACATACCGAGGTCAATGCAGTGACTATGAAATCTGCGGGGCCTATGGACTGTGCAATGCAAATGATGTGTGTAGTTGTGTTGAGGGCTTCACGCCCAAGCACGGCTCTCAAAGTTCGTGGTCAAGCGGGTGTACTCGGCGAAGACCCCTGCATTGCTCTGTCACAGAGGGCACAACCGACGGCTTCTCGGAAGCCAAGAATCAATACTTGTCCGAAAAAGAAGCTGTCTTATACAACAACGAGCAAACACAACAAGGCTGCCGGACAGCTTGTCTCAACAATTGCTCCTGCACAGCCTTTGCTTTCGCTATTTCTGATTCACCCCTCTGTAGATTGTGGTTTGGAGATTTATTCGGAATGCGTGTTTCGTCCGAGGGCCAATCTGTTTTCGTTAGGCTAGCTGCTTCTGAGTTGCCGTACGTGACATCAGGGCAAAGCAACAAAGCCCCTGCAGTTACTATTTTACTTTCTGCCGCTGCATCCTTTTTTGTGTTAGCGTTAGTTTCTTTCTAGTTTTCTCCGTAGATGGTTGTTTTCTCCATAATCAACGGACAGTCATCAGAGCTTTTTAAGCTAACTTAAGCAAACAGTCTATTTCTTTTTCATGCGATATGCAACTAAAACAAACTGCCCTTATCACCGTAGGAGCAACTTGTTTCTTTTTCATGCGATATGCAACTAAAGCAAACTGCTGTTAAATTTGCTTTCCAGTGCAATCTCTTTGCTGCAGTTCTTATATGTAATGTTCAAGTTCAAAAGTTTAAAAAATTGCAAAGTTTGAGGCAAAGAGAAATGGATATTAAGTCTTATACTGAGGAGTTTTATAAACTAAGTTTAAGATCTGGTCATCATTGATCTGATTAGTATCTAGACTAATTGCGTATGTGAATGCTTAATTATAACAACTTAATGGAATTACAATTCATGCATACATTATGGAAATTATGCATTAAAAACTGAAGGTGAAAACATAATTGAGAAATAAGAAGAGAGAGAAAGTGCAAACGATCTGATAACGGAGTTCGCCACAAACGTGACTATGTCTCTGGGTCCACTCCAATAGAGCGAGACCAATCTGATTAATCTCCAAAAATCAGTTACAAATGCACAAAGAGCACTTCGGTAGCATGACAATACTCCGACATACAAAAATGGCTCAAGAATTCCTTAGCATCTCTCTTTCGTATCACCTATTTCACCACTTAACTGAACTTTTTTTCAAAAAAACACATCTATACCCCCTTTTTTATACATAAATTTAGCCTAATTAGGCTTAACAAATGAAATAAATGCATAACTCCCCTTAGCCTGAGTATTCCACTCGTATACAACTCCTTTTGTCATTTATAACCCCTTTTATTTTAGTGGTTAGGGGGGTTTACAATAAAAACAAGCCATTTTGTTAAACTCTCGGCCAAATAACACATCAAAATAAAACAGACCCTATAGTAAGTTAAAGCCATATCGATGGCCTATCGGTGAATGTTCTTTTGGTAACCGTGGGGTCGGCGGTTCCAACCTTGTCGGCCTCCATTTTGTTTTGGAATACATTGAAACTCACAACAAAACAAACCCTTTGCCATTGTATATTGAACTATCGGCTGCGAGTGCAACGGTATACCGGTGGACCATTATGTAGACAGTCACGGGTTCGAGCCCGTCTTATACTTTTAGTTCAATATACTAGCTCGCCGACGCCAACGCCGATGGAAGAAGGGGACACGTGGCATGCCAAGGAGGTGCCACATGTCAACACTGTATTGGATGATCTAAACGTGTCAACGATGACCAAACTGCCACCTTGGATGCCACGCTAGAGTACGAAGCCACATCACCTGTACGGAGGGACACGTGTCACCGGTGATTGGTCCGTACAACTACAACATGTCATGCCCTGGTTTGTCCACATTGGATTCCGTACATAACAGATTTACTGATGACACCAGCATCCGTACGGTCAAAGGTCAACCTTCTCTTCAAACTTTGACTGCCAATATCTCGAGCATACGACGTCAAATTTCGACGAAACGAACATTGTTGGAATCGTCTCAATTTGATGCCGCTTCCGTCAATTTCTGAGACGGTCATTTTTTCACCTTTCTAGATCCCCGCTGTGCTAGTTTGACTAAATGTTTGACTAGCCGTAACTTGAGAAAACAAACTCTTTTTCGCTCCATTCAAGTTGCACTGGAATCAAGACATTGAGCTCTTTCTAATGGTGCTAGAATCTGGAGTATTGGAGACATTTCAATTTCCAATGAAAATATCTCCTAGATCAGGCCTCCCCATTGGAGAAGTTTTGGACCTCCAAAAGTGGCATTTATTTAGACATTAAGTGAGGACTTGCCCTCCCCATTTGTCCTATATCATCTGTACATCTGAATACCTAGCTCACAATCACAACAAAGACTGCAACAACATTGTTGAACATAAATGTCACTTTATCACTACCATAAGCATCTACATCAACTGTTGTAGCCACTAACCAACAAAGATTGACTAGTATCAAGCAGAACAATAATGCAGAGATGAAAGAGAATAAATCAACAACATATCGATCCTTCACATGAGAATCAGTTTTACCCAATGATCCATCAATGCTTTCAATCACCATTCCCTCATGTTGTACTGTGGGTGCATCCTACGACATCTGACCCTAGTTAGCTACTCCAAGTTCCTATCTAGAACCACTTGTGCTGACAGACATAAGAGTTAAATCTTTACTTGCATTAATCACCCTCTTTAATTTCCCTATGTTTGTAAAAGAATGATCAGTCTTAATCCTATGAGAATGTACAATATATTGAATGCCATCTTTATACAAATGATAATGATTCTTTTCCCTGTGGAAAATAGCTTTCTGATTATAATGATAAGGGCTACCCAGAACTATCTCACGGATATCTAGTGGAACCACATTAAATTTTACTCCATCCACAAACTTACTAGTGATTGTGAATCTCAAAGTGCATTGTCTTATTACTTGCAATTTATCATTCTTGCAAATCTAGCCTAGTGGATAAGGTTTCTTATGCAGTGTAGTTTTCAATCCCAAGCGTCTTACAATATCTTCAGAAATTAAGTTAACTTGAGAACCACTATCTATGAGTGCATCAATTTTAGTGTTCTTAGCAACAACCCTTAAATGAAATAGCTCATTCCTTTTCTTATCTTCAGAAACATCATTAACTTTAGAAGTAGAAGCACAACTATCAAAGGAAACATTGGAAATAGGAGTTTTACCTTTCAAACCCATAGCTATTATCTTAGTTTCATCATCAGAATCGAAACCAAGATCCATAACAACATTTGTGTCTTTCTCCTTACCCTTTTGTTTCTGACTCTATCTCTAAGCCCACTTAGGCTTCAATTCGGGATGCAACTTCCAACAGTGATCTTCATCATGACCCTTCTTGTCACAATGAGAGCAAGAAAGCTTGTCATCCTTCTTTAATGTAGTTGTCTTCTTTCCCTTCCCTGTCTCTGCAACCTTAGAAAATTTCTTTACAGAGTTATCATTATCAAACTTATGAATAAAAGAACCCTTTCCTCTTGACTCTAGTTGTATAGCTTGGACACAAACTTCATCCAAATTACTAGGGTTCAAGACCAAAATAGAATGTTTGAGATATGAGAAGACCTCATATGTACTTTAACAAAGTATCCTAGGTGTGAAAAGGTACATTTAATGCAATAGCCTTCTTTTTGAATTCATGGGTGTACTCTTGGATAGTTTGACCTTTCCCTTGTTTAAACACTTGCCAATTCATCATTAATTGTTGCATGTGACCTAAGGGATAGAATTGTTTTTTAAGAGCACTAACAAATTCTAACCAAGACAAATTGACTCTACCATGCTTCGAAATTTATGTTCTAGTCCTACTCTCCCACCAAGTAAGAGCTGAACCTCCCAACCGAAGAGTGGCTAACTGGATCCTAGAAGCATCATCAAAGAGGTTTTGGACTCTACAATAAACTGCTACTTGCTAAATCCAATCATCTAGTTTTTTAGCATCTAATTCACCATAATACTTAGGTAGTTCAAATTTAACATCTAATTTAATATGAGGCTTATTTACACCATTAAAAGGATTACCAAAAAGAGAATGTATAGAAGAAGCAGAAGGAGGAGAAGAAGGAGTATATGGAGGAGATTTTGGGGGTTCATCACCACCTCCTTTTTGCTTCTTCTTGCTTTTACTATCCCCATGGTCTTCTTCACGTTTCAGGCATTCTTCCCTTTCTTTGAGTAGTATATCCAACGCAACTTTCATCTGCCATAAAGCTCTTTGAAACTCTTGCTCGCTGAGTTCCTCGGGTACCTCCATTCCAGACACAGACATCTTCAAAAAAATTCTTCATTTCCTGATCTCATGATTATATTCCTCAAGCTTTCCTTTGCCCTTCTTAATCTTGGATCTTGTTAGCATTCAAAGCAACTGCAATAATAGTCACCAAAAGCTCTGATACCACTTGATCTGATTAGGATCTAGGCTAATTGCATATTTGAATGCTTAAATTATAACAACTTAATGGAATTACAATTCATGCATACACTATGAAAATTATGCATTAAAAACTGAAGGTGAAAATAGAATTGAGAAATAAGAAGAGAGAGAAAGTGCAAACGATCTGATAATAGAGTTTGCCACAAATGTGACTACGTCTCCAGGTCTGCTCCAATAGAGTGAGACCGATCTGATTAATCTCCAAAAATCAGTTACAAATGCACCAAGAGCATTTTGGCAACATGACAATACTCCGACATACAAAAATGGCTCAAGAACTCCTTAGCATCTCTCTTTCGTATCACCTGTTTCACCACTTAACTGAACCTTTTTTCAAAAAAACACATCTATACCCCCCTTTTTATACATAAATTTAGCCTAATTAGGCTTAACAAATGAAATAAATGCATAACTCCCCTTAGCCTGAGTATTCCACTCGTATACAACTCCTTTTGTCATTTAGAACCTCTTTTGTTTTAGTGGTTAGGTGGTTTTACAATAAAAACAAGCCATTTTGTTAAGGCCTCGACCAAATAACACATCAAAATAAAACATACCCTATAATAAGTTAAAGCCATATCGATGGCCTATTAGTGAATGTTCATTTTGGTAACTGCGAGGTCAGCGATTCCAACCCCACTGGCCTCCATTTTTTTCGGAATACACCGAAACTCACAACAAAACAAACCCTTTGCCATTGTATATTGAACTGTCAGCTGCAGGTGAAACGGTATACCAGTGGACCATTATGCAGACAGTCATGGGTTCGAGCCCGTCTTATACGTTTAGTTCAATATACTTGCTTGCCGACGTCGACGCCGACAGAAGAAGGGGATGCGTGGCACGCCAAGGAGGTGCCACATGTCAACACTAGATTAGATGATCTAAACACATCAACGATGACCAGATTGCCACCTCGAATGCCACGCTAGAGTATGGAGCCACGTCACCTATACGGAGGGACACGTGTCACCCGGTGATTGGTCCGTACAACTGCCACATGTCACGCCCTAGTTTGTCCTCATTCGATTTCATATAGTATGGATTGACTGATGACGTCAGCATCCATACAGTCAAAGGTCAACCTTCTCTTCAAACTTTGACTATTAATATCTCGAGCACATGACGTCAAATTTTGACAAAACAAATGTTTCTAGAATCGTCTCGACGAGCTCTTCAATTTGACACCACTTTTGTTGATTTTTGAGAGGGTCATTTTTTTGCCTTTCTAGATGCCCGCTATCCCAGTTTGACTGGCCGTAACTTGAGCAAACAAACTCCTTTTCACTCCGTTCAAGTTACACTGGAATCAGGACATTGAGCTCTTTTTGATGGTACTAGAATCTGGAGTATTGGAGACATTTCAATTTCCAGTGAAAATATCCCTTGGATCAATCATGAGAATGAAGATGAAAAAGTTGCTAGATATATTGGTGGTTTGAGGCTTAATATACAAGATGAATTGGTTTTGGCTAACCCTAGGAGTGTAGAGGATTGTTATCAAATGGAAATCAGAGTGGAGGAGAAGCTTAAGAGACAAGAGAAATTAGTGGGAGGAAGAGGAGTTCCTAGTGCAAGAGGAAGAGGAATACCTTCTACAACAAGGCAGCCAAATGAAGATCCAGAAGGAGCACACAAAGGTAAAGAGAAAAATGTTGATTCTAGAGGTGGTTTTGGCTTTAGAGGTAGAGGAAGGTTTGGTAGTGGTAGAGGATCTAATGATTTTGTAGGAAGGTGCTACACATGCAATGAATTTGGCCACCCTTCATGGAAATGTCCTGAGAGGGTTGGTAGTTCATCTAGTGGAGACAAGAAGATTGATAAGAGAGCACAGTTGGTTCAAGAAGAGGAATTTGAAAGTAATTGTTCCACAAGTAAGAATGCAGATCCTAAGGTTGGGGAAATTTTGATGGTAAGAAAGACAATCTTGAAAACAGCAAAAGAGGAAGCGCCTTTGCATAGGAAAAGTCTCTTCAAGACAAATTGTAAGTGCAAGGACAAGGTATGTAGAATGCTCATTGATTTCAAGTCAATTGAAAATATGGTTTCATGTGAAATGGTAAACAAGTTAGGCTTGAAAAGGATTCCTCATGACTGTCCCTATAAAATCTCATGGTTGACTGATGACCAATCTTTATTGGTAAATGAAAAGGTTGTTGTAGACTTTCAGATTAGTGGTTACCAAGATAGTGTTGTGTGTGATGTTCTTCCAATGGACTGTTGCCATCTCCTATTAGGCAAGCCTTGGAAATATGACAAGAGGGCATTGTATGATGGTAGGGAAAATACTTACACCATAGTCAAGGATGGTTGTTCATTTGTTTTAACTCCTCTTGTTGAAGATGTTAAGGGAAAAGAAAAGGTCATAATGTGTGGTAGGAAAAATCAATAAATGTCATGAAGGAGAACAATTTTTTGATTTTTTTACATCTCTTAGGTCTAATATTGCATAGACAGCAGGTGTGAAGACAAGTACAGGGCTAAAGAGTGAAAGGACAGTAGATTGGCATGCTAATGTGTTGGTGGGGACCATTCCATGTCCTCTCATTAACAAAAAATTTGAAGGATAGATTGGATTTGTAGGTACAGTGAGTGAGCAAACTAATAAGATAGTGACACAAGATGTTATAGGAATAGTATAGTCAAGTCTGATGGAAAACAAGAACCCTTGTAAGCATGAGAATACAGTGAAATTAAAGCCTAATCAAGAGACTACTAACCAAAGTGTGTTTGTAGGTGTAGATGATAGAATGCAATCTAGTTATGGTCAAGGAATGGAGAAAAGATCACTAACAAGTCTAAATGTAAAGGTGGCACCATACTCAAGAGCATACCATGTCAAAAGTGTTGAAGAAGCAAGGAAAATTGAAGGATATCAGTGGAGAATATCTATAGACCAATGGATCATATATGCAGCTTGGAGGAATTGGCACTATTCACAATCCATTTTGCATGAATTCCTTTTAGGAGGGTTAAATGGTCCAGGAGTACCCCAACCCTTGATGATAAATTGGAACTTTTGAGGTTGCATCAAGACCTATCTTTAATAGGTTTATATCAAGTTTTGGTTTTCTTGTGTCCTAAATAAGGTCATAAAGACCATTATGTTGTATGTGAGTCTTTAGGAGGGGTAAAACATAAAGGAATGTCAAATTGAGTAAAAGATGCTAAATCAAAATTTTTATGTTGTCATTTTGTTCAAAATACTCGTAAAAGGAAAAACTAACAATCATATGGTTTTTGAAAGGTAGTTTGGTGGGTGTGGGAAGTTAAAAGGAAATTGAAAGTCCTTTAAATGTCTTGGTGCAGTGATGCAAAGCCTCTCTAAAAAAGAAAACAATCAACTTCATTGTTTTAGCATTGTAATTTCCAGATTTTATTATATTTCTTTCATTTTAACATTGTGATATTGTCTATATAAAAGGAATTTTCATGTAAACAATTTTGATATGTGTAAGGGCATGTGTTAACTCCATTCTCCTAGTTGTTTGAAACCTAACTCTCATTGGAGTGCCTATTTGATTAAATTTTGTGTTTACAGGTCTATTACCCTGTCATAGGGTTTTGACAATCTAAATGTTGTTTTAAACCCCATCCACCTGTTGTTTCTTATGTATCTATATGGAATGGGGATTTTTTAGTGGATTTAAATGTTATGGTAATTATTTAGGATGGAAGGGATTCTTGGTGGGTGTATGGGCTTGATTCCTTAGTGCAATTTCTTGTAAATTTGTGTGAAAATGGAGGCTACAAGGGGAGTTTTTTGAAATAATGATAAATGTTAGTTGGTTATGGTGTAAAAGGTCTATGCAGACCCTATTAAATGTGTTTGGAGCATCAATTTGTAATTTGGAGCCTGGTGTATAGTGGAGATCTTGTAGAACCCTAGTTTTGACATGTAAAAGAGAGGGTTTGGTGGTGTAGAGGTCTAGAAACCTTGGATCTAAAAAGTAATTGAGAAATTTGAAGATTTGTTACATGTATCTTGACTTTTTGAAGGAATTTTGTAGAGAGCAGGTGTTTGAAAGGCAGTTTGTTTGTAAAAAAAGCCTAATTGAGAAGCCTTTCACATGGTGGGTCTATTCAAATTCATCATTTGTCTGAAGAAGTCATCCTTGAATTTGATGTATATTGTAGAATAGGGAAAATGGTATTTTAATCCACCCTTGGTTTTCTAATTGTTTTGAAAAACTTGTGTGAAAATCTCAAAAACTGGGTTCCTGCTACTATAAGGAAAAGCTTGTGTCAAATAGTGAGTTTTTCTGGATTTCAAGGAATCTGACTTGGAGGTTATCTTCAATTGATCTAATTGTCATTAGATGCATGTTGAGGGTATTTATAAGGGCCTTGGTGAAGATTTGTAATTGTTTGCAAGATTGAAGGGTTGTGACCCTTGAGGGTGAGTTGATGCCTAATGAGTTGGATGCATAGTAAAGGAGAGTTCTTTGTTTAAGTTTAGTTTTCCTTTATTGAGATTGATCCTCACCTTGTCTCTACATCAAATAGTCATTAGTTTATAAAAAAAATCCCGAAAACTTTAGGTATCCACAAGTTAGCCCTTTTGATTACCAACTCACTCATACACTAGCGGTCAAACCAACCATCGACATGGCCCCACAAAAGTGAACTCCCATTGATGCGTCACTCAGAATGATAACTTTGTAACCACCACATACAAGTTACGAATTTACCAATTCCTACAACCATTGTCACCCAGTCGAAGAAAACTCAAACTTCATAACCACCGCATACAAGTTACAAATTTACCAATTCCCGCAACAAGCCGACACCATTGTCGCCCAGTCAAGAACTTACGAAACTTCCAAACTTTGTGACTTAGGTTACAAGTTATAGAAATCACTGATGTCATGACAACAAAGGAGATTGATCACTTGGGAGGTTACGAAACTTTCAAACTTTGCGACTTAGGTTACGAACTTAAGAACTCTAGTGATTGAACGACAATGAAGACTTGAACAAAGATACAAGCCAGCAAGTTGAGGCACAATTTCCAATAGATACAGACTACTAGATCTTTTAATAGAAACACTCTTCATTGAGAGAAGTGTCTACTTTGAAGAAATTTTCCTACATGCATCTCAGGATAAACATGCTACCACCTTGGTGTTTCCTCCTCTTACAGATTTCAAAGAAGATGCATACAATCATACAGATTTGATTTCAGATATTTTTTAATCTGATTTAGAGGAAGATGAGCATGCATGTGTTGATATACAACCAAATCTTGATTGGGCTTCCAGTGATGATTCAGTATCCCCTGTGAGAAATCAAAGAACAAGGAGCTTAAGTGAGATATATGAAGCTCCTCATGCACTCTCAGCTACAGAACCCATCATGCCATTGTATGCCTATGTGGCTCTAGCATGTGATCCTCAAACTTATGCAGCTTCTGCATGGAATCCTCTTTGGGAAGCTGACATGGAGGAGGTGTACAACTCACTCATAGAAAACCAAAATTGGGACCTATTTCCACTTCCTTCTAATCGCAAGCTTGTCAGATGTAAGTGGGTCTACAAAACAAAGAAATCAGTAGATGGACTTGTGAGTAGATACAAAGCATAGTTGGTAGCCAAAGGCTTTCAGCAAGTTCATGGCATTGATCTTATGATGAGACTTTTGCTCCAATAGAAAAAATGGACTCCATTTGGATGGCTCTTTCCATTGTAGTAGCAAGAAGGTGGAAGGTTCACCACATGAATGTGAAGAACGTTTTTCTTCATAGTGATCTCAAGGAAGAAATCTACATGGAGCAACCACAAGGGTATGTACAAAATTCATCTTTAGTATGCAAACTCAAGAAGTCACTCTATGGCCTCAAGCAAGCACCTAGAGCTTGGTATGCTAAAATGGACTCTTATCTCCTATCTCAAAATTGTATACGATGCAAATATGATCCAAATGTTTATATGATGAGAACAACTAACTCTTTGTTGATCATAGTGCTTTATGTAGATGATCTACTAATAGGTGGTTCAGCCACAACCATTGCTGAAATTAAGTCTACTTTGCATGCTAGATAATTTTCTATGACAATCATGGGTCTCCTACACTTTTACCTTGGACTTGAAATCAGCCAAAATGAATCAAGAATCAACATTACTCAATCCAAGTATACGAGTTTTGCATGACTGACTACAAGCTAGCAACCACACCTTTCTTATCGAGGGTAAAACTTGAGGATGGAAAAGATACACCAGTAGTTGATTGCACACAATTTTGTCAACTTGTGGGGAGTCTTCTTTATCTCAGTCACTCTCGTCCAAATCTCTCATATGTAGTGGGGGTTGTTTCCAGATACATGTAAAAGCCACATGAGCTACATTGGAAGGCTACCAATCATATACTTCGATATGTTCAAGGAACCATTTGCTATGGGATTCATTATTTAGCAGGTTGTATTTTGGATCTCATTGGCTACACTGATTCTGACTGGGTTGGTGATAACATTGATCGAAAGTCCACTTCTAGATATGTTCTTAGTTTGGGATTAGGCCCTATTTGTTGGTCAAGCAAAAAGCAATCTGCCATTGCTTTATCATCAATAGAAGCCGAATATAGAGGCGTAGTCAACATTACCATTCCAGCCATTTGGCTACAAAACTTCCTAACTTAGCTTGGTATCCTCTTCCATCATCCGACTATCATTTTGTGTGACAATCAAAGTACACTGAAGCTTTATAGAGATACCATACAATGGCAGAAAACTAAACACATCGATATTGACATGCACTTCATCCGTGAATTGATAAATGATGGAGTCATTGACTTGCAGTACTGTGCCGCTTTAGAACATATTTTTGACATCTTCACGAAGACATTCACTAGGGAGAAGTTCCACATTCTGTGAGAGCTTCTTGGGGTGATGAACACTACAACATAGTAGTTGCCATGGACAATTAGTGTATATTTTTTTTGAGGGGGGTTTTTGTTCCCACAGGGTTTTCCCTCTTTCCTCTTTTTTGTCTCCTTAGTTAGACTTAAGGGGGGGTGTTAGCGTTAGTTTCTTTCTAGTTTTCTCCAAAGATGGTTGTTTTCTCCATAATCAATGGACAGCTTTTTAAGCTAACTTAAGCAAATAGTTTGTTTCTTTTTCATGTGATATGCAGCTAAAGAAAACTATTGTTAAGTTTCCTTTCACCGCCCTTATCACCGTAGGAGCAACTTGTTTCTTTTTTATGTGATATGCAACTAAAGCAAATTGTTGTTAAGTTTTCTTTCCACTACAATCTCTTTGCTACAGTTCTTATATGTAACATTTCTCAGTGCACTGTAATTAATTCAATTAATAGAATCTGGATAGTCAACAGACAGCTTTTTAAGCTAATTTAAGCAAACAGTCTGTTTCTTTTTCATGCAATTTGCAACTAAAGAAAACTACTGTTAAGTTTGCTTTCATCACCCTTATCACCATAGGAGCAACCTATTTATTTTTCATGCGATATGCAACTAAAGAAAATTTTTGTTAAGTTTGCTTTCCACTGGAATCTCTTTGTTGCGGTTCTTATATCTAATGTTTCTTGGTGCATTGTAATTAATTTGGTTAATAGAATCTCTAATTCTGTTATGCTCTATCTTTTTTCTCTATTTTTCTATCTGCAAGCTTTTCTTTCTTTTTCTAGCAAGATCTATGCTTTCTTTTGTAGGTCTAGCAGAAATTTTACATTTTGGTGTTTTGGCTCTCCTATCAACCGCATTTATTCTATGGGAATGTCAAAGACTGTTGAAGAAAAAAGTGGACAAGGAGGTCCCATTGTCTCTCAAAAATTTCACATACAAAGAGAGTTGTGAATTGCAACAAAGAATTTCAAGCATAAGTAGGGTAGTGGAGCTTTTGGCTCTGTGTTCAAAGGGACTCTGCCAAACAACATGCATGTTGCAGTTAAAATGTTAGAGGGCTCCTCGCATGCACAAAAGAAATTCCATGCGAAAATAATCACCCACTGGAAGAATACAGCATGT
>VDFB02000017.1:211348106-211361890 GCA_007258455.2 Sequoia sempervirens
TTTTTATAAAGTACACTCCATTCTCCACATATTAAAAATAATAATTTTCAATTAGTTTTCAAAATTTATAATAGGGGTAGCATAGCCAAAAAAATTTTTTAGGAAGTTTCCACTTTGAAAATTAGTAAAAAATTAAATATTCATTAAAAAATTATAAGAGAAGTTGGGCATAAACTACATCTTGTTAGCTAATTTCTCACAAAGTGATTTTAGTTAACCTTTTGACGAAGCCACAAAAGTTAATATGTTATGTTTTTTTGACAAAAACAACACCAATTTCTATGGCTCCCTCTTTTGAACCCCTTAATCTCTATCATTTTTTTTTTAAATGTAGTTTAGAAAGTAGAATCTGAGCACTATGATCCTTTTTTGTTGCATCTAAATTTTTTGAGTGTAACTATCCTCAATTCCATGTCCAAGGTTAGTATTTCCTGATTTTAGAAGAAAAAAAAGTGGCCGCTTAAGACCCCTTTTTGGCCCCCAATCTTTTTGCACTTACCCTAACATATCCTCTTGCAATAATTTTTTGTCTCCAAATGCCTTAGTTATAATTTTTATCATCAAGAATTAGTGGAATTGGGTTTTCTTTTATGCAAATCCTAGTGTACATCCCATATATTTTTTCTTCCATACTCTCATTCAGTTCCACAAAGGTTCCCAATTCATTTCCTATGATCTCTAGAATTTTTGTGTTCTAGTACTCAAAATGTAGGTTATATAATCTTATCCACATTGAAATTTCCTCAATTTCCCATTTCCATGTGTCAAATTTGGGCACCTATTTTTTAATGAAAATATCATTCCCCCCATTCAGTAGGGCCTAATATTGAAAATTTTCTTCTTTTGTTTGGCATCTAAGCATTCAACTAGAAAGAAACTATTTGGCATTATTTTCAAATCTACCTCACTACCCAAATTATCATTACACCAAGCCCTAATCCATTTGTATGTTAACAGCCTCCCCCCAATTCATAAAGAAAGCCACTTCTCTCATTTTAACTACCATACTATCTAATTCCTCATTTTCCAAATAAAAGGAAATGCACTTTCCAGGCTAATTAGGGTTTATAGGTTGTGTTGCCACCATGAAATATTCTCCTACCCTTAATGAAACTTGACACAAGTCTCATGAAAAAAATTGGATGATGGAAGAACACATAGGATCAAGTGACCAAACTTCTCCTCAGATATCTAATCCATTCTAGATGCAAGAGAGTGAGGACCAATCAATGGTAGTGTTATCTTATCTAGAGAAAAATAGAGAAGGCATAAAATCAAGAGGATTGATTTATTTTTCCAACTACAAGTATGGAAATAATCAACTGAGTGTCCTCCTTTTGAATACCACACTGTGTCAACTATAATTTTAGAGACTTTAGTTTGGTGCAAAATTCCTAAATGCTATCAAAATCATGATGAGCCAAGCTACTAAGCTCATTCTCCAATTGAAATCCTCTCATAGGCTCTTGCTTCCCAAATAAAGACTAATTGAGTCCAGATCTAATTGGGCATGGTGTAAGATTCAACATGAAAGAGAAGATCAGGAGACGCAAAAGTGCTTAATGTACAAAAATCCTGATCACCCCTATAAAACCACATTCTCTTCTCAATAGCAACTTGAGGTTCAAGTTCTATACCCATGGTCAGTCTATATAACCCTAATTTCTTCAGATGTATCTCTATTTGTTATTTCCAACTATAGTATTTATATGGAGTGAGAAAAGGAATATGTATTGAATCCATGATGAAAAAAATATAGTAATGAATTGATGCACTAGTATAGATCCCTCAAGTTTAACAATTCCCTTTTGAACCCAAAAAACTTGACCTATTTACATGTTTTCCAAGAAAATAACCAAAAAGAAAAATTTGAGATCTGATTGATATAATAAAAGCCTAGTTATTTTCTAGAAAAATAGGCCTAAGATCTATGTAGAGGCTTGAATCATCTTTCTAATGTTGCTTGAATCATGAAAATCTAATAACTGAGGAAAAATTTATGCCCTCCTAAGTGAAAACAACTAGATCTGACTTTAGAGGCCTATAGAACAAATCACAAGAAAAATATGGAAAAAAAACATACACCAATAAGTTGAGCTTAGAACCACCTTTCCAATGATATAAAGTTTTCAAATGAAAGAGATCAAATGCTTGATTTATCCCTATTTACGTCCAATCTAACTTAGGAGGTTGATCTAGGGGCTAAATAATTCAACCTGTGGTTACATGGGTGACCTGTTGCAAGTGCAAAGGGCTTGATTAGGGTGCCTAGTCATGTGGATGACCATGGTGGGTGTAGCCGGCGGTGAGGGAGTTAAGATTGGCGGTTGAGGATTGATAAGACTACCACAGAAGTGTTGTAGAAGGTCGTAGGGGCTAAGGGTGGTGGTCCTCACAGGGGCTTTTTGTGGGTGCATCTCATAGGGTGTTGCTCTATGTATATGTGCTCAATTCTATAAGCACTAAGAACTGCTTATTTAATTCCAATTGTACAATAGCCATATAGAGTCCATACGAAGTCCCCTGGTAAAATTTTTCCTTCAAAACCCTTTCCACCAAAAGTAGGTGAATTTTATGTAAAAATTCATTTGTACAAGCTCTTGCCCTCAATGGTGAGGTTTATTTTTCTCCAAGATGCACCAAAAAAATGCTTAAATACTGATCTCTTAAAATTTAAATAGGGGGCTATAGATCTAGTGCATTGATACCATGTTGTAGTTGATGATTGAACCCTATAGTTTTCAAAAAGAAATTGTAAGAAATTATCCAATCACAAAGGATAGATCAAAGTAAGATTGTATGCTCAACAACCTGAGAATTTGTATTGATGCAATTTACCTTAATGAATGATTATAGTGAAGGTGAATGCTTATAACAACATAAAAAACAAACATTCGATGAGAATTTGATTATATTGTGACAAGTGTCTTAATCTGATGCAATGAGACAACTCAAGTCCTATATTTAGTTTAATTTAATATAAAAAACAACTCCTAAGTTTAGCTTAAGTAATTAAAGTAAAAAATCATCTAATAATATATTAATTATGAAATTATGACTTATTTACTCCAACAACCTCCATCAATTTTTCATATTTTTCAATGTTGGTCTGAAAATATACTACACTAACATCAAACTTTCTCTTATCTTTATAACCATGTAATTTTTTCTACATTTCAAATATGTTAAAATTTTGATATTCAATGTTTTCGTTGGTATTTTCCTTATCACTAAAAATGTATCTATAGTATTTTTATGTTAGTTTTTATCTATTTATTCAAATATGAAACAAATTACATTTTACCTTTTAGACTGTATTTTATACACATTAAAAAAATTATTTTTGTTTCTTTAAAAAAAAAAAAGACAACATCCTCAACTTTATTTTTAGAATGTGCCACTTTAAAATTTAATGCAAAACAATCCTTATCTATTAAAAAATTAGCAAAGAAATTATGCATTAACTACATAATGTTAGTTCATTTTCTACCAAAAATGATTTGTGAAATATTTTTTAAAAATGCCACCATTTTAGAGGGAGCACACCAAACACTATATTAGATTTTTTGAAAAAAATAGGAGCACTTTATGTGATCTCTCTATTTGAATCTCTTAATATCCACCACATATATATATATATATAGAAAATATGTTTTGAGCACTATGAATCTTGTTCTTGTCACATCTTTAAATTTTGAGGCATAACTATTTTTTAATTTCTTATTGAAGATTAATTTTATTGGTTAAAAAGAAATTATCACTTTTAACCCTTTTTTGGTCCCCCATTTCCATCTGATCCTATACGTCCAAATTTTTACAATAACCACATTGTTTGAAAATATACAAAATTCAAATAGATTTCAATGAGACATATCATTGACTAAAGTGGTGCCTAAACTACCAAAAATACGTGTTCATGTCATCTATATGGAATGCCAACTACACAACATTCTCATGCTTTCTCTCATGTCCTCTTAACACCTTTCAATAAATAAAGGTACTTCCAAAAATATATGATTTTGTAAGGCTCCCCTACAAAACATGAAAATAAATTATCCTAGGTGTAGTGTCCTTCATATTTATATCTTGTTAATGTGAGACTAGTGTTTCAGCTTCACTATTTCCTTGTGATTTTTGTAATGATTATGTTTATGGCTCTAAATGGTGTGTATGAATCATCGTTTATTCAAGATGAGGTTCCTCAACATGTCAATTGTTGGAATTTTGTATATTTACATGTTTGGTATCAATATGCTTTGATTCAGTTATGTGCATTATAAATGTTGTGATTAAAAGTGTGAAGCTAATTATTGATGTGCAAAAGGAATGATATATATATATATAACACTTTATTTGATTACATAAAATAGAAATACATAAATACATATAGAGAATAGAAGGTAAAAACAACAAGAACACATCAAATAAACAACATCAAATATACGTGGGGAAAACCCTTTCGGGTAAAAAACCCCACCCTCCAAAAGAATAGTACTATTGTATTATCTGAAATAAAGATTACAGTGCAACCCCAACTGTAAAGCTTCTTCAACAAGTGTTTTGAAAAAAACACTTTATTTTGGAGTGAATCTCACAACACTTTGTTACCTACAAACAAACTATGCATTCTATAATGCAAGGCATCCAATATATAGAAAGATGCAAACAAGAAGAAGCATCTAGAAGAGTATGGGTTTCCAAATCTACATGGCACAATATTCCATTCCATAACATGCATTTGGACACATGTAACATATTCCCTTACATCCCTTACAGTTGCCATAACATGCAAATATTCCTTCCTCAAGTTTGGGCACCCAAACGATGCTAAAAGTATACGATGACAAATTTCTTACAAATCTTATAGCTATCATAGAATCTATCATAACTAACACCACTTATAGTTGTAAGAGATTCTGTCATAACCAATCAAGAATACTCAATTCTCTTACAACCTGTCATAACCCAACTTGGGTGCCAACTTTCTCCATGCAAAAAATACCTTATGACACATCATAGAATCTGTCATAACCACTCATAACTTTCCATAGGTCCAAGATTTCAAAGTGGGACGCCTACCTCCAGTTGGGATGATGATGTGTCTTCGAGTCACCTCCAATGGGAGTGCCACCTAGCCAGTGGGTCTTAATTGATGACAAGACAATGTAGGCAATTAAATAATACATACAAATACAATAATACTTTAAACTAATCAATATTAGGAATCTAAGGTTGAGACATCTCAATCCCAACAAATATGTTATTTTTTATTATGTAAAATTTCCCCAAAATTAAAAATCTTGACTTCATTTAGATAATTTGTTCAAATATCCAAAATATCCAAGTGCTGAAGATTATTTAAAGGTAGCGCCAAGCATAAAAATCCAACTACTACCCACTTTCATCCTTCCATAGTTCCACTATTCCTAAAATTGCACCTGTATTTTCCTTGTATATTATATGGTATATAGCAATTAAGTCAACCATTATTTGTTGAATAAGATAATATAGCAGTATTTAATTTTAATAAATGTGCAATGAATAATTTGAAGAAATATTGTATCATAATAAAAGATTAAATGCAAAATGATTATCACATCATTATGTAGTGCAAAGAAAATTATGGGAAAAAATCATTAAATTTTAATTAATAATGATATCAATATATAAATATTTAGAGTAAGGTATGGAATTGTTGTAGGACCATTATTTTATAACATCTTTTACATTCTTGTAAAAGATATTAATATACAATAATTGCATAAAATAAGTGTATTAAAACATCCCATACTTGTAGGTTAAAAGTCTAACAGAAGATTGTAAGTTAAAAAAAAAAAGGAATTAAAATTTGTTTATGTGATTAAACAAGCCTTTATTTACTATTAAGCGCTTTGACATATATAATAAGAATTAAAACTTTGTAATTGTTTAGTAAATATTTAAAATATAAAAAAAATATTATCTTATGAAGATTTATAATCGATTGAAATTTTCTAATTTTAATAAAGAATTATACATTTTTTATTTGAATCTACATAATATTATAAAAATAAAATTAAAAAATCAAAAATACATTAAAGTATCGAATAAAAGGAAAATACAACAAAATATATATAGATATATTATTAAAATTAGTTTGATTAATCGTAACTTCTAAATATACTAGAAATATAGAACAAGAAAACTACGAATATAATTCGAAATACAATTTTGAAGGTCTATATAATGCAAGATAAAAAGACATGGTTTGTTACGCACCAGCGTCGTGATTACCTATATCTAGCAGAAGTGTTTCAGTTAATTATAACTAGCCCTCCATAAAACTACCTATTGATTTGCGGGCCCGGAAACACTTGATTTCCATGGACCTTGAGATAAGGTAACACTGTCGTCGTTCTCTACCTGACCCACCAGTAACTGTAGACACCTCGGAATTTGTGGCTGAGGAGCCTCCATCGTCCCTTCCAATATCTTCACCACTTCACCCATGCTCGGCCTCTCATCTTCATCGTCTTGAATGCACAGACCCCCAACAAAAGCGGCTCTTCTCACCTCTTCGATATTCGCCTCCGTTGCTATTCTTACATCCACAAGGCCTATTATGTTTCCCCTCTGAATTTGAGATGAAGCCCAGGTAGGAAAGTACAACCTGCTCTCCTCCGCGCTCAAGTCCAGATTTCTACGACCCGATATAATTTCCAGCAACGTCATACCAAAACTGAATACGTCTGCCTTGGAAGTGATAGGAAGGCCGGAGATCCACTCGGGGGCCAAGTACCCTCGTGTTCCTCTCGTTGTCGTCAATACGCGGCTGAAATCTCTGCCAACCAGCTTTGCCAGCCCAAAATCTGCCACCTTCGGGCTGAAGTCGTCGTCCAGCAGGATGTTCTCGGGCTTAATATCGCAGTGAATAATGCGCTCCCTGCATTCTTCGTGGAGATAAACTAATCCTCGGGCAGTGCCCAGTGCGATCGCAAACCGAGTCTTCCAATCCAACACCTTGTCTGCTTTTTCATCTTTACTGAAGAGGAAGGAATTTAGAGAGCCATTGGGCATGTAGGCATACACCAGTAGCCTTCGAGAGCCTTCTACGCAAAATCCCCAGAGCCTCACCAAATTCACGTGCTGTATTCTTCCGATGGTGCTTATTTCTGCACGGAATTGCTTTTCCCCTTGTGCAGAACCCTCTAATCTTTTTACCGCCACAAGCGTGTTGTCCGGCAGAGTTCCTTTGAATACAGAGCCGAATGCTCCGCTCCCCAGCTCATGCTTGAAATTATTGGTTGCAATTCGCAGCTCTTTATAAGTGAATGCTTTAAGCGATGTTGGCACGTCCTCTTCTTTGCTTTTTATCCGCAGTCTTCGACGTTTACACACAATAAATACGGCCAACAGGAAACCCAAAACGACAAAGAAAGCAGCGGCGGCAGCAGGAAATAAGACTCTACTTGCAGGGGCTTTGCTACTTCGCTCTGATGTTGAGTGCGGCAACTCAGAAGCAGCCATCCTAATGAAGACCGATTGGCCGTCAGAAGAAACGCGTATTTTGAACAAATCCCGAAACGACAGTTTACAGACGGGTTGAACAGAAATAGAGAAAGCAAAGGCTGTGCAGGAGCAATTGTTGAGACAAGCAGTCCGGCAGCCTTGCTGTGTTCGCTCGTTGTTGTATGAGACAGCTTCTTCCTCGGGCAAGTGTTGATTCTTGGCTTCCAAAAAGCCGTCGGTGGTGCCCTCTGTGACAGAGCATTGCAGAGGTTTCTGTCGAGCACAGCCACTCAAGGGCCAACCTTGAGAGTCGTGCATGGGCGTGAAGCCATGAGCACAACCACACACTTCATTCGCATTGCACACTCCATACACCCCGCAGATATCGTAGACACTGCATTGACCTCCGTACGTAGTCCAGCCCAGATTCCATGTACCATCATCCTTCCAGTAGTAAACTTGTAATTGGCCCTTCTCACTTATCAGGATCCGCCCCATGAGATTATGCTCTATCAGGAATATGGTAAAATTGAAGTATATGGCTAAAGGAGAAATCCTCACACAGAACATTTTGATTACATCCTCGTCTCGCAACTCCGGAATCCTAGTAAAATAATTCGCAGTCCACTCTCCAGTGGACCAATATGGAACACTGTTGTTATAGGTCATCACCATATTCGTCGTTCCTGGAGATTTATCCATTCCCAGAGAGAAAAGCCCAATTGCAGGATCCACAGAACTCTTCCACGAAGTCAGCTTCATGCCTTTCCACATATTCATGCCAGGCAACCATGTATCTCCCGGATGCGCGAAACTCTCCCAAACAATCTCAGACTCGTTGTGACCGTCCAGCATAATGAAATTACCGGAGTCCTCTATCATTGCCCGCGTTCCTTTCCGGCCATTGTCAGTCGACCAAACCGACTGGCCCTTTCGATCAAGCACTATGAGATTACCGTTGCTCGAAAAATTCAGAACGCTGGGCGTACCTCTGACTGGATTATCTCTGTTATCTACCCAAACTATAGTCTTCGGGGAGACTTGTGCATACCAGATACCAATGTACCAATTATCCGTCCCTCTCGGACTGAAAAACCCTAAAGCAAACGTGCTATTCTTTGACATTATGGTCTGATTTCCACTGATCGAAGCCCCCAATAGTAGCGTATCTCCACCATCCACTGCTGATGAATTGCAATTATGAGCTGCAATAATCAAAGTATATACTAGGACCAAATACTTTATCGCCATTTCAATAACCATAGCCTTTGTATTTTTCTTAAAAATTGCTTGAAGTAGTGCATAGATGGTGCTATGTTTAATGTTCATTATCCAATATAAATAGAAAACAATCAAGCTATTGCAATGAAAGAACAGGGCCGAAGTAGTGCGGTCAATCCCGCGTAAATGAATTCAGAGCTTTGACTTCTAGCAGCCAATAATTCCAGACGTCCGGAGTGTGGATAAGCTTCGAATACCTAGTAAATTCTATAATGGCATAGCGCCCAGCTTAATTCTTCCAATCTTTTCGAGGGGCGTATCTTTTATTTGTTTTCGCCGAGCGTTCTTTCATCTCTTCGGATTGAACACTTTCACATAATTAGTGAAGACACAATGTAAGTCAAGTCTTCTAACCACACGACGAAATGGCCGAAGTCGTACCGACAAAATTACATGGACAAAGTAGCACCGTATTCCGCGTGAACTTCGACGACTTTGAGCCTATAATTCCAAACGTCCAAGTCAGAGAGCATATTTTACTTTCATGCACAATTTCCTAGAATGGCATAAGTATTCCATGCATTATGCGCTGGTTGAGATAAGTCACGGCCCCTTTTTAAAGTTAGAAAATATCTGAGGAGAAGACCGGGTAGTAGTTGACCATATACTAATAGTTGTGAGTTGTGAGGTACTTAATCTAATTTGATTTATTAATTGAATATATTTTTACTTTAATATTGAAATATCAATAACTAGCAATCACATCTTGAGTGTGCAATGGATCGCCGAGTGTTTTGAATGATGAATGAGGGACATTCAAGTGGTATTTTAGGTGGTACATAATATGGAAGTAATACTATGGTTGGAAGGCTACCAATAAGAAAGAAATATAAATGTTGTGAACGTATTTCAAAACATTTTATATATGAATTTTTTAATAAAATTAAAAAATTATTTATATAAATTTTGAAGATGAAAAATTGTTGTACAATTGTATTATTCAGTCAAAAATAGAGTGTAGGCCGCCTCATCCCCAATATGTTTGGTGAATGAACAGGGAAAAATTAAAATAGCAAAAATCTAATATCTTTAATTCTTTTCACTGTCTTGCTTGCTAGAGATGCAAGCACATTCGCGGATATGCTCTCATAGGTCGCCTTTACTCATAGAGGAACGTGGCTTGATAAAATGCAAGGGACATAAAACAAATGCATTTGGAGGTTGACACCAGTGAGAGAATAAAATCATTTTTGCAGCTAGTCCGCTTTAACTCTGTTAATCGATTCACGTGTCTTGCCTTTACTCCCAAAAGTTGCCTGTTAACAAAATAAAGCCGACCACAGCATCGTGACTAAGTTTCATTTTATTGCATGCATAATGAATATGGAGGATACGAGAGGAGAGAATCAGGAGGCGCTTTTCCTGCATTGAATGTTTTACAGTTCATTAAAACTGTCAATGAAATGCATTGATAAGGTTAAGGGGATTTTTCTTTTAAATTTCATATGCTGAGATTCCTGCTTCTCTTTTATTTGATCCCACCTCTATTCTATACTCTTCTAAATCTTGCTAGGGAAATGACATATGGGGCCACACCACATCGGACAACTTGTGGGTTTGTGTTGAGAGGGTTTCGAATGTTGAGTGGACTGCTATGGATCCTTGTTGATGTTGCAAAAGAATTGTAGGTTAACCAAAGCTGGAGGAGCCGCCACCTCCTCAACCTGGAAACATCAGTTGTGACATCTCATGTGCTCATCAGTTCATTCTCAAAGTAAACAGCTAGCAAATCTAGTAAGATTAAAAGTTACTATTGTTATTGTTGGTGACGGGTTTGGTGAGTTGAAGTTTTGGTGAACATAAGTACATAGCAACACCTCTAGTGGGGGATGGCAGCGATGTACTGATGTATTCCTTTATTTTGATGTTATGATGTGTATTGCTTCTATGGCCACCACATTTTGAACATCAGAAATTAAAAAGCACATCTTCTAGATGTGATGAACTTAGAACTGCCCAAAAGACATTGAAACGAGCTCTGGTATCTGTAGTGTTATGATGTCAAAGCAAAAACCCATGTTGTGATTGAGGAAGCGAATGAGAAGATTTGTGATGCTGCTCACAAGTTGGGGGCTCATTTTCTAGTAATAGGTAGCCATGGCCGTGGCTCTTTTCTCAGGTAACACTTGGTTTTTATCTGCCCGTGTCTCTGTTCCTTTGCCATTTTTCTACCCAACAAAAGGCCATGATAAAAGTCCTTAATCAGGCTTCAATTTTTTCTGCATAGTTTGAAGGACCAGCTAAATGAAAGTAAATTTTCAACTTTATCTTGTTGGGCATGCATCATTTTGAATCTTCCAAATGGACAACTACACAACAAATTGCTAATCAATTTTTGATTTTGGGTTTCCTCAATTTGCTCTTTGGATAGATCAAAGATCTCTTGGGCAGGGCTTTTCAGATTTTCCTATTCATCTTTCACGTCAATACAATTATCAAAAGCTGGGGCATCAAATTCTGCTGAAGGAGTAGGTAGGATGCAACAATTATAGGCAAGGAGTAATAACTAGCACTTGCAGCAGGGGGAGCTGCAAGGAATACGCCGATAGTTTTATATAATTTCCTGAATATTATTTATATAATTTCCTGAACATTATTGACCCTATAACCCTATGTTTGCAGATGATTTTCTCTTAGTCCTTCAACTCTGACACTACCGTTATCACCAATATGCAGGGGTTGGGAAGTGATTGCTCCAAAATCATATCTCAAAGTAACAGGATTTTACTTAGGGTTTAAGAGACTTGTTCAAGAAATTGCACAGGATTTAACGAAGCAAAATTTAAAATTATAAGTCGTACCATGTCAAGTAACTTAGGGTTTAGCAAAATAAACAAAATGAAACTTCGCTTACAGATCAGAAATTCAAACCCTGAAACATTAACAGAGTTTTCATACCCCAAAATTAAAGCCAGAGATAAATTAAACAATCATACCGCAGAGCGACAGTTCCAGGATGATATTTGTGTGGCTTTTTCACTCCCCCTGTTGTGGGGGAGGATTTACGAGCAGCCTGCAATAAGAAACAAACAATAGTTCCTAAATTAAAAACCCTAACACCACACAACATACGTATGCACAATTGAACTGGGGCATCTAAGAAAGTAACCTTGGTGGCGGGCTGCTTCCTCCTCCCTGTAGACTTACAGGTTGTCTGCTTCGTATGGGCCATCCTTCTTCCTTCAAACGGATCTGCAATCGCTAAATTAAAAAACGGTTAAGCCATCGCCAGGTCTTGCAAACAATATACATATTGAGCAGAAAATATAAAAGAAAACTTGCAACGCTATACAAATGGAATGAATAAACTTGCAACGCTATACAAAAGAATGGAATGCAGCTCCCCCTGCTGCAAGTAGAAGGTCTCGCATGCTACCTTGCTTTCAAGATCCTGCTCCAGGCACGCATCCAAGATTGCATCAGAAATTTGATCGCACAGCTTATCTGGGTGTCCCTCGTTCACAGACTCAGATGTAAATAGAAAAGTATCCATCTGCAACAATCAAGATCCATAAATCAGTTTTAAAAGTCCTCCCCTTCATGGCCAGAAAGGCAGAGATCTCTACACTAAATGTTTCGATCAAGTTAATAACCACGGATCTCCTAATCTGGATAGGCATATACACATCCACATGTATATTATTGGAGATCTAGAAATGACGAACTGAAACTAAAATTTTCACCTATTGAATACTTTAAAACAGTGACGTAGTAACATTGAGATCTATGAGCATTTAAAACAAAGTAAACAAAATAGTGAGCTTGACTGACACCCGCCACAATTGAATGTCAGATTTGCCAGAAGAGACTTAACCCATATCTAGCTTTTCTTTCTTCTTAGGATTTGTGCATTTAATCCTAAACAAGTATATCCATCTTAACAATAGACACCTCTACACCAACATTCAACTGTTGATCTGCCAGATCTAGCAATACAAATGGGCAAGTGGCGCTACTAGGCCTCCTATGACAGGCTCCATAGATAGAAGTAGCTACAGAACTCAATCTGCTAAATACATAAAACATAACACCTACCCACTCTAACCACCGCAAACCCATGTGCATTGCATAATTCCTAACATCACATTCTATTGCAACTACAACCCTTGTTTTTCTTCCGGGTCCCTTCACCTCCTTTCCCCACCCCCCTTGCTTTCCCTCCTCGCCCTCTCGGCTTCCCAAACACACTATATCGAAGAAATTCTTGAAACGGAGAGAACAAAACAAAAAAAGAAAATTGCACATACCAAAACAGCAGCAAAATGCATGAGTGCTAATCCATCATTCACTTTTACCCTATTTACTAAATGTTTAAGTAATCAACTGCAAAACAAGAAACGACTCAACAAATGACCACTCATAACAAGCCATTTATCCAACAAAAACTGTTACCCCACCCACATTAACAAGCTACCTGCTAACCTTTCTACCAGATCTCCCCATTAAAATTTTCTACCAGATCTCCCAAAATATAAAACAGCCCAGAAAACCACAAACCCAGAAGAAGAAGATCGCTTGCTCAACTTCAAAGCTTACAGAATTGTCTACAACACAATCTATTTATAAGCGGAGGCGGTGATGGAGGGTGGCTGATCTTCCTGTAGAAGATATCTCCTAGATTTAGTCTTAATGAGATTAGACTGAGAAATTAAATTGCACGGTGGAGTGTTTGGAGCCGGTTTGCATTGAATGAGGGCATGATGATAAGCGAAACCAACCTCAAGGCATGTCCTTCTGCAATGATGACTGTATATATTTCTTAACACGTCCACTGCCTTGGCTCCACGTCCTCCATGATCATCTCCAAATGCAACCTCAAAGCTTCCTTAGGCTGCTCGTTCTATGAATAGCCTGCAATCATACCCTAGACAGAGGCGATCAAGTGGTCGACCATTCTATGTTGGCTGTGAGAGCAGACAGAGGAGATCAAGTGGTTTTATGGGCCGTAAAATGGTTTAAAGGGCATGTGAGACAGGTTTGCCGATGGCCTGTGGACTGGCAAGTCCACAATAAAA
>VDFB02000017.1:211361990-211373185 GCA_007258455.2 Sequoia sempervirens
AGAATTTGATGCCCCAGCTTTTGATAATTGTATTGACGTGAAAGATGAATAGGAAAATCTGAAAAGCCCTGCCCAAGAGATCTCTGAAAAGTCCTGCCCAAGAGATCTTTGATCTATCCAAAGAGCAAATTGAGGAAACCCAAAATCAAAAATTGATTAGAAATTTGTTGTGTAGTTGTCCATTTGGAAGATTCAAAATGATGCATGCCCAACAAGATAAAGTTGAAAATTTACTTTCATTTAGCTGGTCCTTCAAACTATGCAGAAAAAATTGAAGCCTGATTAAGGACTTTTGTCATGGCCTTTTGTTGGGTAGAAAAATGGCAAAGGAATAGAGACACAGGCAGATAAAAACCAAGTGTTACCTAAGAAAAGAGCCACGGCCATGGCTACCTATTACTAGAAAATGTGCCCCCAACTTGTGAGCAGCATCACAAATCTTCTCATTCGCTTCCCTAATCACAACATGGGTTTCTGCCTTGACATCATAATAATTATAGATATCCAGAGCTCGTTTCAATGTCTTTTGGGTAGTTCTAAGTTCATAATACTCCAGAAGATGAAGCACTTCGCTGCTCAAAATGTAGGCTACATAAAGTAATACACATCATAACATCAAATTAATGAATACACTAGTTCTCGCTGCCATCCCCCACCAGAGGTGCTGCTATGTACTCTATGTCTACCAGAACTTCAACTCACCAAACCCACCACCAACAATAACAACAATAGTAACTTCTTTAATCTTACTACATTGCCACAACTGTTTACTCTGAGAATGGAACTGATGAGCACAAGAGATTTCATAGCTGATGTTTTAGGTTGAGGAGGTAGTGGCTCCTCTAGCTTTGGTTAACCTCCAAGGCTTTGCAACAACAACAGGGATCCATAGAATTCCACTCAACATTTGAACCCTCTCAACACAAACCCACAAGTTGTCCTACGTGGTGTGGCCCTATCTGTCATTTCCCTAGCAAGATTTAGAAGAGTATAGAATAGAGGTGGGATCAAATAAAAGAGAAGCAGGAATCTCAGCATATGAAATTTAAAAGAAAAATCCCCTTAACCTTATCAATGCATTTCATTGACAGTTTTAATGAACTGTAAAACATTCATTGCAAGAAAAGTGCCTCCTGATTCCTCTCCCCTCTTTCTCGTATCCTTCATATTCAATATGCATGCACAAAATGAAACTTAGTCACGACACATGGTCAGTTTAGATGTTACCAGGCAACTTTGGGAGTAAAGACAAGACACGTGAACAAATTAATAGAGTTAAATATGGACTACTTGCAAAAAAATGTTTTTATTCTACTGAAGGTGTCACACCTACCAAATGCATTTGCGTTTTATGTCCCTTGCATTTTATCAAGGCACGTTCCCTCTATGAGTAAAGGCGACCTATGAGAGCATATCCGCGAATGTGCTTGCATCTCTAGCAAGCAAGACAGTGAAAAGAATTAAAGATATTAGATTTTTGCTATTTTAATTTTTCCCTGTTCATTCACCAAACATATTGGGGATGAGGCGGCCTATGCTCTATTTTTGACTGAATAATACAATTGTACAACAAATTTTCATCTTCAAAATTTATATAAATAATTTTTTAATTTTATTAGAAAACATTTATACTTTCTTTCTTATTGATAGCCTTCCAATTCATAGTATTATACTTCCATATTATGTACTCACCTAAAATACCACAAATATCCCTCCTTTACCATCCAAAACACTTCGGTATACCATTGCACACTAAGGTGCGATTGCTTAGTTATTGATATTTCAATATTGTAAGATGATTGGTTAATATATATTCAATTAATAAATCAAATTAGATTAAGTACCTCACAACTCACAACTATTAGTATATGGTCAGCTACTACCCGGTCTTCTCCCTAGACATTTTCTAACTTTGTGTGGGCCGTGACCATCTCAACCAGCGCATAATGCATGAATACTTATGCCATTCTATGGAAATAATGCATGAAAGTAAAATGATCTCGACTTGGACGTTTGGAATTATTGGTTCAAAGTCGTCGAGATCCGCGGAATACTGTGCCAATTTTGTCGTCTGGTTAAAAGACTTTGACTTACATTGTGTCTTCACTGATTAGGTGAAAGTGTTCAATCCCAAGTGAAGAAAGAACGCTCGGCGAAAACAAATAAAAGATACGCCCCTCGAAAAGATTGGAAGAATTAAACTGGGCGCTATGCCATTATAGAATTTACTAGGTATTCGAAGCTTATCCACACTCCGGACGTTTGGAATTATTGGCTGCTAGAAGTCAAAGCTCTGAATTCATTTACGCGGGATTGACCGCACTACTTCGGCCCTGTTCTTTCATTGCAATAGCTTGATTGTTTTCTATTTATATTGGATAATGAACATTAAACATAGCACCATCTACGCACTACTTCAAGCAATTTTTAAGAAAAATACAAAGGCTATGGTTATTGAAATGGCGATAAAGTATTTGGTCCTAGTATATACTTTGATTATTGCAGCTCATAATTGCAATTCATTAGCAGTGGATGGTGGAGATACGCTACTATTGGGGGCTTCGATCAGTGGAAATCAGACCATAATGTCAAAGAATAGCACGTTTGCTTTAGGATTTTTCAGTCCGAGAGGGACGGATAATTGGTACATTGGTATCTGGTATGCACAAGTCTCCCCGAAGACTATAGTTTGGGTAGCTAACAGAGATAATCCAGTCAGAGGTACGCCCGGCGTTCTGAATTTTTCGAGCAACGGTAATCTCATAGTGCTTGATCGAAAGGGCCAGTCGGTTTGGTCGACTGACAATGGCCGGAAAGGAACGCGGGCAATGATAGAGGACTCCGGTAATTTCATTATGCTGGACGGTCACAACGAGTCTGAGATTGTTTGGGAGAGTTTCGCGCATCCGGGAGATACATGGTTGCCTGGCATGAATATGTGGAAAGGCATGAAGCTGACTTCGTGGAAGAGTTCTGTGGATCCTGCAATTGGGCTTTTCTCTCTGGGAATGGATAAGTCTCCAGGAACGACGAATATGGTGATGACCTATAACAACAGTGTTCCATATTGGTCCACTGGAGAGTGGACTGCGAATTATTTTACTAGGATTCCGGAGTTGCGAGACGAGGATGTAATCAAAATGTTCTGTGTGAGGATTTCTCCTTTAGCCATATACTTCAATTTTACCATATTCCTGATAGAGCATAATCTCATGGGGCGGATCCTGATAAGTGAGAAGGGCCAATTACAAGTTTACTACTGGAAGGATGATGGTACATGGAATCTGGGCTGGACTACGTACGGAGGTCAATGCAGTGTCTACGATATCTGCGGGGTGTATGGAGTGTGCAATGCGAATGAAGTGTGTGGTTGTGCTCATGGCTTCACGCCCATGCACGACTCTCAAGGTTGGCCCTTGAGTGGCTGTGCTCGACAGAAACCTCTGCAATGCTCTGTCACAGAGGGCACCACCGACGGCTTTTTGGAAGCCAAGAATCAACACTTGCCCGAGGAAGAAGCTGTCTCATACAACAACGAGCGAACACAGCAAGGCTGCCGGACTGCTTGTCTCAACAATTGCTCCTGCACAGCCTTTGCTTTCTCTATTTCTGTTCAACCCGTCTGTAAACTGTCGTTTCGGGATTTGTTCAAAATACGCGTTTCTTCTGACGGCCAATCGGTCTTCATTAGGATGGCTGCTTCTGAGTTGCCGCACTCAACATCAGAGCGAAGTAGCAAAGCCCCTGCAAGTAGAGTCTTATTTCCTGCTGCCGCCGCTGCTTTCTTTGTCGTTTTGGGTTTCCTGTTGGCCGTATTTATTGTGTGTAAACGTCGAAGACTGCGGATAAAAAGCAAAGAAGAGGACGTGCCAACATCGCTTAAAGCATTCACTTATAAAGAGCTGCGAATTGCAACCAATAATTTCAAGCATGAGCTGGGGAGCGGAGCATTCGGCTCTGTATTCAAAGGAACTCTGCCGGACAACACGCTTGTGGCGGTAAAAAGATTAGAGGGTTCTGCACAAGGGGAAAAGCAATTCCGTGCAGAAATAAGCACCATCGGAAGAATACAGCACGTGAATTTGGTGAGGCTCTGGGGATTTTGCGTAGAAGGCTCTCGAAGGCTACTGGTGTATGCCTACATGCCCAATGGCTCTCTAAATTCCTTCCTCTTCAGTAAAGATGAAAAAGCAGACAAGGTGTTGGATTGGAAGACTCGGTTTGCGATCGCACTGGGCACCGCCCGAGGATTAGTTTATCTCCACGAAGAATGCAGGGAGCGCATTATTCACTGCGATATTAAGCCTGAGAACATCCTGCTGGACGACGACTTCAGCCCGAAGGTGGCAGATTTTGGGCTGGCAAAGCTGGTTGGCAGAGATTTCAGCCGCGTATTGACGACAACGAGAGGAACACGAGGGTACTTGGCCCCCGAGTGGATCTCCGGCCTTCCTATCACTTCCAAGGCAGACGTATTCAGTTTTGGTATGACGTTGCTGGAAATTATATCGGGTCGTAGAAATCTGGACTTGAGCGCGGAGGAGAGCAGGTTGTACTTTCCTACCTGGGCTTCATCTCAAATTCAGAGGGGAAACATAATAGGCCTTGTGGATGTAAGAATAGCAACGGAGGCGAATATCGAAGAGGTGAGAAGAGCCGCTTTTGTTGGGGGTCTGTGCATTCAAGACGATGAAGATGAGAGGCCGAGCATGGGTGAAGTGGTGAAGATATTGGAAGGGACGATGGAGGCTCCTCAGCCACAAATTCCGAGGTGTCTACAGTTACTGGTGGGTCAGGTAGAGAACGACGACACTGTTACCTTATCTCAAGGTCCATGGAAATCAAGTGTTTCCGGGCCCACAAATCAATAGGTAGTTTTATGGAGGGCTAGTTATAATTAACTGAAACACTTCTGCTAGATATAGGTAATCACGACGCTGGTGCGTAACAAACCATGTCTTTTTATCTTGCATTATATAGACCTTCAAAATTGTATTTCGTATTATATTCATAGTTTTCTTGTTCTATATTTCTAGTATATTTAGAAGTTACGATTAATCAAACTAATTTTAATAATATATCTATATATATTTTGTTGTATTTTCCTTTTATTCGATACTTTAATGTATTATTGATTATTTTTATTTTATTTTTATAATATTATGTAGATTCAAATAAAAAATGTATAATTCTTTATTAAAATTAGAAAATTTCAATCGATTATAAATCTTCATAAGATAATATTTTTTTTATATTTTAAATATTTACTAAACAATTACAAAGTTTTAATTCTTATTATATATGTCAAAGCGCTTAATAGTAAATAAAGGCTTGTTTAATCACATAAACAATTTTTAATTCCTTTTTTTTTTTTAATTTACAATCTTCTGTTAGACTTTTAACCTACAAGTATGGGATGTTTTAATACACTTATTTTATGCAATTATTGTATATTAATATCTTTTACAAGAATGCAAAAGATGTTATAAAATAATGGTCCTACAACAATTCCATATCTTACTCTAAATATTTATATATTGATATCATTATTAATTAAAATTTAATGATTTTTTTCCCATAATTTTCTTTGCACTACATAATGATGTGATAATCATTTTGCATTTAATCTTTTATTATGATACAATATTTCTTCAAATTATTCATTGCACATTTATTAAAATTAAATACTGCTATATTATCTTATTCAACAAATAATGGTTGACTTAATTGCTATATACCATATAATATACAAGGAAAATATAGGTGCAATTTTAGGAATAGTGGAACTATGGAAGGATGAAAGTGGGTAGTAGTTGGATTTTTATGCTTGGGGCTACCTTTAAATAATCTTCAACACTTGGATATTTTGGATATTTGAACAAATTATCTAAATGAAGTCAAGATTTTTAATTTTGGGGAAATTTTACATAATAAAAAATAACATATTTGTTGGGATTGAGATGTCTCAACCTTAGATTCCTAATATTGATTAGTTTAATGTATTATTGTATTTGTATGTATTATTTAATTGCCTACATTGTCTTGTCATCAATTAAGACCCACTGGCTAGGTGGCATTCCCATTGGAGGTGACTCGAAGACACATCATCATCCCAACTGGAGGTAGGCATCCCACTTTGAAATCTTGGACCTATTACAAGTTATGAGTGCTTATGACAGATTCTATGATGTGTCATAAGGTATTTTTTGCATGGAGAAAGTTGGCGCCCAAGTTGGGTTATGACAGGTTGTAAGAGAATCGAGTATTCTTGATTGGTTATGATAGAATCTCTTACAACTGTAAGTGGTGTTAGTTATGATAGATTTTATGATAGCTATAAGATTTGTAAGAAATTTATCATAGTATACTTTTAGCATCGTTTGGGTGCCCAAACTTGAGGAAGGAATATTTGCATGTTATGGCAACTGTAAGGGATGTAATGGAATATGTTACATGTGTCCAAATGCATGTTATGGAATGGAATATTGTGCCATGTAGATTTGGAAACCCATACTCTTCTAGATGCTTCTTCTTGTTTGCATCTTTCTATATATTGGATGCCTTGCATTATAGAATGCATAGTTTGTTTGTAGGTAACAAAGTGTTGTGAGATTCACTCCAAAATAAAGTGTTTTTTTCAAAACACTTGTTGAAGAAGCTTTGCAGTTGGGGTTGCACTGTAATCTTTATTTCAGATAATACAATAGTACTATTCTTTTGGAGGGTGGGTTTTTTTTACTCGAAAGGGTTTTCCCCACGTATATTTGATGTTGTTTATTTTATGTGTTCTTGTTGTTTTTACCTTCTATTCTCTATATGTATTTATGTATTTCTATTTTATGTAATTGAATAAAGTGTTATATATATATATATATCATTTGTTTTGCACATCGATAATTAGCTTCACACTTTTAATCACAACATTTATAATGCACATAACTGAATCAAAGCACATTGATACCAAACATGTAAATATACAAAATTCCAACAATTGACATGTTCAGGAACCTCATCTCGAACAAATGATGATTCATATACACCATTTAGAGCCATAAACATAATCATTACAAAAATCACAAGGAAATAGTGAAGCTGAAACACTAATATCACATTAACAAGATATAAATATGAAGGACATTACACCTAGGATAATTTATTTTCATGTTTTGTAGGGGAGCCTTACAAAATCATATATTTTTGGAAGTACCTTTATTTATTGAAAGGTGTTAAGAGGACATGAGAGAAAGCATGAGAATGTTGTGTAGTTGGCATTCCATATAGATGACATGAACAGGTATTTTTGGTAGTTTAGGCACCACTTTAGTCAATGATATGTCTCATTGAAATCTATTTGAATTTTGTATATTTTCAAACAATGTGGTTATTGTAAAAATTTGGACGTATAGGGTATGTGCATGGAAATGGGGACCAAAAAGGGGTTAAAAGTGATCATTTCTTTTTAAATTAATAAAAATTAATCTTCAATAAAAAATTAAAAATAGTTATGCTCAAAATTTAAAGATGTGACAAGAACAAGATGCATAGTGCTCAGAATATATTTTCTATATATATATTTTTTAAATGGTGGATATTAAGAGATTCAAATAGGGAGATTACATAAAGTACTCCTATTTTTTTCAAAAAATATAATTTAGTGTGTTGTGTGCTCCCTCTAAAATGGTGACATTTAAAAAATATTTCACAAATCATTTTGGTAGGAAATGGACTAGCATCATGTAGTTTTTGCATAATTTCTTTACTAATTTTTAAATAGATATATGATTGTTTTACTAAATTTTAAAGTGGGCACATTCTAAAAAATAAAAAGTTGAGGGTGTTGCCCTTTTTTTTTGAAAGAAACAAAAAACATTTTTTTAATGTGTATAAAATATAGTCTAAAAGGTAAAATGTAATTTGTTTCATATTTGAATAAATAGATAAAAAATAACATAAAAATACTATAGATACATTTTTAGTGACAAGGAAAATACCAGCGAAAACATTGAATATCAAAATTTTAACATATTTGAAATGTAGAAAATATTACATGGTTATAAAGATAAGAGAAAGTTTGATGTTAGTGTAGTATATTTTTAGACCAACATTGAAAACTATGAAAAATTGATGGAGATTGTCGGAGTAAATAAGTCATAATTTGATAATTAATATATTATTAGATGCTTTTTTACTTTAATTACTTAAGCTAAACTTAGGACTTGTTTTTTATATTAAATTAAACTAAATATAGGACTTGAGTTGTCTCATTGCATGAGATTAAGACACTTGTCACAATCTAATCAAATCCTCATCTAGTGTTTGTTTTTTATGCTTTTATAAGCATTCACCTTCACTATAATCATTCATTAAGGTAAATTGTATCAATACAAATTCTCAGGTTGTTGAGCATACAATATTTCTTTGATCTATCCTTTGTGATTAGATAATTTCTTAAAATTTCTTTCTAAAAACTATAGGGTTCAATCATCAACTACAACATGGTATCAATGGACCAAATCTATAGCCTCCTATTCAAATTTTAAGACATCAGTATTTGAGAAATTTTTTGGTGCATCTTGGAGAAAAAAAAACCTCACCATTGAGGGCAAGAGCTTGCACAAATGAATTTTTACATAAAATTCACCTACTTTTGGTGGCAAGGGTTTTGAAGGCAATTTTTTTACCAGGGGCCTTGGTATGGACCCTGTATGGCTATTGTACAATTGGAATTAAAAAAAAATAGTGCTTAGTGCTTATAGCACTAAGCACATATACATAGAGCAACACCCTATGAGATGCACCCATAGGTGCCTCCCCTAGAGGACCACCACCTTTAGCCCCTACGACCTACAACACTTGTGGTGGTCTTATCAATCCTCAAGTGCTAAATCTTAGCCTCACCACTTGCTCAAGCACCCACCATGGTCATCCACATGACTAGGCACCCTAATCAAGCCCTTTGCACTTGCAACATGTCACCCATGCAGCCACAGGTTGAATTATTTAGCCCCAGATCAGCCTCCTAAGTTAGATTGGACTTCTTTTAGTAAACAAGGATAAATCAAGCATTTGATCTGTTTCATTTGAAAACTTTATATCATTGGAAAGGTGGTTCTAAGCTCAACTTATTGGTGTATGTTTTTTTTCCATATTTTTCTTGTGATTTGTTCTATAGGCCTCTAAAGTCAGATCTAGTTGTTTTCACTTAGGAGGGCATAACTTTTGCCTCAGTTATTAGATTTTCATGATTCAAGCAACATTAGAAAGATGATTCAATCCTCTACATAGATCTTAGGCCTATTTTTCTAGAAAATAACTAGGCTTTTATTATATCAATCAGATCTCAAATTTTTCTTTTTGGTTATTTTCTTGGAAAACATGTAAATAGGTCAAGTTTTTTGGGTTCAAAAGGGAATTGTTAAACTTGAGGGATCTATACTAGTGCATCAATTCATTACTATATTTTTTTCATCATGGATTCAATACATATTCCTTTTCTCACTCCATATAAATACTATAGTTGGAAATAACAAATAGAGATACATCTGAAGAAATTAGGGTTATATAGACTGACCATGGGTATAGAACTTGAACCTCAAGTTGCTATTGAGAAGAGAATGTGGTTTTATAGGGGTGATCAGGATTTTTGTACATTAAGCACTTTTGCGTCTCCTGATCTTCTCTTTCATGTTGAATCTTACACCATGCCCAATTAGATCTGGACTCAATTAGTCTTTATTTGGGAAGCAAGAGCCTATGAGAGGATTTCAATTGGAGAATGAGCTTAGTAGCTTGGCTCATCATGATTTTGATAGCATTTAGGAATTTTGCACCAAACTAAAGTCTCTAAAATTATAGTTGACACAGTGTGGTATTCAAAAGGAGGACACTCAGTTGATTATTTCCATACTTGTAGTTGGGACAACAAATCAATCCTCTTGATTGTATGCCTTCTCTCATTTTTCTCTAGATAAGATAACACTACCATTGATTGGTCTTCACTCTCATGCATCTAGAATGGATTAGATATTTGAGGAGAAGTTTGGTCACTTGATCCTATATGTTCTTCCATCATCCACTTTTGTTCATGAGACTTGTGTCAAGCTTCGTTGAGGGTAGGAGAAGCTTTCATGGTGGCCACACAACCTATAAACCCTAATCAGCCTAGAAAGTGCATTTCCTTTTATTTAGAAAATGAGGAATTAGATAATATGGTAGTTAAAATGAGAGAAGTAGCTTTCTTTATGAATTGAGGGGAGATTGGTTAACATACAAATGGATTAGGGCTTGGCGTGATAATAATTTGGGTAGCGAGGTAGATTTGAAAATAATGCCAAATAGTTTCTTTCTGGTTGAATGTTAAATGCCAAACAAAAGAGGAAAAATTTCAATATTAGGCCCTACTGAATGGGGGGAATGATATTTTCATTAAAAACTAGGTGCCCAAATTTGACACATGGAAATGGGAAATTGAGGAAATTTCAATGTGGATAAGATTATATAACCTACATTATGAGTACTAGAACACAAAAAATCTAGAGATCATAGGAAATAAATTGGGAACCTTTGTGGAAGTGAAGGAGAGTACGGAGGAAAAAATATATGGGATGTACACTAGGATTTGCATAAAAGAAAAGCCAATTCCACTAATTCTTGATGATATAAAATTATAACTAAGGCATTTGGAGACAAAAAGTATTACAAGAGGATATGTTAGGGTAAGTGCAAAAAGATTGGGGGCGAAAAAGGGGTCTTAAGTGGCCATTTTTTCCCTTCTAAAATTAGGAAATACTAACCTTGGACATGGAATTGAGGATAGTTACACTCAAAAAATTTAGATGCAATAAAAAAAGGATCGTAGTGCTCGGATTCTACTTTCTAAACTACCTTTTTTTTTTTAAATGATAGAGATTAAGGTTCAAAAGAAGGAGCCATAGAAATTGGTGTTGCTTTTGTCAAAAGACAACATAATAACTTTTGTGGCTCCTCAAGGGTTAACTAAAATCACTTTGTGAGAAATTGAAAAGCTAACAAGATGTAGTTTATTCTCAATTTTTTCTTGCATAATTGTTTAACTAATTTAGTTTTTACTAATTTTCAAAGTGGACACTTCCTAAAAAACAAAATTTTAGCTATGCTACTATTTATAAATTTTGAAAACTAATTGAAATCATTTTTTTTAATATGTGTAGAATGGA
>VDFB02000017.1:211373285-211424633 GCA_007258455.2 Sequoia sempervirens
CTATGCAGTCTAGCTTAAGACAGCATTCTTAGAAGAGATTGAAGGTGGATTATGGAACTCAAGGGTTACCATGAAAAGGATTAAAGCAAAGACTGAGATCTGTTTAAAAGCCACAGCCATGAAGATATTAAAGATGTCACATGCAAAACGTAGCCGGAGTAATGAATAAAAGCAAGCCAAAGAGGATAGTGTGTCGGGCAGATTTAGGTGATCTCCACATTATCTAATTATGGAAAATACATCATTTATTTATTTTTTAATTAAAAGAAATTATTCTAAACCCATGAGATACATTGATACTTCAAAAGCCTCTGAAGGAATTTGAGATTATGCAAATATATGTCAAGTAACATTCATAAGGTTTAGAAAATCTTGATCACTCTCTAGAATAGCCCATTAAACATGGGTTGTGCTTGAATGAACTACATAATTGATATAACACAACCACTCTGCATATCAACCAGAGTTATAGGCTCTTTATTGTAGCAAGAGGTAATCACTCTTGGATCATACTATAATTACATCGTAACTTGTTAAACTTGAGACAACCTAAATGCACCTAATGATGATTGACACCTACATTATACAACCTGAATTAACTACATTATATGAGTGCCTCCATTTCTATCACAACATAGCTACATTAAACTTGGGTCACACATGAATGTATCTTGTATTTATTATAGCACAACTGTGCCACATGACCAATAGAGTTATGGATCACATAATTACCACAAGAATTTGTTCCTTCTATAGATCTTACAGGATTCCACAACAAAATCTGACATGAAATTCTCAAAACCCTTAACCTCTAAAAATGAAATCTGATGAGATGTTGCTTTAAAATATGATTTTCAAACCTGGAACTACAAATCTGACTTCACAACTGAATTCTGCAAAAAGACAATGACTACCCTCAACCTGGTAATATCTTCTTGAATTTTTTCTGACTTTTCCCAAGAAAATCGTCCTTAGTTCTCCACAAACTGTCTCAAGTAGAGAAAAACACTGTCGCAATAAATCAGGCGCAAACTCACTTTTCTTTATGTCGGCCACAATTTGATTTTTTTTAATTTTTCATGTTTGTCAAAAATTTGACGAAAATAATAGCCAACATTTCGACGAACCCCAGGTTCATCAAAATTTCGATGAACGTTGGGGATAAACTTTCAAAAAATTGGAAATTACACATCAAATTTTACAAGCACCCGACGAACATCGAATTTTACATATTTTGTCAAACAGTTTCATCGTATTTTGCAGTCAAATGTATTAGTGCTAGTGACGCATAGCAAAATCAAACAGATTTCAGAACAAGAACCATATCTAGATAGAGAACACTGATAGAGATTTTCACAAAAACTTTCAACCAAACTGATTTGATAGGGGTGCAATGTGCCCTAGACCAAACAAGTATTTTCAGTTCAAATTTATGATTTGGAAATGATTAATAGTGTTTAAGGGTCTTAGGTTGTAGAGGCTCAAATTTGAAAGTGAACATAGTTTTGAAAATGCACAAAAACCCCATTTTGTTATATGAAGCACATATAAACATGTAATTTTTGATATTTTTAGGGCAATTCAATGTATTCAAATGATGATTTTCAAAAAATTGAAATATCGTAATTGACTATTCTTTTCCAAAAATTACAGAAAAGCAATGCTTTTTGATCTTTTGAAATGAAAATACTATGCAATTTCTTCACTTTTTCAATGTTTTCCACTAAAATATATGCATGCATAAATGACAAAATAATATTGCAATTAAAATTTTCAATCAAAATAACTCAGATCTAAGCCCTAACCAAGAAAAATCAGATCTAAAATTATGCAATTTAAATCCAAAAATATTTTTTAATTTTTTCTTTTTATTATGGAACAAATAATGCAAATGCATATTTTTTAAAATTAAATAAATGCAATATCTTCAAAGTACCTAGGTTTTGAATCAATTTTTTAGATTTTATACTATAAAAATCTAAAAATTGCAAGGATAGGATATTTCAGGTTCACCAAAATGTAGAGTAGGAAAAGTGATCATAGATCCAATTAGGTTAACTAGGATTATCTCCTTTTTAGTTGACTCAACATTTAGACATAAACCAACTAGGGTTCGATGATTAGGTTGCTATCACAAGGGAGATCCAACCTCCTAGGGTTTGTTATGTATTGAGTTGTGAGGATGATAAATTTGATGTGTGATTTGATAGCCTATTTGACATGCAACCCTAGCTCAAAAATGTAATTTATCACATAGACAAAAATGAAAAGTAGCAGAACTGGCCTAGATTTGAAGAATGGAAACAATTAGGAACTTTCATTGTGAACTTGAGCTTGAATTGGTTGTCTAGGGAATGATGTAGCCTAGACCAGACTCCTACTTTTTTGGATTTGAAATTTCTAAGATGTGGATTAAGGTGTGCACTCTATTTTCTGAGGTTGCCACGTATTGAAACCTCCATATTTGACCTACACACATGAAAATAGGGAAAAGTTTGTGTTGTATATGGGCTTGCCTAATTCAAGCCCCATTTTGGTATTTTATACCTCCACATATAACAATTGATGATGATCAAGAGGGAATTCCCTAGGTTGGGCATAGGCCAAGACAATAATAATTGACCAAAATTGATAAATGACAATTCATAATGTTCCCTTGATGCAAAAAACCTTAAAGAACAAATACCACATGTACAAGTTGATTTATGGAAACCTTGATTACTTGATAGACCTGCAAAAGGTTAGCTCACACACATAATAGACTTTTGAAGCTAGTATGTAGAGGATAACTCAATACTTCTCCATAAATTCCTTCTAATTGATCTCTCCCTCTCTAAATTGATGTCTAATGTTCAAAAATGAGATGAAAATATGCGTATATGTACATTTAATGAATTTTTTGGGTATGGACTGACTTAGAGTCATTTTCAAATCAAAAGTCTACTAATCAAAATTTCAAACATTTAAAAAATTGCTTTTTGGTCTAGGGTTCCCAACATGATTAGTACTTTTTGGCCCAAATTCCTGATGAAAGAGATTTAAATATATTTTATTCATCTATCCTTAAAATGAGTAAATTATTATTACAATTAATGTTATAAGAAAAATAGGGTGTGAAGGTAGTGTGAATTGTCAAGGATGACAATTTTTTATGCTACATTTAGTAATGTTTTTGATAAGATAAGCAACATTTGCAACGCATTGTACCTAAATAAAAAATGACCCAAAGGGTAGAAAGTTAGAAAAATATAAATAGGGTCAAAGGCCACATTCTGGTGACAACAAACCTACAACTAACCATCAATAGAGTAAACTTTTTTGTTTAAAGCATAAAAACACAAAAATGGAAACAACACCAAGCTACTTAATAAGTTTTTCCCAATCCTCCTTGAGGAAATTAAAGATGTCCTAATTCTAGGAGCTTGTACTAGGATCATTGGTCTTCTCATTCTTTTTTATTTCTTCTTGTAGGACATACCCGAGAGTAACTGCCAATGGTGGATAACCTTCAGGGTGACGCAGAAAAGACCAATTTATTTTCTTTCCAAGACATCCAACTGAGCTAAGAAAGCAATGAAATCCTATGTTATCTTCTCACACTTAGAGTACATGTGTCCTCTTTGGGTTCCTCAGCAAGGGTAGAGTCCTCTAAATCACAGAGCATGTCATTAAGATTAGGGAATAAAATTGGACTTTCAATTTCTTCCTCACGCTCCTCATATGTGTCCTCTTTACTACTAGCATCCTCCTCCTTCTTATCCTCCTTCGACACATAACTATAAAAATTTTCCACAGTGAGGTTGGGAATAGTCCAACCCATTAAGTTGTACGACCTCTAGACATTGATGTTAGGGAAGTCTACTTCCTTAGTATAATCTAGCTCTCTATTGTTATCTTCCTTTTCCATAGTCTTATTGTTTTCCTCCTCCTCCTGCATGTCTTTAGAACTAGCCACTTCCACAAATAAATTAGTCAAGGGATTCTTCTTGTTGTTGTTTTTTTTTTTTTTAGTTTAGTGTTGGTCCTCTTTTTGAGACATTTTGGGGGGCTATTTTTAAGCTCATAGAGACTAATAACAATAATATTTTGGTTAAAAGTTCTTGGGGTTTTAGAGGTTTTGAGTTGCAAGTTTGGGGGTTTGTATTTCATCATAGGGGTAGAATTTTAAGTAGGTAATTTGAAATTCCCTTTAGAATGAGGTTTTGTAGGCTTCTCAATGGGAGGATTTGGAGGCTTCCCCAAATACAAAGAATCAAGTGAGGGTTCCTCAATAAGGAAGACCCCAATGGGCTTGGGGGGAAAAGGGCTAGGTGGAAATGGTAAAACCTAAGGATAAGCCCTTGATAGAGCAGGATGGGTGACTTGTCAGGGTTTTTCACCGCCATGCCTATAGCTTCTTTCACCAACACCTCTAAAGAAAAGAGCACAAAAAATGGAAATCTAATGATCACCTTGATCTTAAAGTGATTTAGCAGGGGTATTTAAAGTTATAACACTTAAAGTGATCTTCCAATATAAAGTGTTTCATCAGCATAAAACACACCTTATTCCATGGGTAAGGAAGTTTGTCCCTATCATAGCTAGCATGTAGTTTAACTAGAGTTTCCCCATCCTTGAAAAATATATTCATGTTCTCCATATCTTGTACTTTTTTGTACATTTTAAGTTTTGGATGCTACAAGACAACCCTATTGCTTGAGCAATAACATCTCCACTAACCCCAAAGGATATGCCACCCATTTTAATTTGTCTCTTATTCCATGTGCTAGAAAACTATATAGAAATAATTTCATTATGTCCACTAAGGCTCTCCAAGAACAACATCAAATCACCTTCGACATAGATGTGCCAAAGTAACATGTAATTACATAATTCCTCACAAGAACCAGGCTCCATTGACACACGATCACCTCCCATGATGCAAGAAAATCCCAACTAGATGTATTATAGAGAGTTTCAAAATCTGGGTGTCAAGAAAGGAAGACTAGAGGGGTTTCTAAAATTGGGAAGGATTTATCTAGAAACAAACTTTAAAATCATCAATAACTATGATGGAAATATAATTAATTGATTAATCATGTCTGGGATAAGGGGGATCCTTGGACAAAGGAAAACCCTCAAATCATTTGTCAACATTGTCCTTTTTGTACATAATATTTAAATGAGATAACAAAACCCCTCATGCCAATAGTCTTATTCTAAAGTTTGAAGAGATTGAAGCACATTTTTGAAATATAATTAATCATCTTGATTGGCAAGTTCCTTTACATGGGAAATATATCCTCATTCTTCAATTCTCAATCCATAATGGCATGGCCTATGATGTTGGCCTTAACCATCTCATCATTTCCAACTCAAAGCAAATCATCAACATAACACATAAATTATGAGCTATCATGAGCACTCATAATGTTGAAGGGAAATCCTTACATATCATACCACTTGAGTCTCTTCTCATCACATTTACATCATTATCCCATAATCCCCCCATACCAAAAGGGAGAGCTATGAACATATTGTTTTCACAAATAATATATAAAACATATATTCTAACATTACAATATACCTATTTAGTAATGTTAATTCAAGATCCCTTAAGAAATTATTTAGCCCAATTATGGTAAACTGGACAACTCTTATTTTATCTAGCACAAATTTTGTATTAGCCAACATCGATGGAACAATTTTTTTTTCTATTTCATCTTATCATGAATGAGATTAAGGTAGTTATCTAAATATTACATTTAGATATTATTTTGTATTTATAATATTTTTTCTTGTAGAAAGTATTTATTTAGTGTGGACCATTGATTTCTAATTTAATAGTTTCACTCATTTTTCTTGTATGACTAATTTTTTCATTCATCACAATAATACATATCTTACATCTAGAAAGTAATTATATTTTTTAAAAATATATTATTATAATTATCTTTCCATATTTTAATAAAATGTGCTTATAATTTTGTGTCATATCTCAAAACTATTAGTTTCTAGATGGAATGTATATATATATAAATGAAGTAGGAATATACTTGATATTCATTTTCATTACATATAATTAAATTGAAATGTAATCATTTGTGAGAAATCTATAAAATTATTGCAAAATTTACACAACACATTTTTTTATTATTATTTCGATCTTTAATTTATTTGAGATTAATTAGCATGAATACGTGTTGTTCACCATTGTTATAGTAATTTTGAATAGGTAAAAGGGAACCTTTCTAAGGCATGGATTTCTAGATAACCTTGAAAATAAATTTATACCTTCTTACTCAACTAAATCATATATGTTTATTTTTACTAGTTTGAACTATAATACATTCAAGAAAGCTTGACATCTTCGTTTCCTATTAGTCTTTTTCATGAATCTATAATTCATTTGTTTACAAGCCTAAATAAAGGAGAATAATTTTATGAGAAGTTTTTTTATAAATTAGATCAACACAATTTTTTAATTTTAATTTAAAAATTAGTTTGTATGAGTGTCTTATTTTGAATTAATTTCTTTCTAATATCATTTTGATATTCTTAACAATGTCTATTTGTATTCCTTTCTTCATAAAAATGGATATTAATTTATTTATCCACTTGAAATGTATCCTAAAAATTTATATTGTAGATATGACAATATTATTGTATATCTTTCTTGATCATTAATCCAAATTGATGAATATTTTACTAAAACTTCCTCACAATGTTTTCTATTATACTAATGTTAGTATATATTAACATATATCATAAAATATCTTATTCTTATTATATCATCAATTTATGGTCACAACTAAAAATATCCTCTAGATGTGCATATTTTTTATCGTTGGATACTATTTATTCAATTTTTAATTCTTGTGAGATAATTTGTACAAATGCAAAATTTTCTCATCAAATTCTTGTAGTAATTCATTCAATTAATTTTTATCAATGTCAATAAATATCATTCTCTTTCTTTTGAAGATAATTTTCCTTGCAATCACTCCATTAACACAATCAAATTGTTTGAACCCAATAATTCAATATTCATTTCATTATCCAATGTCACAAATATAAATAACAAGATTTTTCCATGTTTTATAATTGATTTCATCCACAATATAACTATATTTAGTACCTCTCCAATTTTCTATAAATTTAGATGTTATACAATGACATAGTAGGGTCTAAAATCTTTGTCACCATTACACTAACATAGTCCATTAGAGAACCTACACTAAGGAAGCCTGTTAGTGAACTACTTGGGAATGGATATTTTGAGACTACCAAGCTATGGTAACGGCTATTTTTTTCAAAAATGGAGGGCAACAACAATAATCTTGAGGGTCTCATGGCTGCTCTAGGCGTCATCAGATAGGACAACATCAGTATATATCAATTAAAAAAACCGTTATTTGTTGGATAAGATAATGTAGCATTAAAATTTTAATAAATGTGCAACGAATAATTTGAAGAAATATTGTATCATAATAAAAGATTAAATGCAAAATGATTATCACATCATTATGTAGTGCAAAGAAAATTATGAGCAAAAAGGATCACTACATTTTAATTAATAATGATATCAATATATACAAATTTAGTGTAAGGTAGATCGTTGCTGTAAGACCATTATTTTATAACATCTTTTATATTCTTGCTAATATTAATATATAATAATTGCACAAAAACAAGTGGATTAAAACATCTCATAATTTTAGGTTAAAAATCTAAGGGAAGATTGTAAGTAAAAAAATAAAAATTGTGTTTATGTGATTAAACAAACCTTTTTTTACTATTAAACACTTTGACATATATAGTAAGAGTCAAAACTTTACAATTTTTTTTATTTTATTTTTTTGATACTTAGGAGGTATCTCCAACCAAGGCCCAGCGATTCCTACCATACCTTGCCTCGGGCTTAATTTTTTGCCGAGTTGGGGTGGTGGTGGGGCGAGCCAAGGCGAAACTAGTCCCCCTAGGGAGAAGCTATAAAAATAATTGTCTTATGAAAATTTGTAATCGATTAGAATTTTCTAATTTTAATAAAGAAATTATATATTTTTATTTGAATCTACATAATATTATAAGAAAAAAAAAAATCAATAATATGTTAAAATATAGAATAAAAAGAAAAGACATAACAAAATATATATATATTGGTTTGATTAATCGTAACTTCTACATATAATAGAAATATAGAACAAGAAAATTACGAATATAAACCGAGATACAATTTTGAAGGTCCATATAATGCAAGATAAAAGACATGGTTTCTAACGCAACAGTGTCGTGATTACCTATATCTAGAGCAGAAGTGTTTGCTTTAGTTATAACTATAACTCTATAAAAGTACCTATTGTTGTGCGGGCCCGGAAACACTTTATATCGAAGGACCCACCACCACCTGTAGACAACGTCGGAATTTATGGCTGAGGAGCCTCCATCGTCCCTTCCAACATCTTCACCACTTCACCCATGCTCGGCCTCTCATCCTCATCGTCTTGAATGCACAGACCCCCAACCAGAGCCGCTCTTCTCACCTCTTCGATATTCGCCTCCGTCGCTATACTTACATCCACAAGGTCTATTATGTTTCCCCTCTGAATTTGACATGAAGCCCAGGTAGGAAAGTACAACCTGCTCTCCTCCGCGCTCAAGTCCAGATTTCTACGACCCGATATAATTTCGAGCAACGTCATACCAAAACTGTACACGTCTGCCTTGGAAGTGATAGGAAGGCCGGAGATCCACTCGGGCGCCAAGTACCCTCGTGTTCCTCTCGTTGTCGTCAATACGCGGCTGAAATCTCTGCCAACCAGCTTTGCCAGCCCAAAATATGCCACCTTCCGGCTGAAGTCGTCGTCCAGCAGGATGTTCTCAGGCTTAATATCGCAGTGAATAATGCGATCCATGCATTCTTCGTGGAGATAAACTAATCCTCGTGCGATGCCCCGTGCGATAGCAAACCGAGTTTTCCAATCCAACACCTTGTCAGAGGAAGGAATTTAGAGAACCATTGGACATGTAGGCATACACCAGTAGCCTTCGAGAGCCTTCTACGCAAAATCCCCAGAGCCTGACCAAATTCACGTGCTGTATTCTTCCGATGGTACTTATTTCCGCACGGAATTGCTTTTCTGATCCTTGTGGAGAACCCTCTAATCTTTTTACCGCCACAAGCGTGTTGTCTGACAGAGTTCCTTTGAATACAGAACCGAATGCTCCGGCCCCCAGCTCATGCTTGAAATTATTGGTTGCAATTCGTAGCTCTTTATAAGTGAAGGCTTTAAGGGATGTTGGCACGTCCTCTTCTTTGCTTTTCATCCGCAGTCTTCGACGTTTACACATAATAAATATGGCCAACAGGAGACCCAAAACGACAGAGAAAGCAGCAGCGGCAGCAGGAAATAAGACTTTAAGTGCAGGGGCTTTCCTACTTCGCTCTGATGTCGAGTGCGGCAACTCAGAAGCAGCCATCCTAATGAAGGCCGATTGGCCATCAGAGGAAACGCGTATTTTGAACAATTCCCGAAACCACAGTCTGCAGACAAATTGATCAGAAATAGAGAAAGCAAAGGCTGTGCAGGAGCAATTGTTGAGACAAGCAGTCCGGCAGCCTTGCTGTGTTGGCTCATTGTTGTATGAGACAGCTTCTTGCTCGGGCAAGTGTAGATTCTTGGCGACCAAAAAGCCGTCGGTGGTGCCCTCTGGGACAAAGCATTGCAAGGGTTTCTGTCGAGCACAGCCGCTTGAGGGCCAACCTTGAGAGACGTTCTTGGGCGTGAAGCCATGAGCACAACCACACACTTCATTCGCATTGCACACTCCATACACCCCGCAGATATCGTAGACACTGCATTGACCTCCGAACGTCGACCAGCCCAGATTCCATGTACCATCATCCTTCAAGCCGTAAACTTGTAATTGGCCCTTCTCATTTATCAGGATCCGCCCCATGAGATTATGTTCTACAAGTAACATGGTAAAATTGAAGTATATGGCTAAAGGAGAAATCCTCACACAGAACATTTTGAGTACATCCTCGCCTTCCAACTCCGGAATCTTAGTAAAATAATTTGCAGTCCACTCTCCAGTGGACCAATATGGAACACTGTTGTTGTAGGACATCACCATTTCCGTCTTTCCTGGAGACTTGTCCATTCCCAGAGAGAAGAGCCCAATTGCAGGATCCACAGAACTCTTCCACGAAGTTAGCTTCATGTCTTTCCACATCTTCATGCCAGGAAACCATGTATCTGCCGGATGCGCGAAGCTCTCCCAAACAATCTCAGACTTGTTGTGACTGTCCAGCATAATAAAATTACCAGAGTCCATTATCATTGCCAGCGATCCCTTCCGGCCATTATCAGTCGACCAAACTGACTGGCCCTTTCGATCAAGCAATATGAGATTACCGTTGCTCGAAAAATTCAGAACGCCGGGCATACTTCTTACTGGATTCTCTCTGTTGGCTACCCAAACTATCGTCTTGGGAGAGACTTGTGCATACCAGATACCAATGAACCAATTATCCATCCCTCTCGGACTGAAAAATCCTAAAGCAAACGTGCTATTCTTTGACATTATGGTCTGATTTCCACTGATCGAAGCCCCCAATAGGAGCTTATCTCCACCATCCACTGCTAATGAATTGCAACTATGAGCTGCAATAATCAAAGTATATAATAGGACCAAATACTTTTTCGCCATTTCAATAACCATAACCTTTGTATTTTTCTTAAAAATTGATTGAAGTAGTGCGTAGATCGTCCTATGTTTAATGCTCATTTTCCAATATAAATAGAAAACAATCAAGCTATTGCAATGAAAGAACAGGGCCGAAGTAGTGCGGTCAATCCCGCGTAAATGAATTCAGAACTTTGACTTCTAGTAGCCATTGATCCAAACGTCCGGAGTGTGGATAAACGTCGAATACCTGGTAAATTCTACAATGGCATAGTGCCCAGTTTAATTCTTCCAATCTCTTCGAAGGCCGTATCTTCTTCCAATCTCTTCGAACGCCGTATCTTTTATTTTCTTTCGCCGAGCGTTCTTTCTTCACTTGGGATTGAACACTTTCACCTAATTAGAGAAGACACAATGTAAGTCAAGTCTTTTAACCAGACGAGAAAATTGGCGCAGTATTCCACGTGGACTTCGACGACTTTGAGCCAATAATTCCAAACGTCCAAGTCAGATCATATTTACTTTCATGCATTATTTCTTAAAATGGCACAAGTATTCTACGGCATACTCCACTAAGTCTTTTATGCGTTTGAGATAAGTTGTATGTGCTAGTTGAGATGGTCATGGCCCACACAAAAGTTAAGAAAATGTCTAGGGGAGAAGACCGGGTAGTAGTTGAGCATATACTAATATAGGGGAGAAGACAGGGTAGTAGTTGTTGAGCATATATTAATAGACGTGAGTTGTGAGGGTACTTAATCTAATTTGATTTATTAATTGAACGTATTTTTACTTAGAATATTGAAATATCAATAATTAGCAATCGCATCTTAGTGTGTAATGGGTACGCCGAAGTGTTTTGGACAGTAAAGGAGGGATATTCAAGTGGTATTTTAGGTGGTACATGTAGACACGTGAAATTGACATCATGCATTTGATTAGGTCATATTCATCCATTCATTAAATAAATCAAATTTATTTGATCAATCTCCTAAGGTCATTCATTTAAATTGAATAAATTAACTTTATTTAATTTGATCCTAACATCACCCTCCTTCATTAAATAAATCAAACATTTATTTAATTAAATTTAAAATCACCTTTCATCTCCCCTTGATTTAATTTAAACCCAAATATGTAACTCAAATGGGTCAAAAGCATCTAACATCATCTTAACTAAGCTCCTCGTGATTAATCTAATCTAACCACCCATCACATCCTCTAGCTTTTTCCACTTGCACCAATAAAACATTTTAATTCATTTATTAAAATCAACATTTTCCTTCAACATGGTATCTTTGAGGAATATTTTATAAGTTTGAATTAAAAAACAAGTTCACATGTACATCCAACAAGACATTTATGAGTTCTTACATAGCTCTTACATGTCTCTTGCACAAGTCAAACACAACATTTAACTCTCAAATTCAAATTTGAATCTCCCCCTCTTTAGCACATTGACCAAAATGTGCTCATTTCTCAAATCTATTACAAGTTGACAAGTGGCCTCTTCTCATTGGTGGATCTTTAGTCCCACATCCTCCATGCTTGGCATTCTTCTATCCTTCTTGGTCATAAATAAAGGCCTCCTCTATTGTTTCATTCCTCCATAATCTTAGCATTTCATCTCCACAACTCATTCAAGTTAGGATTTCATCTTGATCTTCATAGCATTTTCACATCATTTTCATCATCGAGCTTAGGAAGGGTTGGGAAAGGGCTTCTTTCCACATTAAAGAAGCACCAATCCACTATAAGATGTTGGTTTGATCACTAGAATAATGTTTCCTTATGTTTTGCTTGATTTTTGCATCTTTTCCACTATTCTTGTGTTCAAATTAATCTTATAGCGAATCTTTTGTTTGCTTTAGTTCACTAACAATGCTAAGGGCTTTTTGTTTTTTAGCAAATGCAAATTTAAGGTTCATACAGATGGCACTAGAAGGAGGTCAGTTGTTTGTCTCAGTAAAATCGATAAAATCTTTCTAAAAGAGCACTTTCTTTGATATTTCTTAGATTGAATTTCCCCATTTAAGTGGAAGTTCTTGTATTGTTCTATCTAATTCATTCATTGAAGCTTCTTTATTTTGGCTACACAAAATATTAGAAAAGTCAAAAACACTTTTATGTAATTTTGGAAACTGCTTATCGACCCTCAGATCATACATTTTTATCAAGCCTCATTGTTACTTGTGTAGTGTGCATTCATTATTTCTGAAATTGCTTGCCTTTTATAGTTGACTTGTTGATTTGTTTAAGGAAATATCTTTGCATCTATATCTTTTCCAGCACCATAAAGTAATATTCTTATGGATAAGGCATGCTAAGATATTTGTACTGGACAAAAGATTTGCTAGCTTTTTAACTTTTTGTTGTGTTGAAGATAATCAACCCGGTTTTGGTTGGAGGGCCTCTGGCAAGTCAGCCAGATTTTCTTTTAGTAGCATAATAAAATGCAGGTCCAAGTGTCTCCCAATGTTTCCTTCTATTAGAAAATGCAGGTCCAATGACTTCTTCAAGGTCATGAAGTGTCTTTTTCTGTTGCAGCTTGTTTTATCACAGCACAATCTAGATCTAGATTATCATTTGCTATGAGTTGCACAGCTGGTTTAAAAGTTTTTCCCACTTTCTTCACATTACATAGAAGAATGTAGCACGACTGTAGGTTTTTCTAATCAAATAATCTACATTTTTCCCCACATTGTAACTTTGTTTGGTTGCGCTTTACTACAGTGAAGGTGCTTTGTGCTATGTATGAGGACATTCTAACTTCACAAATCACCGCACCCATCGTAGAGAGTTCCATATGTGAGCACCCTTAGTTGTTTCCCTTAGCGAGTCTTCTTGTTTCCAATTTTCATACAAAGTTGACAGTCATGTAACATGTTTTCAAATGCCATGTGAAACCCTTAAGCTCCTCCCCAAATCATTTAATCCATTTATCTTGTCTTCTACAACCCGCAACCCCAATCCTAAATGCATTGAGAATTTTGACCTACACCACCTGTGCTAGCTTCTCATAAGAATAGTGGTTGCAAGCCAAGCCATCCTATGGTTGTTATCATTAGTCCCTTCATCTCCAAGCGCATAACCTACAGACTTCAAAGCTCACGAGTGGGAACAAATAAAACATGGTGACAAGGAGCTCAAGAAGGAAAGTCTAACAACTTCGAGCATTTAACATCAGGGCTACAACACTCATAGAAGTTGACATCACCGCCCACATACATATCTATGACCTACCATGAATGACCAATTTTCCAGCCATCAACCACAACTATTACTTAGTTGGCAGCGTCCTCTCATGTTGACGACATTAATTGTTTTTTCCTTTAGGTGCAACATTAACTCACTTCAAATCTTCAAATGGTGGGATCGACATTTAGTAAAAAAAACATTTTCATTGAATCAAGTATAAATCACATTTATATCTAGTCACTTGTTTAAAATGCAGATTTTAGCTTTTTGAGGACGCTTTTTAACAAATCTTCTTTGCGCAATAGGGATAAGCCATTTAGAGGATCACACAGGATGAGGAGATAATCATTTTCCAAACACCAAAAGAAGAATGTTGGAACAAACAAAGAGTCTAAAATGGGTGCAACACTAATACCAATCAAAGGATCCCAATACACAACATCTCCGTAGTTAGAAAGGGACCTTGAACATATTATCTTTGGTATGATCACATCCCATTTATGGGAATGAATAGACATATTTATGACTAGCGAGCTTCCTCTATTATCTTATTACATTCAGATTCAATATGTTGAACATTATTGGGTATCCCTATGAGGCATCTAATCATATCACCATCAACAGTATAGATTTGACACTTTGTCTACATTTATACATTTTACATTTATAGGTCTTTTAAAGCGTCAATTAAATGCTTCTCTCTCCAATACATGCAATCTGTGTCCCTTGATTAGTTGTATGAGTCTTGATATCAACAAGAGTTTCACAATGAATAGAAGCAATAGGTAATTTCTTAAATGCATAAGGTTGTTGGAATGTTTTGAGGCTGTTTTTGGTATTTTTGGATTTTTCAAATGTATTAATTTTTTATTTTTTCAAATGTTTTTGGATTTTGTGAGATTTTATGAATGTTTTTGGATTTTTTGTTTTTTTAATATTTTTGGATTTTGATGTCTTGGGGGCTGGTCAAAGATTTAGCCTTGCCTATGTTTAAGTTTAGAGACAACGTAGTTCGAATTCCACGTTTTTGATGTTTTTCTAACTTTTTGAATGTTTTTGGATTTTTTGATATGTTTTGGATGTTTTTGGATTTTTCACATGATTTGGATGATTTGGATATGGATATGATATCAATGCTCTGTTTGGGATTTTGTTAAAGACCAAGCTAAGGTTGACTGATTGAATCGATGGATTGATGATGGTGACATTGTTGAGGATACACAACAATGCAAGGATAGTGTTAAGCAACACAAGGACTAGGAAGGATATCCCGAGATGATGATTTTTTGATTGGATTTTATTGATCATGATTTTGAAGCTTGATTTGTAACAAAATTTGTTTGAATGATTTGATGTGGTGTTTGACATGCAAATTAGATACAACTGATATTGATGTTCGATGAAAGATGAAGCTTGATAAGGAACATGTTCTTGTCAAAATATGCCATGGGCTAGTGATTTGGATTTTCTCTCACAAGTGGTGGACCAATTTGATTTCATATTTTCCAATGTTCAAATCACTACATAAGTTGTAGGATATAGATCAAGGTTTATTCCCGAAGCAAGATGCAAATGTCTACCCCCAGTGTCTAGCAATGTATGGAATGTCATGGATAGATGCGTGGATAGGTGCATGGATGGATGGATATGGTAAGTACACAAAGGATGCCAAGGATTATCTTGTGATAAGATAAGGTGTTCAGATAAAGAATGCTCATTTGGATAATGCTTCATGGCTCAAATAACATTGGGTAGGATAGGATCAATGAAAATGACCTATGTCAAAATGTTTACCATAAGCAAGTGTAAAGTGTGCCCCAAACTTTCATCAAGATCAAGATAACTTGGATGATGGATGCAGATGGATGAAAACAGAATGGATAATTGGTTCATTGATGGATGGAATGTTGGATTTATTATGGATGGGATGAGATGCTTCCTCCTAAACTAGGGTACGCAGATGCTTGATTCTACACATGATGTCTATTTTCTAGGTTTTCATCATGGTACCTGCCCAAAGTGCCACCGTAGTGGTTTTCACTAGAGGATGATTTTTTTCTTTACTCTTTTCAATCATTTTTATGATTTTTTTGGATTTTCATACTTTTTTATTTTTTATTTTTTTTTGAAAGATTTTAAGCTCATGTTGAACCACTTGGTGTTGTCGATGTAGATGATTCTATCATAAAGATCCATTGATAGCCTGCTTGAAGAAGCTGCTTTTCCAAGATATGTGCACTCGAATACAAGTTTTGAGATTCCTTATCGGCTTTATTGATATCGGAGTTAACTCTGTCTTTGTACGCACCTCACGATAGAGTGCCTTCTGAATCCTTATGATGAAGGGTCATTGCCAACACATGGTCAACGTGAGAATTGGATATTATGCATGGAGGCGTGGATGGAGTGTGTTTAGGGATAAGAGATGGATTGGTTGATAGTTTAGAACCTTTGACTCTCCAAACTTGGGAAGATGAACAATGATGGGTGGATACAAAAGTGTGCATGGAATTAGGACCAACTACTTGATACACTTTGTACATCATTTGAGAAGCTTTCTTTTTCTTTTACGAACATCTTTGATGGATACTTTTCCTTTTTTTTATTTTTCCCCATAGTTTCTTTGACTGATGGAGTTTGATAGGGATGATCATTCTTTGTATTCTTTGGTATCCATTTGTATTTGATTTGTCCATCATGCTTTGTTTCTTTTGCTTTGATAACTTTCTTTGTGCTTTGATTCCCATCCTTCATTTGATGTTGGTCCCAATTTGTGGATGGGGTGATGGGTGGATGAAGATTCATGGTGTGGCTGGTTGTAGTTTTGGCATTGATTTCATCATAAGGATTCTTCATGCTCTTTATGTCAATGTTTTCTTGAGACATAATTGCCCCCAATATGTTGGTAGTGGCACCTTTGTTCCTTGATTCTGCCTATTTTGATATGTCTTGTTCAATAAGCATGCTCTCATAAATGACCACTGTAGATGATGTTTCCATTTGCTGCTCTGCTAACTCCAGAATGTCTTGTTCTATCTAACTTATTTCCTTGAGTGGATAATGTTGGGTATCTCCATATATGATATCCTTAGTCTGAATTTGGGATATATCTAATCCTGATGTTGATAACTTAGTTTGACTATAGGAATTAATAACCTACTCTTGTTCTGTAATAATGTCAAGAGTAAAGGGATCCTATTTTGAATGAAGATCATCTACGTGTCCATCCACAGAAAGCATCTCATGGGTAGATGGAGGAGAATGTGTTATATGTATGTGATCATCATTTGTGACATCTTGTATAGATAGGAGAGTGTCCATTACATCCTTTTAGTATCTTGGAGATAGAAATTCTTGATATTGATTAATTTTGGACTTGCATTTTTCATGCTTTGGATCAAGTTCTTGACATGGGTTGGTTTCAAAGTATTCTTGGATATCTTTATTAGGAATGGGAAGTGGCTCAATATCCTCTGGATCATTAAGTGGATTTGGATCAAATGTTGAGTTGAAGATTCCTTCAATATCTAAAAACATGTCTTAGAAAGGACCATTGCTTGACCTTGGTGAAAGACGTTGATCATGCTTTGGAATAAATTCTTGAGATATGTCTTCTAACTTATTAGGTAACGTAGAGACATTTTCAACATGATCATTAGTCAATGGATTGTTGATTATAGGATCAAATAATGTTAACACTCCTTGAAATGGATCATTGTCGGATATTGTTGAAGGATTCTTATCATGATCAAAAAGAGACTCTTGATGTATGTTGATTTGATCTTCGGATGAGGTAGAAACATCTTCCATGTGTTCGTTGATGGATAGGTCTTGATCATGTGATCATTGAATTGGATCAATACATGGAGCTGTTAACATTTTGTTGGGATTTTGAACAACATTTGCTTGATGGGCTTGGTATTGGGCTTTAGCTTGCACTTGCACTTGAGCTTGGGCTTGTGCTTGTTGGGCTTGTAGTGTGGCTTAGGCAACTTGAGTAGCTTGTGTAGCTTGCTGAGAAGTTAGTTGTGTAGCTTGTCGGTTTTGGTTTTGTTGGTGTGCCTTCTGATAAGCAGTCTATTGAGCGGCTTGAAATGTAATGCTATCTTGGTTTGATGTGTTTGGTTTGGGTGGTGGTGGTGGTGGATTCAGAATTATGTTGGATGGAGTGACAAGTCATTGAGATACGTTTGGAGTGATCATGAGGGTTTGAGATATGATGGGTGTGATAAGGGTGGTTGGAGTGATCGAGGTGATAGGAATGGTTGGAATGACCGAGGTGATAGATCCTTGGGAGACCATATTTTATTTGTCAGGATTGATGTTGTCATTTGATTCGATACCATCTATTGGTGCGATGTTGATGGTATATTCAAAGGATTTGATGTGATGGCTTGATTCATGTTAGGTGGATTGATTTGGATGGAGTGATTGGTGCTAGGTAAAGGGGGAAGCCCTAAACCAAGGAATGATGTTGATATGGGTAATGGTGGTGGAGATGTCTCTTGGCACAATGACTTGACTATTCTGGTAAGTGTAGCAATTTAATCTAGCCAAATTTGATCTTGATTTCAATCTTGACTCCCTTGATATAGTTGATTTGGTTTTTGTTCAAGCAGATTTGGGTTGCATACTTGTGTTTTTTGAATGGGATCATGGACAAATTGATTTTGGACAATGTTATGATTTGGGATGATGTTCAAATTTGGAATGATGGGTTGAAATTGAACATTGTTGGTGTTGGCAATCACATTTCCTTGATTTAGGTAACTTTGATTTTGCATGGTGTTACCTTGACTTGGATTAATACATGGAGTTGTTAACATCTTGTCTGGACTTTGAATAACATTTGTATGATTCATAAACATATTTATCCCAAAGTTTTCCAAGTGTGGATTCACTTTTGGCATGTATGGATTTGGTGGGATAATGTTGGTCATTTGAAGACTCATGCATTGATTGTTTGGTGGATAGACTTGTAAGTTTGGACTTTGATTTAAATCTACCATCGAAAAAGGTGTTCCAAGATTTAGATTGGGTAGACTCACATTTGTTGTACCATTGAGGTTTGTAGGAGATAATGATCCCATGTATGGATTGTATAAATGTGAGTTTTGAAAATCAATTGGCACTATAAGGCTTTGATAGTTTGGTTGACTTGGATTACTCATGATGTATGGATCAAGTTCATATTCCATTTTCCTCTTGTGTTGAGGTCTAGTTTGGACCATAAAATAGGGATCAATTTTCAAGAATGTGGGAGGTGAACCTCTAATTCTTCTAGTTATTCCAAACTCTAGGTACAAAAAGGAAAGTCTAAGATTTTAAGGATCAAAAGGATGGTGATGAGATATTAAAGATGGATGATTGGTGATTGATTAGAACTCTTATGAAATCTTGAAGAGGATACTAAACTTTAGGACTTAGATTGATGTTTCGATTTGATTTCGATTGGTTTGACTTGATTTGGATGGTGAACTCATAAACTCTAAGAGGTTGGATATTTCCCTGGAGTAAATTTACCCACAAGATGCTAATTTGACTAAATGTGTAAAGAAGGATTCATCTAGACACACCTAACCAAACAAGATGATTTTGATTTGATTTGATTTTGGATTTTAGATAGTGAACTCATAAACTGTAAGATGTTGGATGTTATCAAGGGATAGACTTGTCCACAAAGACCAAGAATTTGACTAAATATGTGGAGAAGGATTCATCTACACACATATAATCAAATGAAATGATTTTGATTGGTTCAAATGATTTTCCCAGAGTTTAGCATGAGGGATTTTTCAAGATTTCCAAGAATTATTTATGAGATGATTTTGATTTTGATGTTTGGGGGATGGATGAAACTTTTGATTTTGATCCTAAGAGAATTAGAGAGACTTTGTTTACTAGACCAAGATATTGAAGAACATTCTTTTCTCTAAGAGTAGTTCAAACCAAAAGACCAATGTTTTCTTGAAAGATGATAAAAACATAAACAAGCTGTTGTGTGGGTTCCAATTTGTTATCTTTGCTTTAATGACCTCTTTTTACCAAAAAAAATGCTTGATTATGTTTCAAACTAAATGTCCAATGTCACAACTTCTTTTTGTCCAACAAAGTGCTATGTGGAAGTTCCAAGAAATCAAGCCAAGGGTTGCCTAATGTTGACCTTTGTAAGAGCAAATTAAGATGTAAACCCAATTACTTAGAAACCTCTAGAGATGTAAACCCTAGAGTAAGCAATAGCTCTTGGGTTTTTTCAAAGGTATTTTCTCTATCTAAGGGGTTTGAAATTTTGATTCTCACGTTAAATGACTGTTTCCCAATGTTTTCAAATCAAGCAAGTGTTTTGACTCACAAGCAATATAACATCCTAATTCAATTGGTTTTTTTCCCTTGGTCAACTTGCCTCATGCCCTTCATAGTAGAAGAGATGATTTTACATGCAAACAAAGAAAAATATAAAGGTATGTTAAGAATGAAGTCTTAACCTCTATATTTTGACCAAGATCAAACATGGCAAGTAACTTCTTGGAATCTAAGTTCCAATGCACCACTTTGATAAACTCGTTGAATTGATTAGTTGGCTACTACAAACAAGGTTCTTACATCAGGGACATGGCACCTTGCGAGCATCCAAGAAGCCACTAAAGGCTTTAATCAATCCTACTAGGGGCAATTATACTTTTTATGGTAGTACCCTATTCTGAAATACACTGTACGGCTAAGGCCTACATACCATGAGGACTTGATAGTTTAGTCTTATCCATTTATATACCAACCTGAATGAAAAACTGGTTGGAGTCACCTTCGAGTTCTCCTTTCGGATGTGTCTCTTAAGCAAGCCCCTCTAAAGGTAAACAACAGAAAGAAAGCACATCCATACTTCGATCAACCTTCATTTAGAAACAAAGGGAGAACACATGCAATATACCTAATTCACACTCGTAAGCTTTGTTCAATTTTAGTTCCCAAAATGAAGTGTGGAGGAAATCTTTTATGCAACTTAATGTCATCAAAAATACTTTTGACTCTCAAGATCGATGTGAAGCACGAGAGAAGTGCCTACGCCTTTTTAGATGAGATTATTTTGCAAAAAATATTACAAAAACATGAAAGCACTTGTTCATTTTAACTTCAAAGTAGTGATGAATTCGTTTTAAGCACCAAAATTCAAATGTGAAGTTTGTTTGTTCAATTTTAACCCAAAAGTGAAGTCTAGCCAGTTTCTAAGGTTCAATTTTAATCCAACTTTTGAAAAAAAATCAATGATCTAGTTGGCCTAAAATAGAAAACAAAAGCAAGAAATAGACACTTCAAGCTATTATAACAAGCATTAAAAAGTGATTTTTCTAGTTCAAGTTCAATGCCCACTTTTCTGACTTAAATTTGCTTTTCATTTGTTTCTCATGCAAGAGAGATGAACATTGCTTCTTGATGCAATCTTGCAAACATCACAAAGCTATCAGAAATAAGATTTACAAGAAATCAATGCAGCAATGCATCAAAGAAATTACCCCCATTATGCAAAGTCTTTGTAAAAACAAACAATCAATGGTTATAGCTAAAAGGTCAGATTTGATGAACCCCAAAACTATATTCAAGAGACAATGCAAGGCAATAAAATGGAGATGTAAGATTTTATGCTCAAAATCTAATATTGTTCATTTTATTGAAGCCACATTACATGGTTTAAGTCAAACAAATTATTTACCAAATAAACATTATGAAGTGATAATTGTTATTATTTCAATACTTTGAACCCTTCAAATGTAAATAATACAGACCATATATCCACGGTCGATGCCTTCAATAGAGATTATTTTAAATGAAAAATAAAAATTTGAAATAAATAACATTGTCCTATGTCAACAATTTTACCTGCAAGTATTAATATAATGCTTTTTCATAAAAGCACAACCTATCAATCATTCAATGTTTCAATTTTAAATAGAAACAAGGAATCCACCAATGCGTACAGTTGGAAATTAATTACCAATGCATAATGATCTCTCGCTGATAAATCTAGTGGTATTCATCATGGACAACTGGACATGTATGGTGCAAATGAAGAGGCAATATTATGCAGTGACCTTATGCATTTAAGTCATTACCCATTGCTTCTATTCATTGTGAAACTCTTGTTGATATCAAGACTCATACAACTAATCAAGGGACATAGATTGCATGTATTGGAGAGAGAAGCATTTAATTGATGCTTTAAAAGACCTATAAATGCAAAATGTATAAATGTAGACAAAGTCTCAAATTTATACTGTTGATGGTGATATGATTAGACGCCTCATAAGGATACCCAATAATGTTTAGCATATTGAATCTGAATGTAATAAGATAACAGAGGAAACTCGTCATTCATAAATATGTCTATTCATTCCCAAAAATGGGATGTGATCACACCAAAGATAATATGTTGGTCCCTTTCTAACTGCGGAGATGTTGTGTATTTGGATCCTTTGACTGATATTAGTGTTGCGCCCATTTCAGACTCTTTGTTCATTCCAACATTCTTCTTTTGGAATTTGGAAAATGATTATCTCCTCCTCCTGTGTGATCCTCTAAATGGCTTATCCCTACTGCATAAAGAAGATTTGTTAAAAGGCATCCTCAAAAAGCTAAAATCTACATTTTAAACAAGAGACTAGATATAAATGTGAATTGTACTTGATTCAATGAAAATGTTTTTTTACTAAATTTCAATCCCACCATTTGAAGATTTGAAGTTAGTTAATGTTGCACCTAAAGGAAAAAACAATTAATGTCATCAACATGAGAGGGCACTACCAACTAAGTAATAGTTGTGGTTGACTATTGGGATGGAAAATTGGTCATTCATGGTAGGGTGTAGATATGTACGTGGGCGACGATGTCAACTTCTATGAGTGTTGTAGCCCTGATGTTAAATGCTCACAGTTGTCAGACTTTCCTCCTTGAGCTCCCCATCACCACGTTCTATCTATTCCCACTCATGAGCTTCGAAGTCTGCATGTTATGTGCTTGGAGAGGAAGAAACTACTAATAACAGTCATAGGATGGCTTGGCTTGCAACCACTATTCTTATGAGAAGCCGGCATAGGGTCGTAGGTCAAAATTCTCAATATATTTAGGATCAAGGTTGCGGGTTGTAGAAGACAAGATAATGGAGTAAAGGATTTGAGGAGGAGCTTAAGGGTTTTGCATGGCATTTGAAAACATGTTACATGACTATCAACTTTGTATGATAATTGGAAACAAGAAGACTCTCTAAGGGAAACAACTAAGGGTGCTCACATATAGACTCTCTAGGGTGGGCACAGTGATCTGTGAAGTTAGAATGTCCTCATACATAGTGAAAGTGCCTTCGCTATAGTAAAGTGCAACCAAACAAAGTTACAACGTGGGGAAAAATGTAGATTATTTGATTAGAAAAACCTATGGTCGTGCTACATTCTTTTATGCAATGTGAAGAAAGTGGGAAAAACTTTTAAGCTAGTTGTGCAGCTCGTAGCAAATGATAATCTAGATCTAGGTTGTGTTGTGATAAAACAAGTTGCAATAGAAAAGACACTTCATGACCTTGAAGAAGTCGTTGGACCTGTACTTTCTAATAGAAGGAAACATGGGGAAACACTTGGACCTGCATTTTATTATGCTACTAAAAAAAAATTGGCTGACCTGCCAGAGGCCCTCCAACCAAAACCCAGTTGATTATCTTCATTACAACAAAAAGTTAAAAATCTATCAAATCTTTTGTCTAGTACAAATATCTTAGCATGCCTTATCCATAAGAATATTACTTTACGATGCTGGAAAAGATATAGATGCAAAGATATTTCCTTAAATATAGATGCAAAGATATTGCCTTAAACAAATCAACAAGTCAACTAAAAAAGGCAAGCAATTTCAGAAATAATGAATGCACACTGCACAAGTAACAATGAGGCTTGATAAAAACATATGATGAGGGTCGATAAGCAGTTTTAGAAATTGCATAAAAGTGTTTTTGACTTTTCTAATATTTCGTTCAACCAAAATAAAGAAGCTTCAGTGAATGAATCAGATAGAACAATACAAGAACTTCCACTTAAATGGAGAAATTCAATCTAAGAAATATCAAAGAAAGTGCTCTTTTAGAAAGATTTTATCGATTTTACTAAGACAAACAACTACCCTCCTTCTAGTGCCATCTATATGAACCTTAAATCTGCATTTGCTAAAAAACAAAAAGCCATTAGCATTGTTAGTGAACTAAAGCAAACAAAAGATTCACCATAATATTCATTTGAACACAAGAATAGTGGAAAAGATGCAAAAATCAAGCAAAACATAAGGAAACATTATTCTAGTGATCAAACCAGCATCTTATAGTGGATTGGTGCTTCTTCAATGTGGAAAAAATCCCTTTTCCAACCCTTGCTAAGCTCCATGATGAAAATGATGTGAAAATGCTATGAAAATGATTAAGATGAAATCCTAACTTGACTGAGTTGTGGAGATGAAATGCTAAGATTGTGGAGGATTAAAACAATAGAGGAGGCCTCTATTTATGACCAATAAGGATAGAAGAATGCCAAACATGGAGGATGTCGAACTAAAGATCCACCAATGAGAAGAGGCCACTTGTCAACTTGTGATAGGCTTGAGGAATGAGCACATTTTGGTCAATGTGCTAAAAAGGGAGAGATTAAATGTTGAGTTTAACTTGTGCAAGAGACATGTAAGAGCCATGTAAGAGCTCATAAATGCCTTGTTGGATGTACATGTCAACTTGTTTTTGAATTCAAACTTGGAGAATATTCCTCAAAGATGCCATGTTGAGGGAAAATGTTGATTTTAATAAATGAATTAAAATGCTTTATTGGTACAAGTGGAAAAATTTAGAGGATGTGATGGGTGGTTAGATTAGATTAATCAGGATTAGCTTAGTTAAGATGATGTTAGATTCTTTTGACCCATTTGACTTAAATATTTGGATTTAAATTAAATCAAGGGGAGATGAAAGGTGATTTTTTATTTAATTAAATAAAGGTTTGATTTATTTAAGCAAGTAGGGTGATGTTAGGATCAAATTAAATAAAGTTAATTTATTCAATTTAAATGAATGACCTTAAGAGATTGATCAAATAAACTTGATTTATTTGATGAATGGATGAATATGACCTAATCAAATGCATGATGTCAATTTCACGTGTCTACATTTTCCAATATAAATAGAAAACAATCAAGCTATTGCAATGAAAGAACAGGGCCGAAGTAGTGTGGTCAATCCCTCATAAATGAATTCAGAACTTTGACTTCTAGCAACCAATAATCCAAACATCCAGAGCATCCAATAAGCGTCGAATACCTAGTAAATTCTACAATGGCATAGCGCCCAGTTTAATTCTTCCAATCTCTTCAAAGGTTGTATCTTTTATTTTCTTTCGCCGAGTGTTCTCTCTTCAATTGGGATTGAACACTTTCACCTAATTAGTGAAGACACAATATATGTCAAGTCTTTTAACCAGATGAGAAAATTGGCACAGTATTCCGCGTGAACTTCGATGACTTTGAGCCAATAATTCCAAACGTCCAAAGTTAGAGATCATATTTACTTTCATAAATTATTTCCTAAAATGGCATAAGTATTCTACGACATACTCCACTAAGTCTTTTGTGCATTTGGGATAAGTTGTATGGGCTGGTTGAGATGGTCATGGCCCACACAAAAGTTAGAAAATGTCTAGGGGAGAAGATCGGGTAGTAGTTGAGCATATACTAATAGTTGTGAGTTGTGAGGGTACTTAATCTAATTTGATTTATTAATTGAATGTATTTAGGAGGGATATTCAAGTGGTATTTTAGGTGGTACAAAATATGGAAGTATAATACTATGAATTGGAAGGCTATCAATAAGAAAGAAAGTATAAATGTTGTGAACAATATTTGAAAATATTGCATACATAATTTTTTTAATAAAATAAAAAACTATTTATATAGATTTTGAAGATGAAAAATTGTTTTACAATTGTATTATTCAGTCAAAAATAGAGTATAGCGGCCTCATCCCCAATATGTTTGGTGAATGTGCTCTCATAAGTCGCCTTTACTCATAGAGGGAACGTGGCTTGATAAAATGCAAGGGATATAAAACGCAAATGCATTTGGAGGTGTGACACCTTTAGTAGAATAAAAACATTTTTTTGTAGCTAGTCCATATTTAACTCTGTTAATCTGTTCACGTGTCTTGCCTATACTCCCAACGTTGCCTGGTAACAAATAAATCGACCACATGTCATGACTAAGTTTCATTTTGTGCATGCATAATGAATATGGATGATACGAGAAAGAGGGGAGAGGAATCAGTAGGCACTTTTCCTGCAATGAATGTTTTACAGTTCATTAAAACTATCAATGAAATGCATTGATAAGGTTAAGGGGATTTTTCTTTTAAATTTCATATGTTGAGATTCCTGCTTCTCTTTTCTTTGATGCTACCTATGTTCTATACTCTTCTAAATCTTGCTAGGGAAATGACAGATAGGGCTACACAACGTAGGACAACTTGTGGGTTTTTGTTGAGAGGGTTCAAATGTTGAGTGGACTGTTGTGGATCCTTGTTGATGTTGCAAAGCAATAGAGGTTAACCAAAGCTGGAGGAGCCGCCACCTCCTCAACCTAAAACATTAGTTGTGACATCTCATGTGCTCATCAATTCCATTCTCAAAGTAAACAGCTATGGAAATGTAGTAAGATTAAAGAAGTTACTATTGTTGTTGTTATTGTTGGTGGCAGGTTTGGTGAGTTCAAGTTCTGGTAGACATAGAGTACATAGCAACACCTCTAGTGGGGGATGGCAACGAGTACTAGTGTATTCCTTTAATTTGATGTTATGATGTGTATTGCTTCATGTAGCCTACATTTTGAACAGCGAAGTGCTTCATCTTCTGGAGTATGATGAACTTAGAACTACCCAAAAGATATTGAAACGAGCTCTGGATATTTGTAATTATTATGATGTCAAGGCAGAAACCTATGTTGTGATTGGGGAAGTGAAGGAGAAGATCTGTGATGTTGCTCACAAGTTGGGGGCACATTTTCTATTAATGGGTAGCCATGGCCATGGCCCTTTTCTTAGGTAACACTTGGTTTTTATCTGTCTGTGTCTCTATTCCTTTGCCATTTATCTACCCAACAACAGGCTGTGATAAAAGTCCTTAATCAGGCTTCAAGTTTTTATGCATAGTTTGAAGGACCAGCTAAATGAAAGTAAATTTTCACTTTATCTTGTTGGGCATGCATCATTTTGAATCTTCAAAGCAGGACAACTACACAACAAATTGCTACTCAATTTTTTATTTTAGGTTTCCTCAATTTGCTCTCTGGACAGATCAAAGATCTTTTGGGCAGGAATTTTCAGATTTGCCTATTCATCTTTCATGTCAATACAATTATCAGAAGTTGGGGCATCAAATTCTACTAAAGGAGTAGGTAGGATGCAATGATTACAAGCAAGGAGTAATTACAAGATGGAATGGGTATTTACCGAGAGAGATTTTTTCGCATGACTTTTGAAGAGTGTCAAATCAAACAACCCAACGATCTAAATTAAATTTATGGTCCTGAAGACCTGCTACTTAAATTTGAGACATTGATTTACCCTCATGTCAAATCCCTAGGCCGGTGAAAGCGGTGAAAGTGACCAAATGCTTGATGTCTGCGATGAACGGCGGACATTATTTCTATGGTCGAAAGGATGATACGAATCACCACCGATGGAAAAACTTAGCTCATGCATCTCAAGTAAGGATACACCTTCAGCTTAAAATATTTAAGGAAATACTAATCATAATTTAGCATAATATATTTCATTGATACATAATAATGTGTACAACTATTCATCGTTTCATATAAAATTATAAATAATGGTAGTCAAAATCTAGTTTCATGTAAGAGTTAAGTCAATCTAATTTATTGCAAATAAAGATTACATACTAAAATATTATGCTATTAAAATGGAATATTATGTATTTGTCCTCACATTTAATATTTTTAGTTTATACAATTTTGCAACTCTTTTGTTCAAACACATAAAACATGATTGTTCTATTAAATACATATTTGATAATTTAGAATACACACAAGTGTAAAATGTCTCATGCTAAACAAAATACAAAGAAGGTGTAAGGTATAACTTCTAATCCAAATATCCATAAGTGCCATTATATCTCTTTTATTAAATACATATTTGATAATTTAAAATACAAACAAGTGTACAACTTTCTATCTTAAGCCAAATAGAAAGAAGATGTAATGTAAAACTTCAAAATAATGTGCAATAAGTGTCCATTTTGGTGACTTCCACCACCAAATATTAAAGTAGAAAGAGAATGTATGGCTCGACATTTGGTGTATATATGACATTTATTATAATTTTTGAATATATAATTTAATTTTTTAACACCTAAATTTTAAAATGAACTTATTATATTCCTAAATTTAACTATTAATACTCAAATTTTAGAATAAACTTTTTTTTTCTTAAATTTAATTACAAACAACCAAATTTCAAAATAAACTTAAATATTGTCTTTTGAACATTCATATTTGCAACAATGATAAGCAAGCCTCTATCATTATAATTGTTTCACATAACACTTGTTATTCAAACTTAAGACTCCATCTAAGACTTCAAATTAGAACAAGTATTTATTTGAACCTGGAGCATCATAAAGGCCTTTAAAATAACACATATAAGAAAATATTAGGTATGTGTAGATCATTTATGAGGTTTGGGATGCCTACACTTTTAATTTTACATCCAAATCAAGTACAAAGCTATAGTGTCCTAGAGATTCCCCTCATCCTCTGTGGAAACACACTACAAACTCCTCTCCTCACTTTACTTTTTCTCTTTCAAGTAAATTTCTAACATTCAACACCACATTTAAAGCTCATTTAGAGTTTAAGTTATTAATCCATTTCTATTTAAACAAAATGACTATTAATTGAAAAATGTCATTAAAATAATGTTAATGAAATTAAATGGTGTCTCAACCATGGTTCTAACATTCAACACCACAATTTAAGAGTTTGAGTAATACATCCATAAAAGTTTAAAAAAAATGATTACTCATGTAAAATTATAATTGAAATTATATATTCACTAGTAATAGGCTTGATAGTTGTAAGACCTAAGATTTTAAAAGTAGTTATTATATTGGTAACATTTCCCTTCACTAATTTGTCATGCTTGAGGGATGATGAAATATAATTTGGAATCTTTAAAATCTCATAGAAATAAAATATTTAAATCATGTACTAGACTACAAAGCTCTAATTACTTAATTAACTTACTTGATTTCTTAAAAAATGCATTCAAAGTTAGTGTTATGCAATGCCAATTATTCCATTATAACTAGAAGTTAAAATTGTCTCATAGGAGTCTTAATTGTAGTGCATTGTCCCTTTAGGGTATCCTCTTCTACACTTGTGCACATTCAAAATATTTTCAGTTGATTATCTTTTTCAATAATTTATGGATTGCCATTTGTCAGTTACAACCACGTGATTTACTACTTCAATGGATTAAAGATGCAACCTTTAGCATTGGATGAGCATAGTATCAATATTCAACACTATCTATAGGAGGAGGTTTCACTTATGTACATCATATGATAAAGAAAACTAAGATTTGAGCTCCAAAACATAGATCTGCTCATATTTTTGTAGGATTTATTCAAATTTATCACAAGCCTAGTAGGAAAATAAACTATCCGTTATTTCATATAATAACTAGGTAACTTCCTCTAGTGTTTTTCAACTAATTTGAGTAAGTTTGGATCGTAATTAATCATTGTTATGAAAGAAGCATTAAGACCATCAAGGCTATAAAATAATAGTTAAGAGGGGATGCTTTATAGGTATTTTGGAATTTGTAAAAAATATTTTCCTTTAGTTTAGGTTGCAGTTTTATGTTTTAAAGAATATTTATATAAATATTTCCTATTCAAAAATATTATATTGATCACATCTCCTCTATTGTATCTTTCTTTTTCAAGAATATATACTTACAATTGATATTTTTTGAGAGATGTCAAACCACAAAAAAAAAATAGTTTCATAAATATTTGTTAAATGATTATGTTCCATATCATATATTTGGCTCACTATTCTTAGCACTTGCAAAATCATCTTTGTATTTTTTTATATAGCTCACGAAAAAATAGTAAACATATTGGTGGTAACTATAAAATTTAAATATTAAAGATTTGATATTTTAATATTCTTAATCATTCAATTTAAAATTTTATAGATTTAAATTACATTGTAGTTCTTTGTATCATTATTAAAGTCACATTCAATGATTCAAAAGAAGAAAATGATATGTAAATAATTGAGTGTGATGTAAAACTTGATACAAAAATCCATTACACAATTTTAATCCATAAAATTGTATTCATCTATAAATTTATAATTTAAATTTATAAAATAATTTGAAAGGAAATTCATAATGTTATATTTATATACACCATTACAAACTTGTATTTATAAAAATACATAAATCATAATCTCATCAACATATTTACTTACACAATGCTGGTGAGAATATGGTATTTAACCTAACTAGTTCAACTAGTAAGTCTTATTCACATGTTACTTGTTTACTTAGGTCCTAGGATTCTTTCTATAAGTCTTAATTGATATTAAATATTATCTTAAATTATGTCATTTACTTAGATTATGTCCTAAGTAATTTAATATCAGTTGTCACATGACATAGGATTAGAAAGCTTGTCACAATCTTGTCTAATCCCATGTCTCACCTTGGTTATAACCAAGGGCTCTCATTTGTAAATCAATTCATTGCATAGTAGTGTATTGCATTCATTGATCATATTTGATCTAATTATTTTGCATTTATTATTACAAATGTATGCTCTTTCTTTTCTCTCTTATAGAAGGTTATTTTCAATTTTGTAGGTGATCCCAAGAGCTTGAATCCTTTAGTGATTCTAACATGGTATGAAAGATTCAAATCTACAAGCCCCTTCTCAGATTTTGGAGATTATTATGCTTGAACTTTTACTAAGATGAAAATATTGGTGGATTTCAAAAATTTGAGTATTCTCTTCTCTTGCATCAAATTATGACTTAGAGAATTAAAAAAATGATAAAAACACCATATTTAAGGGTTTTTTTTTGTGGCTTTGCATTGTTGGTTCATTTTGGAGTATTTTGGGTCAGGATAGACCTCTCCATTGAATCTAGAAGGCCTAAAAAAACCCATTTTCATATATGATACTTCATATTTTTATGGTAGGAAAATTTCAACTTTTTCACACGACTATCTTAAATTTGATGGCCAAATGACCTCATCGAATACTGTCTTAAATTTGACAGCCAAACAACCATCATTAGAGAATATCTTAAATTTGATAGTCAAATGACTATCATCATGTGACTACCTTAAATTTGATAGCTAGTTGACCATCATTAAATGCTCTTATTTGCCTTTCAAGCTCAAAATGGATAGTTTTCTTCCAGAAGCCATAACTTTTGACTCAAATATCAAATTTTGAAAAATAAGATATCACCAAAAAGTTGGTTTTGAGCACTTTCTAGTGGTGTAGGTCTCATTATTATATTTTATTGTAGATAATTTTTATTTCTCATTGAAGTACAATCTTCTATTTTGAACCTTCGAGCTCATAATGTTGTTTTTAGATCTCTAATATTTGCATCTCTTGTGGTGTTGGAAAGGTATTGAGGAACACGCATGTTCTATGCATGCTTTTTTTAAATTCAACCCCAAGTATCTTTTATTTAAATTCAATCATATTTACATTCTAGTTGATAACTTAGACATGATGACACCTAGAGAAGTTTTGTTCATTTGGGAAGGCTTCATTTTTAGTCTAGATCATTTTCAAGCTTCATTTTTAGTTTATTTATAAATTCCTAAAACTAGAAATTACATGCAAAATCCATTAATGGAGCTTCAATTTTTTTTTTCAAAAATTCAAAATTTCAACAAACGAAAAGTGCCACAACCATTTTATGACATAAAATTCAATTTCCAAGAATTTTGGAAAATTTTGGCATTATGCACACACAAAATTGACTTAAAAAACAATATTATTCTACTCATTTTTATGAAAATGAAATTCTAATCGGATGTCCTATGATCCCTTAAGGGTGAGCATGACATTCAAATCAAAAATCATAAGGAAAAGGAGGAGAAAAAAGAAACTTACCTCATTTTTTTCCCAAAAAAGCCACAAATCTAACCACAATCACATTCCCCCTCCCATTCCTATCCTATTGCATCAAATCTCATCCAATTACATTTCTAATTTTTTGAAAGAAAGGGGTTTTGAGAGTCCATTTCCCCAAAATAAGAATGAATTAAAAAGCTAAGTCTATTTTTTCTTTTATTTCATTTTCCTTTCCATATTTTCTATTTTATATTTTTCTTTATATTTTTTAAATTGCCAAATATAAGTAAAACATTCACATTCAATCTTTTGAAATCATTTAAATTCATACAATTAAATTGAGCATAAATATACCCAAACCCCAATGAAATCTCAACAATTAAACTTTAAATACTAACTTATACTTTTATTTTCATTTTCCCACATTTTCTTGAAACAAAAAATATTTCAATAATCACTATAGAAATTATTTAAATTCCTAGCATTTCATTTACAATAAAAAAAGGTAATGTAAACTATCATTTAAATATTTACCTTAATCTGAAACCATGATTCAAATACAATTAAATCATGCAAGTTGGAACTTATTAAATATTTTATAGAAAAGCATGAAATTAGGAAATCATTTAAATCAAGCTCACACTAACATTTCACAACATAAAGGGATTTTAGAATAATTTCTAACTTGGATCAAGTTCACACATGGTCAAGAATGACACATACCATACACTATTTGAGTGCGATCAAGGAATGGATAAGGAGACCCAATGTGGCATCTCCAAATTAACCACTATTAGGGAATAACTCAAACTTGTATATCTAGGTGGAGAAATAACCATATACCTATAACCATTCAATGCATGTCAAGGGTATTTGTTCAATGTATATATAGCTAAAGAAAAACATAATCACCCAATGAGGTTCAATAGCATAAATCATGAAATAATATATATATCATTATATAAATCATTCCTCTTGTACATCAATAATTAGGTTCACATTTTTAATCACAACATTTATAGTGTACATTATTGAATCAAAGCATACTAATACCAAGCATGTAAATATACAAGATTCCAACAAATGACATGTTGAGGAACCTCATCTCAAATAGGCAATGGTTCATACACACCATTCAAAGCCATAAACACAATCATTAAAAATTTCACAAGGAAACAATGAAGTTGAAAAATTGATCTTGCATTAACAAGATACAAATAGGGAGGACACTACACCTAGGATGATTTATTTTCATGTTTCATGGTGGACCCTTACAACATCATATCTTTTTGGAAGTACCTTTATTTATTGAAAGGTGTCAAGAGGACATGAGAGCAAGTATGAGAACATTGTGTAGTTGGTATTCCATATAGATGACATGAATAGGTATTTTTGGTAGTTTAGGCACCACTTTAGTCAATGATATATCTCATTCAAATCTATTTGACTTTTGTTTATTTTCAAACAATATTTTTATTATAAAAATTTGGACATTTAGTGTATGTGCATGGAAATGGGGGACCAAAAAGGGGTCAAAAGTGATAATTTATTTTTAAATTGATAAAATTTAATCTCTAATAAGAAATCATTTCACTATGCTTCATCCTAAAAAATTTATGTGACTTCATGAGATCAAGATAGAGCATTATGAAGAGTATTTCAAGAGCATTTTCAAGGCATTCAAGAGTAGATTTATTGAAGAATTATTGCAACAATCAAGATCCTATTATCATGTCAAAGGATTTCTTGCATCATGAATGTTGTTTGAGCTCATATGGTGATGTAGAGTTCAAGATCTATCAAAAGCATTGTTTGAAATCAAGTTCCATGATCAAGATTCACATCCATTGAGGCCACTTCATGCTAGTTGTAGATTTGCATGTTCCAAGGTTTAATCAAGGTTTGGTGAGTTGTGACATTTTTTGTTCATTCATCATTCCTTCATGCTATTTTGTTTCATTTTAAAGTTTAAATACTCAAATGGGGTTTGACCAAGGCAAACCCCCTATCACCAAAAACAACATTTTTCTCCTCTTGTGTTTGTTCTGTAGGTTTTTAGGTGGATGATCCTTTGAAGAGAAAAATTGAAGAAATTTGAAAATTTGTCAAAGTTGCAAGGAAAGTTGGCATTTCACAGAAACTCTTCTACAAGATTTATTTTCAATTGTTCAATAGTGAGAATCAGGAATCTAGGAGTGCAGACACAGCATAAGAGAACCTAGAAAGGGTTTTTTCAAAGCCCTAGCCATGACCCATTCGCCATAGGGTGAATGAATCCTTAGTGAGCTTCAAAAAGTGGCTTTTGGTGATTTGTACACATCATTGGGTATGTATAGGATCATCATGGAAAAAATAAGCCCTTAAGTGTCAAAAAATTCAGAAAAATCAGAGTTTGGCAACTTGACATAAAAATTTGAATAAGTTATCTATATTATTTCAAAAATATGTAAGAATAGAATCTGTAGAAAATTGAACGTAGTTTCTAAACTACTAGGTTTTATATATATACAGAAAATTGAACATAGTTTCTAAACTACTAGGTTTTATATATATATATAAAAAAAACCTAGTAGTTTAGAAACTACGTTCAATTTTCTACAGATTCTATTCTTACATATTTTTTAATATAGATAACTTATTCAAATTTTTATTATATATATATATAATGTGAAAATTTGAAATTTCAATGTAGTAGCACTTAAATTTTAGGGAAAAATAAGTAGGTGTTTGTCCGACCACCCTAACCACAATAAAATGATAATATTTTTTTATAATATTTTAGATATAAGCAGAGGACTCATGTCCCAATGGGATGCATTTTTTTTGTAACTTTTTTCCAAGTAAATAATTAATTATGAATTTTTTATTACAACTTTTAAAAAATATAAAAACTCATATGTCCGACCACCTTAACTTGGTCAAAACTTCATATAATTCTTTTTTTTAAAGCCTATAGTATGCAAAGCATAGAATGTGACACATGTTTTGGATTCAAAAAATGTTATACCATTTGAAAGCTATATATGTTTTTCAATCAACCTATCAATCAGGAATTTAGTCATAATTCAAATTGAAAATGAATATTAATTATTTATTAAATTCAAAGTAAAACATAATTTATATTGGTGGAAAGCCGAGAATCTCCTTTAAAAACCCTTTTCGTTTCATCAATTTTGGGTAAAAAAATGGTCCCCAACCACATACCATCATATCACCACTTTTTGGCCCATCATGATCTGGCACATACCCCATTCTCCCTTTTCCAAATCTTCCTTTCGATTGCAATTTATAGTAGTTTTGAGTGCAGTCTTTCATTTGCATTTTATAGCTTGCATTTTGGAGTTTATTTAATGGTCTCAATCTTTCTCCCCAAAGCGCTATTTGACTCATACCCAGGTTGTCCTTGCATAAGGATAAATTTGTTGATTTCATACCTTGATTTGACACACCTTTTTGGTTGTTAGTCATCTCATTTCTTGAGTGAAGTAGAGGAAAATAGTGTTATTTTTTACCATTTTGGTGAACCCCCCCTTATATATACCCACATATATTTTTCTTTGTTTCAATATGATACAATTACTGAGACTTTGTTTTATATGCATGTGTTTTTCTATATATATTTGATTGCATATATGTATGTTTTGTTAGTGAATAAATTATCGTGTTTTAATTTTATATGTATATGTATATGTATACGTACATATTTTTCAATTAGAACTTGTTATATTATGTAATACTATGTCATTCACAAATTTTCTTAGGGTGATTTTTCACCTTTCTATTATCTCTAACCTTTTATTTTCTCAGGGTTCCTGGTTATCCTGTGTGCAAAGTGACATTATGGGTGGTGATAGGGTGCAGACTGAACTAGATAACTACAATGAATTTTGCAAAGACCCACTTGTTTGGCATATTTGTGTCGAAGGTGGTCTTGCTCCTCTAATGGAGAGACTAGTGGGACATGACCCTAATCTATCTACTCAGGTTGTCAATTCATGGAAAGATCGTCATGTGACTTTGGGAGGCATTTCCTTTACCGTGGATGAGGAAGTGATTGTGCAGGCTATAGGGCTCTAGTGTACTAATATGAAGCATCTGAAACACACCAAAACTTAAGACAATGAAAGTATGAACAAGTTCTTTGTGGGGAATGAGGTGTTAGTGCGCAACCGGTCAGGTTTTGATTGGGAGGCTCTCCCTCCGCCATGGAACTAGGTGTGCCTTGCTTTGATGAAGTATGTGACTTTGGAAGGTAGGTACAAAACTTATTACTTCTACCATTTGCCTTTGTTGAATCACCTCAGGCAAAAAGTTTTGTTAAGCTTTCCTTTTTTCCTGCTTATGGACTTAGAAAATTTGATTGAAAAATGTGTTGAGGTTGCTGGTCAGAATCATAATGACCCTACTCCCCTATCACTCCATCAAGGCATCATTTTGAGGCTATACCATTTCCACCTTGCCTTATGTCCACCAAAACCCATATCGGTTGTCCGCATTGAATAAATTGAGCCACCCACTATTACCAATTTATCTTCAGCTAAATCTAAAGGCCCTATTAGGAAAAACCACTTGGTTCCTGTTGACATGCATAAATCCAAACCCACTACTAAAAATCTTAAAGGGAATGAGGGAGTGGCCCAAACTAGTATGGCAGCTAGTCTTTGTGAACTCAAAGTAACCCCTGCCAAGACTACCAGCAAGCCTTCCCAAAGAAAGAAAGGCAAGGAGGAAGTGAAGGAGCCTCTAAGCAAAGGAAAAAATGTGGTGAGCAAGGACTTTGTGGGGGATACAATGGTTGTGGAGACGGTGGTTATTGGTTGTGATGCCATCATTCGATGCTCTAGTAGGTTGGCCAAGAACAGGAAAAAAGTGCAGGTTAAAGATTTGGGCACGAAAGAGGAGCAATTGAACAACAAAGATAGTAGGGTTGAAGAGGAGTCTAAGGGTGAGCAAGAGGAGCATGTTGGAGGTCCTTGCTTTATTCCTAACACGGGAAAAGTTCAGAAGGAGGCTTTGGCCTCTCAGTCTTCGGAACCACTAGAGGTTGAGCATACTAATACCAGTAAGGCTACAGTTGGAGGGGAGGAGCTCTCTGTGCTGAAGGAAAGATTGGATAAACCTGACAAAAAATTATGTGCTTTGACCTGCTTCATGGTTAAGTTAGTCCATTGTGTCACCAATACCATGTCAGCAGTGATAAAGGATGAGATAGACATGAAAAAGACTAAAGACTATCAGGAGTGGGTCAGAGATGATGTTGTAAATCTCCTATCAAAGAACTAGGAAGAGGCCAGTTAGTCTACTATTGGTCCATTGTTTGTCCATCTGTTGTTTGTTAGTGGAGTCTATTTTTTGGCTTTGTGTTTTATGACACATTTTTTATCTTGAAAATGTTGCTTACCTAATCCAAAACATCTAATAGTTGCACACATATATCTAAATTTTCAAGGATTATAAATTAAAAATATAATATATAATTATTAAAATTTTAAAATAAAATATTTCTAAAGTAAAATAAAATTAAATAAATAGTATAAATAAAATTAAATAATTTAAGAATGAGATCAAGTGCTGGCCATTTTTTATAAATAGATTTTAGATACATGTATAGTAGTCATGTTTATCATTACACCTCATTAAAACCATATATTTTGTGCTAGTAAAGAGTTGCTTGATATGTAATGATGTTGAATTTAAAGGTACCAAAATCTTCATTATCTAATTGATCTACTAGCACCAATACCAACCTCATCATTTGTAGTGTAGGAGCCTCCATTGTCACTTCCAATACCTTCACCACTTTACCATGCTTTCCCATTGATTCTCATCATCTTAAATGCTCAATATGGCTACCACAATAGCTCTTCTCACCTCCTTGATAGTAGCCTCACTTGAACTATCTTTACATTCACAATTCATATTATGGTTCCCTTTTGTTTGACATGAAGCCTAGGTTGGAATGTAGAACCTACTCTCCTCCACCATCAAGTCTATATTTATTTAGCTAGATATAACCTCTAATAATGTCATACCAAAACTGCATATCTCATCCTTGGGAGGATACAAAGGCCCAAGACCTTGAAATAAAATGACCCTTGAGTACCCTCTCATGATCATAAACATGAAGTTGAAATCTCAACCTACTACCTTTACTAGCCTAAAAGACAACTAGGTTTGGACTAAAGTCATTCTACAAGATAATATTTATAGGCTTGATAATGTAATAAATGATGCAATATTTATATAATGAAAGGTGGATAGAGGCCAATAGTGAAAGTCAAAAATTTATTTATTTATTCGAAATGATGTAAAAATGAATAGGGAATCATCATTATATATAGGTCTTTGAGAGAAGAATAAAAAATATAGATTTATGGATAACATGCCAAAGATAAGAATGTACTAAAAATAATAAATGCATCTATTTCCTAAATCATTATCTACTATTGATTACTTTTAGTATATTACAATCATATTACATATTTCAACACTCCCCCTAGTTTCTACCATTGACTACTTCAACATCCACAATAGCGAGCATCAATAACACCGAAATTTAGTCATAGGTGCTCAAAGTTATCATTTTCTAATGCCTTTATGAATATATCTACCATTTTTTCTTTAAATCTATGAAACTCGAAGTATATTTCTTCATATTTTACTAACCCTCTTATAAAATTGGTACTTGGTATCAATGTACAAAAGTTCCTCTTGTAAAAAACATGATTCTTTGACAATGCAATTACTGATTTTCTATCAAAAAATATTGGTTTTGGATCTTTTTTCTTGTAATAAATCTCTCAGTACCCTTCCCATCTATATGGGTTGACATGTTGCTAATATTGCTATTACATACTCTACTTTTTCTAATGAATTTTTTTATTATAGGATGCTTCTTGATGCCCATAAAACAACACCTAATCCAAAAGGAAAAACATATCCAAAAGTATTATACCTAATAAAATCAAAATCATTCGTTATGGAATATAGTATTTTATATCCTATAATTCCTATAATATATATGAATATTTTATTTATAACTTTCCAATGTGAGTCCTTTTGTGACTCCATGAATCTATAGATTAGACTAATACCACACATGATATATGATCTTGTAGCTATGAGGTACATCAAACTTCCAATGATTCTTTTGAACATTGTTGGATCCATATATTACACCCTTTTTCTTATTTTCTTAGTTTGTCTCCTATTACAATTGGAGTTGGCACTAGATAACAATTCAACATCCAAAGTCTCCTTAACATGCATCCTTGGAATACTTAGATTGTGTAGCTTGATCATTTTATATTTAAACTTGAAATATACTAGAAATATTAGGATCATCTATGCACTACTTAAAGTAATTTGTAAATATATAATATTATAGAGATAATAAATTATAGAATATTGTATACCACTTGAGATAATAATATAATTTTTAATATAATAATAATAATAATAATAATATACTTTAGCCAATAGGCTACATATAGTGTGAGATTTTAGTCTGAAATAAGTCTCATGCCTGCAAACCATGTTAAGTCATGAGAAACAAGTTTTAGATGTTGTTTAATGGTAAACGAGTTGTCTTTTAATGGTAAAAGCCTCCAAAATATCAATTAAAAGCCTCCAAAATCTCACTTATCACATAAAAGCTAGATAAATATTGATTTGACAATTGGATAAGAAAATTCTAAATTTCCATTTGTAGTGCAGCGTTTTTTGTCAATTTGATGGCAACTTTATTTTTTCATTTGTATTGTTTTATGTTTTGAATCCATGTACAAATATTTCATAATCAAATAATACTTAATTTCTTTAAGAAAAAAATCTAGATTTGTCTAAGTTTATTTTATTCCATTATTTAGCACTTATTATTAATTGTTTACTCCAACCACATGAAACTAGAATTTGCAATGCATCCATGTACAAACATATACTCTCTAACATATTAACATACTTATAGTTTTCTATCGCCATAATCATTCAACCTCCTTTAGGTGCAAGTGTTAGTTTTATAATTAGCTAATAGGCTACATATATAGTGAGATTTGAACCTGAAACAAGTCTCGTACAAGTGCAAACCACTATCGAGTTTTCAAAAAACAAGTTTCAACTATCGTTTAATGGTAAACCAATTTTTGTTTAATGGTAAAAGCCTCCAAAATCTCACTTATCACATAAAATTGAGATAAATATTGATTTGACAACTAGATGGGGACATTCTATTTCCATTTCTAGTGTTTTTTGTCTTCCTTTTTCATTTGTATTGCTTTATGTTTTAAATTTATATGCAAATATTTCATAATCAAATAATACTTAATTTCTTTAAAGAAAAAATCAAATTTGTCCAAGTTTATTTCATTCCATTATTTAGCAATTATCATTAATTTTTTAATTGGGCCACAAGCAATTAAAATTTGCAACGCATCTATGCACAAACACATACTCTTTAACATATTAACATACATATAATTTTTTGGGAAGCTTTGTGAATGAGGGGGTTAAGCAGGGAGGTTTGAACACATGGCAAAATTTCAGGGACTTGGGAGCTAAAGTCGGGGCCTTATTAGATTTTGATGTTACGCATGGGAAAGAAGCAATTATCTTTAATGATGATAGGGAAAAGGGATAAGTACATCAAAATCAAGAGATTTGATGGGGCTGTATCAAATAACTTAACTGGTAAGAAAAAGTGGCACGCTTTGTGGGTTCATTGGTGATGCAGAGCATCAAACCAATATACTCTTAACAACATCATTTCTTCAGGGAAATTCCTTCCCAAATTAAATCAAGAGAAGATCAAATTATACTTTCATCAAAATTCACAATCCATCAACTATTTACAAGCTATCAATCTTCTTTTTTCCATATCAAAATCAAATGCAAAATTCATCTTTACCATTGCAAAACATCAACACCAACCTAACCAATCCATACTTCAACATAGACTCCTCACAACTAAGGAAAAAAATTAGTATTCCATTTCAATAAACCATATTCCTAATCATCATCATCATTAAGTTGATCAAAATCAGTCAATAACTCTAAAATAGTTCATTCATCATACCCATTAGCATCTATCTCCTCCCAAGGAAGTCAATCATGTACTCTACCATTACCAGACTTCTTAATCATTGAAAACATCATCTTAACAAAAACAAACCAAGTACAGACTCCCATATCACTGTTATGTCAAATTATCAAATTTTACATATAAACATCACCAAAGCACATTGAATACACATGTCCAAACCTCTATACTGTCATAACCTGCCTTCACAACAGTTTCCAATCATAGGCACAACTATAGTAACCTTTATAAAACAAGATTCAAGCACTTATATTCATTTGTTTCCACTGTTCATCAGTTTACCATTAACTATGCAAACAAAGCACCATTTGTCAAATAGTTTTCCATACCCTAAAGCAGGTAAAACTTACAACCCAAGTTAAAATTATATAGACCAAATACACATTTAGAGTCCTTTCAATGTCCATATCAACAAAAAAATCCTTCATTACTCTGCTTTAAAAAACTTCATATTCTTATACTATGCGTTGGCAAAAGGCTAGTAAAATAGGCCTTTTTTACAAAGGAAGTCACCTTCCCACTACTCCAAATCATTATCCAAATTTAAATAGTCTTTAGAAAGATTATAAAACTCTAGATTTCAACAATTTTAAGGACTAAAAGTTTTAGAATCATACTGTTCCACGAAACCCTTGATTTTAGGGTGGAAAAGCACAAAAATAGTGAGGGTTTCAAGAATATCACCCTTACAAACCTCAACCACTCTATCCAACCATTGAAACATGCTCCATTATGTATGAAAATTCTTTTAGAATTATCTCCAAACCCATGCACACATTGATCCTTCAAAACCCTGATTGGATGCTTCATTCTCAAGAGGAAAAACTCAGAAATTGAATTGAAAACAACATTATACTCTTGTGTTTTCTTTTCTTACTATCCTACCTCCATAATAGACACTAAATTCAATTAAAAGACACTAATTGTAAGACATCCCATTGACCAACTACTTCTACATCGATGGGATGGAGTCTTATGCCTTTAAAAGACTCTCAAACCCTGTTTTGAGCGTTTAACAAATTCTTGTTTTCAAAACCTTCTCAACTATGTAAATCTGCTTCTAAACACTACTAATTGATAGAATATTCACATCATGATAAATAAATAACAGATTGATGGTCTTTAGATTTAGTACATTTCGTACAAGGACTAATAAAGAAGGAAAACATAGAATTTTTGCAAACAAAACCTTTATTTCTCAAATTTCATTACAAGAATACAATGAAGATCCCTTTTCCTTACCTCACACTTGATTTTTATACATTTCCACTTTAATAACTGACTTATCAACTTCCATTCAATTCAAAACTACCTTGCAACATCTTAATCTTCCTAATTTATGCCCTTTTTATCAAGTTAACAACTTTGGACAATATCATAGTAATACAAGTTTTGTATTCTTCTCCTATTTGGACCTCCTAGTAATTTTTGTATGCCTTGACTCACATGACCTTGAGTACATTAGCTTTTACATGGTCTTGAATATATTTTACATCTTTTCCCCATTTTCACAATTTCTTGCACAAATTTGACATGTTTTGTATTTTGACTTTATTGACCTCCTGAAGAATTGTCAATGACTCATTTACACCTAAAATGACTTTCATATGACTTCTACAATGCCATTTACATTAAAACATCCATCTTTTACAAATGTGCATATCAAGGTGTTCAATAACCAAGATGCTCCTGCACCATACAACCAACCAACAAAAGCTTCCAAGTCCCTTGGAATCATGTTGCATCATCTTCACTTGTACCTACAAAAAAAAAATCAATCTGCCTTGTTCTTTGTCTTCTTCATCTTCATTTTTCTTCATCTCTTTCACTTGTCTTCATATTCACTTGGCTTTCTCTTGTCATCTTCTTTCTCCATCTCTATCTGCATCTCTTTGCCTTGTACTTTTTTTTAGCCTTCATTATCAGGTTCTCAGTCATCTTTACCTCTTCCAAAAGGACACAAGACTATCCTTTTTAGTTCTTCTCCAACTCATCTCTCAACCAAGGACATAGGACTATCCTTGCATAATCATCTTGACCTTCTCAATCACCTTTCAACTTCTCAACCATCATCTTATCATCTTCATCTTCTGCTACTCCCATCAGTGGAGTATCCTTCATCGGGTTGCAAATATTTAGTGCTTTTAGATAGGAATCCATCAAGTTCTAACTGCAATGCAACTTAGTTTGCCTCACCTAGGTGTTCTTCTTACTCTCCCTAGTCTCTTGGACTTTCTCAATGCAGCTTAGATGGATAAGCACCTGCAACCAACTATCTCAACCTACCATCAGCAAGAACATAACCTTAAACAAATCTCCCAGAGCATCTTCAGGCTCTGATACAACTTTGATGCAGAGTATCAAACCAACACACTCTTAACAACATCATTTCTTCAGGGAACTTCCTTCCCAAATTAAATCAAGAGAATATCAAATTATACTTTCATCAAAATTCACAATCCATCAACTATTTACAAGCTATCAATCTTCCTTTTCCCATATCAAAATCAAATGCAAAATTCATCTTTACCATCACAAAAAATCAACACCAACCTGACCAATCCATACTTCAACATAGACTCCTCACAACCAAGGAAACAAATCAGTATTCCATTTCAACAAACCATATTCCTAATCATCATCATCATCATTAAGTTGATCAAAATTAGTCAAAAACTCTAAAACAGTTCCTTCATTCATCATACCCATTAGCATCTATCTCCTCCCAAGGTTGTCAATCATGTACTCTGCCATTACCAGACTTCTTAATCAATGAAAACATCATCATCTTAATAAAAACAAACCAAGTACAGACTCCCATATCACTGCTCTATCAGATTATCAAATTTTGCATATAAACATCACCAAAGCACATTGAATACACATGTCCAAACCTCTATACTATCATAACCTACCTTCACAATAGTTTCCAATCATAAGCACAACTATAGTAACCTTTATAAAACAAGATTCAAGCACTTATAGTCATTTGTTTCCATTGTTCATTAGTTTACCATTAACTATGCAAACAAAACACCATTTGTCAAATAGGTTTCCATACCCTAAAGCAGATAAAACTTACAACCCAAGTTCAAATTCTAAAGACCAAATAAACATTTAGATTCCTTTCAATGTCCATATTGATAAAACAAAATCCTTCATTACTTTGCTTTAAAGAAACTTTAGATTCTTAAACTATGCATTAGGAAAAGGCTAGTAAAATAGGCCTTTTTTACAAAGTAAGTCACCTTCCCACTAATCCAAATCATTATCCAAATTTAAACAATCTTTAGAAAGATTATAAAACTCTAGATTTCAACAATTTTAAGGACTTAAAGGCTTAGAATCAGACTGGTCCACTAAACCCTTGATTTTAGGGTGGAAAAGCACAAAAATAGTGAGGGTTTCAAGAATATCACCCTTACAAACCTCAACCACTCTAGCCAACCATTGAAAAATGCTCCATTATGTATGAAAATTCTTTTATAATGCTCTCCAAACCCATGCACACATTTATCCTTCAAAACTGTGTTTGGATGCTTCGTTCTCAAGAAGAAAAACTCAGAAATTGAATTGAAAACAGCATTATACTCTTCTATTTTCTTTTCTTACTATCCTACCACCACAATAAACACTAAATTCAATTAAAAGACACTAACTATAAGCCATCCTATCGACCAACTACTTCTACATTGATGGGATGGAGTCATGCCTTTAAAAGACTCTCAAACCCTGTTTTGAGGGTTTAACAAATTCTTGTTTTCAAAACCTTCTCAACTATGTAAATCTGCTTCTAAACACTACTAATTGATAGAAGATTCACAGCATGATAAAGAAATATTAGATTGATGGTCTTTAGATTTAGTACAGTCTATACAGGGACTAATAAAGAAGGAAAACATAGAATTTTTGCAGATAGAACCTTTATTTCTCAAATTTCATTACAAGAATACAATGAAGATCCCTTTTCCTCACCTCACACTTTCTTTTATACATTTCCCCTTTAGTAACTGACTTATCAACTTCCATTTGGTTCAAAACTACCTTGTAACATCTTAATCTTCCTGATTTATGCCCTTTTTATCAAGTTAACAACTTTGGAAAATATCACAATAATACAAGTTTTGTATTCTTCTCCTATTTGGACCTCCTAGTAATTTTTTTTATGCCTTGACTCACATGACCTTGAGTACATTAGCTTTTACATGGCCTTGAATATGTTTTACATCTTTTCCCCATTTTCACAATTCCTTGCACAAATTTAACGTGTTTTGTATTTTGACTCTATTGACCTCCTGAAGAATTGTCAATGACTCATTTACACCTAAAATGACTCTCATATGACTTCTACAATTCCATTTACATTAAAACATTCACCTTTTACAAATGTGCATATGAAGGTGTTCAATAACCAAGGTGCTCCTGCACCAATTGGAATGGTTGTGTAAATTTGCAACGGGTTCCCGACACTAGTAGAGATTGCAGTGAGGTGCATGCGAGAATGGGGGGATAGGAAAAGAATCGAGCCAAATAGCTATGAAATTCCCATGAGGAATGCTAAGGTCTAGAAATAGGTTGAGCGAGGAGGTTTGGTTCCTTTCTTGGAAAAACTTCATGGGCTTGATCCTTAGGCCACTAACTACTTTGAGAAGAACTAGAATAATGGAGAAATTATCCTCTTTGGGAGAAAGGTGAAACTAGATGAGAAAATCATAGGAGAGGTGACTGGCATGTCCATTGAGGGCATGAAACTTTATCATGACAGAAAGTTTTCAGAGGAGGCGGTAGTCAATTTCCCAAAGAAAGAAAAGGAGAAACTGAATTTGGTCAAAGTTTCCAATAGCTATTTTGAAATTGACTCCATCAAGGCGCTTTGGAGAAAGGTGCTTTGTGTCATTATGGATTATATTACCTTGGACGGGCGATTCACCAGAGTTTATGGTCATCATTTTTCCCTCCTTAACCACTTTCGCCATAAGGTACGAATTTCTTTGCCTTATTACTTGTTTTCTCGTTGACCAATAGCCTTGAGGACCATAAGAAAAACCCCAGGAGATACCCTATTCTTCATTCTAGGCTTATTAGGTTGATCTATGAACATTTTCAAAGCCTATCAGCTTTATCTAAACCGGTTGCCTCCATGGCATCTGAGGACTATGATATGGATAGTGGTGGCTCAGATTTTCATTCTAAGCATAACCCAAAGGGAATTTTTGAAGTCCATTTGTCCCCTATCCTTTCTGGCAATAAAACCCAGCTTTGTAAACCCCAGCACACAAAAGCTAACCCTAAGATTTACCCTGGCTGCCCAACCCCTTTAAAGAAACCCGTTCTCAAGGGATCCCCTACCAAAAAGTTGGTTTCCTACTCTGCGGATTCTCTGGAGGACAAAACAGAAAACCCTGAAGCTAGTAGAGATTATGTTTCTACCCTTCCTACCTCTGTCAGAGATGTTGGAACTAGATTTCCTAGCTCCCCTAACTCAGATGATTTCAACCTCATTTTAGATTGGGATCAGTTTGGAGATATCCTTGCCTTTGCTAGACGTGGCGTTGGTGATATTTTTAGGGTTATGAAATGGTCCTATCAAGAAAATAATGATCTTAATCTTAGAAACAGGGTTCTAAATAGCAAGTTGGAGGAACTAGAACTGAAGTTGACAACTCTAAAAAATGAAGAAGTAAAACGAAAAAAGAACAATATTAGGTTGGGAGATGATGAAAATGAGGACAAGTACAAGACTCTGGAAGTTGAAATTGTTATAATAAAAAACAATATGATTTTTTTTGTGGAACAAAACCAAGAATGGCAAGGCACAATGCCATTATCATTAATGCAATGTCTGAAAAGTTGGAAAAGTTGCAACAAGGCTCGCTGGTTGTTGACTTGGAAGAGGACAAGGATAAAAGCAAGAATGAGGACCAAGGAATATCGAAAAGGACCCGTGCCAACCTTAAGAGGAAAGTGCCTCCAACTTCCCAAATGGTCCAAATCTTAAAGAAGGGGGTTCAAGAGATGAACGACATGGAAGCTGAGACAGCGAAAATTTTAAAATCCCAAGCTTAGTTGCTACTGGTGTTTTTTCTGGTTTTTTTGGGGTCTTTTTTGTGGCATTTGCTGGCCTTTTTTTGGTGGTTGTTTCTTTTCAATTTTAATGTCCTTTCTTTAGCCTCTCTATTTCTAAGATCTTTGACATTTTATCTCTTTTATTAGTAAACTTTGTGGTTTCGGGTCCTTGTAAAACCCATTTTTTCCTCTTTCAAAAACATACATATAATTTTTTATCGACATAATCCTTGAACCTCCTATAAATGAAAGTGCTATTACATAATAATAAAAAATATTCTATAAATATAAATATATAAATAATATAATATATTATATTGTATCATATCATTTTCTATATATATATATAATTAAAAATATCTATGAAGGTTTTTCTCATCAGCGTTGTTGATAATACGGGATAATTTGTGTCGAATCAATCTGCCCACTACTACTACTCCATTCTATTCATAATAAATGAAAACCTCGACAAAACAACTATGTTTTTAACAAATCTCACGATATCGTATTCTATAGTTGTATACACCATCAATGCTCGGTCGGGTCACTATGTCTATAGTGATTTCTACGTCTTTCATCCAACACAAAAGACTTGACTTACCCTCAGTCAAGACTAACTAGAAAGAAGTCAAATTTCTAAATTCATTTACACGAAATTGACGGCACTACTTCAGCCACGTCATTCATTGTGTAGCCTGTTTATTTTCTATTTAAATTCTTAAGTATACCAGATACTATTTATGACCATCTACTCACTACTTAGAAGCAATTGTTAAGAAAAATACAACGCTATGGTTATCGAATCGGCGATGAAGTTTTTGTTCCTTGCAATTACTATGATTATTGCAGTGCATTATTGTAGTTCACTAGCAGTGGGTGGTGGAGATACGCTTCTATTGGCTACTTCACTCACTAGAAATTAGACCCTAATTTCAGAACATGGCACTTTTGTATTGGGATTTTTCAGTTTGAGAGAAACAAATAATTGGCATATGGGCATCTAGTATGCACTAATCTCTCAAAAGGCCATAGTTTGGGTGGCTAATAGAGACGATCCTATTAGAAACAAGCATAGTGTTCTGAAATTTTCAAGAGATGGTCATCTCAAATTGTTTGATAGAAAGGGTCAGTCCGTTTGGTGAACTGATATTGGCCAAAAAGGATCACGAGCTATGATAATGGACTCTGGCAATTTCATTATGCTTGACACTCACAACAAGTCTATGATTGTTTGGGAGAGTTTCGTGCATCCAACAGATACATGGTTGTCTGACATGAAGATATGGAAAGGCATGAAGCTAACATCGTGGAAAAGTTCTTTGGATCCTATATCTGGGCTCTTCTCTTTTGGAATGGACATGACTCTAGGAAAGACGCAGATGTTGATGTCTTATAACAACGCTATTCCATATTTGTCCTGTGGAGAATGGACTGGGGATTATTTTGTTAAGGAACCCCAATTACAAGGTTCGAAGAAACTTCAAGTGTCCTATGTGAGGCTTTCTCCTTCAAGAATATACATTAGTTTTGTTATAAATCAGATAGATCATATCCTCATGGGGCAATTTCTGGTAACTGAGAATGGCTTATATGAACTTTACTACTTGATGGATGATGATAGATGGAGTCTAAGGTGGTCACCATATTGAGGTCAATGCAGTGACTATGAAATTTTTGGGGCGTATGGACTGTGCAATGTGAATGATGTGTGTAGTTGTGTCAAGGGCTTCGCACCCAAGCACGGTTCTCAAAGTTGGTGGTCAAGCAGGTGTGCTCGGCAAAAAGCCATGCATTTCTCTATCACAGAGGGCACAATTGATGGCTTCTCGAAAGCCAAGAATCAATACTTATCTGAAAAAGAAACCATCTTATACAACAACAAGCAAACACAACAAGGTTGTCGGACAGCTTCTCTCAGGGTTGGCTTACTGTATGGTCCCATGGGGGCTTGGGCTTCTATTTTTATGGAGCAGGAGATCTCATGGAAAAAAAAAATATGCTTTGGAATTAATTGGAATCTTTTCCAGAAAAATAGGAGCCCCTACCTTTAGAAATGAATCTTTCAGCTAGTGAAATTGGGGTGGGGCTAGAAATTTCCCCTACAACTTAGGATTTTTTTATGCCACTTGTCTCTCATCTAAAATTTTAAATTCTTATTACAATATAAAAATGAGATAATTTTGATTTATTTTTTATTTTTTATTAAAGCACTACAATCAATTCCTTAAATTTTGGAGCTTAAAATTTTAAATAGAATTGTAAGATTAAATCCATGGGACCACAAACTTTAAAATATTCCTAAAAAAACTAAGCAACATACACTGATATTTTTAAGGAAGCCCCCCTCCATGGGACCATACCCTTAACCAGCACACTCTGAGTGTTGGCTGCTTAGGTGGTTGGTGTGGGCCCCTTTAACCCATCATGTTCACCGTTTGTGATCATCGTTCCCATTCCTATTAATCCCACCCAAAGTTTAATTTTTTTAAACTATTTCTCCCACCCATATTATCCCCATGAGCAACAAACATATTTCTGACTTGAACAGATTCATTTGCACACATACTCATGGCCTATGCCAAAATGGGCACTCTGGAATAGGGTATGGGCATCCATCATTATTGTTGTAAATACTTTGGTAGACATGTAAGAAAAATGTGGAAGCGTAGACAAGGGACATGAATTGGTTGCTAAGATACCTCAAAGAAATGTTGTCTCATTTAATGCTATGATTGCAAGAAATGCAAAAAATGCAATTGTTGAAAAGGATTTAGAAACTTTCAATCGAATGTATTTGGCAGGTTTAAAGCCAGACTCCACAATCTTTTCCATCATCCTCCTTGCCTGTGCCAAAATGGAAGATTTGGAACAAGATATGGATAGCCACCACAAGATAAAGGAATGGAGTTTTGTTAAGTGTTGTAGTTGAAACTACCGTGGTAGACATGTATGCAAAATGTGGAAGGATAAATAAGGCGCATGAACTGTTTGACAAAATACTCCAAAGAAATGTGGTCTCAAGGAATGCCATGATTGTAGGATATACGCAAAAGGGATTTTCTTGAAAAGGCCTTAGAAAATTTCAATCGAATGCAACTAGCAAGTGTAAATCCAGATTCTACAACCTTTTCCAACATCCCCCCTGCCTATGCCAAAATGAGAGCTTTTGAACAAGGTATGCAATCAATCAAAGGATAAAGGAAAAAAAAATTGTCATATGTATAAATCTTAATGGAAGGGGGATTTTGCTGAGATATTATCTTTGGAAATGCTCTAGAAAACATATATGGGAAATGTGGAAGCATAAACAAGGCAAGTAAATTGTTTGACAAAAATGTCTCAAATAAATATAGTCTCATGGGATATGCACATAATGGATTTTGCAAGGATGCTTTCAAAATATTTGAATTAATGAAGTACTTTGTAATATATCTAGTCATTATAAACTTTTCTTGTGTTATATGGCATGAAACCATATAGATTTAGTGAATGTGAGTTGTACATACTTCAAACACATGGGTAACCCTTACTTCATTACACCTACAATTGATCATTATATGTGTTATTAATCTGCATGCTTGTGTTGGCTATCTTGAGGACACCATTAACTTTTTCATCAAGATGCTAGCAAAACTTGTGGTGGATGTTGTTAGATGCTATGGATGTGTTGTTGATATGTGGTTGTCATTGATTTCAACACTATTAGCATTTGGTGTATCAATTGTTGTATATGTCGAGGATATTGAGGAAATTGTAAAAGAAAGTGTTTTGTGTTCCCACTAGAACTATGCAGGTCATGATGGTGTCATGTTCTGTATGTTGAAGATTAGTTGATGTGGATTAAATGGTTTATTTTTGAGTTTATCTAGATCGTCTACTAGAAGTTTCAGAGGTCTACGTGAAGTTTTGAGTATGTTGTGGTGTGACAGAGTTTTGTTGGTATTTTTCAGTGTTCCTGAATGAAGATTGTGTGATTTTGGTTATCTCAGTTGGTGTGGATGTTTCTCTATTGTTTCTTGGTGCTCTCAGATGTCTCTAGATCATCCTCTATCTTTTTGGTATGTCCACATTAATTGATGAGCTCGTGGTTGAATATTTTTTTCTTGCACATATTTGGTTTTTCATGTTTCTAGT
>VDFB02000017.1:211424733-211460849 GCA_007258455.2 Sequoia sempervirens
CTTGAATCTGGTAAATGGAAATTTAGGTAAGACCCCTTATGAGTTATGGTTTGGTCAAAAACCTACTATCAAGTATTTTAATATCTTTGGAAGCAAGTGTTATATCATGAGAGATGATAATCTAGGAAATTTTGATGCTAGAAGCGATGAAGGGATCTTCCTAGGTTACTCCACTAAGAGCAAGGCTTATCAATGCCATAACAAAAGACTAAGAAAGATGGTTGAGAGTGCAAATTTCAGAGTTGATGAGGACTATGTCAAATCATCCAGACAATGTAGCTATGATTCAAATGAAGATAACACAAGCCAAGGGAAGAAAACTCAAACATCGAATCTACTTCAAATTATTTCATATGTTTCGATGAAGCAACCTCAATTTGTTTCGGTAAATCAAGCCAGTCAGGAAGCACAGACAAGTGCAAGTGTAGAAGAAAGATCAGAAGAGTCAGAAGTTCAAGTAAGTCCCAGAACTCCAAGATATGTAAAGTTGAATCATTCTAAAAGTCAAATCATAGGAGATAAAAGTAAAGGAATGCAAACCAAAAGAAAAATTGCATAAGAATATTGTTTGATTTCTAAGATTGAACCTAAGAATGTCATTGAAGCCTGTCAAGATGAACACTGGTTGGAATCTATGAAGGAATAGCTGACATAGATTGAGAAGAATGACACATGGCTACTGGTTCCTAGGCCTAAAGACAAAAATGTGATTGGTACTAAGTGGGTATTTAGAAACAAGTTGAATGAAGAAGGTGAAGTGGTCTAGAATAAAGCAAGACTCGTTTGTAAAGGTTATTCTCAAATGGAAGGTATTGATTTTGAAGAAACATTTGCCCTTGTAGCTAGAATTGAAGCTATGAGATTATTTTTTGCTTATGTTGCACACAAGAATTATAAAGTCTATCAAATGGACGTGAAGTCTGCATTTCTGAATGGAGAAATAGAAGAAGTATACATTGAATAACTGGATGGATTTTAGCTAATAGATAAGGGAGATATGGTTTGCAGATTGATGAAAGCTCTGTATGGACTTAAGCAAGCCCCCAGAGCCTAGAACGCTAGATTGTACAAATATCTACTAAAGCTTAGATTCACTAAATTTATTGATGATAGCAACTTATACTTCAAGTTAGATCATGATAAGGAGTTGATTATAGAATTTTTTGTTGATGACATCATTTTTGGAGGTGATGACAATCTATGTATGAAGTTTGTTGATGATATGAAGAGTGAATTTTAGATTAGCATGATTGGTGAGATGAAGTTCCTTCTAGGATTGCAAATTACACAAATGGACCAAGGGATTTTCATATCTCAGTCCAAATATGTGAAAGAAGTACTAAAGAAGTTTAGAATGGATGACTCCAAACCTATTGGTACTCCCATGGTGATTGGATGCAAGTTGACACAGAATGATGATTCTCCAAAGGAAAATCAAGCTAGATATAGGTCAATGATCAGTGGATTGCTCTACTTGACACAGACTAGACTAGACATTATGAATGTTGTATATATGGTTTCTAGATTTCAAGTTGATCCAAAGGAATCACATGTGATTATTGTCAAAAGAATTTTTAGATATCTAAGAGGATCAGTTGACTTTGGACTTTGGTATCCAAAGGATGATGATCTCACTTTGTGTGCATACACTGATGCGGATTGGTCTAGTGATGTAGATGACAAGAAAAGCAGTAGTGGTGGTGCTTTCTTCCTAGGGAAGAAGCTAATATCTTGGTTGAGTAAAAAGAAAAACTCAATTTCTCTATCTACTGTTGAAGCAGAATACATTGTTGCTGCCAATAATTGTACTCAAGTAATATGGATGAAACGGATGCTAAGAGATATCAGGGTAATAAATGAAGAGCCTATTTCCATATATTGTGACAACTCAAGTGCAATAAATATCTCAAGGAAACTGGTACTACACTCTAAGATTAAGCATATATCAATCAAGTTTCATTTCTTGAGGGAAAAAGTGAATGAGAAAGAAGTCAAATTGGAGTATGTGCCTACCAAAGAACAGATTGTAGATATATTTACTAAGCCTTTTCCAAAGGATACTTTTGAGTATCTCAGAGGAACATGCTAGGGGTAATTGCCCCTCCTAATAAGAACTAAATGATGCATTTTCTTGCATCAATCCATGAGCTTCATTGCTATATTTTGATCTAGATTGATGTTTATGTGGCTGTTACTCAGGGGGAGTAGTCAGATGTGTAGATATGTGGTTCAGAGCATGTGCATGGAAAGGTCATTGTTGCCTTTTCCATTGATGTCAAAGGGGGAGAAGTGTAATGTGAAAAATCTTTGTGGAGAGAAGTTTAGTTGAGAGAAGTGCAAAAGAAGTCAATTTGTTGGGTTGATGGTATTTTTCACATCATGTGTTTCCATCAATTCCAAAGGGGGAGATTGTTGGATGTTGTGGATGTGTTGTTGATATTTGTTTGTCATGGATGTCAACAATATTAGCATTTGGTGTATCAATTGTTGTATATGTCGGGGATATTGAGGAAATTGTAAAAAGTGTTTTATGTTCCCAGTGGAACTATGTAGGTCATGATGGTGTCATGTTCTATATGTTGAATATTAGTTGATGTGGATTAAAGGGTTTATTGTTGAGTTTATCTAGATCATCTACCAAAATTTTTAGAGGTCCGCGTGAAGTTTTGAGTATGTTGTGCTTTGAAAAATGTTTTATTAGTCTCTATCAGTGTTCCTAAATGAAGGTTGTGTGATTTTGGTTATCTCGGTTGGTGCAGATGTTTCTCTATTGTTTCTTGGTGCTCTTAGATGTCCCTATATCATTCTATATCTTTTTGGTATGTCCACATTAATCGGTGAGCTCATGGTTGAAGATTTTTTTCTTGCGCATATTTAGTTTTTCATGTTTTTGGCCGACATGCTGGTGGTAGCATGTTGTGGATCTTCGAGGTGAAATTAATTAAAGTCTTTTCATATTGGAGATATTAATTTGGGTTTCCACTATGTTGTGGCCAACCTTGGTGGATTCACATTAAAATTTTATTTGTAAATCTAGGTCGACATTGCAAATATATTTTATTTTCTTGGCTGACAAAGTTGTGATGGAATCTCATGTAGTGGATATATAAGGGAAATTAGTTCATTGATGAAGATGATGCTTTGTGTGCTCCCATGTGTGTGTGTGTGAATATCATTCAATTGTAGAACAGAGTGTGAAGAAGATTATGCGAAGCGTGAAGAAGTGTTGAGCTTAATTGGAACTGTAATCAAGCTTGTGCAGAAGCTATTTTCTCAATTCATACCTTCCAGATTTTTAATCCAACTTTGTTGGGTAGTAAGCCCCTTTTGTAATTGAGCAGTGAGCTCTAGGAAGTGTGTCTAAATGCATGTGCATTCCCCTTGTTATTTTCATTATACTTTTAGCAGAGTATAATCTTGTGGACTAACATCCACTGTGGTTCTTCCCCTAATAGGGTTTCCATGTAAAAAATTGGTGTTCTTTGTCTCTCTGATGTGTTAATTGCTTGTGGTAAATTACTTATTCATCAGATTTGAGATTAAGGTTAAGTTAAGTTAGAAAGTTTAAATTTTTGAGACAACTAATTCACCCCCCCTCTTAGTTGTCTGTCCTTATTTTTCCAATAGATGTGTAGATCTATTTCCTTGCTACCTACAGATCCCATATGAATACAAACTTAGGAGTATTCACATCAATGATATTTTTTAGTTGTATCTTAAAAAAGATGTGACTAATGTTCTTCTCTGAACTATTTAGTAGTGGGTGGGTCATGTGAGTAAATGGTAATGATATTGATGAAAGATAAAGAACTAAAAAGCTCCTCGGATGTAGTTGGATTAAAGGCCATAAAATGCTACATGCTTCTTGTGTAGGAGCTCATAATAAATTGTGCAAAGTTGGAGAAATTAGTTTGGGAGATGATGGAAACAAGGTATTTTTGAGATGCTAGACACTTAGTGGTGTGGAAAGGGAGGGGGAAATTATTTTTCTGCCACAATAGCAAAAAGTTGTCAATTGCTTTTGGTTTTCTAGACATGCCCCATAGAACAACTATTAGACTTGTTAAGAATCTTTGAGTGTGTGTTAATTGTCACATTGCAATGAAATTTGTCTCTAAGATTGTTGCAATTCCTACTTCTAATTATTAGTTTAGTTGATTTCACAAGGAGGAAGTAAATTCACTTGCATACACTTTTTTTTGTGGATTAGTCCAAGGTCTTGTTAATTCATGAAGATTAATTCCTTGTATGAAGTTATTTTGAAAAACTTTAATTATGATAATCCTCAATATATGAGTTCTTATGTTGGTTTGCTTATCCTAGAATGCTTAAGAACATTCTCTAATAAAGTTTTCACTTCTTTATGCCTTGCTATGCCATCTCTACTTTTAGATAAAATTAGGGAACCCTTTGTTGATGTTTGTCCTTTTGAGCCTATACCTTCCATATCATTCTTACCAAAAGGACTCTAGTGTGCTTCTAATTTTTTTTAAGTTTAATTGTGTTGCCTATAGAGTCCCTCATTGATATTTGTATCTGACAAGGTAACCTCCAGTATCGAGGAGGTTCTACTGTCATCATTTGATTTGTTGTATGAGGAATAGCCAAGACCTTGATGTCTATAATTTGTTTGAAGTTGTATTGGTTATTGAATGTCTTGCTCATGTATGCCTAGTCCTTTGCCTTGATAATGCATGCTTTGACAGATTCTGTTTGTGATGGGGTATGTATTGTTTTGAAAGCAAGATGCTAACCCACCATGATGTATGTGGACACTGTTACTTGGAATATTTTCATCTGCCAGAAAGTCTACTCTGATAAAAGTAGATGATCCTAATTGATAGGATTTCTTAGCGTCATGGTAATGTTGGGTTTCTTTGACTAGTATCTTTAGTTTGATCTTGTGATGTGTTAGGTTCAGATGATTCTATTGGTGCTTCCAAGTCAATTTCAAAACCGTCTTTATGATTAGTGTCATAGAGTCTAGTAAATTCAGCTATAGCTCGATCATTTTCAAATATGTCCATAATGGAAGACTCGAGTTCTTGAGGAATATCATCTATGTGTGTCATGGAGGCAAGTGTCTAATTTTGGAAAGTGTCAATAGTCAAGGCATGTATAGGTTCGGCAAGTGTTTGATCATGAATGGCATAAAAGTCAAGGAATGGATCATTTTGGAATTCTTGGTCAATGGTAGGGTCTTGGTCAAAGATGAGGTTGTCGTGGATGATATAATTGGGATTAAAATCTTTGTCAAGGGTAGGTGTATTTTGGATGTCATGATTTTTTCGAAGGACTTCTTGAATGGACTTTAAGATAGGGTCATGGGATGGACTACCTTGATCCTGACATTAAGGTGACATTATGATAGTATGCTTTGGACTTTCATTTTGACATGTATCCTCAAGTTTAGACAATGGGATTTGACTTTGGAAAATGATAGAATTTTCATGACTAAACGTGGCTTGTGAGGGAGTGACTTGGAAAGGATTTATGGATGGAGGACTAGGATAATACATGGATACTTGGAATGGATTGGTGTAAGGTTGACTAAAATAGGATGTGGATACTTGGATAGGATCAATATGGTATGATGTGGAGAGTTGACATGAGTTGGTAGATAGTTGATAAGGCATGTAGAATTGGACGATATTAATAGGTGAAGGGCTAGAATATGACATGGAGACTCATAATGGACTAGTGGATAGTTGGTTTCCCTTGTCAAGGTTAGGATAAGGGTAATAATTGGGCATGTTTTAGAGATTAATGGTAGGATTTTCATTAAGTGATTCTTGATAGTGAGGGTTGATGGATGAAGGAATTGGGTTGATGGGTTGTCAATAGGAAGGGTACGTAGGTGATGTTGGTCTCAAAGTATTAAAGTCAAATCCATGTGGTAGTTTAACCCCTTGGTCCAAGAGCATGGCTAGATACCTTTGAGGGTCATGTAGGACTAAGTCTTCCACAAAGGAGGCTATGTCAAGATTTTGCATTGCAACTTCAAAGTCTTATACGTATACGTGTCCATGTTAGTCTCTTTGTATGAATGGTTCAAAAAGGTTTTATGATGAAGATGGCATGCTCATGGAAGATTGTGTGTTCATGTTGTGAAATGGGTAGAAAAAATTCTAGTGTTGGTTTGTGTCATAATTATTATCGATGTTGGGATTGGAATCTTGTCCAAAGTTTTCCATTTGTCCTCTCTTTCTTTGAAGCCTAGTCTCAACCATAAAAGGGAATTGCACAAATGAGGGCAGTGAGAATGACAACTAAATGCAACGATGACACTAGCCTATGTTTTTGGATTTTTTGGATAAAGGATGACAATGCAAGACTATGTTTTTGGATTTTTTATAATAAGGGATGACAATGCGACAATGTTGTCTAAAGGAAATGACTAATGCCAAATGAAGACTAGGATGACAAGTTATGACACTAATTTTTTTGTATTTTTGGAATAAAGGATGACAATGCAAGGTGATGATGACATTTGCCTAATGAAATGATTAATGCAAGAGGACAAGGTTGTCAAGGCTAAAGTGCAAAATGAGGACTAGGCTGATAATGTTGACTAAGGAGATGATTAATACAAAGTCTAGGCGCAAAATGAGGACTAGGATGGACAATATTAATGCAAAGTCTAAGTGCAGAATGAGGACTAGGATGGACAATGTTAGTGCAAAGTCTAAGTTCAAAATGAGGACTAGGGTGAATGAAATTTGGAGAAAGGTTTGCCTAACCACTCCAAGCTTGACCTATGTCTCAATTTTGGTTATCAAAGGACTTGATAAGGGGACTAAGTGACAAGGTTGAAAGGACTGGTGAGCTTTCCTAACTAGACTGTTGAGTTGGAAGTTCTCACAAAAGGGACAATGACTGAAAAGAGTAATGGTGACTAAGTCCCAAGATAACCTACTTTTGAAAACAATGATTTTGCAAAGAATGGTTAGGTAGCCTAATCCAAAGTCTGCAAAGATGAAGCGTAAGGAAAAATTTATGCTAGAAATGATGATTACGAAGCCTAGGGAATGCAACTAAAATTTGGAGAATTAAACATATGGTCAAAATGCAAGCTAGTGGATGTAAATGATAAAGAGTTTGAGCAATTTCAGTTTTGATTTTTGACAGAGACTTTTGAAAAAGATGTTTGACAACAGGCTAAAAATTTTTGGACTTGAAATTTTGGCAAAAAATCTGATATTTTTAAAGTTGATTGTTTGTTTCAAGATGTGTAAATGTTGTTTGTTTTGTTTTAGTATCCAAAAAACCCTTGGCAAGCACAAGATTTTGAGTGTAGAAAAATACAAATAAGACAAGCACAATCCTATGGTTAGGCCAAGACAATATTCACTAGATTCCACGTGTGTTTCCCTAGCCGCATATCCTTAGCGTGTGAATCCAAAAGCTTGGCTGCACGGGCTCCCCCTTATAGTGCACTCTCTTCTTAGGCCAACCAAGCTTCCAACCCCCATGAAACTCCCATGGCAGATTGATCACCTCTACTAAATATTTCAAAGATGTGGATGCCTTCACACCGACCGGTGTAGCACTAGAAAATAGAAGGTTTTTGGCTACTACACAAGAGTATTTAGTTTGGGACCCCCGTTTGAGTGGCCATACATGGGGCACAAGATTAATCTCCGTTTAGGAGGCACTCCAGCCTAAAGAGGTTATGCTCAATAGGGTTTTGGGGAGTACCACTTGGTTCGTATGACACATCTGCACTCACAATCCTAGGCTTTCCCTTAGGATTCACATTTATATAGCAGTTGGGGGTAGCTTGGCTTTAGTTCCATTGTCAGTTTTATTCACCTTGGGGTGAGTACTTTTTCCCACCAAGGAAAGCCCAATTTCTAGAGGCAATAATCATTTCTTTTGCACCCAAGATCGCATAAATGTGCAAGGGGAGAGGATACTTCGATTATTGCATCAAGGTTACATAGAAACAAGGTGGGTCTGGTTTTCTAATCACCTAGTTTGCACAGGGTGAGAGCATAGTCACCTACCACCTTCAAACACAATCAAACAAAATAGAAGAAATGTTCATTTTATTGCACCAAATGAAATGTTTTCTAATCTAAAAAACACAAGCACAATGTTTAGAAGTGATAGTCTTGGACACTCAAACCTGCAAAATCACAAGTTAGAAGTTTGATCAAATTGTCTTGGACCCATGAAATGTAAATGCCACACGCTACCAACAAGAATTAGTAACCAAAAAATCTCTAATCTAAAACATGTAATCTATTAAAATCTTAAACTAAATTACAAATTAGAAATCTAAACTAAATTAAAAAGTGAAAAATATAAGTTAAACTAGAAATTAGAAATCTAACTAAATGAAAAAGTGAAAAATCTAATTAAAAAAAATCTTATTAAAAATCTACTTTAAAAATCTAAAAAAAAATCTAATTAACATCTAATTAAAATCTAATCAAAAAATTCTAATTAAGAAAAATCTAGTTAAAAATCTTTAAAAAATCTAATTAACTTCTAATTAAAAAATTGAAATAAAATCTAATTAAAAAAAAATCTACTTAAAAGAATCTAAAAAAAATCTAGTTAAAATCTAATTTAAAAAACTAATAAAAAACTAAAAGCTAAAAAACAAAACTAAATCTACGTTTAAATTAAAACTAAATCAAATTATAACTTAAATTCAATCTTTAATAAATCAAAGGCTAAATTAAATGAAGTCTAATTTAATCCACTCTAATGGAAGCAAATAACACTGCATGTTGAGTATTGTAGACTTTGCTTGATGCTTCCATAGTTTCAAAGAAGCATCAAAACTATTTATTTCAAAATTCGAGGGTAGCCTAATTGTGAATAGCAATCAAGATCATACGATCAAACATCGGGACTGTTTATTGTGCCTATTAATAACAAAGAGGGAAGCTATGATAAAAAATTTAACCAAAAACAAAGAATCGGGTTCACCAATGTATCAATGGGAATTTTTCAGATAGGTTAGCAGATTAAATCAATAATATAAAAACCCAAAGAAACTATAGAGCACAATGAAAGCTAAATAACAAATAGAATGATTATACCATATCGCCTTTGAAGCCTCTATGATTCACCTCCATAGCACCTTCTAGCTTGTTGCAAGTGTGTGGTTGTTGCCCTCAGATTTGAATGTGTGAGCAAGTGACTATGACAATTGTCCAATGCAAGGTTTGAAGGATTTGGAATGACAAATACTATAGTATCATGCAAATGATAAGTATTAAAATTATGACAATATGTCAATGCCTATGAAATCAAATATGCCAAATGCCAAGAATGCTACGAAATGTAAGTATAAGTGTTGTTAAGTAATGAAGTGCTCCCGAGAATATGAGAAAAATTGGCATTTTATAGAAAAAATGTAATTTTGGATGGACGGTCAAGATTAAAAGCTGATGAAAGCCTAAAATCAGAGGTCAAGATTGCATGTGACAACCCATAATGAGGGTTAGGGAAAGAATCTTAAATGAGTGGCCAAGATGCAATTTTAGAAAATTGCATTGACGGTTGAAAATAAATGTGACAATTAGCCAAAAAGATGAAGATTTCAAAAATTAAGAAGATAAAGACTAAATAGAAAAAAGCAGATTTGGAAAATCAAGAATATGATCAATTACTTGATTTATGGAAGAATATTACCATTTCTGAATTAAAATTAATTCAAAAATGTGGATTTTGTGTGACAGCAAATAATTTATTTTCAAATTATTTACTAAAAGAAGTGGCAGTTAATAATGTGAGGCCATTTTAAATAATTAATTTTATTTAAAATAAGGGAAATGTTAAATAAGGCAATTAAATAATTAAAGATAATTATTTAATTTAGAGAATGTGATTAATAAATAAATAAATTAATAAATCTATTTAATTATAAGAAGGCTTGAGAATTAGTGACATTAAATAAATAAATAAAATATATTTATTTAATAATCAAGAGGAATTATTAGACTAGGATAATAAAATAAATTAATAAATTTATTTAATTATAGGAAGATATTTGACCATTAGTGACATATTAAATAAACTAAATAAAATTTATTTATTTAATAATCAAGAAGAAATAAGAAGACATGAATTAATTAAATAATTATGAATTATCTAATTAATAGTCGAAAGTGGGTAAAGGATAGAATTAAAATGTCTTAATTATGCTAGGAATAAGAAGGTGAAAAATAGAGCTTGCAAGCCTAGGTCGTTTTTAAGTGTCTACAACTTATTATCATTTATTCAACCCTTAATGAGTATTCAACATAATTTATAGACATCTAACTTACCTTCTACCTCAGTCGATCTACAAAATCTCTTACCATTTCTCTTCCCATCAATGATTGAAGGAGGACCCTTTTAGCCTGTGTTGATATGTGATAAGCTCTATGTAATGTCCCCATGTTAGTGGAACACTTAAACCATTTGTGAATAACTACATAAGTGAATGGTAGCTCCAGATGGAATATCTCGCCTGACAATGAAGCCTACAGCCCTCCACACAAGACCCGCGGCTTACAAACTCCTCATATGCCACCTTGGAGTTTGGGTAATGGTTGTGTATGAATATAAGGTTTGTAGCATTCAATTCCTAACCAAACTAACAACCCCAAGCTTGTCATTCAACTTTGAAACTCATCCTTCAAAATGCCCAATCTTTATTGGAACAAGCACTGTAGGTCTCCCTTGGTTCTTTACATCAGCAATAAGACCCAATGGGATTGATGCTTACTATGTGCTTCGGATCTTTGATGGTTTCTTCCATTCATGCCCGATGATAATCCCCCTCATCATTTCTCCTTAATATTTATACTTTCATATTTTGCACAAGATGGTTGTGTTGCTTGGAATAGAGACATTCGTCCCAAAAGGCACGTCACTTAGTCACTTGTCATTACTAACGATGTTTAAGAGTCTACAATATTGGTCTTAATCATCATTGATAATCCTTTAATTGTTGACTTCTTAACGTCAGACTTGTGCTTAATCACTCGACCTTCATGGTCGCTATTTCCTTGTCTCATATAATCTCTATTCTCTTTTATGATTTCGGTTTATATTATTTTATATTTATTATTTTATATATCATATTATTAGAGTATAATGATTAATATTAGATTGCCAATATTTATCTTGTTGACATTAATATTTTATATATTTGACAATTATAATAATATTACCTTATGATAATTATAATAACATGAAATTTATAACATTTATATTTATATTTTCTCTATTTATATAGTTATTCATTTTATTTATTCAATCAAATTTCAAAGTTAGGGTTTGTGATTTTGGAGACATGACAGTCCTTCCCACCCAAGATTGCTTGTCCTCAAGCAATCACAATTTCAAACCATTTTCACTTCCAATGTTATGTGCTCCTCAACTCAAGAAGCAATTTGATAAACAAAATTTAACTAATCTTTTTTAAGGCATAGGAAACATGGGAGAACCTTGTTTGAAGACACGTCAGGAATGAAGAAAACACGTGGAATTTCTTAATGAAGTGTATCTATCGAGGTATAAGTGGGTTGCAAGGTATGTCTATAAATACATAAATTGCAAGATAAACACATGAATACAAGTAAGAATGACCATTCACAAGTTATAATGTAAACCATAAAGTATTCACTTGAAGGAACTTGATTACACATATAAGTTACACTTGAATACATTTGAATTCATAAGTCATGAGCCACACTTGAATACGTTTAGGGTATGAATCATAGTCATTTAATATTGTACACATAAGACATGAAGCAATCATTCAAGGCATGGATCATACACTTGAATACAAAGGGAAGTACCACAAACATCTATACACGCAAGTCTTGAATTATATTTGAGTACACATGAGGCATGAATCAAACACAAGCATACATGAGAAGAGTATTCATGAAGCAAATATGTTGAGAACATTTAAGACATAAGCAACAAAGAGGCGAAGAATATCATAAGCTCATGAAATAAATGCATGGAGTATTTGTAATATATTTGATGTAAACAATAACTTCACAAAGTCATGTAGTGTACATGAGAGTAGATGATGTCTCATAAGTAATAGAAATACATGCAAGATGTATACGTTGGCATGAACATACATGAATACACGAGATATGTAGATCATAACATAAAGTACATACCAGCATTCAAACATGAGGACACATGAAGAATGAAGTATTCATTTTAGCACACATGAACACCTATACAGTCATACACTTATATAGGGAAAGAATCATACATGTACAAGCATTCACATGTATCACATATGTTGAATACAAGTCAGATATCAAGAAAATATTTTAATGGAATACAATAGATACACATATAATCACTCATGTTGAATACATATCATACATAGGGAAAATGGTCATACATGAAATAGTTACAAGGTAGGAACATAAGATATTTGTAAGCCACAATCACTTCAGAAATGAAGTTGGTACATGTTGAAATATACATAAGTCACGTTACGAAGTCTATTCAAGGTATTTAAGAAGGTACTCGTGTATCAATCATGAATTAATCACACACAAACTTTCATGAAACAATCATGTTGAAGGTACATCAAATATAATCATTCGCAACCTATAACACACTTAGGAATTTGCAAGTAAGGCACACTAATACCCTCAAGGTGTGCAAATACACTTAGAGAGGTATACTTGTTCAATCAAAAATATACACTCAAGAAATTTACACATGCAATAAACATGTTAAAGCACATCAGGCATAATCAAGTATGTAAGACATCTGGCATACTTATAAGACTTGAATCATACCTTTGAACACATGTAAGCCATACAGGCCATGGGAAATACATGGATCATCCACCAACTCAAATACATGAGGCATGAAGTATTTTCATATAGGAAGTTACACGCATAGAGCAAGAAGCATTTAGTCATTACATAAGACATGAATATGTTGAGCATTCACGTACACTCAATTTTACTTCTATGCATGGAATAGAAGCATATCATGCCTTCAATACACAATATGAAGCATTCATTTGAATATACATAAAGCACAAATTGATCATGCATGTAGAGCATAGGTATAAGAATGCTTGTAGATACTCTTCAACAAATAGATATAAGGCATAAATTATGCAACACAAAGTATACATTTAAGAATAGACTAGTTATGTTTTAGAGTTCATCAGTCATGAAGTGGACAAGTAAGATGCTAAGCATGTTCATATGAAACAAAACATCATAAGATCATGAAGTATATGCATGAGTGCATGAAGTCACAAAACCTACGTATGAATACATGTGAGTCATAAATCAAACACTTGAATACAAGTCACAAAAAATACAAGGTCATAGAGCACACACTTGAATTCAAGGTCAAAAGGTATACAAATGCATCATGGAGTATACACTTGAATACATATACAAGTCATGGAGTATATACTCAAATTTGAATACAATCATAGAGTATACACTTGAATACAATTGCAAGGTCATAGAGTATGCACTTAAATACAAATACACTTGAATGAAGTATACCGTCATACAATTGGGAAGGGGATTTGGTACATCCCATACTACATCGTGGACCCTTCCACCATCCCAAGGTTATCAAGTATACTCCTGAGTATGAAGCATACACATGAATATACCTAATACACAAAGTATTCACATGAACATATACATATAAGTTACAAAATAACCCTTTGAAGACACACAAATTATCTCAGAGTATATACTTGAATACATGTAAGGCACATGTAATATACACAGGATGGCGAGAACATGCTCTAATACCACTTGTAATGTCCCCTTGTTAAACTTATCTAAACATAAGAGTACAAGTTAGGACATATGATTTATTTTACCAACACATCATTTTATTTATGTAAATTTTCCTTGAAAACCAGTACACATCATCAATAAAGCACATAATTACTTGTTAACGATTAGATCATTTTAGATTGCACATTTTAAGAATAAGACAAATAACTGCATTATCATCTAGGACATTAACTACCATGATCATATATGACTTATTACTCCCAAGCATAATAGACCCTCACCTTGTTCCTCTTTCTAACCTTGTTAGATGGAAGATTTACTATGTCAAGAGCACATGCATGATCTCGAGTTGGACACCCTCAAGGTTTACTACTTGTCTTGGGCTTCGTCCAACATTGGACTAGTTTACCCGCCTTTCCCTCCACACACTTCCTATCCTCATCGAGTATTAATGAAAATAAATTTTGGCCCAAAGTCTATTCTTATAGTAGTAAAGTCATAACAACATTCACTTATCCTATTGAATTTCACAAATCATCACCAATTAGAACATTCACTGATATTGATTCTAATAAGATATGAGTTAAGTACTACACTATAACCCACTATCAAAGGAATTGGAATTCAATTATATAAACCTTAATGTTATATCAGTTGGTGGAGGGTACTTACCTCTAATTGTCGTGCTAACTGGACTTCTTCCAGACTTATTTTCCTAAGCCCAATCCATCTTCTTACTTGATGCAATGATGTATCTTCCTAAGATTCAATTGTTCTTGTTTCTTTGCACTCAAAAGATATCGTGAGTGGGTAATCCCACAATAGTGGTTTACAATTTTTGGCCAAATTGGACACTAAAATAAAAAAATTTAACTAAATCTTCAATTTTGGCCACCTATAGCAGCCAAACCGTGAAGAATTTGAAGATGATGCAAACTAGAGTTTAATGAAATTTTATCTGTAGATTCTAAATATATTTTTTTCAAAAAATTTGGAATCAGATTGCACTTCTTTTTCCATCTCCCTCAAAAACTAGTTATTTTCATAAAATAACATTTGTAAAAAGTGACGCTCACTATATAACACAACTTTTTTTCCATGAAGGATAAAATTCTAATTCTTTCGAACTTAGATTTGTAACTCCGATATCTAGTGTTTCCACTTGGTTAGATAGTTTTTTATTTAATCAAGTTTCAAAGTCAAACCAATTACAATTCAAACATAGCGCAACCATATAACGCGTAACTTTTTTTGTATGTAACAAAATTCAAAAAAAAATTGTTGGATAAAGGACTTCAATATCTGGTGCACTCATATTTTTCAAAAAAAAAATGATAATCTACAATTTTTCCACATGTACAGAACAGAGAGCTTGATTTTAGATGAAAAACCTACATTCACAAGAAATAAAAAAATAAATATAATAATTAAAATAAAATTATTTTAAAATTATACTTTTTAGGAAGCTTATAATAAGGACTACACACTTACAAAAAATAAATTTTAAATGAATTCATTTGGTCCCCCAAAAGGTAAATCAAAAGTGGTTTTTTACCCACATTTTGATGTGTAAAGGAGACTTCGTTATAGGTATGGTTTAAAACTAGCGGGGTTCTATCCAAGGGGGTTTGATCTAAGGTATTTTGATCAAACCCTCTTCAATTGGAATGATTTAAATGGAAATCTTTACTTAAATCATTATATTTTCTAAAAATATGTGATTTCAACAAAAATCAGAATCTCCCAAAAATTGTAAACCAGCTTTGTGGGATCACCCTAGTGCAACTCAACAGATAAGAGTCTATTATCCATAATTATATTAAGCATCATAACTACTTATAAGCCTCAATAATTTCTACAATCATCATTATTACATCCATATAAAAATCTATATGCATATGATTATTCCTAGTTGATTTACAATAATTATATTTTTTTGAATATATACATATGTAGGTACATATTTATTTCTATACATACACATCTATATATTTGTGATCATATTCACTTACTTATTATAATTTATTTAACCCTTGATGAGTCTTCAACATAATTTACAAACATCTAACTTACCTTCTACCTCAGTTGATCTACAAAAGCTCTTATCATCTCTCTTCCCATCGATGATTGAAGGAGGACCTTTTCAACCTTTGTTGATATGTGATAAGCTCTATGTAATGTCCCCATGTCAGTGGAACACTTAAACCATTTGTAACTAACTCCATAAGTGAATGGTAGCTCTAGATGGAATATCTCACCCAAGGGCAATGAAGCCCGTAACTCTCCACACAAGACCCACAACTCAACAAATTCCTCATGTGCCACCTTGGAGTTTGGGTAATGGTTGCATAGCAATATAAGGTCTATAGCATTCAACACCTAACCAAACTAACAACCCCAAGCTTGTCATTCAGCTCCAAAACCGGTCCTTCAAGATGCCCAATCTTTATTGGAACTAGCAATCGCACCTTTGGGGTGCAATGGGTATGCCGAAGTTGATTTGGAGAATTTTGTGTTAATATTGAGAATTAGAAAGGTAAAATTAATGTACAGTTGTAAAGAAGAAGACCTGTTAGTTGGGAAGAGGAAATAAATTTTTGTACAAGGAGCAGTAAAACTTACACAAATTAACATTTCAATCCAAAGAATTAATAGAAATGTTGACGTAGAGGATGGGCAATGATGAATGCTTGTAAAAAAATGAAATGAGTTTTCTCCTAAAAGTTTCTAAAAACCACAGGCATGCAACTTTCATTTCAATGGCATTGTAACTGTCTGCCAGAGCAAGAATAGAGGTAATAGTATTGACAGAGATGTCTTTACATAATTTTGATTCACATAGTAACTTTAATCTTTTCAAACCATAAGTATGTCCTGCAGCAAGTAAATGTTCTGCCAATCAAAGGAAATAAACAGGTGAAGAAAAGTCGAATTGGGATATAATAGGAACATAGCTTATCAATCAAGGAAGACACCTCAGAAAATGCACCTAGTAAACACTTTTTGGGTGCATCCAGCATGCTCATCTTACAGCTTTTGTCAAACAATGAGCATTCCTTCTTTTTTTTGCATAACAGAGGTGTAATAGTAAAATAAAACATAAGAAAAGTGATAAAGGCACAAATGTTGTCTGTGTTAAAATATTGTCAAACGTTGAACATGCCTATTCTATGCTTCCACATTTCACATACATGTCCACCAGGCTAGTTGCAACTGCAACAATTGTTAAAATTCCTCTTTTCTTTGAGGCATTATGTCAAATAGTATACATGCCTCTTCCATGCTTGCATATTTTGCATACATGTGTACCAATGCATTGCCAACTATAAGATCAGGAAAAAATCCTCATTCCATGATGTTTTTGATTGTTGTCCATACCCTGTTCCATAGCTCGGTGCTGTGCAAACAGTAAATGAAAAATAGCTTAAATTTATAGACTATGAAAAAAAAAATGACTGAAATAATGGCAAGTGAGTTACCTTAAGATTCATCACACTTTGTTTAAGTGTCAAGGATTGCAAAGAGAAAAATAGGCAGAGTTTGCAGGAAAAATCTTCATGGTAGTGTTGATAGGAGACTCGTAATATAGTGTAGGTGAGCTGAAAATGAGCAACATAAAGAGTTTTGTGAAAACTATAATAAAGATATGTATTTTTTAGCATTGACATATGAAAACTATAATAAAGATATGTATTTTTTAGCATTGACATATGAAAACTATCATACAAATGGGGAAGATAGGCAATGAAGGAAGAGGTTGAAGAACATGAAATATGCTAAAAATTTGAGTAATTTGAGTGAATATCATAGTACGCAATGTTGGTTTTTGTTCCAAGAGGATTGTATTACTTTTTATTGCTATTTTAATAGTAAATGACTATTTTTTGTTGTTTTATTAGGACTCATATAATGTAAATTACTGTTTTCTATTTTTGGTGCTTCTACTTTTCAGATCAACGTTACTAATTATTTATTATTTAATGTATAACAGCTACAACTGAAGCTGTAAATGCATTGGTTGCCAGAGCTTTTTCCAAACATTGAACTCTTCTTAAAGGCTAATTTTGGGATATTTAATGTCAACCATCCTCACACATTTTTACTTTCTTTTGTCAACTCACAAGGCTTTACCTTTACAACTACTACAAATAATTTATAGGAAACAAATAATTTGTAAAATATTTGAACTTGTATGTGTTGAGTATAGCAACAAAAACAGAAAGATTGAGGCAAGAAGGATTGTGGCTTCAACAATTAAGATGGTAGGATTATTGCTTGAAGGGTTGTTTGGAACTCTATGGGTTGAGGGCACCTCATTAGCTTAAAAATAGATTTTCAAAAAGGGCTGGAAAATGGTAACGATTGTGCCTGAATGATGTTGTGAACTAACCATGGTTTAAAATTCAATTGTAAAATTCAAAAATCATAATCATGTGGATGTCAACAAAAGGAATCTTTAAAAAACTTTCCTCTTCTGTAGTTCGCAAAAATGCATTTTAAAAATTTGTCCTTATAATACAAGAGTTGAATGATATCATGAATAGAAGTAGGTTTAGCCAGCGGTAAACACAAATTGTGTACTTAGCAATTACAGAAATGAAAAGTTCTCATATAATTTAGGGATTGGAAAATTACTAAAAATGAATATGGGGAAATTTATTAGTTTTTAAGAAGTTATAAAGAAAGAGAATAATTTTAAACATTATAAAGGGAAAAGGAAAAGGTATTTATCAATGGATATTGTCCATAATTATTTTTTCATGAAGAAGCATCCTAAGACATAATAATTTGGAAGTTTAAATAGAAAGTATTTTGGATACTCACAGGTTTTCTATATGTAATCCTTGTAAACTTATTGATTTGATCATCATTTGTAAGGGCTCTTGTTTGTCTCCCCTATGAACCGACTGGTGAAATTGTCTGCAAGATCATTTTTTTTTTAATAACAATACCAATCTAAGAACAAAAGCATTATTGTACTCATATTTTGACAAATTGAGGACATGGAATGACATATTTGAACTAAACTTAGAAACTTTGATACAGCCAAAAGTTATCAATCACTATCGTCTTGGAACGGTATGCAAGTAGATTATCACCTGAGGCTGATCTATCTCTGTTAGAAGTTTTTTCAATGTCCAGTTATATGAGAGTAAAGACAATATAAGTAAGAGTTTTGAACTGTGGACATAGAATTCCAATAAGATTGAAATCCACTGTGTAGATTTGTTTCAATGAAGAATAAATTGGAAATGAACACAACATACCTGAATTTGTTGTGACTTGACATTAAATATGTTTGTCCTGTACGACACAACCTGCGGTAGTCTAAATTGTTTTGGAAAATAGAACAAAAATCAACAATTTAAAATATATAGGAAAATTGGAAAATGTTTTTATAAGCATACATTGTATATCATTTCTATTAGAATTGGCAACTAACCTTAACATGAGAGTGGATGTACCAAGAAGCTTGGAAGGAGCGTAGAAGATCCTGGAAGAGAAAAATGAAATAAGGTTGTGTTAATATAGTGTGTGTTGAAAGGGTTGATCTTGAAATTTATTTGATTTGAAGGAGGGGTTTGAAATCAAATAAAAGTTAAAAGTGAACACACCTATACATATTGTTTAACTTAAAGGGAGTTGAGCATTTGAAGAGGTTGATGCGGCAAGATTGGACAATCGAACTTCCTCGTTGAGCCTACGTGCAACATATGGGCTTTGTTGCATGCGTGTGTATCTTTCAAAAGTGAATGTTGGGTGGATACAAAGGCTAGAAATCTGAGTAACTCTGGAAATTGTTGTAAATGTCATACCTTGACGATCAATGTTGCTGATGTCAATGGTGGTCATCTGAAGTGTAAGCCCCTGTGATTTGTGGATGGTTAAGGCCCATGCCATTTTAAGAGGGATTTGGCGGTGACCACCATGACTAATAGGGGTAATAGGGACATCTTTGGGATTGTTTGTATCCCAGGCAGGCCCAATATAATTTTTGAATCGAACAACTACAAACAAAGGTAGTTGGGGTGGTTTTTCACTCTCCTTATAGACAATATTTTTTACTATGCCAAGAGCTCCATTAACAAGGCCAGTATTAGTCCACAGATTACAAGATAACATAACCTTTTGGTCAACACAAAGTAAAATCTTGGGTTGGAGTTGCTCATCATCTAGGTTTGTGTTGAAAGATCTCCCTATTTGCTCTGAAGTGGCAATGGCAATGGGATGTGCTAGAGACAATAGCATATGCTTATTATGGAGTGAAACTTTTTCATTGGTTGCATAAAGATGTATGGAGGATAAGAAAGCATTTTGTTCTATAGATGATAGTGTCGAGGTTGACCTTGACATTAGTAGTTGCCAATCTACAATAGTAGGTTGAGCCTTTCTTAAATTGTACAAGAGATCACGGAATAGAAGTTGGGTGGGATCTTCTCCGGCTTGACAAAATATTTTGTTTAGTGTAAAAACAGTGCGGAAGCTCTGCCATAGTGTGCCCCCGTATGAAGTAGAAGAGTACATTGGAATATCTTTGACCGGTGGTAGCTAGCCAAGGTCTCCAAAGAGCAAGACTGAGCGGCCTCCAAAAGGGTTGTGGTTGTTTGTTTGGAAAGCTTCGCGTAAGTGATAGTCAATCTGTTCAAGCAACTTTGGACCGATGAAACTCATTTCGTCTATTAAAATGTAGTGCACAAAGTGCATTCTCTCTTGGAAGCTTGCTAGTGTTTGGCGTTGCAATTGAGCCAACTCTTTGATGGGGATGCGCAGTGCAGAATGAATTGTCAATGCTCCAATGTTGAATGCTGCAACACCTATTGGTGCAAGAAGTAAGAGCGGTGATTGCCTGTTTGGAGCAGAACAATCTAGTGTAGACCTGATTTGTTTAATTAGGTGTGACTTTCTAGTTCTTGCAGTTCCTTGAACTATTATTTTTAGTGGTGGTTGGTAAGTGGTGGAGGACAAGTGGGACAATACTAAATCTAGTGTTTTCTTTTGTTCCATTGAAAGGGCGTGGTGGGAATTTACAAATGGCGGAAGGAGGACCGCATATGTTGTGCGGTTGGAGTCTACGAAGTTGGATGCTTGACTGAGCTCTATTGGATTAAAGGGATGAGTATTCCAATCATGATTAATGTCTAATTCACGGTTGCCTAGCATGTCAAGTGTATCTAAGTGGAGCATATGGCCTAGGTGAACACTTGACAAGACTTGCCATTCAGATTGGTTACAGTTATTTGGGGGTTCTGCATCATTTGAAGGAGAGTCAGGTTCTGTATTGGAGGTTGTATCTGGTAGATTGCGACGAACATGCCACAGATGGTAAGTGCATGCTAGCCTCTCCCATTGTGTGATAATTTGAGTTGGTGAGGAACCAAGGTCAATTGCAATGTCATGAAAGGGTTTGTAGAGAACCGGTTCACTCCAACAGAAGTCGTGGAAACTTGGGTCATCCTTGGGAGGAACGCTTGTGAACCAAGGGGAGACTCGAACAATTGTAGTAGAGGAACACTCTTTCCAGTGGTTTGTTTTACAGGATGTTTTGAAGCTCCATTTTTTAGTAACCTCAATCAATGACATTGCCTCCAGACTAATAGGACGTGCCATGTATGCATCAATACAGTTTGTTTTTGGAGAGGTACATGTGTTTGAGAGTGGAACGTGTTGATAGTTTTTTTGGTTGACATTTAAAGAAACAAATGTTCGACTACACAAGCAGAGTGGTAGTTTTAATAAAAGGTGGCAACTTTCTTGAGCACTAATATCACGATCAATAAGGTTGTCAACAAGCATTTTCCTAAAAGCTATTGGTGCTAGCTTGTCAAGATCAAAAGGTGTTGAAATATGTGAAAGCATTGCATGATATGTTTCTGATTTAGTTTCAGCTTTAGCTGCATATTTTGTGATATATTTGAGCACTGCATCTATTGAGAGAACAGGTTGGCAATCTACATTTGCACACAAAATAGAGAGGATAGTGGGGTTGTGAAGATTTACTCGGTCATCATTGCGAGCAGGGGTGTGCTTTGTCTGCCCACCATCATTAGAGAGTGTTGAATTGTCTAGCATGGTCCAAGGGGCTTTATAGCGGCACTCAAATGTACCACCTTTACTTCGCAAGCATGTTTGCATGGAACAACGTGTATGGAGTTGCACACAATTGAGCAGTTCAATGTAGTCATGTGAAGGGGTGGACAACATAATTAGTCTTGTGTCCATTAGGCAGGGGTTGTTTAAGGTAGACCTTGGAATGGATGCAGCTGAGCTTTGGACGGGACGAGGGTTCCAACCAGAGACATATTGGTCAATGTAGTCGATTGCATGTTGTACTGAAGCAAGATTATTCCATTGCAGTTATGCAATATCGGGTGCATCTTTCATCCAAAGGAAACCATGGACATGTGCAGACCCACGGTGTTGCCATTCATACCTAGACACAGTAGATGTTATAAAGCAGATGATGTAAGAAAGAAGTAAATATAAATGATGTGGAGGGTAATTAACTATACCAGTAGTCAGTTATGCAAAGAATCTTCTCCAAGACCTCCTCACAAAATGCAGTAAATTGATGATGCATATAAAGTGCACAAAGGTGTGGGTTTTGCACTATATTTTGGATTTTCCACCTGGCAGCAGCAGTAGGATTTGTTGGTGTTGTAGATGGCATGGCATTGTGTAAGTCTGGCCATTTAGTATCTGTTGCACTAAGGGTGAAGAATAGAGTCAGGCAACCAACTTGAATAACCATGTCAGATAGCTCCCCCCTACGAAGAGTCCAGAATGGACAAGTGCCACAAATTGTTGACCTGAACCGCATAACTTGGTCTACAAGATGTTCATCTGGGAGGTCCTTGAGTCTTTGGCGTAAGTCACAAATTGTTGTTGGCAGTCTACTTTCAAAGTGTTTTTGAACAAATACAGAAGCTGTGGCTTGGCTACGGTGACGCATCAAAATATTAAGAATGAAGTATCTAAACCGTGGGTGTTGGCCAAATCTATTATCATTATATCGAAGAAGATGGAGTGCATATTCGTGTAGCTTGACTTCTTTCATACTTTGTTGATTGAAAGTAGCTCTGCCTTTTGGAAACAATGTCGGGAATGCCATAACAAATAATCCTTTTGTGGTGTTTGATTGAGGGGCGTAAGAGAAATTGGTGGCCAATCAATAGTAGGAGTTGGGCATCCTTCCTCTAATTGCAACAAGGCTCACAATTCTTGCACTTCTATACATGTAGGGGGCAGGTTTGCCACAAATGATGTTGCTTGCACATTCTCTGCTAATTGTTCTTCAGTTGTATTATCTGTCTCCATGAAGGTAACATCAATGGGGCTTGAAGTTGATGTTGTTGCATTAAGCAAGTTAGAGATGTCAGTGGAGGCAATAGGAAAGCATAAGAGAGAGGTCTCATCTAATTGGACATCTTTGTAGTAGGGGTCATAATAGATCTTATATTGCAAAGCCTCATGAACATGTGCTCTACAAACATAGAAGTTGTATTGTTGGGAATCAACATTTCTTTCATTAATAATGAGTATATCCAAGTCATGTATGTGGCGTGGCAAGTAATTTGCAATTGTTGTAATATCCTGAGGAAAAAAAATAGTGTGGCCACTATATTTGAGTTGTCCTCCTCTTGCATAAGTAACTTGGAGGATAGGGCTAACTCTTGATATAAGCATCTCCTCAATCTGAGATAGGCATTGTAGACAAGAAGGCTACTCTCCAGGGTCCATGTTGTTCCACTTTGAGAAGCGGTTGCCATTTTTTTTAGAAATGCATCTTGTACAAGCTCTAGTACCATTGAACAGGCTAGTTTTTATTCCTGGATATCATTCCATGCATATCTGGCATGTTGATATGTTTGATAGGTTGTCCAACTTTGAACGGAATGAATTTCTAGCTATGTAATAGTTTGCAGGAAATAGTGGAGGATGGAGGTTTTGGGAGGTAGAAGTGGGGTTAAATGTAGATTATAAGTGAGGTGTTTGTGGTTGCAAGGAGGTAGGGTTATTGGAAAGACAGGGTGGAGTAGTGGAGGAGCTAGCAAGGTTACTATGAAGGTTTTCTCTTCTTCGTCTATTAATAGAATCCTTATTTGCATGGTACCACAATCGTTTTAGATGATTACGATGAGACCGCTATGCTTCCATACTTTCAACTTGGTTTTCCATGGTAGAGGGTGCTGAGGAACATAGCAATGCAATATTATTGTGCAGTAGTTAACAATAAAGTTGAAATAACAAATATAAGGTAGGTGTGCAAAACAAGCTAGATGAAAGCTTGAAGTAATAATCCGTTGTATTGACTAATATGTGCACAAGATAATATTGTCGAATCAATAAGTCTTTCTATTCATTTCATTAGTAATTGTACGCACACAAGATTACATATAAAATCAAATTGCAAAACATGTGGAGAAGATAATATTGTCAAATAAAAAGAGTATTTCTATTCATCTTAGTTCTAATTGTAGGCACACTTGGTTCCATATGGTTTTATTTACAATAGCAAAAGTTGTAAAACATAAACAAAGAGTATACAATATTGTGGAATGTAAGAGGTATATGCAAACTTTAAACAAGCTTTAATATTGTAATGACAAAGCTTTGTATTTCTTTCCCAGCAAATGAATTCAGAGTGATGGCCACTTCAAAGAAAAACTTGTGCCCAAGAACTTGATCCAACACCTCTTTAGCAGCATCAGGTTCAGCTAGAAGTAGTTGAAAATCTTCAGTGGACACTCCAAACAAGTTGTTTGCAGGACCTTCAAATGCAGTGACTTTAACAAGAGCACCTGTTCCATCGTCCAAATCCACTTTGATCATGTAGCTAAAATCACATCCAGGGAGATCAATAGAACACTTTGGGCAATGAAAGCTATTGGGGTTTTTTTCTACAACCTTTTTCTTACACTTCTTATTGCCCACCATAAGAGGACAAGAGAGGTAATAAAATTTTTCCAAGTGAACTTTTGAAATGCTTGCTTTTACGCAAACATTGGTTTTTACAAGATAGTTTGTATTGTTGATCAATGCGATGTCAATTGGATTTGAAAACTTCTCAGAACAAAGATGATCTATTGAGAGTGAAAGGAGGGGTGTTTCATTGCCTATAGTTGCATACCATTCAAGCAACATTGTTGCTTCTAAAAGTTTTGGATTTATGACAATTGTAGTTGCAAATATAGTATCAAGAGCCTTTCCACGCCAGGAGGTTACACGTCTAGATTTGATTAAGATAGTTGGAGGGGTTGGTAGAAGAAGCAAAGTATATAATTCTTTTCCTTCAAATTCATAGTGATGACCCCAAAGTGTAACATCAATGGACAAGCATGACATGTCTGTGATTGTTGCAGTACACTTAATTGTTTCGGTTCCATCTCTATTACGGATAGTTGATGTAGGGGAGATAGATAAAATTATGCCAAGAACATCAACAACGGAATGAATAGGTAGTGATAGTAGGGAATCTATGCTCTTGATATGCAAGCTATGCATGGGGATTGTAGACTCGACACATGGTGAAAGTGTAATTGTTGATGATTTGTGTAGGAAAATTTCAAATGGGTTCATCGAGCTACTACATTTTTTATTAGCAACTTGTATGCGACCATTAGAAATGATGTATACACTATTAGAGTGCACAACATTATAGAACTCATCAACAAGTTCATTGAAGCACGTGACATGTATTTCGGTGCCTTCTTTGTCAATGAGGTCAAAACCAAAAACTTTTCCTTCTTGGTTAGCATTGTGAAACTCATGGATTGGACTCTTTGTTAATGCTCTTCCCTCAATGGACCAATGCTTATAGTATCGGGTCAAAGATTTGATGGGAAGTATTTCAGAAGTGGGTATGGTTGATCCTTGGGTAGATGTTGCAGTTTGTTGTAAACCAGATGGGCCTTGGGAGCTAGTGGATGGTAAATAAATTGTTGCTTGCATAAGAGGAGTTGGCGTGCCAATGAGTGGTATTTTATTAGAGACCATTTCAAGATTGTTGATAATTATAGCCCTGCAAGTGAACAATGCAAATGTTTTAGGAAAATCATAGTAACCAATGAGAACAAGATTCAAAAATAGAATAAGGTTGGACGTACGTGTAATTGTCGAACACCTTTGATGTATATTCTGTAAGGCAGACAATAGACCCACTAACCATTGCTTCTTTGACAACAAGATTGTTGAACTAGCTAGGAAGCAAAGTTGGATGGGTATGGACACCATCAGAGAGTTCAATACGATATTTAACATCTGTTGAATGAGCTTGTTGTATAGCATTTATGGATGTGACCTGTAATGAAGGGTCAAGATCGAACATGCCTGCAAGAATTTCTTCAATAGCATTTGGAGTTAGAGTTTCCATTGAGAAGGTGAAAGCTAGTTGAAGTTTTGTGCCTGCAGGGAACTTGTGAGTGTTAGAATTGGCATTAAGGGCACGTCAAATAAAGGTCAATTGTTTTTTTTTAGAAATCATTTAGTTTTCCTCTAAGATTGTTGTGTTCTAAAATTGTGACGATTCATAAACCATAGGTTATGAACCATACATAACAAGAAGCTTAAAACCACCAAATAAACATAAAATTCATATCACAAGTTTTGGAAATTTGTACATGAATAAGAAAATAGGGAGCACAAGATAGTATATTTGAATTTTGTATATCTTTGTTCCAGCATAAAAGGAAATCCATTTTTTTTACACTACCCAGCTGCAATCAAGAAAAGCGTATACATGTTCTCCCTTCGGATGTTAACATCTTTTGATAAAGAAATGGTAGATTTATATTATGTGTCTCCCGGCCAATCATTTATATTTGGAAATTTGTACATGAATAAGCAAATAGGGAGCACAAAATAGTATATTTGAATTTTGTATATCTTTGTTCCAGCATAAAAGGAAATCCATTTTTTTTACACTACCCAGCTACAATCAAGAAAAGCGTATACATGTTCTCCCTTCGGATGTTAACATCTTTTGATAAAGAAACGGTAGATTTATATTATGTGTCTCTCGGCCAATCATTTATATTTGGTAAGAAAGTACAATCAATTGTAAATTTGATTTTAAAAAATATTTTCAATCAAGAGCATGGTTATCTGTTAGAAAATGTTCTATCCTTGATTTAATTTTGTTTATTGCACCCTAACTTTGCACTTCTAATTATCCTATAATTGGTTGCTTTGTAGATCAAAGGATACATTTTGTTTAACTAACAACTTTAAAGTCACAACTATTGGTCCAATATTGATAAAAATATTGGGCATTATATAAACAAATAACAACTACTATCACAACTATTGAAACATGCTTAGGTATTGGATTCTCTCCTCTATGTTCTAATACTTGTCTAATACCTCTCTCTTAACCTTCTGAGTAGTTCATCATCCATACCTAGTTGACTTTTTGCGAATGCTGCAAATAGATTTGGTAATAGATGGTTCACCATACCCAGTAGATTTGGTAATGCATGCCCACCGTAGAATTGGTAATAGATGGTCCACCATACTTGGTTGATTTTTTGTGAATGCTGCAAAGAGATAATAGTTGAGGTTGAGGTTGAAATTTGCATAAGCCCAACTAGGGCCTCAAATGTTGAGAATTGTGACAGAGTTGTTGCTAATATGGAGGTTTCAAAAACTGAGCAAGCTTGTTTTCCTGGTAATTTTGGAGTTTCAAAAACTCAGAAAAATAGTTTTCTCGGTCAATCATGATACACATATAGTAGACTATTTAGAGAAGTTTTGTGCACACCATCTCTCCGCACTCTACTAAATAGAGCACACTTTAAATGGTCAAATAGCCAATGGTAATTTTACACTTTATCCTTACCAAAAGTGGTAATTAATGAATTCCATTTCTTCCATGAATATTGAATGAAGTGGCATTCATTGAAGGAGCTCAAATTATTAAAGAGTGTAAAGGTGTAGTTTCATTCCCAAGATCTTAGAGTTTCTGTAGATTATCACATAAAAGAATTGTTTGAGCTATTTTAGGTAGTTTTACATAATTTTAATTATTTTAGGTAGTTTTATATAATTTTAATTAGGTTTTTTTTCTATTTTCTGAGAAGGATTACATTTGTTTCTACAACAAATTGTAAGTACATTAATGAGAGTATTGAATAGGTGACATTCAAACTCAAAACCTACTTGTGGTAGTGAGATTTTCCACCACTAAGCCACCTACCCTTCCATGGTGGAAACCTTCAAATTCTATCAAGTATATATCAATTCCAACACACCCTCTAAGATGCATTCATGTTTAGATCAATTATGATACCAAATTTAACATTTTAAACACCAAATTAAAAAATTTAGACATGATATAATTTAGTTCTAATAAATTTTAGACAAGATAGAATTTCACCTATGATATATAGCTTTTAATTCTAATTAAGTTTTTTATTTCTTCGTTATAAAAAAATTATTGACTTTTATTCTATAAACTATGATATATGACTTTTAATTCTAAGTAAGTTTCTATTAATTTTCAAGAAAAACATTTTATTAATTTTTATCCTACAAAGAATACTTTTAATAAAGTGAATAAATTGTACATCATTTTCAATATAATTAAAGATTTGACTACTAAAAAATATCTCTGTAATTAGTAATTTAATTAACCTAAACATTTAATATAAAATATATTTACCATACAAAAAGAAAGCACATTAAAGGTTTTTTTTTAATCACTTTTTTGGGTTGCTTCACTTCAATACATGAGTATTTGCCTAATGTTTGAGGCGAATAAAAGGCAAAGAAAAACACGAGGGGTAAAAGTCAAACCAGGGATGAACTGCGGTAAAAATATGGCAGGAATCTTAGTGGTGCATCCCAAGGAAAATAAATTTGACAAACAAACAAGAATATCTACCTTGGCTGTCAAATCCCACGGTACTTTTGATAATTTTGCAGGAAATCTACATTTAACTCTAATTTAGAGCCTTCCAAGCTAAGGAATCAAACGTTTGTCCATGTTGCAACTTGTTGGCGCTTTACATCTCCTAGGGTTGCTTCGTCAAATCATGCATTTCTATCTCCTATTTATTTTGAATGACTTTGTTTCTTCTGTCTTTGTCTATTGTAGGTGTTGTGGCTTTTATTCCTGCATTGTATTTATCCAAACTTTAATAGTTTATTTTGAGAATGACAACAAAGACTTTTGAACCCTTTTGCAGTCTACATTTAACTCTAATCTACTCACGTGTCTTCTATATACTTCCACAGTTGCATAATAACAATTAAACCTCCACGTGCCCTGAATAACATCTTTTTTGGGCATGCATAATGAATATGGACATACCGGGAAGAGGGCAGAGGAATTTGGGATGCACTTTCATTGATCTCACCTCCTTGTTTCCTGTTTCATGTCATCAATAATCTACACTTCTGGTAACTTCTCAAGTTAATGCCTTTCCTATTCTGAATACTTTTGTAACAACTCAATGGAAGCCTTCTATAGCTCTGAATTGCAGAACCCAGAGGCAACAATCTTTGATATCTAAAATGGAGAGGGGTTTAGCAGGGGATTTTGGTTGTTGCACACCTCAAGAAGAATGGAACTGCCTTTGCAGGTATATTTACAACCACATTCATGTATATTTCCTCGAGGTCCATATGAAGAGCACGGTTACGTATCAACGGTCCAGGCAAACTAGATGTACATTACTATAAATTCTCAGGGTGTCGACTTCATGGAAGAATTACAGTTAAATATGGTAAGATATAGCTAAAAAATATGAAAGATTTAAATAGGTAAAAAATATATTGGAAATAATAACAGTTAACTATGGTAAGATATAGCAAATAAATATGAAAGATTTAAACTGGTAAAATAGATATTGGAAACAAGTACTTGTAAAGAAATGATGGAAATACTGCATAGTAGATACCTGATTTCTTCTTCAATGTCTGATAGTTTCCAAACTATTCTTCTGCAATCCTTGTTTTTAATAAGCTCTGTGGAACGGTCGTTGTTGGTAGATGGAGCAGAGTTGTGGTTTTTTTATTCTTACAAGTTCAATTCTATTTGTAGGAGAAAGAAGGCAGTGAAAAATTGCCAATAGGCATGGTGCATTAATGTAATAAAAAATATCCGAGTCAACCACTTGTATCCTAAGCGCAAATGCATTTATGAGAGGTGTTGTGAAAAATATCCTGTATAGTTTTTTAATCCATGATGTGCTTTCATATATTACATCAGATTTGGTGGCGACCTGCCCAAGTTATAGTGATTATACTAAAAGAGGCTTCCAACTCATGCTTTCGATAAATATCTCCAAAAGTTCTCGACGTTGACTCATTCAACTTTAGGTAGCTGTGAAGTGGATTTGTCGTGCTCTGCAGCAGCAGCAGAAGGGAAGAATTTGGGGGAGCTCATTACCAGTTCTGCGCGGCAGCTGGGAACTAATTACCGTATTTATGAGGCCCAAAATATCCTCAAGAGTATGATGTGCTTGAGGTCCTCTACTTTGAAATGCATTGCTTTTTCAAATTGACGGTTCAGGCCATTTCAATCGTTGGCCAGCTACTGTGGAGAGAGATCAACCATGGATTTACAAATAAGTGTTGTCAACAATGTCGATATTTTCTGCAATAAGTGCTCCTCAGAGATTTTTCCCAGCTTCGTGCAATAACTGCTCTGTTCCCAGTAGACCTGTTCCTCGGATATTTTTCCTAGCTGCAATAACTGCTCTACTTTGTTTAATCCACAAAAAATGACAAACGCCTAGGATGGATTTCATAGCAGGCGATTGCCTGTCCAGCAATCTACACCGTCGGAGGTCAAAATGGCTTCAAAATACTAAGCATAGGACGCCTTTGGCATAACAAGCGCAATTCTCCCTTGTTTCTTTGCATCAGCAGTAAGACCCAATGGGATCAATGCTTACTATGTGCTTCGAATCTTTGTTGGTTTCTTCCATTCATGCCCAATGATAATCCCCCTCATAATTTCTCCTTAATATTTATAATTTCATATTTTTCACAAGACAGTTGTGTTTCTTGGAATAGAGACATCCATCCCAAAAGGCACATCACTTAGTCACTTACCATTACTAACGATGCTTAAGAGTCTACAATATTGGTCTTAATCGTCTTTGATAATCCTTTAATCATTGACTTCTTAACGTCAAACTTGTGCTTAATAACTCGACCTTCATGGTTGCTATTTCCTTGTCTCATACAATCTTTATTCTCTTTTATGATTTCATTTTATATTATCTTATATTTATTATTTTATATATCATGTTATTAGAGTATAATGATTAATATTAGATTGCCAATATTTATTTTGTTGATATTAAAAAATTTATATATTTAACAATTATAATAATATTACCTTATGATAATTATAATAACATGAAATTTCCAACATTTATATTTATATTTTCGCTATTTATATATTTATTCATTTTATTTATTTAATCATATTTCAAAGTTAGGGTTTGTGATTTCAAGGACATGACATTCTCTTCTTTAGCATTGAGTATTCACCATCTCCTACTTTGAGGATCCCATTTTCCTTTGTCTCAAAATCTTGGGCTCCTAGTATTTTCCCTACTCATTTCCCTCAACCCACTTCCCATCTCTCTTCCTCCTTGCGGAATCCATACTTATATGATTACTCATACCTCCATAAAAAAAGGGATAAGGTATGTGGTAAAACCAATCTCTAAACCTTGGGAGTCTTTCATCTTATTTCCCTTGCTATTTTTCTTCTAGCATTAGACACCCAACATAAATGATCCCTAACCTATTTCCATTCACCTAATGTATGAACAAAAAAAAATATGGAAGATGATGAAAGTATGGAGGAATCAATGAAATATTATGAGTAATGATTTAAAAGTGTGTTTAGAAATCTAGAACAAACCTTGACATAAAATAAATGAATTGAGTATTTTATTTTAGGTTTAACCACTCACATTATAGTAGAAGTAGAAGAGAAGATTCCTCTTTGCATAAGGATGTAGTAGAATTAATCATCAAAATATAATCTTAGTCAAAGCTAAGGGATAATGATTTATGGGGAAAGGATTAAATTGATAATTTTAATTAGAGCTAGACAATGTAATGTTGAAGTAAGAAATTATAATGAAAGGTAAGAAAGATGAGAGTTCTCCGCTACCTAGAAGAATTGAATTTTGATTTAATATCTATAGTACAGAAGAACATCTAAGGAATCAATGTTTTATAAGAAAAGGCACAAAGAGGGATACCATACTAAGAGGGGAACTTGGGAAATTCCCTAGAAAGATAGTAAGTATATATTGTAAAGTATAAAGTGGGACAAACATAACACAAACAGGTGTCCAATGTTACTTCATGAAGAAGATGAGTATGATTTTTTGGGATATGAGTATGGATAGAACATAGGGTTTAGATATAATATCATTCAATGTTTATTTGGCACATGGCTAGTGTGAACTTCAATTGAAAAGAAAGTATAAGACCACCTAACAATATACATTATATGCTACCACAAATTCAAGATATATGACCCTCTATGAGATAACATGATAACTATTGAGAAAGAGGTGTTATGGGAGGCTATCACTATAATAATAGAGGTATTGGAGAAAGAAGGGCCAAAAGAACAAACTATTATGACTATGGTAAAATAGGCCATTATTCTAATGAGTGTAAAAGGAAAAAGGGAGGAAAATTTACATGTTATTTTTGTAGTGATAAATCACATGATATTAATAGTTGTCCCAAATTTAATAGTTCTATAAGAATATGTTGGCACCATTGACTAGAAAGTGAATAGTTGTCTAGTCCAAATGTAACCTATGATGTTAATAACAATAATGAATAACTAAAGTAGAGGAGAAAATAAATAAAATATAGAAAATGAATGTAAAATAGGAGAAACATAATTAACAAAAGATAAATTGGAAAATAATACAAAGGAGAAAAAAAAAGGAAAAAGTCAAGAAAAACTTGTCATGTAGAAACTTAAGAAAAAGAGAAAAAGAAAAAGAACTTCAATAATTATTAGGGTTGGATTAATAGAAGCATATCCTAGGATAATCTTATGAAATTGAAGAAAAAATAATATCTAGGTAAAAGGGAACAAGGTTTGGTGATAAGTAATTACAAAGAGCTAATTAAGAAAAACAAAAAGGAGGGAATAATAATAAGGCATGTTTAATAGATAAATAGATCTATGTACCAAAAATAATTGGTAATTTTGGTAAAATAAGAAGAGGTTTGGATTCAAGGGTTGGATAGGATGAAGTTGGATAAGGTTTTTTAAGAAAATTATAAAATATGGAACTAGGCCTTTTTTTCTAGCTTCATCCAATTAGAGTTAGATTGTGAATGGAGATAGTAAGTTTAGATGATGAAGAGGGGGAGTATGATAAAAAAATTATTAGTTTAGTTAATTGTTAGGGTTGGATTAAGGAGAAAATTATAAGCTATGGGTGTTCTTTGTAGATTTATTGGTTTCTTGAGAAGAGGATGGGGTTAAAAAATAGAGGCATCAAGGTCAAAGAGGTGAGCTTAAGATGATCTATCACCTATGTATAATCATAAATGGTGGTACACAGTGTTATAAAAGTTGGATATTTATGCAATATATTTTTATTGTAAAGCTTTGGAAAAATATTCTTAATAAATACTCTCTTGGTATTAGAGTCAAGAAGAAGATAGGATATCTATGAAAGAAGACATTAACAATAGAAGATAAAATCCTTCACCTTCTCATTTGCACCTTGATTAAAATGTATAAAATTGATGAAATTGGCCTACTATCCTATGTTGACTTGAATGTGTTCCATGAAAAGATAAGTAAGATAAAGGAAGTAATCCATAAAATAGGTAGATAAAGAGTAGAACCATTTTAAGGTTTATTCCTTAATGAATAAAGAAAAATCTTAGCTATGAAATGATGATAAAAGTAATAATCAACACACATTGATCTATAAGGGATTGAGTGTGTATCTTAGTATTGATTATCCAATTATACATGTATGTCAATGTTTAAGATGGCAAAAAATGTTTCTTGTGGATGATTGATTATATCCAAATATACTATGTTGTGGAGGAGGTTTAAGGTTTCATCCTCCAAGGTAGAAGTTGATGGGAGAATAGATAGCTAGAATTAGATTATTTGGATTTCTTGAATAAGATGGTAAATGATAGAGTTAGAGGCATAGGTTGGGACATTGAGGGTAAGAGATGTTAATTTTTTTCATTTTATGATAAGAGTGTGGCAAGGGTTGTGAGGTTAAGGGTAGGATAAGAGAGGGAGTTACAATAGTGGTAAGAGAGGATCAAACAAGATAAGTGAATGGTAAGGGTTGAGAGGGTGGAAAATAGGGGTAGGATGTAAAGCACTTGCTTAAAGGGACATGATCATAGTTAAAAGGAGAAATGGAGAGAGAGAGAGAGAGAGAAGTATGGGGGATTATGAGTAGATAAGAATATTTAGGTGAAGGAATATTGATTGGTGGGAAAAAGAAAAGAAGTTGGCTAGAAGAGAGGGATGAACCTATATGAGAACTAGACTATAAAGGGACATAAGTGTATAATATATTATATACCTTGTAACATATTTAACACCTCAATAAGGGTAATGGTGGTAGTTGTTAAAAGGAGTGTGCAAATGAAGAGATTTAGGATTAGGTTCAATCATCAAGTAGGTTGCATTGGGGGAGAGACAAGAGGTGGTCAATTTTGGTGAGTGGCAAACATATAATAATCTAGTAGGGGTTCATTATTAAAGTGGTCATTTTTGTGAGACATGTAGAATGGGACATCATGTGGGGTAGATGACAATTAAGGAAGGGTAATGAAAGAAGGAAGAGGAAGGAAAATACATGAATAGGTTTAGTTGAGGATTCCTAGAAGAGATACATTTGTATTAGGTGTTGGTGATTTTTCTAGCAGAACCAAGCAATTCTCTAAAAAGTAGCCAACTCTTATGGTAAAGAACTATAGGGTTAGTGGCCAACACAACGAGTATAGGATTTTTTGGTCCTTACTCCTTCTCTTCAGGCTCTATGAAACCTAGGAGGGTGATCCCAATTGTGTTTCCATGAAGTATATTTGATTAGAAACACATTTATACACAGATTGATTCTTATTTATTGCAAATAAAGATCCTTCTCACTGAAGACTTGGAAATTTTTTGAATGAATGACTATCTATCTACTAAGAATCGAGATATTACTAATTCACACTATCATGGAAAATATTTTTAATTCAAGAATACTATCTTATCTTAATTCCAGGGCCTGAAACACTATTTTTTCATTTTATGCAAGAGTTTCCAACAAAATGAACAGTGTCTCATCAATTGGAGCAACAGAGTCAAATATGTAAGGATCAGTAATACAAACTACTCAATTTAGAGATAGGTGGACTATTTTCATATGGCTTTGCATTTATGAAAACTCACTGTGCCTAAAACATTTACTTCTTATGAATCCTAAGCAATTCCTTACAAATCTTATAACCCTATTCAAGCATTTTAATTAGCTCCTTGAATTAAAGTTGAAAATAGAATAATACATTCAAATGGAACATCTAAAGATAAATGATAACACCATTAGTATTTCTCATTCATAACTTGTAAGGAACATACATAGGAGAGTATTTGCATCTAGACTAATATTTTTTTCGATATCAATAATTTCTATAAAACTTATTTAAGATCACTACATACAAGATTTCATATCCAAGACAAACTACTGGCCTATTATCAGTATTCTATTCAAAGTGACTTCCTTGAACTTAGCTTTCACCTAAAACCCTATTGAGACTTAAGAATCCAACCTTTGTAATAGCCCTGATATCCATTTTATAGAACAAGGGAGCAACAAGCATCAAGCTTAGTTACATTTACACTTCATTTCAGTTGCACTAAAATTTGAGACATTCTTAGTTAGTTAAATGTAATCATTAAGGAAAATGGAAGAGTAAAAAACCACATTACATATTCCCTAAATGAAGACATGCCAGCTCCTCAAAAGGCAGAGTTTGTTGCAACCATGTTGAATCCTCATCCTTTTTGACCAAAGAAGATTCTCCAATAGAAGCTCCAACAAAAACTTGTATATCTTTCAGAAACAACATACACGCTGCCATGGTCAATTAGTCTGGCACTTCTCCTACACACCAGCTTGAAAATTTTCCACATCAACACTAGAAACAATAAATCACATGAGTGTTGAATAGGACAATCCTAACAAAAGGGGTATGGTTTCATCAACAACAAAAAAAAGGGTACAGTCACCACTTTGAGTCATTAACCCCAAAGAATACTTGCCCACATTTTTCTTGTGGTGGGATTGGAGAAACCATCACCACCTTTGTCAAAATCCTTTGATGGTACCAAGGAGAGGG
>VDFB02000017.1:211460949-211504362 GCA_007258455.2 Sequoia sempervirens
AAAATCATCATAAAATGCTTATAAATTGACCTTCTACTTGATATCAGAAAAAGACATTCAAATGTGCTCATGTTAAAATGATGACAGTCAAATTCATCCAAAATGGACTTCCATAGAGAATAGAACTTCATAATTTGGTGCTAAATATGCAGCCAACTTCCTATTACTTTGGAAAAGTTATTCTCATTGAATTAGTCTATTGTTAACAAGCAACACCTTACTACATCAACTTAGTCATAGCTTTGTTGAGAAATAGAGGAAAAATGAGTTGCTTTAGCGCATAAATGGTGTTTTGACCAATTCTTGCCTTGTTGTTTACTTTTCCTATTCTCAAGTATTCATTAATACTTAATGAGGTTGGCTTTATACTCTATCACTTTATATCTTAGATATAAGCATTCTCAGCTTAAGTAATTCACTATTTAAATAATAAAGACTCATTTCATAAGCTTCCACTAAGGTTTACTTCACAAATGTCCTTGATTACTAGATAATGCATTTACATATAAATCGGCCTCCATCATATATCATTATATGTATTATTCGACCTATAATAATTGCATAATATATATACAATTTGGATTCTATTTAATACCATGTATAAATAGATATTTAGTATCATATATATAGCATTAATGCTATATTTTTATATATATGTATGTATATATATATTAATATATATATCCCATGTCGAATAAGTTTGTATACATTTGATATATAAATGAATATGATCAAGTTGGTATTCATATAATAATCACATCAACTGTATATATGCATGTATATACGTATATATATTCCTCTATGTACATGTATACGTATGTATACATATGTTGATATATTCGTAAGGGAATTTCCATTTGCCAAATATACATATGTATTGACACATGTATGCATATGGATATATATACACACACAACACACACACACATTTGATTGCACAATCAAGCATATACACAATTACCATTGTGTTGATAGGGAATAGACATGTAGTGTATTAATACATATACACATTCATGTCATATTATCCATTCGATAGTTCCATGCTCATAAGCAACACATTCATAAGCATGCATAGGTACGTCTACCTATGTACTCTCATGTACGTGTTCATGTGTATGGTCTATCTCAAAATGCATATGTATACATATACATACATCCCATGTGTGTTCACCTCATCAATAAAAATATAGTAACACAAGGAAGAACTCATAAGCTCTAAACATATAAACATCATCCAAGCATGCATTCAATAGTAATCATGACCCTTACTAATACAAACACTTCATTCTAAGGATGACTTACCAATTCCCAACATAACAACTTGACTCAACCATTCTACTATGAGTGTGTGTAAGCTCAGTTAGGTTATGTTACTAGTTACCTAACCAAGATATTCTCCTAAGTGATACTACCCTTCGCACCTGGAGGATTCAACATATACCTACATCCAACTAACATATTCCCATAGTATTTAGCTATTCAACAAAACATGCATTGCACATAATATTTCTCCATAGTTAGAATATCTAATTCAATAACCATCCATTTCACATATGCATTTCTTCACATATCATTAAATGAAATAACATTCATTTATAATTCATTCATAACAAAGTGCAAGCACAATATATTCACATTTAGAATTCAAATTACATTCACATTTACACTACATAGTAATAGTAAATAGTAAATACATAATTGGGATCTAACATACTCCCCCCCTTGTGAATCATCATCCTCAATGATTTTTATGTAGCAACATAAACTAATCAAATAAACAACATATTGTTTCTCAAGTACTTTCAAATGCATGCAAAACATGTGGAATTTTTCGTTGTATCTCAACATAGTCTTCCCAAGTGGCAAAGTCTTCCACATACTCTAGTCCTACTCGACTTTGCACTATAGAACCTCCATGTTACACAAGTGAAGCTTACATGTTCTGAGCACCTTGACAAGCTTGAGTGTTACCACTCTAGGGTTTTGTACCTATAAAGCATTCCAATCAATCATATGATTATCACCTAGTATATACTTCTTCAGGTATGACACATGAAAGACATTATGCATCCTAGTGAGAGCTCATGGCAACACAATTCGGTAAGCTACCAGATTTACTTCCTCAAGAGTCTCAAAAGGTCCTACATAACATGGGGCTAATTTAGAAGACTTCCTAGATTTGATAGAAATCTTGTGAGGTTTCACTCTCAAAAACACCTTGTCACCTACTACAAAATTTTGGGGCACTCTCTTAGCATCAACATAGCTTTTTGTCTATCGTTGGCTTCAGCCAACCTTTGCTTAAAAATCCTAACTTTCTCTACCATTTCAACCAACATTTCTAGCCCAATACTCACTCTATCCTCAAGTTTATCCCAACTTATAGGAGTCTGACACTTTTGACCATATAATGCTTCGAAAAGAGCCATATTTATTGTGGAATGGTAAGAATTGTTGTAAGCAAATTCCACTAAAGGAAAGTAGTCTTCCCACTTGTACTGCTAATCCAAGAAATACATTCTAAGTAGGTCAAGTCCAATACTTGATTCACCATTTTAGTTTTTCCATCCATTTCTGGATGATACACTGAGCTAATATTATGTTGAGTCCCAAGTGCAGAAAATAATGTTTATCAAAACCTTGAAGTAACTCATGCATCCCTATCCAAGATAATCTTCTCAGGAATCCCATGCAACCTTAACACTTCTTGTATTGATTTTCTTACTGTGACAAGTGCTCCATTAGTTAGATTCTCGGGTATGAAATATGATACCTTAGTAAGCTTATCCAGTACGATAAGAATGGTATTGTGCTTGTTCCTTGACATAGGCAATCCTTGCACAAAGTTCATACTTATGACTTTCCACTTTCTCTCTGGAATATCATGTGGGTATAACAAGCTTTCAAGATGATGATGCTCCACTTTCACCCTTTAACATTCAAGACAACTAGCCACAAATCTAGCAACATATCCTTTCATCCCCTTCCAAAAATATAATGGCTTAACATTTGCCAACATTTTCATCATACCTAGGTGTCCAAAGTATGGTGCTTCATGTACTTCTTTCCAAACCAAGTTTCTTAACTCTTCTAAGTTAGCACTAGTAGAATTTGGAAAATAAATAACTAAGTGACTAAAAATTTTAGTCACATGACTAAAAATTTTAGTCATATGACTAACACTAGTAGTAGTTGGAAAATAAATGACTAATTTGGTCATTTATAAGTTACTAATTTGGTCATCGGGTAAAATCACAACTAAATGACTAAATAAATGACTAATATCAGACAAATAAAAATGACCAAATAAATGACTAATATTAGACAAACAAAAATGACTAAATAAATGTGCTCATTATTAAAATATTGGCCATAATTTTCATTTTAATAAGCATACTCTAAAACCTTCGTCAAGACCTTATTTTCAATCATAGCCCGACATAATTAATAATAAAATATTACAAATAAAATTATTAATAAATATTTTTGATGGAATAAATATTTTTTGTTGTGGTGTCATCATATGAACACCAAAGTTTCTTCTAAATTGACAAAAACCCACCAAATTATAAAAATTAACAAAAACCATAAGAGAACCTAAAAAACTAAAACCCCAAAACCTTGAAAACAAAAAAAATAAGCAAAAGGAAATGAAAAAACAAAAGATAAGAATAAGCAACCAAATAATCTAAGAGGAAAAAGGACCAATTTTTTTTTATAAGCATAATTTTCACTTTAATAAACATACTATAAAACCTTGGTGAAAACCTTATTTTCAATGTAGCTGGCCAAAATGGAGCAATTAGTCGAAACCTTATTTTCAAGGTAGCCCGCCAAAATGGATAAGTAAAGTGACGCCTGAATTGCAACCTCTTCCCATTTTTTGACATTGGACATGATTTGTGTAGAATCTTGTGGTAAGTCACTTTCCATGGTTTCAATTAATTTTACTTTTCAAATCTGTACGCGGTCAAGCCATATGATCCATTCTTTTTAATAATTTTACTAGCTGCTTGTTGACTAACAGTGATTACGTTCTTTTTTAAGCTAATTATGGAAAAGTAGATCCATCTTGTGTTGTAGAAGTTAAGGATTTGTATAGAAAACTTGGAATCGAGGTCTATTTATTCTTTTCTTTTCCATTATGAGATGTTAAAAGTGATCTTTTCTTTTTGAAGTTTCCACTATCAAATTGCATAGTTCATAGGAGAATTTACTTTATCTATAAAAATGATATTAAAGGGACATGTAGATTGAGTTGTCTATAAAAATTTCAGAATTTGAACTCTTAAAATTAGCTTCCACTTTCTGAGGGGGCATGCAAATCACTTTTGAAGTTGAGTGTAAAAAATAAAGTAGCGCATAAGAAAAAGGATGAACAATAATAAAGCGAAAAGTGGCTCTTCTATCAACCATGTAGAGTACAATGAAAGGAGCATAGGGATGGTAAGGGTTTAATGTTTACAGTGTAGTGGAACAGTAGTTCAATTGTATAGTAGATGTCATCCTACTTTGTTTGATAACTCTTATTGAATTCCAAAAAATAGGAATTTCCAAATGATGCCAATAGATATTATAAATAGAAAACAAACAACAATATTTTCATATAAAAACAACAAGAGCCGATTCATAGGCCCTATGAAAATCTCTAAATTTTTGGCTCCCCTTTGATACTTTTCTGCATACTTACAAATTACATTTCCGTGATTAATATGGACTAGAAGAGTTGAAAGGGCACATGTTAGTCTTTTCCATTTATTGGGAAATAAAGAGTTTGAAGTGACTAAAAGAATCAAATGTAGCTCTTTACTCTAGATGCTTTATTCTCATTCGGTTATTAATATATCCAGATATAAACCATGATGACTTAAATCAGAACTAGAAGAAATCTCAAGAAACCTACAAGAAGAGATCAGTGATTAGACGAATCATGGAAATGAAACCAACTCCATAAGCCACAACAAACAAAATATGCAATGCAAATGAGAATATAGGACTTCAAAGGAGTTGTCATGGATAAAGAATCATCCTCCCTTAGATCTCTTGTGAGAATTCTTGAAAGCTCTTCAGTTATCCACAATATCCACATGCTATGAGCTTTGATACAAAGATTGTGCATAGTTCTTCTCAGTTTATTCAATTTGGTGCTATTATTTGTATCCTGTGATTCAAGCTTCAAACCAACCCCTCTCATTAGTGTTTGTATTTTGGAACTATCTAGAAGAGGGTAATCAAAATAAATACTAGAATATCTGAGAATCGAAGATCCTTTCCCTCAAACTAAATCTTTGTTCTCAACAAACTAGAGCTGCAACTAAAAGCCAAGAATTAGTGGAAGGGAAGTTGAATGGGAATAGAGAGCAACTAAAAGCCTTCCTAAGAAAACTGCCCTTTCCACTATAACTGTCAGTTCTAGTGTCTCCTTGTTCATTTTTTCTGGCATCTCCTCATTTTTCATTTCTTGATAGAGAGCTTTTGAAAGATGTGCAAGATGTTATTCAATCTCAGCAATCAATTTTGAGATAAAATGGAAGCATTTCTCTTGCAAATAAGTTGCTAAATTGTTTATCCTTGAAGGAGATTTATGTGCATGAAGAAAACTTAGGAGGTCTTCCAGAATATTCTTGGACCCCTCATCTATGGTATCTTTTATTTGACTAACCTCAGTTCCAAAATAAGCATTAAGGAGACCAAACCAATCTTCGTCATTTGTCATAATAAATCTAAAACTCAACCCAGGTAAATTGACACTTTTTAGGTCCCCTCTCCTGACAAGCCAACCCTCACTAGTAATTAATTTGTGCAAATGGGTTTCAACATCTTTGTAACTTGCTAGAGATGTAACTTCAAGGCATTTACCAACCTTAACTCTTTCACACAGATCTGCAAATCCATCAGCTATTATTTGTTTCATCCTACTAACAATCAAGCTTTCAAAAAGTTCATCCCACAAACTCTTTGAGTGCTTCAGAACAATCTCACACACACATTGGCATGGAAACATAACATTTGAATCAAAAACCATTTTTAGCCACTCCAAGCTTCCTTCAAATGCATCCGGACTATCCAATGTTTCTCTGATCAATGTCTCATTCTCTGCAAGTCCCTTGCCACCTTTCACAAGATCAAGAAAATACTTTCCCTCAAGCCTATTTGTAGAGATAATATCATCTGCACATGTATCAAGCCATGCTAAGCAAGACTTTGATATAAATTCGCTCAAAAAATCATCATGGTAGCTTGTAGCTTCTCTCTATGAGATTTCCACAACTACACCTCATTATCTGGGTCTGGAATCCCACCAAACAACTATGATCCAGGTGGCACTACCAACACAGTCTTATAAAAAAGAGGAAAATCATTTGGAACCTCCAAGAAGAGTTCCCCAACATAACATAGTGTTACCTATATGACTCTTACCACATTATAGAAAATGGAACTGACTGCCCCCACCTTATTTTGCATAAGCTTTATCTAGTATAATGTTCTCCCACCTGTTATGTGGTTGGCTAAATCATTTTCCAAAGCATTGGTTCCTTGCCCCCATTGGATTTTTAATTCTTTGCTACCTTGGTTGAGTTCTTGAGTTGTGTTAATGGCAAATTGGTTCATCAAATTTATGTGAAGGCCAAGAACTTTTCCTCTACCTTCACCTTTCTATTATATTCTTTCATTGACTTGTTATAGGCTGAGGTTATATTTCATTTAAGTGATTTGATCTTGTTTGTTTGATGATTGGATAATGGTCCCATAATCTTGGTAGACTAGCATGGTGGGTTCAATATCCATATATTGATCTGCCAAAAAGGTCTCTATTGTTAGCATGGGCATCTCCAACATGGATCCTGGTAGCAATCAGGAGCACCATTCAACCTCACTTAGACAAATTTCACAAAAAATAGGCTTCAATCTCTCAATTCCTTCAATCCTCAAGCACTGTAGACAATCTATAAAACCATTTTCAAATACCCTTTAATGGCTTCTAAAACATATCCCAAATTCACCATAGGTTGTTTTGGAACAACCTCCTACAAATTGCATTTGCTTTAAAGTTTCTAAAGCCTTTTCAACATATCTAATTTGTGCATATCTTGCAATTATTGTAGTCCATGAGACCACATTTCTTTGAGGCATTTTTCCAAACACTTCAAGTGCCTTGTCTATGATCCCACATATAGCATACATGTTGGTGCAGGAGGACCTAAGCTTCCATTTTCAAATTTGAAGGCCATTGCATCTTAGTAGGTCATTTTAGCATTTGGGGAGGTCATTTTATGTTAATTGGGTCTTGTGAGACCATTCAGTATGAATTAGGATTATTTTAGAGTCAATTGGGTAAAAGAGACAAAGTTGCAAAAAAGTTGTAAAATTGCAAACTATCAAAAGTTGTTATAGGTCATTTTTATCAAGTTTTGCAGAATTACTAAATATAGTGCAACATGACAAATTTTGCATGTCTAAGGAAAATAGATGCCCCTCCATTGAACAACAAATGTGCATTGATAAATTGAATATATACTTGATATACCAATTTAAATAATAAGGAAATATTAAACTAGAGACAACCAGATAATTGAATTTTTCCAACAAACAATTGATACCAATATAAAGCCACAAAATTAGAAATCCTTCATTGATTTCCTCAAAATTATATCTACAACATAGTCTTTTGAAATGGAAACATTATGGAAGCTTTTTGTTGTTTATCTATCCCTATTCACCTACTATCTTCTCCTATATCCTTCTTCTGGTCTTGGTCTCTCTTATATACACAAGAGGCAATAAGCTTTAGACCAAAAGACATGACTCTTGATAACAAAACATGATTTTGAACTTAATTTAAGAAAATAACACAATCATAAACATGTGTACCAATCTGTTAATCTCTGAGTAAAATCCTGTGGTCATCTAAGACATGTTCAAAGCTTTTACTATATGATAGGGTCCACATCATTACCACCAACCAATTTTTACTATTTCTCAATTATGCTCGAATTATCCACTAATTGATTTATTAACAAATTGAAAGGTAAGAGGTGATCAATGTACCCCTTTTTTGCATGAGATTCGGCATTGGATATGACCACCTTTGCATCATACTCTATGTACATGAATTTCTTAAATTTTTTATGAGTATTCTACAAGACCATATCCTCATCGTTGATCTCCTACAATGCAATTGTTAGAAACTCTATAAATTATGTTTTCCAATCATCCCTTTCTCGAAGATTCCTTGTATCATCATGGAGTGTAGGAACCAAATTATAAAAATTGAGGTCTTCTTTGAGTCTTTTTTGATATTGGTTGTGAGATCTCACCAAGTCATTATATCTTTGCAGTGTTTGGTCTTTCAGGATCTGTTTACCCAGAAGTTCCTTCTTTTTATCAATCATTCTTCCTTGTAACCAGAAATTCTCCTCTAGTGTTGATTATATTTGCTTAAATACACCCCAATAATCATTAGCTTGCTTTATTAGCTTATTGAACCTCTCTTTGATTATCTTGGACATAGCATTGTACTTAATGATTTTCACCTCCTTTTCCAATGTTTTACACTTTTCTTGGGCTTTCAAATGGGAGTTTTTCCAATAGGCTACATCAGTTAATGCATCTAACACTCTCTTATCCTTTTCGATCCATGGAGCATACAATTCTGGAGTAGAAGAGGAAGATGACTTCTCCATTTGATGTGATAACTGCTTTTTCAATTTGTCATTCTCTTTGACCAATTTTTCAATTTGTGCTCTAGTGAATTGTGCCACATTGACATTTAGCTCTATAGTTTCTAAAAGATTAGTGTTTGCAACTCTTTTGATCAAAAGGTGTCCAAATACTTGATTAGGATTGTAAATCACTGTCAACCTCTTCTCATGAAGGTATAGTGACCAAATAAGCAAGGCATCCTCATCTGGATTGTATCTAGACCCTGAATATATCTTATCACTAGCTTCCTCTGATAAGTTCATTGGTGTATCCCCTCTTTTTTTGAAACTGTCAAACACAATTATTGAGCTCATGTCCCATCTTGGTAGAAGTAGTACCCCAACCTCTTGAAGTAATTCTCTACCTCTTTCAGGAGTGATGAATTGCATTTCCCTGCCAACTTCCTTTTTCAATTCTTCTAAGGCATCAGCTTCCTTTTCAAGAGTAATGTCTTGCTCCTTTTGTCTTATTTTCTTCCCCTTATACTCATAGACAAATGATTTGAACTCGAGAGTTTTAACAAAATCATTATCATAAATGAATTCATGACCAACCTTGACCCTAATGTCATCAGATAACTCATCTAATGTTTTAAATTTTACAAGTTCCTGAGGGGGCTCATATTGTGTAATCAAAGGGGCCTTTATTTGTTCCTGAGGGGGCTCATATTGTGTAATAACAAGGGCCTTTATTTGTTCCATTGGTTTCTCCTCTCCATCACTCTCCTCATCACTTCCTTCCTCTTCACTATTGTTATACATCAGGGGTGGGTTGTGTGGATATGTGATCCAAAGGCTCCACATCCTCAGCCTACATTCCTGTGTAACTCGTATAAGATGTATCAAAAGCATATGAGGGCACATCTTTTACTATTTCATTCATATGAGCAATAAGTTGCTCAATCCTAGCCAAGGGATCTTTTATATCAACAAATGCTTCTCTATATGATGGGACATTCTTTCTCTTCCATTCCTCTACAAGCACGACTTTATTATATGAAGCCATTATCTCACCAATGGAAGCTTCATCTCAGTTCCTGATCACATCATCAAGTGCAAACAAATGCTCATATCCTGACGAATTCTAAGTTAATCTTGCTTGATGAATAAATCCCTCTGAATCAAATTTCTTTCTTTCATACCCAAGAGGAAGGTTGTAATGAGCTAATTTAGCATCAATTTCTTCATATCCTTCAATGGCACATATTGTGAAATCTCCAAAACAAATATTTTTAGGAAAGAGTGATTGTTTATTATGACTCTTGAGATGTTTAGTATCAGACCTTGCTAATTGTCATACTATTTCCAAATAAGCAACTCTATTAGGAACCACTCGAGGTAGCAAATGTGGAACCCCTTCAAATCCATAAACCCTTATTACTATGCAATCAAAGAAGGCATACCAATCTCCCCAATTATGGTTCACCTTGCCTCTCGGGTTGTTTTCCTTTGGTCTCAAAAATATCTGCACCTCAGGGGATAAATTGTGATCATATGAATAGCCTAGCAACTTCATTAGTGGTTTAACAAAATATTCTTCAAAATATAAATAGTGAGACCTCTCACATTGATTATCCCATAGTGCAATCCACATCTATATAGGTTTAAAGTTTCCATCTTTATCTGTGTCTTTGATTCTTAATTCTTTACCCCACACATTTCTAGCATGTCCCTCATATAAAAGTAAATACATTAACAAGGAATAGTGTTTGAAATATATGCAATCACTGTTGTTTTTTATTCTTTCAAGCCCTTGATTTAGGGAATTTGCTAAATAGTTTTCATAGTCGAATGACCTAGCATCTTTGCTTTGTATATCAACTACTAGAACCATCAGTATAATAGACATAAGTGGTAGAACCTCAATTCCCAAGACTTGACCAGCTGAGTAGTAGGTATATTGGAAGTATTCTTCAAACAAATCTATATGAAATAGAGGGTTTTCATTGCTCGAATTTTTTTTGAGTTGACCTTGCTCATTCTTAGGTCTATGCAAAGCTAGCTTCCATCTCTTGTAACTAGTATCCATGCAATGGTATTATGTCAAAAAGTCTCTAATAGTGAATGACAAGTTCATGGGACCTTCTAACTGAAATACATTAGAGATTAGGTCTTGGGAGATAACAAGCATATCGGACCCATTTGGTGATTGGATAGTTCTTTTCTTGGCATTATACCGACCAGCTAGAGCTTTCACCAATTCTATGTTGATGAACAAGTTTGGCACCACAAGTCTTCCTAAGTTCAGTCTCCATGGGTTACAAACTAGTTGAAATCTAAATTGTTTTATGTAGTGATACATAAAAAATCTCATAGCCTCAGTGTGGCGTCCAAACATCCTCAAGACCCCTATGTTTATCCAACAATTTACTTGCTTGAACACTTCTTTTGGGTCTTGGCCCTAACCCGAGACACTAATCTATCAAGTCTTGGTTTAAATTCTTCTTTTCAATTTTTTGTTTCTTTTCCTTAGGTTTTTCCACATTTTCTTCCATTGCAAACTCTGAAAAAATACAACTTTCTAACTAAGAGTGGAGTACTTACGTGAATTTTTGTTTCTCCTAGCTTCACTGCGTAAGAGCTCCGAGTTCTATCCTTTCTACTTCTGCCCTTAGTCTAGCCTTTTTGGTTTCTGCAAATTGTATGATTAATTAATTCGTGGTGCAATTCACCTCTGTGCTAGCTCATTAATATACCACTTGCTTTAATCTTGTAATCAGAGAGAGCATTTATGTTAAACATCTCGATGATGCTTTTGATGCCACATCAACTAGTAGTAATCATTCATTGCTATATCATTGGGACCTTGGTTCGTTTTTCACCGATGGCCACCTTCTCCACTGATAAGTGTTTTTCTTTCGATCTATCAGTAAGACATCAAACAATGTTACCCTGATGCATCCTAGCTTCATCGATAAGTGTTAGACTTTGATACCTCATGATTATATCAAGCTATCGGTGGAGCTTCATCATTCATTTTGTTGATGCACCAGAGTTGCAGAAATGGAAGGATATTACGCTGATGTAAGGATATGAATTTCCCCTATTGGGCTATCGGTGGGGTGGTGATGGGGGTTGCACCAACAGAGTATTGTTAGCCCGATGGTATCAAAAGACTTCAATAGATTTCATGAATGTGATTATTTGGGTATGCTAGTTACAAAAAAAGGATTTTTTACATGAACCTCAATAATTTGTCTATTCATTGATGGCAAATTGCATTCACTTTAATTTTTTTAATGTCTTTCCACCAAATTCATTTTTTGCATGTCTATTGTAGATGTCCTTAAGCTATATGAAAAAGGTGTATATACAATTTGAGATCAATTGATAAGTTGAGACATGTAATGCTGATTTGATTTACATTTTACTTAAGATATAATTTCATTGCATTGTTGAATTTCTTAGTTCAATAATTGGGATTCTCAATGATCTTGCATACCCAAAGTGTATGCCAATTAGTTTGAAAATTTAAATAATCTTGAGTTCCTAAGTACATAGTGATAAGTTTTGACAAATAACATAATTTATTGTTGCATTTATCATAAAAATAAATGCCTCTTTTGATTGTAGTAATGGATGCAGAGAGTGAAGCATTGGCTACTTTGATCTTTGAAATTGATATTTTTTTTACTAAATTGATAATGTTTGAAGTTTCTTTTTCTTTCTTAGATATTGAGTCTAATTAATAAGTTTAATGTTGTGTTGCAACTTGCAGGGGAGTATGTTGATATGATAAAGGCTAGCATTGTCGATCCTCTAAAAGTTATCAGAATTGCATTAGTTGATGCAGAAAGGTAAAACTATTTATCTTTATAATAATTAGTGGAACTTGCAACTACAATATCTAATAAAATCTACTTCCAAATATGCTTTTGATGGATGTTATATCTAATTATGATACATTCACTATATCTATCATCTAAGTTTAGGGTGCCATAGTTGGAAAAGGAAAAGAAAATGTTTGAATTTTATCCTCTGTATTATGTAACTTTTCTGAGTTTTTGATGTGCAAATTTTGAAACCTTATTTTTAGGCTACAGCTCCAAATTGGAGAAGTGAAAGGTCATGAATACCAGCGAGGAAGATTTTGGAGGAGCTAAAACCAATAGTGGCGGGAAAGTTGTGGATTTGCAAGTGGATTAAATGGGTCAAGCCCCTATAGGAGGTCGTTGCCCTTCCAAAAGGACTGCAATTAAGGGGAAAATAGTATAAGTATATGAAAATAGGAGTATTTTGTTTATATAGTGTATGTAAGTTGTATAGTGTCATTGAGACATTGAATGTAACCAATGAGATTTTGATTTACCAATGAGGCTTAATGAAGTAAATTTTCAAGGTGGTTTTTTCTCCACTCATAAATATTTTGTTGTGGCTCCTCTTGATTTGTAATCTATTTGGGTTTGTGTCTAATCAATCATATTTGTTCAAGCATTTTAGTCTTCATTTCATTGTATTTTTTAACATTTGAATATCTATGATACTTGAAGTTTATATGCATAAATTTGTGAGGATTAATTAAGTTAGATTTGATTTGTAATGACTAAATATATGATGAAATTAATGGCTAAATATATGTTTAAATTAATGATTAAATATATGACTAAATATATGACTAAATTAATGACTAAATATATGTCTAAATAAATGACTACTATGACTAAATAAATGACCAATTAACAACAATCAATGACTAAATATATGACTAAACAAATCACTACCATGACTAAATAAATGACTAAATTAACGACTAAATCAATGACCAAATCAATGACTAAATAAATGACTAAAATAGTTTAATCAAAAATTTGGCGGTGTTATAAATGTCTACAAATAAACCACTAAAATAGTCACATGACTAAAATTAATGACTAAATAAATGACCAAATCCATGACCAAATTAATGACTAAAATCAATGACTAAAATTGTTTAGTCATAAATTTAGTGGTGTTATAAATGACTACAAATAAACCACTAATAGTCATGTGACTATAGTTAGTCATTTATATGCAATTTTTAGTAGTTTATTTAGTCATATATTGTTGTTTCTGTACTAGTGTAGGTACATACAATCTCCCCTTATACCTAAGTATACCATTTGGTTCAAAATGAAAACCTTCATACCTAGCATCATGTGGATTTTTGGTGAGTGTTTGCTTCACTTGCAAATAGTACTCATCCTTTTTGCATTTCTACAATATTTGTCATTTAAAGTTAGTTTGAAATGTCACTGTTGAAGCAATATGATGTCTTTGAATCAAGTAATCGACAACCTGATTCTCTTTTCTTTTAATATAACTAATATTAAAGTCATAATTAAATATTAAATATATCCATCTTCTTTGTCTAGCATTTAGATTAGGTTGAGTGAATAGATACTTTAACCCATGATGATCAGTTCTCATCTCAAAGGGTTTCCCTAACAAGTAATGCCTTCACATTTGCAATGCTTGAACCACAGCTACTAACTCCAAATCATGCGATACATAATTTTGCTCATAAGGTTTCAACTTCCTTGATTCATAACCAATTACTTTCCCATCTTGCATTAACAAACCTCCTAAGTCCTCTCCCGATGCACCTGTGATAATAGTAAAGTCACCCTCAGGATCTAGTACTTTCCAGATCGGTACGGTGGTCAATTTATCTTTGAGTAGGTCAAAGGCTTCTTGGAACTTCTCTATCCACTCAAACTTCTTCCCTTTCTTCTATAAATAAGTAATCAGAAAGGCTATCTTGGAGAAGTTTGCAACAAACTTTATATAGTATCCCACTAGATAGGCATAAAACTTCTAACCTTAGATACATTCTTGGGTACTATCCATTCAAGCACCACCTTAATCTTAGTTGGATCTACAAAAATTCCATTTGTTGAGATCACATGTCCAAGGTAATGTACTCTTTTATGAATGAAGGTACACTTAGAGAGCTTTTCATACAAATTATGTTCTCTAAGTAGTTGTAGAACCATCTCTAAATGTCTACAATGATCCTCCTCATTCTTAGAATAAATCAGGATATCATCTAGGAAAACCAAGACAAATTTATCTAGGCAATCCCTAAATACAATGTTCATAAGGTTCATAAATGTTACAAGTGCATTTGTTAAACCAAAGGGTAGAACTGTAAACTCATAGTGTCCATATCTGGTTTGAATGTATTCTTAAAGATGTCTTCAACTTTAATTCTCAACTAGTGGTATCCAGATCTCATATCTATCTTAGAATATATGGCAACTCCCCTCATTTTATCAAATAGATCAATGTGTAGCAATGGATACTTGTTCTTCACCATAGTTTTGTTAAGCATGTGGTCATCTATGCATAGATGCAAAGTACCATCCTTCTTTTTTTCACAAAGATGAGGTTAGTGCTCCCCAAGATGAAAAACTTGGTCCTATCAACCCCTTAGACAACAATTCATCTAGTTGTGCCTTAAGTTCCATTAGCTCTATTGTCATCATTTTATAGGGTACCTTGGAAACAAGTTTGTTGATGTGTTTTTTATGCACTTCTCAACATAGGTAATGCATAGATGCATCATCTCTCTTGAGAGACAATATTCCACAATCAAATTGCAAAACACTATCCCAAGGTCTCTAATGTTAGGTCTTAACAGTGCTTGGAATATCTTAGTTGATGTTATGTGATTTGCTAGAATCACAAGGCGGACTTACGGATGAGTTACAAAGCATGGGAAGTTGGATCTACAAATGGAGTTCTTAAGATGGGAGAATTTTTGTGTGTTTGTTGCAGGTTCAAACAACAATATTGAACTCCACTTTATCATTGGATTTAGCTCTACAATGTGCAATGAACCTTGCCTAAGGTTACTCTATTAAAAAAAAAGGAAAAAAGGGCAGGGGAGAGAGGAAATTCCTAGACCTGAAACTACAAATGAACAATTATCATAGTGGCTGCTACAATAGGCAAACTCCCTAAAACTAAGTTTTGCTTGACCAAGAGAACCTACAACTACACAAAACTAGTACAATCTTCTAAGGACTGCAAATTTTTCAGATTGCACATGCACATCATGAACATGCAATCGAACTAAGTTGCAACATTGGAATAAAGAAGCCTAGGATAACTTTACACAACAGTTTTCCATCAACAAGTGCTAAAAGTATGGGTTGAAAGTTCATCAAATACCATAACAACAATTTCTATTATCACTTCCATTCAAGAATCTACAACTAAAACTACTATGGAAGGTAGAACCATGCATGCAAGATGAGCAAACTCAAAGAGAACATCCATAAAATCATGTAATGTTGTCTTCTATTGCTACAAATGATTTTTACAACAACTCTCCAACCCCTCACAAATGAGGGGCAACCCCTATTTATAGTTTTTCAAAGTCCAAATCAATGGCTAGGATTAATTCACAATGAGTGGCCCATATTTGATTTACAATAGGGTTTCACCTACCCCTCATTATCCAGTAATTTTAAAATACAATTTTGGGTTTTCCTTATTTTGTCACCTAGTGCCTAGGTGATGTAGCAATTTTGTCATTTAGTTGATTGCCCTTTTACTATAGTTGAAACTACCTAAAAGTTGTCTTCTTACTTGATGTGTTTGCAGTCTTTTTCATTGGATCAAATGGGCCAGGCGATAATTGGCATCAATGGATTGGTTGCCCCTAATTCGGGCGGACAACTCCGTCAAGCCTTCTTCAAGGCCACCCCCTTGCATTTTTGTCACTTCCTTGGAACGGGCCTTCTTCTAACACTGACCCTATTGGTGGGTGCTACGGGGTGAGGCAAACATGAAATGAATGGTGAGAGGAGCGATGTGCTTTTCCTTGTTCAACTTTCTCAATGGGTCTCCCTGATGGACCTGCGATAGGCTTCTTGAATACTGCATACATGAAGTGTCATAAGTGATTTTATACACAAATCAAGGAAAATGTTAGTAAAATCTTGCAAAATCCTTGTTAGATCCATCCATGCATCATCAAAAGATCATAATATTCATATTTGGAGCTCATTTGGACCATAAGCATTAATGCGGGCCCAAAGGGCGAGCAGAGAATAGAGGATAGCAAACCAGAAAGGAAGTTCCTGGACCTCACAAAACTTAGTAAAACCAAGATTTTTCAATTATAGCGCATGGGAAAAGGGGAAGGAATAGTGCCCAAAAAAACTTCCTCAAGATTGGAAAATTTTGAAAAAAGCCAAAGCTTGGAAGGGGAAAGCTAGAGGATCACCGCCCTTTTGAAACGACAATGAACACATAGCGGCCCAAAAGGAAAGTCTTGGATGGCGATAGAGGGGCAAAGTTTCAAAAATGGCCACAGAGGGGCCAGGTTTGGGAGGCTGGGTCACGGGGGGCCGGCAAATGTTCAAAATAGCCATAGAGGGGCTAGGTTCTAGAGGTCGAGTCATCGAGGGTCTACAAATGTTAAAAATGGCCATAGAGGGACGGAGTCCCAGAAATAGCCATGAAGGAGCCAGGTTCCGAAGGCCAGGTCACTAGGGGTCCACAAATGTTCAAAACGACCACGAAGGGATGAAGTCCCAGAAACAACCATGGAGGGGCTAGGTTTCGAAGGGCGGGTCGCTAGGGGTCCACAGAAGTTCAAAACAGCCAAAGAGGGATGGAGTTCTAGAAGGAAATTTTTGAAACCCCCAAAACTTAACAAAACATTAGCAATTCACTTAGGCACCACAAACACATCCTAAATCCACTAGAAACTTGTCCCCAAAGTCAAAAATGTAAAAAGCAGACCGTCGGGGGTCCACGAAAGTTCAAAATAGCCAAAGAGGGACGAAGTCCCTAAAACGAACACAGAGGGGTTGGGTTTCGGAGGCTGGGTCACCAAGGATCCATGGGCATTCAAAAAGGCCACAGAGGGACGGAGTTCTAGAAACGGCCACAAAGGGGCTGGGTTCTGGAGGCTAGGTTGCTGAGGGTCCACAAATGTTCAAAACAGCCAAAGAGGGACGGAGTTCCAGAAGGAAATTTTTGAAACCCCCAAAACTTAACGAAACGTTGGCAGTTCACCTAGGCACCATAAACATATCTCAAATCCATAAGAAACTTTTCCCCAAAGTCAAAAATGTAGAAAGCAGACCACTAGGGGTCCACGAAAGTTTAAAATAGCCAAAGAGGGACGAAGTCCCCAAAACGGCCACAAAGGGGCCGAGTTCCAGAGGCTGGGTCGTCGGGGGTCCACAAATGTTCAAAACGTTCATGAAGGGACAGAGTCCCAGAAATGGCCAAGGAGGGGTCGGGTTGTCGAGGGTCCACGGATGTTCAAAACAGCCAAAGAGGGATAGAGTTCTGGAAGGAAATTTCTGAAACCCCTGAAACTTAACGAAATGTTGGCAGTTCACTTAGGCACCACAAACACATCCCAAATCCACAAGAAACTTGTCCCCAAAGTCAAAAATGTAGAAAGCAAACTATCGAGGGTCCACATGAGTTCAAAATAGCCAAAGAGGGATGGAGTCCTCGAAACGGGCACAAAGGGGCCTGGTTCTGGAGGTCGGGTCACTGGGGGTCCACAAATGTTCAAAATGGCCATGGAGGGATGAAGTCCCAGAAATAGCACAAAGGGGCCAGGTTTCGAAGGCTAGGTCGTCGAGGGTCGGCGAATGTTCAAAATGGCCAAGAGGGACGGAGTGCCGAAATAGCTACAAAGGGGCTTGTTGGAACTATAAAAATATTATGATTTTTACATATATTTCATACCCCTCATTCTCCATATGAGTCCTATCTTAGGCACATTTTCCTCATTTCATGATATTTTTACCCATATTTTGGCCGTATAACCCCATAGAATCCATCGAGTCATGCATTTTTCACGTTGTGGTCCATATCGGCATAAGTCTATCTAGGTCTCCCTGACCCATGATGCTTTTGTGTTAACATATGTTTGTTGCAGGCATATTAGCATGACTATCACACTGTCACAACAACCAGAATTCATCTATTGTTCTGTTCGGCATGACTCTCACATTGTCTCGATGACAAAAATTTCATTAGCAAGAGCTAAGTAGTCGTCGGGGTAATGTTTCACCGAAGGCATCATGTCTCACCGACCAGTAGTGGATGCATTCATATTTCGGCAAGAGATTTTCATCGAGGTAGCATCTTAGCGAACTCACTAGGTCTTGTTGACACAAGGTATTCATCAATACATTTTCGAGAGGGCTCATGTGCAACGAAGAAAGGTCTTAGCGAGTTTAAGTTGTCACATCAACTAGAAACTAAAATAACATTTCGGTAAGACTTATGTAGCATCCGAGTATTGCCACAACAAACATCTTGTGTCTTTCTGACTCAAAACAAAGCATTTCTTTCATACGGCTCGTCGGTAAGAAAATTTTCTATCGGTGTGTTGTCTCAACGAATACCTTGGGTCTCACCGATGAAGTATAAAGGTGACCCTGTCAGGGAGAAATTTGATTTGTCTTGGCGATGCAGGATAAAAGGAACATATCGATAAGAGTTAAAGTTATCGAAGTGAGGTCTTGGCGAGTGACCTTCGGTCTCACCGACATTGCACATGGAGTTTCTATCAAAAGGCATCTCGGTGAGACTAATGTGACCTCGGAGTGTGGTCTTGGCGAACGTCATAGATCTTACCGATGGAATACATATGTACTATGTCGGTATAGGAATTGATTTATCTCAGCGACACACTAGATGTACGAAGACTTTCGATATGACATAGTGTGCTCTACGAGAGGTCTCCCCAATGTCGTATTGTCATAGCGAAGCACATAAAATAAAGGATTTCTATTGGCATGAGATTGATGTTGTCTTGGCGATCTAATATGAGCTCGGGTTGTTTTGTTGAGACAAAGATTTGGCCGATGTGATATCTCCTCGAGAGCGATAAGTCACAACAACAAGTTTGATCACAGGGGCTTTCGGTGAAACATAATATGATTTTTGAGAGGTCTCCCTGACATCACAAAGCTATGACAAAGGTTAATGAAACAAAAGTGCGTCTCAGTGTGAGGATACTTGTGTCTCAGTGATTTGAAAATGTATTGGGGAGCCCCTTTCGACAAAACAAAGACTTGTCTACATGATGTCTCCCCGATATCATAGGGTTACAACGAAACACAAAGGAACATGAGGATACTTCATGACTTCGGTGTAACAAAAAAAATGTTATAGCGACATACAAGTGGTAAGTGGGCTCTCGATGAAACATAATGTAATCTGTATGATGTTTCTCCAATTCAAATAAGTCACAGCGAAAGCAAACAGAACTAAGGGGAACGACTGATGATAAGATTGCCTTTGGCATAACTGTTGGGTTGTCTCAGCGATTATTTCATTGGTGACTAATGAAAATTCAAACACTGTGGCCAACATGTGAATGTTCAAATAACATTGTAGGCCGACATGAAATGAGCCTGAATTCGGTGGTAGGCCGACATGGGATCTCAATGTGATATGTTTTTCTGATGCTGGTGTATAAATATGTATTGTGTGGTTGTAAAATCATCATCATCTATTAGTATTTTGATATACAGTAGGCAAGCTAGATGGATACAATACAATAGATTTATCTTATCAAAGACTATGATGCATGTTCTCAAAATGGAGGTATTTATGAAAGTCAATTGATGTTGCTGCACATTTCTGGTGTCAATTATCTGTTGAATTTAATGAGAGTATTGCTAAGTTGTCTCCAAGATGGATTCTTTCTGATTGTTTAAATTGATATAACAAGTTTATATTCAATTCATCAGTGCACATTTGTTGTATCTGTGTGGTTAATTGATTGGTTCTTTCAAGCAGAGATTAAGTCCTTTTAGTTAATCACAGTAATCAGAGAGATTCATTTGGATTGTTAAAGTAGAAATTAGTAATCACAATCTTGCGTGTTTATACAAGCTGTAAACAGAATATATGCTAGATAATTTGAGTTTTCTCTAGAGAAGTGTTGTTCATCTTGATTTCATTTAACTCTGCATACCCAATAAGGCACTAGTCTCTACACTTCATCATTTGGATTCATTCAGTTTCTTTACATCTGTTAGTTGAACATTTAAGGATTTAGATTAAAAGATTGCTATTAATTTTGATTTCATTTGTTCACTTCCATTTGCCATCATGGAAAAGTCATTGTAAAAGGATAATCATAAGTCAAGTCTACTTCATTTAGAAAGGTACACCTACCTAGGTTTAGTAGCACCTGAAGAGTAGAAGGTTAAGTTCTCTTGACCTTGTTTGTTGCCTTAAAATGTATCAAGAGATTGGCAGCCTCTTGAGGCATCCCGCCTGCATTTTTGAGAGCTAACAGGGCTGAGTTCTAGAGGTTGGGTCATCGGGGGTCCATAGATGTTCAAAACAACCAAAGAGGGAGAGAGTTCCAGAAGGAAAATTCTGAAACCACTGAAACTTAATGAAACGTTGGCAGTTCACTTAGGCACCACAAAAACATCCCAAATCCACAAGAAACTTATCCCTAAAGTCAAAAATGTAGAAAGCAGACCATTGAGGGTCCACGAAAGTTCAAAACAGCCAAAGAGGGACGAAGTTCCAGAAACTGCCATGGAGGGGCCAGGTTCCGGAAGCCGGATCACTAGGGATCCACAGATGTTCAAAACAACCAAAGAGGGATGGAGTTCCAAACGAAATTTTTTGAAACCCCTGAAACTTAACAAAATGTTGGCAATTCACTTAAGCACCACAAACACATCCCAAATCCACAAGAAACTTTTCCCCAAAGTCAAAAATGTAGAAAAAAGTGAATCAAGCGATCAGGGACCAAGTCAACAAGAACAAGACAAAAGGCAAAAAAGGGACGGGGGACTTTGTTTCTCCCTGGATTTGAATACCCCAAATAGGTAAATTTGGTCAGGGGGATTTGATCGTTTAAAGACAACCAATTTGAGCTTGGAAAATGGGGCATGCAAAACAAGACAGGAGCAAAGCAGCCTATCGGGAGTGAAAAGAGGGGGTCCCTACCCACAACGGGGCGTGTGTGAAAAATATGCACAACGAGGTTCAAATCCTAGAACTATATCAATTGAGAAGTAAAAAATCCTTTTCGGTGGTAACCCAGGTAATTCATCTAGAAACACATTTGAAAATTTTCTTAGTATAAGATACCTCCATATTTGGCATTCCAGTTTCCTCCATTTCACCATCTTTTATCTCTTGGAAGCTTTTTAGTTCCAAGTTATCAAGGTTTTCATCAAGATTTTCCATCTCAACAGCAAAGAGATTGCATCCTTTCTTCTTAGCCCTTAACAATTGCATTGTTGAGATTTGGTGAATCTTGACCTCCCTAGGTATCCCTTGTAACATCACTTGGTTACCAAGATCATCTAAGCATTATATAATTTTGGCATAGCAATCTACCTTAGCCCTATGTCTCCATAGCCAATTCATACCTGTGATAACATCGTAGGATCAAAAAGGCATGACATAGAAGTTCACTTCTGTAGAAAAAAAAGGTAGCTCTATCCTAGCTTCGAATAAACATTGTTCCACATTTGCTCTTGTTTGGTTTGTAGACTCTACATCCCAAGACTTTACCATGTAACAAACTTTTCTAGATATTTGCTTAGCTATTCTAGGTGAAATGAAATTTTGAGTTGTAATAGTATTTATAAGTATAGAGATGGGTAAGCCAAAAAAAAAACCTAGAGTTTCAATTGGAGTCACTTGATACTCTACCTGGCGATCAGCCACAACAACATGAATCTTCTACTAGAACATCGCTTGTTGGGTAGGGAGTGGATTACCCTAAGACCATGACCCAGAAGACCTATTGGGATATTCATTAGCATAGTGGTCTCCTCCACATGTAAAACATCCAGTAGTTGGTCCTTTCTTCCTCACAAGTTATCCATATTTACTAGCATTTCCACTAGCATTGTTGGTATTCCCACCACTGGAACCATTCCTCTTACATTCCCTTCTTGATTCTTTCCCACTATTACAGGATCCTTTTTCCCCTTGCTTTGGAACTTTTGGCACAACTTCCACCTTCTTTGGAGCTAGCTTGTCTTGAGCTCCTACAATCTTCTGACGGTTTCTATTTTCCTAGTGGATGGAGATAGCTTTGAGCTTTTGCTCTTGTTTAACCACTTTCTCATACATAAGGTCCATAGAAGTTGGACTGTGTACATCTACCTCTCCTCCACTCTAACTATTAAGTCCCATGATGAAATTTATTATACAAAAGTGTTTATCCTTTTGATACATAGGAACATAACGTAGAAGATGGGTAAACTTCTCCCAATACTCATTAATTGTCATCTCACCTTGTCTTAGATTATGAAAAATCCATGAGTTTTTTATCAAAATAGAATTGGGGTAACCATCTCTTATGGAAAATTTCAACAAATTCACTCCATGTCAGTTTCAGTGAGCTAAGACCTAGTTTCATCTTTTTATTCATCCACCAGTTATAGGCTTCTCTTGCTAACTGGTATGCTCCCCATGTTGCTTTGGTAACCTCAGAGTAATTTTGAATCTCGAAATACTTCTCCATTTGGACTAACCAATTCTCAACTTCATCTCTATTGGCACTTCCCTCAAACTTGGGTGGGGTAATTTTCTTCATATCTCTATAGATTTTATAAGCCATATGCTTCCTATTAGTTTCCTAAGATAGAGAAGGTGATTTATCTCTCTCATGATCATGAGTTTGACCATATTCATGAGAAGAGTTTTCTCCCTCATCCTCATTATTTAGAACTTCCTTCTCAACTCTATCATTTACCCTTCTTTCTTGCTCTAGGTTTTCCAACCTTGCTAAGATTTGGTCTATTCTAGCTTCAACTTCTATTGGTCCTTGCTCAACTTCTTGGCTTCCACCTGGATTAGTTTGTGTTCTCACCATCTTCGCAAGAATGGATTATACCTAAAGGTTCATTCATATTAGATTCAGTCACGTTATCAACTATATTATGGAAAACATTAAAATGAGTTATCAATCGCACATAAGGAATTCCACATAATACTTAAGAATGATATTTTTCATAAACACACAATTTTATTCATTTCTCAAGGATTTCAATATCCTTTTGATTACATGGAGTGACTATTCAGATAGTCTAAAAGAGATTATCCCTTGGATTCACTCTTTGACACATAAATCAATGGGGTATACCCTACAGATTGAGATTGTTGCTCATCTCTCATTTGTTCATAGCTATCCTAGAATAGATAATAACCTTCAAATTTGTCATCTGATGCATAGTTATGAGGTACATAACCCTCAAACTCATTACTCAAGTAATTACAATTACTTCCTCCATTGGAAGAACTCTAGGGTCTCTAAAGATAAATGCCAAATTGACACTTCCTTCTAAGGGCATATCCCTGGAAAGTGATAAATAATTATGACTTCTTTGGTGAGATAGAATGTAGGTAGTTGTACTTAGCCTCCATCTTCATCTTTCTTTTCACATCACTGATCTGAGAAAGTGTGTGACTAAAGGTTTCAGTGTCACTTAACCAGATGGTAATTTTATAATTAGTATCCTTAATTGTTTGAATGATGGCCCCTCTTTCCTTCTTGGCCTTTAGGTAGCACTCATTCCTGATCACTAACTTGCTAGTTGTTAACCTGAGATGCACCATCCTGAAACAATAATTTACAAATATTAGATAACGTTGGACAAAAAGTATGATGAGATCATGGGTTCTAGAGCTAAACCTGGTAGCTCTGATACCACATGTAACATGTCAACCCTTCACTAAAACAAAATTTCCTAAGTTTTCACTTTCAAGTAAATAAACTATGTAACTTAACCATTGCCATAAAAAAAATATTTTCTTTATTAAGAACAAATGAATATAGATTCCATAACAATAATCAACATTGATTACATTTCAATATAATAATTTCACATATTACAATATTCCCAAAGAATGTGTACAATGTACATACATAGATCAATTAATCTTCAAAGCAATAGATATAGATGGTCCATGAATCTCCTTTCAAATCTTGGTCTTTTGTCACCTATTGAGGAGGAGAAGCATCACTCAAATGCTTTTCCACCAACCACAAACTCATATGTGGTCCCCCACACATCTATCATATGATAGATGGCCCTACCCTTTGACAAAGAGATTGGTGGAGTAACCTTGTAATGACAACCATTCTGAGCTTAGTGTTGTGTCCTACATGACTAGAACTTGTAAACCCTACAATTTGGAACTAGCATGCATAAATGGATCACAGTGAATTGACAATGGAGCCAAAGTCTAACACACTACTTTGAAAAAAGTGTTCTCACTCAGTACTTCGAGTGATAGTCATCCTACTCACATACACTACTCAAGCTCAATTTGACTTTAGATCACTATATTCTATGCATAGGTATTTCTTGCAATGGGTAATGTTTAACCCTAAAAACATCATATTCCCTTCCCCATAAACTCTATGGTATTTCTACCCACAAAGCATAAATAAAAGTTTCCCTCCCTTGAATGGATAATCAAATCCCAAGAGTAACTCACTAGTTATCTAACATAATCAAATAACTTAGCTATGAATAACTTTTAAGCTATCCTTGTTTAATCAATACTTGTATCTTAATACTATTGAAAAACAACCCCTCCTATTATGGAGTAAATACAAGCACTTTCACAGAAAAGCTTAAAATAGCTTCATTTTCCTTTCCAAAGCAAATGTTATGTTTTCCTAATTCAAGTAAACTCAAACAATTCAAATAGACCATTCAATTCTTAATCTTTCATAAATAAAGACAAAATAAGAGAAGACTAGATCCTCATGCTTGTAATACACTTAATCAATTGACTGACTTGATGCACAACCTTCCTACAGTAGCTTCCTAGCTTTACTTTATCAACCCAAAGCAAGCCCCTTACTAAAAATATTGCAATGCTCTCACAAAGTAATTCTCAATTGTCACTAAATATCTATCAGCTCTCATAGAATAATGCAATAGATTAAATTTGTACAATAAGCCTGTTGTCAATAGTTTTGCACCCTGTTGAATGTAGTATTCAGCAAAATACTGAAACATGGAAACCTCTTTCAGATGTGGGTACTCTACAGAAAGAGGAATCTCTAGAGTGAGTTGGTTCTCCAAATGATGAATTCTATTCTTAATGACTTTCCAGGAAAAAGGATACAAGGATAAACTGGATTTAAAATCTAAAACTGAAATTCTATCACCCTAAAAATATTAATCAACTGTAAGAAGACCTTGATAATAACTTACTCTCACCAACTCTTTAAAATTAAATTCCCACAATCTCACAACACATGTAGCTCAACAGTGATTTATGCAAAGGTTAAATTAACACAAGGCATAACCTGAACTAGCATGCCACTTCTGCAAATTACTTGATAATAGTAAGAAAAGAAAAGGATCCAATAGATTTTAATCACAGAATGAATCAAATTACTATTCCAAGTCATGAAAAAGAAGTGAGAAAGGAAAACTCTGCTATTTTATTGAATGATGGAGTGAAACCTCTCAGAATCTAAGCACACATAAGTTTACAAGCTCCCCAAAATGTGTAAGGGCAAGAAACTCTAATATGAACTGTTGAGAATGAGAATGAAGAAAACTAAGTTTTATCAAAACATAGCCCTCAAGAAACCCTAATCCGAGCTCAAAAAAAAGCTGACGAAAAAAGGCTTCAAGCTATCTCAAAACTACTTTAAAAGTAGGAAAAAGCATAATGCTTTCATGGTGAACCTGTCAAGCCTCTAAAAATAGGCTGAATCTTGCTTTAAAAGCACAAAAAACACCTTATCTCTCCAAGATAAGTCTCAAATCCGACCAACAGGAAAAGTCAATCAAAGATTTGCTAAAAATAGCAAAAAAACATAAAGCAATTTATAGAATATCACTTTTATGATTCTACTTTACAAGATGCAGACTTTTACAATTTGTCTATTTTTGCAAATTAAAGATTGAAAATCTTTTGCAAAAAGAAAAAATCTCCTTATTTCTCCTTTACAATGTTCTGATTTTATCACAAAAATCATAAAACATAAATGCACATCATTATCCTCTTATCATCTTGCCAAAATCTCTCATTGATTTCTTTTAAAATCAATTAAAACAAAACCCTAAAAAAGATAATTTGATCAAAACATTATAAGTTATCAACTATTCATCATTCCATCCTTATGTTCTCTCACAAAGCAATAAAATAATGTAACCAAACTCCATGCTGCATAATATAAGTCTCAAAGATTTATCATGTCAACCACCCTAGGCATTTGAATTTCGGCCTCCACAAGTATTAAGCTCAGACTTAAACAAAGTCATAAAGCATAAGTTAAAATTTTGACCCCATTCAAAAATTAACCACGTGCTTTTATAGAACATTCTGAATGACGATAGGGTCGAATTAGGGCTTGATCAAAACAAAGTCACCCTAATTATCATTTCATTTCACACCATGACTTTGGAAAGAAGGAAACTCTATCTGAAAGAAAACTATCGCCATGATGGTGTCGAATTCGAGCTCGTGTGCTTAAATAATCTTCTCCATGTTTTCAGATGACTAAATCTCCAGTGGGTAAGCCTCCTTTCATGATATAATAGCTTTTCCACTTCATTATTTTGAATATCAAAAAGCCCTAAGGGCGCGGCCTATATGAGCTTACTCTCTGATCTTCTCTTACCTTAGCTTCTCCATGCCTTATGAGCTCAAGCTTGATTGGAGACTATATGAGAGAGCTTCATCGGTTATTCTTTCGCTTTCTGTGCACAAGGTGAGTTGTGTGTTCTTAGACTCTATAGCTTCATATTCTTGCTCATTTCGGCCTCAAAGCCATGGCTAACACACTAATACTTCTATTTTTATCTTTCTGTATCTCACCTACTATTGTGTGGGCTCGACCTTCCTGTGAGAGCTCAAATCTCGGCTTCAAGATACTTACCCTCAGCATGGAACTAGTAACTCTACTTCGCCAGCACTTGTTCTCTAAAGACTTAAAAAAAATTGTTCTTTGCTCATTAATTATTGGCCATATTCAGGCCGTGCCAAATATGCATTGTAGGAAGCATGTTTGTGGATTTCAAGCTCAACCCAAAACAAAAAAACTACCATTATGTCAATTTAAAAACATTTCTAATTGTGGGTATCACAGAAAGTTGAATAAAGTTGCATCTTCTTCCCTCTACATTTTGACCCAACTAAGAGAACTTGCATCTGTTGTATATTCTTGCTATTTAATTCCAGATTTCACATGGGTTACTACCGTAACTTTTTCTCCTGCATTTTGAAGCTAACCCTGAAAATGGGTCTTTGGGATTATTAAAGAAAATTGCATCTTATTCTCTTCTGAAGCTTGACTTAGCACATATCTGCATATTTTGTAGTTATACTGTTAGTTAATATGCAAAACCCATATGGGTATCATAGATTATCATATTTACTGCATTTTGAAAACAAAACCACATGTGGGTAACTGTTGTTCATCATTGTTTACCCTCAGAACTGAAAGCACCTGTAAGAGTTAACAAAATCTGTGTATTTACATCATTAGCTGTAAACGAAAACTCCATATTGGCATTTGATATTTGAAGAAAAGATGCTCATTTTTGTATCTTTCATTACTCTGTTTGTCATCTCCACATGGGCTCGAGCTAAAATAAGCAGTGACCTATTTTCAACTTCTAGAATAAAACAATATCGTGATTATTGAAAATTCTCAAAGCCAAAAGCATGCACTCTTATTTTCTGATAGAACTTGACCTCCCATATTTGCTTGAAATGGTGATAAAACCATATATTTGCTTGCATTTATTCTTAAGGCTTTGACTCAAATAACCAGTGATGTTTTACTTTCACTTCTGTAACAAAAAGATGCCTTGAACATTTGTCTTTACTTTAAACCTCCTTAGCATTCTGTTCATCTCAAAAAAAAAATAACTCATTGCATCATTGTTGCTTGCTTTAACTTCTAATAACTAGTACTCCATATTTAAGTATTGTATCACTGATGCTCGCTACTGTACTTAGCTACTCCCTTGAGACAAAAATTGTCATAGTTAAGATCTCAAATCACAATTGATCCAAAGTGAACTCCTGCTTTTCCTCTTTTAGCACCTATGTAGGGCTTTAGCTGAAACATTGAGCTAAAATGGACTGTACCTAGTCTTTTGTTCTCAAGCATGACTGACACTTCACAAACTACCTAGAAATACAAAGCTTACTCTTTCTTTAATATTCTGGAATGATCACTTTATTATTTCAATTCATAATGCATTATGTACTTACTAATCAATTGGAACTAGGGACTTATCTGTCTTTTGAATTCTTGAGCAACATGGTACTCTTCATGCATTTTTATATCTCATAGCACAAACTGCTCTTAAAAGTTGTTCTCTTTGATGGTGAAATTAGAACAAAACATTAAGGCATATGTATGCCTATTCACTATCCGAAAGAGAATTAATGAATTGAAACTCACATGACAAATGATTACAATCAGTACAGAAAATGTAGTTATTCAGCAATTTCTGATGTAAATGTAGTCAGTTAAATTCCTTAAGTGAACTAAATTCACTGTTCACCTATAGCCTTTGGAAAGCAACCCTGATCGTTATGAATGCACAGTTGGTTTCGTTACTTGATGGATTCTCTATTTTATTCTTTCAGTTGTATTTCATTTCATTCGATGTACATGATGAAATCTCTTTTAAAATCAGCCCATTTAATGAATAGGGCAGCATGCTCAGCTCTACCCTTGTGGGAGCCCGTTTTACTCCACATGCTTGGTCTTCAAATAATGTTCAGCTTCATGACTTTACCTATTCCTACACAAGGAAGCAAATAACGTTAGCATAAAAAATAGAACATGTTGATCATGATATTGCTATCTCTCCTTCAGCTCACTTCTTCCATACTGCACTTGATAGGATTTGATTGTTTCAATGCGTTGCTAATAGTATGTTGTACTATTTTAGTTGCATCATATGAGTTACATCATATTCGGAGCCACTGACACCCCTCTTTTCCTCTTACAGGTCAACGAAGCTCGAGATGACGAGGTGCACCATTCAACATCAAGCATCGATAATCAGGCAATGATGACTATGCTGTTACTTATGTGCTTTCCTTTCTGCATCTTCAGTAGTGCAATGTGCTATTAGAAATATATTGTAACAGTCACAGTCATATCCATGGCTTGTGTGGATCTTTGATTTCAATTTTTCTTTTCAATTGAAAAGAAAATGCATCTTCACGCAATATTGTAATATTATTCTGATTGTGAAATCAAATGAAGCCTTGTAAAAATATGAGTTCTTTACGAAATGAATAAAAGCATCTGAAATGCTATTTTTCTCATGTACTCAATTCTGTATTTCTTTTAAAACTACAACATCTGAATGGCACTTTGCAACTCCCCTACTTCACTAAAATGCATAACTATTACTCAATGCATAATAATGATAATAGGAAACAGCATGAAACTTAAACTGCAATTCCACCCTATGGTGTGATAACATTCAGCCAGCTCCTCCATTTGAGCTGAGGTGAAAAATATGTAACATTTTGGCAATTTCTGCTATATGCTTGCCTGCTAAGCATAGATCAGTGGCCTTTAAACAATTCATTGGGCGCGGAGTCAATTCTACCCCTTCTTGAAACTCGGGAAAATTGAACTGCAACACTCCAAACAGCAGCAAGAAAACAAAACTAAACTAAAATAAAACTAAAAGGCCCTGGTGGCCAACAAAACAATGCACAGCAATGCTTAGAGAAAGCAAACTATTGAAATGAAATGTGCAAAACACACTTATTTTCAAACTATTCTACCTAACAGTGAGATAACTTATCTCAAAGGCATTGCTTGAGGTGGATCCCATTTACTGGGATAGACAACACCTCACCAGTCATCTTCGAAAGTTGGAATGCATTGTGTTCCTTGCATTTCGTAATTACATAGGCCCCATCCCATATTGCATCGAACTTGGAATGTCATCCAGGTCTACTCTTGAATTCATTCCACTTGAAAACTAGATCTCCAACAATGAAATCACGAGGCCTTGCCCTCTTGTCAAAAGAATTCTTCATTTGTGCTTGATGTATTTCCAGCTATCTCAGAGCTTCTTTTTTGTTTTCTTCGAGCTCAACCAGCTATGTAAACCTCACTTCAAGAGGTTGTTCATTCAGTAACTCTAGTTCTTTAACATAACTTAATGTTGGTAATTTAATTGAAATAGGCAACTTAGCTTCTCTGTTGTAAGTCAAAACAAAAGGTGAACAACTAGTGGCTCTTTTAGGAGTTATTCTATCAGCCCAAAGGGATAACTTTAGCTTTTCATGCCACGTTCTCTGGTTATCTTCAACAGTCTTCTTGATTATCTGAATCAGATTTTTATTTGTGGATTCCGCTTGACCATTACCTTGCAGATAATAATTTGATGAAGTGTTTAGATAGATGTTATTTTTGACAGACCAATCTGAAATCTTTAATCCAATGAAAGTTAAACCGTTATCTGAAATGATTGAATCTGGAACACCAAATCTCGATATGAGATCTTGATAAAATTTAAGCACTAAAGTCTCATTTGCTTCCTTTAAAGCAACAGCTTTGGTCCATTTTGTAAAATAATCAGTGGCAATAAGAATCCACTTATGACCTACACTTGAAGGCGGGTTGATAGGGCCAATAAAATCCAAACCCCACTTAGCAAAAGGCTGTTCTACCTGAATTAGGTGTAGGGGCAGCAGTGCAAGCCTTTGTTTACCAGAAAATAATGCACATTTCTCACACTTTCTGACCCATGCAATAGCGTCCTTAAACAAATCTGGCTAGAAATAACCAGCTCTCATAATCTTCAGAGTTGTAGTCCTCACAACAAAATGACCGCCAGAAGGTCCATCATGAAACTCTGCCAGCAGCTTGTCCACTTGATCAGGCTGAATGCAATGTAATAAAACACCTTGGAAATCTCTCTTATAAAGAATGCCATTGATAACTGCATAAGGGATGGCTTGTAATCTGTAGTACCTTCTTTTAGCTCTGTCTAAGCCTTCGACGCATTCACCAGTTTACAGATAATGTATCATCTGCTACAACTATGTAATAGGGGTTGCTTGAACAGTATTCAGAACATCATTATTCAACATTGTTTCTGCATTCGCAACCTTTATTAAGTTGTTGTTTTCACTTCCAACAATCTTCTCACACAAACCTTTGCCTCTAACGAGCTTGGTTACTTTAATGTCAACATCAAACTCCATCAGTTTAGTGATCCAACCAACACACTTATCATTAATTTCCTTGTTAAGCATAAAATCTTTAACAGTCGAATGTGCTACCAGCAAATGAACCTTACTGTTGGACAGCATGTGTCTAAATTTCTTCAAGATTCTTACAACAGCAAAGACATGTTTCTCAACCAAAGAATATTTTACCTCATAATCATGCAACACTTGATTGAAAAACGCTATAGGCTGCTCCAAGCCTTCATCATTTTGCTGGCATAACATAGCCGAAACCGTGTCAACTCCTCCAAAAGCATACATAATGAAATATTTGTCAAAGTTTGGATTAATGAGAGTAGGAGTGGTTGCGAGCACTTCTTTGATCTGCTCGAAGCTCCTCTTGCCTTCCTTGGTCCAGCTGAATGGCATGTTCTTCTTTAGCATTGAAGTGAGAGGTTGCAGCAAAGCTGCGATATTTGGTATAAACCTCCTCACGAAGTTGATTCTCCCAAGAAAACTTTGCAAGCCTTTCTTATGAGTTGGTAATGGCAATTCAAGAATTGTGGAAACTCTTTCAGGATCAATCGAAATACCTTGCTTTGAAATAATGTGTCCTAGCAATTTTCCTTCATGTACCGAAAATATACACTTCTTTAGATTGAGTGACACTCCGAAGTCTCTACACCTCTGAAAAATCTATTCGAAATGATCCAAGTGTTCATTAGCATTTCTAGAAAAAATAGTAATATCGTCTAAATATACCAGAACAAACTTGTTCATGAGGCCATGGAAGGCCATATCCATAGCACGCTGGAAAGTTACTCTAGCATTTGATAAGTTGAATGGCATCTTCTTGTAGGCCATCATGCCCCACTTGGTTGTGAATGTTGTTTTGAATTGATCCTCTTGCTTAACCAAAATCTGGTTATAACCTGAGCAGCCATCTAACAAAGAAAATCTGTCATAACCAAAAACTACTTGTAAAATTTGCTCCATAGAAGGGAGTGGGTAATGGTCTTTCAAAGACGCTCTATTCAGATCTTGAAAATTGACACAAAGTCTGATTTCTCCACTCTTTTTCCTAACTGGCACTAAATTCGACACCCAAGAGGTGTGCTTGATAGGAAAAATGATACCGCTTTCAACTAGCTTATTCAGTTCAGCCTTCATAAGGTGCTCCAACTTTCTTTTCTTCTATCTTACCGGCTTTGCATTAGGTTCCAGCTCGATAGTATGATGAGCTAGTTCGGGGTTAAAACCTCTTAAATCTTTGTATTCCCAAGCAAAAACATCACTATAGTTCTGACATAACAGAATGAAAGCTTGTTGTTCCTCTTGATTGCATACCTTTCCTAGTTTGAGAAGCTTGCCCTTGAAAATTTTGATGGCTGCATAGTGCTCCTCCTTAACAGTCAAGCGGCACTTGTCTTTTCACACTTGATCATCTAAATTAAACACTAATTCCAAGGTGACCAAACCTTTTGGTAGCTTATTGGTCTTTAATTGCACAATCTGATCCTCATACTGTTGCTGCCATTTCTGTTGATTTCCATCTGCGAACTCAGCTTCAACAATCATAAAATTCACGATTTGCTCATCACTATCAAAAACTTGCTAGCTCACATTATTGTCAGGTACAAAAGGTCTGACTACTATTTTCACGTATTGACGTGCTTCTACCTTATGAATTTCTTTGGGAATGTCAAACTGAGCTCCTATGGTAGCGAGTCTATCAACATGCTTATTTTGATTCTGAGGAATTGACATGATATTAAAAGCATTAAAATCTTCTACTAAATCCCATACACGATGCTTGTATTTCTTAAGCAAATCATTCTTGGCAGTATTTAAATTTCTGATTTGATTCACAACCAACTCGAAATCACCATAAACTTATAAGTATTTAATACCTCGTTTGCGGGCCCACTCAAGGCCATGCACCAACACTTCATACTCAGCTGTATTATTTGAACAGCTGAAAGCAAATCTGCAAGTTGAATAATACTTATCTCCCTCAGGCGATATCAGCATAGCTCCACCTTCGGCACCAACACTGCTCCTCAAACCATCAAAATAAAGTTTCCACAACTCATTATCTTTTCCTGTAAATGGTTCATCCTCTTTGCAAAGATTAGGCATGTCGCAGTCAGACTCGTGAATCATATAAACTCCTAAACATACCTCATCTGTGTTCTGGAACAGATCAAGCTCGTGATCTTCAGTTGCCCATTCATTGAGGCTGATGTAGTCTTCATGGGTGCTACAGTTTGAGGTCATGGTTTGCTCCTCCATTGTAGAGGTGGCATAGAGATTAGCGTTTATAGGGTTTGGGGAGTATGGTTCGATATGGTCTTTGGCGAGAGGTTCAGATTTAATGGTCACCTTTGTACCATACCTTGTTCTAAAAAATAGATGAGACCAATCAGAAGACAAAAACCCACCCACCTTGGCTATAAAATCCCTCGACAAAAAAATGGCAAAGTGTGGCAATAAGTCTATGATGTGAATATCCTGGTGAATAGCGAAATTTGGGGATGCATGCAAGGTAAGGGCTAAATTTCTGATGATACTAGTAGTCTTAACAGTAGACCCATCTAATTGCACTACGCCTTTCTGAGGATTTGGCTCATAAACAAGACCTAATTTATTATCTAAACTTTTCGGCATGACTAAACTACTAGCTCCAGAATTGACCATACAATTATGCACAAATTTATCACCTATGATCAGACTTAAATAAAACGAAGGGGGCTTTACCTCTTTTTCTTTCTGCCCACTTTTCTTCTCCAGGTTGTTAGCTAGCACAACTTTCACAATTCCTTGATTAGCGTTGTCAGAAATAGACAACTCAGCCAATGCATTCTGCAGTAAGATTTTCTGCCCTGGAAGCTGCAGAGCGTCTAATATTGACATATTGACAGTAGCTTTCTTAAGATGCTCAATGATATTGAAGGATGAAATATTTACCTTCTACTATTTTTTTACAACAGCGGCTTCGTTTTTCTTATGTATAGGCTGAGAATATATTTGTGACCACTCCTTGACAGGAATCTCCTGCCCTCTTTGCAGAATTTGCATCTTGGGCTGCATAGCAGCATTAATTTTTGATAAAACAGGTTGCTTACGAACTAGTGGCTGCTGCTGCGAAGTTCTAGCTTGTTGTCCTAGATCCACAGCTCATTTTTTAGATCTAGTATTGGCTGAAATAGGGGAATTTTGTCGATCTCGGCCATTCATGCCACAGAATTCAGAGCTTTGTCAGTTCGGCAAGGCGACTTCTACATTATCTTGCTGCTCTTGATTCTGATCTACAGTATTTTCTGAAATAGCATATACATTATGCACCATTAAAGCCTGGTTTCTCACTCTGTTGGTGCACATCGACTGGTTGTGGGGTTGGTTGCATGGGTAACACCAATCACAATCTTGAACAACATTGTTTTGCGGCACAAGCTCTTTTGACGTGCTGGCTGCATTTGGATTGTATGGCTAGAATGGCCGAGGGTTAAAATTCTTTCTTTGGGCTTGATAATCACCTTGGAAAGTGGGCCTATTTTATTGATTTTGCTGATAAGGGGCTTGGTATGGCTTGTGCTCTTGGTCGACTTGCTTCTTAATAGTCACAAGATCATTCCCAAAATTCTTTAATATGCTCTTGATCTCTTGCATCTCTGGATTTGGGGCTGAGACAATGACCTCTTGGGCTGTATTATGGTATCCTATTGTTGGAACTGGCAGGACAGCAGCCAAAGGAGGTATAGCAACAGGAATAGGCGGCTATATTTCTGGAAACAAGGGCATGGGGGGTCTAGGAGCTATATCTCCAGCTTGAATAAGACAGTTTTTCAGCATTAATAGCAATATTATAGGCGTTAGGAAGCATTAAACCACCCATAGACTGAGTCATGACAGCAATCTTGCTATTCAAAGCTTTTAAATAAAACAGAAATGCATGTGCCGATAAGGGATTTACCATTGTCAGGATTCTGTCCCAAGTCCTTTGAAATCTGTCATTGAAATCCGCCAAATGTTCGTGTGGCACCCTTTGAATAGTGCTCAGCTGCTCTAATAAAGATAAATTATTAGATTTATCAGCAAAATGTTGGTACAGGCCATTACCTAGAGCGTCCCATGTTGCGATTGAATTTGCAGGGAGACCTCTAAACCACTATAGCGCTTTGCCCTTAAGTGGCGTAGCTAACAGCCTTAAAGCAACATTCTCTTGAGTGATATTGTGCACCAAGCATAACATGGCTACGTCACGAATGTGTTTGACTAGTGTAGTGTAATCCTCTCCAGTGAAGTATGGTAGTCCTCAAAGGGCTGCAACTGGAATCTCATCATGTTGGGCAATATCTAATGGACTGCCTCCATTGAAGGGTGCAAACAGGTGTTGCCTCGGTGGTGCTGCCATTGGTGGTACTTGTGAGATTGGAACTGGTACACCAAGTGACAAAACTAGAGCACCAAGAACCAGAGGTGTTGACTTTGATCTTGCAAGGGTTTCAAAAAGCCTTCTTGCTATCCTGCCTCTTTTTCGTGATGGGGACAACACCTGATACTTGAAAGGTGTTGAACTTGATCTCGTTTAAATATTTCTCATGCACAGACTGCACTAGCATGCAGAAAATAGAACCAGAGTCGCCAGGTATATTGATAGCCTCCAAAAGGCTGTAAAAATCTGTTGCATACACCAAATAGCAAACTAAAATATTAAATATTCTCTGAAAGTTTCTTTTAATGGTCCCACCGGGCATGCCAAAAACTATTATCAATAGTTTTGCACCCTGCTGAATGTAGTATTTAGCAAACTACTGAAACATGGAAACCTCTTTCAGATGTGGGTAATCTGCAGAAAGAGGAATCTCTAGAGTGAGCTGGTTCTCCAAATGATGAATTCTATTCTTAATGACTTTCCAGGAAAAAGGATACAAGGATAAACTGGATTTAAAATCTAAAACTGAAATTCTATCACCCTAAAAATATTAATCAACTGTAAGAAGACCTTGATAATAACTTACTCTCACCAACTCTTTAAAATTAAATTCCCACAATATCACAACACATGTAGCTCAACAGTGGTTTATGCAAAGGTTAAATTAACACAAGGCATTACTTGAACTAGCATGCCACTTCTGCAAATTACTTGACAATAGTAAGAAAAGAAAATGATCCAACAGATTTGAATCATAGAACGAATCAAATTACTATTCCAAGTCATGAAAAAGAAGTCAGAAAGAAAAACTCTGCTATTTTATTGAATGATGGAGTGAAACCTCTTAGAATCTGAGCACACATAAGTTTACAAGCTCCCCAAAATGTGTAAGGGCAAGAAACTCTAATCTGAACTGCTGAAAATGAGAATGAAGAAAACTAAGTTTTATCAAAACATAGCCCTCAAGAAACCCTAATCCGAGCTCAAAAAAAATCTCAAGGAAAAAGGCTTCAAGCTGTCTCAAAATTTCTTTAAAAGCAGGAAAAAGCACAATGCTTTCATGATGAACCTGTCAAGCCTCTAAAAATATGTTGAATCTTGCTTTAAAAGCACAAAAAACACCTTATCTCTCCAAGATAAGTCTCAAATCCGACCAACAGGAAAATTCAATCAAAGATCTACTAAAAATAGCAAGAAAACATAAAGCAATTTATAGAATATCGCTTTTATGATTCTGCTTTACAAGATGCAGACTTTTACAATTTGTCTATTTTTGCAATTTAAAGATTGAAAATCTTTTGCAAAAAGAAAAAAATCTCCTTATTTCTCCTTTACAATGTTTTGATTTTATCACAAAAATCATAAAACATAAATGCACATCATTATCCTCTTATCATCTTGCCAAAATCTCTCATTGATTTCTTTTAAAATCAATTAAAACAAAACCCTAAAAAAGATAATTTGATCAAAACATTATAAGTTATCAACTATTCATCATTCCACCCTTATGTTCTCTCACAAAACAATAAAATAATATAACCAAACTCCATGCTGCATAATATAAGTCTCTAAGACTTATCATGTCGACCACCCTAGGCATTTGAATTTTGGCCTCCACAAGTATTAAGCTCAGACTTAAACAAAGTCATAAAGCATAAGTTAAAATTTTACCCCATTCAAAAATTAACCACGTGCTTTTATAGAACATTCTGAATGACAATAGGGTCGAATTAGGGCTTGATCAAAACAAAGTCAACCCCTAATTATCATTTCATTTCACACCATGACTTTGGAAAGAAGGAAACTCTATCTGAAAGAAAACTGTCGCAATGATGGTGTTGAATTTGATCTCGTGTGCTTCAGTAATCTTCTCCATGTTTTCAGATAACTAAATCTCCAGTGGGTAAGCCTCCTTTCATGATATAATAGCTTTTCCACTTCATTATTTCGAATATCAAAAAGCCTTAAGGGCGCAACCTGTATGAGCTTACTCTCTGATCTTCTCTTACCTTGGCTTCTCCATGCCTTATGAGCTCAAGCTCGATTGGAGACTATATGAGCTTTGCGGGTTATGCTTTTTCTTTCTATGCACAAGGTGAGCTGTGTGTTCTTAGACTCTATAGCTTCGTATTCTTGCTCATTTCAGCCTCAAAGTCATGGCTAACACACTCTAATACTTCTATTTTTATCTTTCTGTATCTCACCTACTATTGTGTGGGCTCAACCTTCCTGTGAGAGCTCAAATCTCGGCTTCAAGATACTTACCCTCAGCACAGAACTGGTAACTCTACTTCGCCAGCACTTGTTCTCTAAAGACTTAAAAAAAATTGTTCTTTGCTCATGAATTATTGGCCATATTTAGCCACACCAAATATGCATTGTAGGAAGCATGTTTGTGGATTTTGAGCTCGACCCAAAACAAAAAAACTACCATTATGTTAATTTAAAAACATTTCTGATTGTGGGTATCATAGAAAGTTGAATAAAGCTACATCTTCTTCCCTCTGCATTTCGACCCAACTTAGAGAACTTGCATCTGTTGTATATTCTTGCTATTTAATTCCAGATTTCACATGGGTTACTACCGTAACTGTTTCTCCTGCATTTTGAAGCTAACCCTGAAAAATGGGTCTTTGGGATTATTAAAGAAAATTGCATCTTATTCTCTTTTGAAGCTTGACTTAGCACAAATTTGCATATTTTGTAGTTATACTGTTGCTTAATATGCGAAACCCATATAGGTATCATAGATTATCATATTTACTGCATTTTGAAAATAAAACCACATGTGGGTAACTGTTGTTCATCATTGTTTACCCTCATAACTAAAAGTACTTGTAAAAGTTAACAAAATCTGTGTATTTACATCATTAGCTGTAACAAAAAACTCCATATTGGCATTTGATATTTGAAGAAAAGATGCTCATTTATGTATCTTTCATTACTCTGTTTGTCATCTCCACATGGACTCGAGCTAAAATAATCAGTGACTTATTTTCAACTTCTGGAATAAAACAATATCGTGATTATTGAAAATTCTCAAAGCCAAAAGCATGCACTCTTATTTTCTGACAGAACTCGACCTCCCATATTTGCTTGAAATGGTGATAAAACTGTATATTTGCTTGCATTTATTCTTAAGGCTTTGACTCAAATAACCAGTGATGTTTTACTTTCACTTCTATAACAAAAAGATGCCTTGAACATTTGTCTTTACTTTAAACCTCCTTAGCATTCTGTTCATCTCAAAAAAAAAAAAAAAACTCATTGCATCACTGTTGCTTGCTTTAACTTCTAATAACTAGTACTCCATATTTAAGTATTGTATCACTGATGCTCGTTACTGTATCCGGCTACTCCCTTGAGATAGAAATTGTCATAGTTAAGATCTCAAATCACAATTGATCCAAAGTGAACTCCTGCTTTTCCTCTTTTAGCACCTATGTAGGGCTTTAGCTGAAACATTGAGCTAAAATGGACTGTACCTAGTCTTCTGTTCTCAAGCATGACTGACACCTCACAAACTACCTGGAAATACAAAGCTTACTCTTTCTTTAATATTCTGGAATGATCACTTTATTATTTCAATTCATAATGCATTATGTACTTACTAATCAATTGGAACTAGGGACTTATCTGTCTTTTGAATTCTTGAGCAACATGGTACTCTTCATGCATTTTTATATCTCACAGCACAAACTGCTCTTAAAAGTTGTTCTCTTTGATGATGAAATTAGAACAAAACATTAAGGCATATGTATGCTTGTTCACTATCTGAAAGAGAATTGATGAATTGAAACTCACATGACAAATGATTACAATCAGTACGGAAAATGTAGTTATTCAGCAATTTCTGATGTAAATGTAGTTAGTTAAATTCCTTAAGTGAACTAAACTCACTGTTCACCTATAGCCTTCAAGAAGCAACCCTGATCATTATGAATGCGTAGTTGGTTTCGCTACTTGATGGATTCTCTATTTTATTCTTTCAGCTGTATTTCATTTCATTCGATGTACATGATGAAATATCTTTTAAAATCAGCCCATTTAATGAATAAGGCAGCATGCTCAGCTCTACCCTTGTGGGATCCCGTTTTACTCCACATGCTTGGTCATGCTTGGTCTTCGAATAATGTTCAACTTCATGACTTTACCTATACCTGCACAAGGAAGCAAACAATGTTAGCATAAAAAATAGAACATGTTGATCATGATATTGCTATCTCTCCTTCAGCTCACTTCTTCCACACTGCACTTGATAGGATTTGATTGTTTCAATGCATTTCTAATAGTATATTGTACTATTGTAGTTGCATCATATGAGTTACATCATAGTCGGAGCCACTGACACCCCTCTTTTCCTCTTACAAGTCAACGAATCTTGAGATGACGAGGTGCACCATTCAACATCAAGCATTGATAATCAAGCAATGATGACTATGCTGTTACTTATGTGCTTTCCTTTTTGCATCTTCAGTAGTGCAATGTGCTATTAGAAATATATTGTAACAGTCACAGTCATATCCACGGCTTGTGTGGATCTTTGATTTCATTTTTTCTTTTCAATTGAAAAGAAAATGCATCTTCATGCAATATTGTAATACTATTCTGATTGTGAAATCAAATGAAGCCTTCTAAAAATATGAGTTCTTTACGAAATGAATAAAAGCATCTGAAATGCTATTTTGCTCATGTACTCACTTTTGTATTTCTTTTAAAACCACAACATCTGAATGGAACTGTACAACTCCCCTACTTCACTAAAATGCATAACTGTTACTCAATGCATAATAATGATAATACGAAATAGCATGAAACTTAAACTGCAATTCCACCCTATGGTGTGATAACATTCAGCCAGCTCCTCCATTTGAGCTGAAGTGAAAAAATATGTAACAGCTCTCACAAAGTAATTCTCAATTGTCACTAAATATCTCTCAGCTCTCATAGAATAATGCAACAAATTAAATTTGTAGAATAAGCTTGTAGAATAGAAGTGCATCCAAATAAGGGAGCTATCCCATCTATTTATACAAAAATGAAGACTTTGCAGCCTACAGATAATACATGTTGAATGACAAATCTCTCCATGCAATTTGACTCACTTCACTTCGCTAAAAGGTGGCAACAAACCAAGTGTAAACTCATCACAAAATGTTTACAAATTGGCCTTCTATTTGACAACAAAAAAATACTAATTCAAATGTGCTCATATTAAAATGATGACAGTTGAATTGCATCCAAAATGGACTTCTACAAAGAATAGAACTTCATAATTTGGCACCAAGTATGTAGCCAACTTCCTATTACTTTGGCGTGGTTATTCTCATTGAATCAATCTACTGTTAACAAGCAACACCTTACTACATCAACTTAGTCATAGCGTTGTTGAGAAATAGAGGAAAAATGAGTTGCTTTAGTGCATAAATGGTGTTTTGACCAGTTCTTGCTAATATTCTATCACTTTGTATCTTAGATATAAGCATTCTCAGCTTAAGTAATTCATTGTTTAAATAATTAAGACTCATTTCGTAAACTTTGATTAAGGTTTACTTCACAAATGTCCTTAATTAAAAAACAATACATTTACATATAAATCATCCTCCATGATATATCATTATATGTATTATTCGACCTATAATAATTGCATAATGTATATATAATTCAACTTCCATTTAATACCATGTATATATATACCATGTCAAACAAGTTTGTATAAATTCAATATATAAATGAATATGATCAAGTTGATATTCACATAATAATCATGTCGATTGTATATATATTCCTCTATGTACATGTATATGTATGTATACATATGTTGATATATTCATAGGGGCATTCCTATTTTCCAAACATATGTATGTATTGACACATGTATGCATATATCTTATATATATACACACACACTTGATTGCACAATCAAGCACATACACAATTACCATCGTGTTAATAGCAATAGACATGTCCAGTGAATTAATACATATACACATTCATGTTGTATTGTCCATTCGATAGTTCTATGCTCATAAGCAATTTGTTCATAAGCGTGCATAGGTAGGTCTAGCTATGTACTCTCATGTACATGTTCCTTCATGTGTATGGTATATCATCGACATGCATATTGTAGACACTCAAATAGGTTTGACTGACATTATGCATCTAATTTTGATTAATTAACATCACCAATTAATCAAGTAATTAAGTCTATTTGATCAATTCACTTCCTAGTCACTAATGTTCATCATGTTTAATTTAATAAGTCAATTTATTTATTTAAACCCTAAATTCCTCTCATTTGATTTAATAAATAAAATTATTTAAATCAAATGTCATAAACTCCTAATCCCTTCAAGTTGATTAATTCTAAATTAATTAACTCTTAATCCTCATTACCCATTCTCTAGCTTTTGACTCAACCTTGGTCAAACTCAACCCCTAATTAACTAACCAACTTGCATATGAAAATAATTTCTTTGAATTAACTAATTAACCTATTTTCCTTCACAAAAGACATATTCTTTGATAATATTCCTTCAATAACTCCACTTATTTGACTTTCTTACCCAAATATTAATGCCTCTTACAAAAGCATTAATCTCTCTTACATCTCCACCCACATTCTCTTACATCTCCAACCACATTCATTTAATCCTCTTACATCCTCATCCATTTTCATTTATTTCTCTTACATCCTCTTTACTCTACACATTCCCCAAAATGTGCTCCACCCTCATCCAATAGAATTGTGACAAATGTCCCAATCCTATTGGCTCCCTTTTTATCCCACATTCACCAAGTTTACGTCTTCTTCAACCCTTAAATCATATAAGTAGAAGCCTTTTCTACTTGAAATGGATCCACTTCTTTATGAAAAATCATTATCCTCCAATTGCTATCATTATATTTGAGGGCAATTGGAATTCATCACATATTGGAAGCTTTATCATAGGGCGTGGGAAAGGTAATTATTTCCACATCAAAGGAGAACCACTCCCATTATGGGATAGAGTTTGAATATGTTTTTGATAGAGTGAATAACCAAGGATCAACAACTGTAAAAAACCTTCATGAAAGCAAGAGAGACAACACTACCATTTCACCAAATAAGGAGTGTAAAATATGAGATCTGATTTT
>VDFB02000017.1:211504462-211506962 GCA_007258455.2 Sequoia sempervirens
ACTATCAAGTTTTCCTGCATGCAGTATGTCATTTCAGTGTCAATTTTTCTAGGGCCTGTATATAATAGTAGGATGGGGAGAGAAATAGAGGACCCAAATCTAACCCTAGCCACTATAAAGGTAGGGCAACTAAAAAGAAGCTATAGAATCTCGTTCAAAGATAGAATTGGTAACCTGTCATCTCTGGTAAATTATTGCATTCAAACCTATCCTCCTATAGAATTGTTTGGATTTCCAAACCATTATCAACAGGGCCTTACTAAATTGAATAGGGTAAACTCTTCCTATATAATCTATAGTGGATATTTCAACAATAGCTTCAAGTTTCAAGGCCAATTGATCGTAATTTTAAGGCAGATAAATTCATCATGGTTTTGCAGTGGGGAATCACATATTACCAACACAGGCCATCTCACTGGACCGCTGTGTTTAGTTCTTCCATAAGAGAAAGATGGTGACAGCAGTCCCATAGATAGAGAAAGTGGGGTCAATGCCTATCAATTATGCAAGATGCTAAAGATATTTTTACAATAAGCCCTTCTCTTAAGAGGACCTCCACATTCTTCAAGTCATTTATCCTATACGCCATCTAATTAACCAATGCATTTATCAATCGATCAATTATGCCATAGATGGGAAAGATTCACATGTTGACCCATTTCACAACTTCTAAATGTCGTCTTCCAATCCTTTATATCAATGTTGTCAAGATTACTTTCAATGCGTGTTCTATTGTTGATCAGTTTTCATGTTTTCTTCAATTAGTGTTGTTGGGATTCCCAGCAATTATACTTTCCCGTGTTGTTCGATTTTTATCCATATTTTTGCATTTGTTTTCATTTCAAAGGTGTTTGGGTTTCAATGGGTTTATTCACATTATAATGTCCTTAGCTGGAATTTTTATAAAATATGCACGTCTGTTTATTTTCTAATTTGTGCAAACTAAAATGAAACTAATATGAAATACAGAACAGCAAATGTCAACTCCAATAAAATTTAATGGATAACAGGGTCTCAAGATTTAAAAGGAAACCCTAATATCATACAAAAGTTAACTATACATAACTTAGAAAACATATCTGGGATCATAACGCGGGCTGCGTACTTAATGCCGTTCATTATTCCTTTGGCTCGTTCTAATTGCTCCATCTCCTACTCTGCCATGCTGCATTTCTGAGTATCGCTGATTCCTGCGTTATTTAACATGATGTCTAGTCGTCCTTTTTTAGCACCGCTGCTCTTCATAGAGTTATAACCCTGTAAAATCTAAGAAAATGTTTACACAAACGTAATAGAAATTCGCCTAAAGAATACCCTGCCAAAAATATTGCTGAAATCTACGAAAATTATTCGCACAGAGATCAAGAAAATCTGCACTAAACTATACCATGCAAGTCCTACGAAAATGTTCCCGAACAAATCTTCATTAAAACTGTACCTGCAAAACCAGGAAAATGTAGGCACGAACAGCTTGAAAATCTTCAAAAAAATCATACCCTGCGAAACAAAGAGTCCGTTCGCACGAACAATACAGAAGCCCTCATAAATCATACTCAGAATAACAGAGAACGAAGAGTACCCTGAGAAACAAAGAGTCCGTTCGCACGAACGATACAGAACCCTCATAAATCATACTCAGAAAAACGGAGAACTAAGAGTACGATTGCACGTCAGTACTATATAAAGGAGAGGAAAATGCTTCGTGAAATGTGCCACTGCTTTTTTTTAAAACGGCATTTGAATCGTGTTATCCGTTTTTTTTTTTTGGAATGTCACGTATTTCGACAATGGAGACAATTTCTTTTATAATGTGTGTATAGATTGTTTTTCTAACCGTTTTAATGAAACAAGAAAAATTATGGCAGTAAAAAAGAAATATTTTATTTTATTTTTTTTAAGAAAGTGACTAATTTTAAATAGTTTGTAAATAAATTTGTCTTGTAGTCTTATAATCTGAACTTAATCAACATATAAATTACAATTTCATTCATTAATTGTCTTACAAGTTATAAATAGTTTATAATTTAGAACTATATAATATACTAATGTATGTCATAATTAATTAGTATATTGATTTCAAATTAAATTATATAATAATATTTATTAATCATCTAAATTAAAAAATATAATTAAATTAAATAAATAATGAATCATCTAGACTAAAAAATAATAATTAAATTAAATAATGAATAAACAATTTTAATTTGTTTGTTCTACATTAATTTTTCCAAAATTCAATTAATCAATAAATATATAGAAAAAATATATAATTACTATTATATATATCTTTAAAATAATGTTGAGTTTTGAAATGTAGTTATTATTAAAATATTTTTTATTTAGTTATCATAATTTATCAAAAAAATGTAAGAATGATATTTACAATAGGAAGAACCACTTGCAAATAAGATAGTAACATCATATAGTAACTAGCTCTCCAAGATACTAAAACAATTTTTGAAAACATTATTTACCTTTTAACCCACCCATAAATAGAAAT
>VDFB02000017.1:211509462-211515307 GCA_007258455.2 Sequoia sempervirens
AGCTTATGCATATTTTGAAGACCTCTTAAGCATTCCAAACATTGGTTAATATGGTGTCACATTCATATGTTGGTGCCCAAGTTTATAGCACAAGTTTTGACTGATTCTCATGGCATTTAAAACAATTTACACATCCCTTCAAATGTTTACACAATAGTGCATGAACTCATACATGCTTCATCCTTTGGTTTGACTGAGTCTCACATACTTTATATGTTGGTTCAAGATATTCCTTTAAAGGTTGTGTCATATGTGTTATATGCACTTTATTATATCCAACACTTCAATTAATATTAGCATTATGTTATGCACTTAGAGATTAACACAACATATGAATGTGGTGCCAACATATTAACCAGTGTTTGGAATGCTTAAAAGGTCTTCAAAATATGCATAATCCTACAAAGTTCTTGTGCTATAAGCTTGGTTGCCAACATATGAATGTGGTACCATATTAACTGGTGTTTGGAATGCTTAAGAGGTCTTCAAAATGCACATAAACCTACAAAAAAGAATAGAGACTCAATCAAATGCAAACTTGGTAGCATTTTGTAAAGGAAGTTGAATTAGGAAACTTGATTTGAACTTGTTGTCCCATATATCAAGTTGACTCAACCATTTAAATGGTGAGGACTATGATGTGTTGCAAACTTGTGAGTTAGCTTGGTGAGTTGTTGTATAAGGATAGAAAGGTGGCAGGAATATTAACTTGTTTTGTTTCCTTTGGTTGCTCGCAAATTAGTATAAATAGAGGTGCTCATTTTGTCAATTGCATCACTTGTCAATCTAATTTCTCTGTGTTATTCTGCCACAATTTGAGTTGAGAGGTTGTGAGGTTGAGCTCATTGTTTTTTTTGTTTTATATTGGTTTTATTAAGAGATTTAGAGAGAAGCTAGTAGAGGAATTTGGGTTGTTTGTAGTGGAAGTTGCAAGTGAACTTGAGCCATTAAGCTAAGAGGGAAGTTTATTCAGTTGGAGCTTTAAACATGCATGTTGATTTCTACTTCTTGTTATTATGTTGAAAAGATTGCTTATTAGATTTCCTTATTGAAAAGATTGTATTTATGTGTGATTTGATGCTTGCAAGTCTTTTGAAAGTTCTTGATTGTTTCTTGTCTTGGGAACCCTTTTCATTTGGGTTTATTTGTAGATAGTTATTTATACCATAATGGGTTTACTTCAATTATAAATACTATGTGTACTATATGTAGGTTGTTGGTACTATACGAGGTATAATATACTCTAAGTGCGTAGCATAAGATAGAGTTATTTTGAGATACTTGATTGCTATGTCAGTTAATGTGAGTTAATGGGAAGGTTATTCCTAGGGTTAAGATAATCCACAGGAAAGGGAATATAGAATAGAATAGAATAGAATAGAATACTAATGGTCAATACAAAATGAGCAATTGCAGTGGTGAATATAGATGACCCTCACTCGAAGTACTAGGTGTTGAATCTTTGGCCAAAGTAGTATAGGTAGCCACTATTTACACTGTCAATTCACTATGATACAAGTACATACTAGGCTTAGAATATCATAGAAATAAAGGTTGACTTTATGGTAAGCTCTAGATGTGTAAGACACGTCACTATTGTTACACTCATATTTTGTATTTACTATTTACTATTACTGTGTAGAGTAAATGTGAATGTAATTTGAATTTTGAATGTGAATATACTATTCTTGCAATTTGTTATCAATGAATTATGAATGAATTTTATTTCATTTTATGATATGTGAAGAAATGCATATATGCGAAATGGAAGGTTATTGAATTAGATATTCTAACTATGGAGAATCTTATGTGTAATACATATTTTTTTGAATAGTTGACTACTGTGGGAATGTGTTAGTTGGATGTAGGTATATGTTCAATCTTTCAGGTGTGAGGGGAAGTATCACTCAGGAGAAGGTCTTGGTCGGGCAACCAGTAACATAACCTAACTAAGCTTACACACACTCACAGTAGAATGGTTGAGTCTGAAATATGCCAACCAATTTTTTTTCTTGAATTATCATAACACAAGCCAACACTACGCCAATGGATTAGCATTAGCATCAAAACTAAAATCCAAGCTTGAAAGAACTCAATGCCAAGAATGCACACTCAATCCCAAGGAAGGATAGGTGTTGTCATATGGCGAAGAAATTAAAGAAGAGTACTTGAAATGAAACAAACTCAACGTCAAGAATGTGCACTCAAGATCCCACTGAGGGCGAGGTGCTAACATATGACAGAGTTATTAATTGAAAACTGAAACAAATAGGCAGATAACCAGCCATGAAGAAATCTGCTCAACCACTTAAACAGTGGGGGGAAGAAAACAACATAATCCAAACTAATTCCTCTGCTGCGACAGGCATCCACTAAACAGTGGGAATTCTCCACTTAATAGTGGGTGATAGAAAATAAATACAAATCAGATTCCTCCACAATGGTGGTAAACCATCCAGGGGTTATGATATTTGCATTAAAGATCACAAGTAAATGCAGTAAATAAATGGTTGGATTAGTACTACTAATTCTCAACCTTACAATTAAGAAAAACTGCAAATTACAAGTGTTACAATAGAAGAATGAATGCAAATATGTGAAGGATGAATTTAGCTAGTTTGTATAACTCTCAAAGACTAAAATTGAAGCCAAATTCTGAACTTATTGAAGTCTGATAATAAAAATCGGCAAACTGACACTGTAAACCAGCCACCTGTAAAACAATGAAATGCTCATAACTCTTTCAATATACCTCTGAATTGAATGAAACGAAATGCAAAGTCTCTTTGGAGGATAGGCACCCAAACTCAAACCACAAAACTACATCAAAACTCAAGATATTATTTTGCACAAATCCCAATGCACTCTCAAGATGGTACAACCCTCAAGAGGGGCGATTTCTCTTGCTAAAAATCAAATACTTGGAATTAAATTCTAAAATTCTCCAAATATGGTCGCCATTAGCATAGAATTGCAACGATCAAATACCCATAACCAAAATAAATTCACATCAAAAGCTGTAAATGAAAAACACCTTCAGCTGTGTATACACCAACAACATTAAAACTGAAATTCTCACCAAAATTCACCAACTTTGAAGCACAATCTGCTAGTCTGATTGAGAAGCAGCAATAAGACCAACTAGGTGTTGTCTTTCAAACACAAAATTGGATTGGAACTAGGAGGTAAGCATCCCTCGAAGTATTAAACAAGTTGTCATTTTGACAGCATAACATTAGCATAAACATTGGATAATCAGCGCTTCAAACAGTAGCAATATATAAGTTTTAGTTGGCAAATGAAGCAACAAGAACTCTTCAAATTCCAAGAAGTTGAATCACTCTTCAACTTCCAAAAGGGATGCCACCTTATTTTCTTACTTTTGAAATAATAAAATATGCCATCAACCTCCTTTTAAAGGCCAGTCTAACTCATTTCTTTGTAATAAAGTATTTAATAAATCATTAAATGCACAATTGACCCCCTTAATGGCCCCTCTTTTAAAACAACATGAAGTTATTACTCCTAGGCATGGGGTACAACTGAGAAACATGAAATTTGACTAAGTATAAACTCAACTCATGAAGAAAACCAAACCAAAGCCAAACTGAGACTGATGGATAACAAGATGACTTGAGTTGAACTAATGATGATGCCACTGCCAAAATTAGACTTACTAAAAATAGCCACTGCCAAAAATAGTAAGTTTACCTCAAAACCAAAAGAAAGCAGAACTGAGCTGGAAGCAAGACTTAATGAAAGTGGAAACCCTAAATTCGCACATTTGAGTAGCCTATGGATTTTTGGAAATAGGCTAAAACCAAACGAAGAGCGTATGGCCAAAATGGGGACATTACAATCCACCCTTCCCAAAATTGCTTGTCCTCAAGCAATGCCACAACACTCCAAACTAATCCCAACAAAACAAATAGGATCCCAGGGTCCCAAGTCCATCTCTGAAAAGTTCCACCATGTTGATGCTACTCCACTCTAATCATAAAAATGAAATCATTGCACCATAACTGCACAAACCATCCCTGCAACCTCAATGAGATTACATGCCTAAAATTCAAATTGAAAAACATGTAAGAAATGGAATCAAAATCAAGTAGCATTTTGTGCCCAATAAACTCTGAGGAATTAACATCTACAATGTCAATGCCAATCACCATTATGTGAACCAAAAAGAATAACCTAATGAACTCAAAAATATCCTCAACAACATAACTCCTCAAAGCAACAAACTAAGTCACCACAGCAAGTGTGTCTCCATCATAGCTAATTGCAAAGGGAAAAACAACTCTTTGCAAAGTCATAACAGTTGCATCATCTAAACTCCTCAAGGAAGAATAATGCCTCCTTTGAGTAACTCTAACATAATCAAGAAGCTTTTTGAAAACTTCAACCAATGTCTCCCCAAAAGACTCAAAAAATTGAACCCAAACAAACAAAGGTTCGCTGGCCCAAACACTAATGCAAGAGATTGTACAAAGGAAACCACTGGAAAGGGACTTAAACATCATCCAAAATTGATCTGAATCACAATGAAACATCATTTCCCACTTTAGAGGTCATAAACCCTCACTGAAAAGAAATTGTGAAAAGAAAAAATGAATGTACCAGCTGCCCATGAAGTCTGAAATAAACCAAGTAAAGTCTGATTTTAGGAAAATCAGCATACAAGGAGTTGAACAACTGCTGCAACTTTGGAAATCAGCGTTCATAATATGACAACTATTCATGCTCAAGGCTGGAAACATTCCCTCAAGGAACTTCAACCCATTATTAAACCATCTTTTGTTCGAAGCATCTCTCCAATCCATCAATTGATGAGAAAATGGAACCATTGAATGGCTGGTAAAGATGGGGGCCGCATCAAAGATTCTGAGAATAGAATTCTTATCTCTTCGAAGATCTTTTTTTCTACTTGCAACAATCTCCATCAAGCCTTGTTGAGAATTCCAAGCATGAATTCCCAACCACAAATAATCTCCAACACATTGGGAAAAATTCCCAACATATCTCCAAGAGCCATAGTGAAAGTCTCGAGCACAAATCCATGTAATCAATTGCAACCATCAATGCAAAGTTTGAACCTTTAATGAACAGCATTTTAGAATAATCACTCATCAACAAAGCACAATCTAGGAACCAAAGGGGCAAGTCTAAAAGTTCTCTCACAATTTGATGCATATTTCTGAGACCTGACCAAATCAACCATCTTAAGATAGGCGGCACTCTTCCCTTGGTCAATGTTGAGTGAAGACCAGCAAGTTCAAGTTTGGACATCATTAAATGCTCATTTAATAACCATCCCGAGAGAGTGTTGCCTGATATATAGCTTGGATCCACCAACATTATCTTATACTTAACCATGAAATCATGCATGTCAAAAACATAAAACCTCTTATCAACGTCATCCATGTAGAAATTGTCAATCACCTTATGATTTAACAAATTATGTGAAGATGGTGGATTATTGTACACAATCATAGAAAAAATATTTCCTTCATCCCTTTCGTTGGTGTCTTCATAGAATTCATGCACATCTTCTGCAACTTGAGGATACCCATCATTAGTTGTTGATCCATAGAATGTAGTGTGATGAATATCACACACATTACCAATCATCACATCAAGCTCATGGCTGCAAGCTATCCCTTCTTGAGGCAAGTTATCTTCCCAACTCAAGAGTTCACACTCTTGATTTACCTTCCAATTACCATCATCTTCATGAATCTCATTAAAATTAAGCAAGGTTTCATCATTATGGAGTTCATTAATACCTTCAACTATTTGCTTGATCTCCATGATCCTTGTATTAGCTTCTTGTCCTTCAAGTGTG